>CM053027.1:150093236-150693236 GCA_028564925.1 Lithobates sylvaticus
AAGAAGAAGGCGCCGGCGGCGCGGAAGACGACGACCGCCGCAAGAACAGAAGAGACCCCCGGAAGACCCCCGAAGGCGGATCGAGACCCCCAGACGACGGCGGCGACGACGAAGAAGGTAGCCGGACTCCCCTCGCTCGGTAAAAGAGCTTGGTAAATGGCGGGGGAGTCCGGCGAGAAGACCCCAAGACGGAAGAAGACCCCCGAAGGCGGATCGAGACCCCCAGACGACGGCGGCGACGAAGAAGGTAGCCGGACTCCCCTCGCTCGGTAAAAGAGCTTGGTAAATGGCGGGGGAGTCCGGCGAGAAGACCCCCAAGACGGAAGAAGACCCCGGAGCAGTGCAATAAACTATTTTTTCAAAAGTGTGGGTGTTTTTTTTTACTTTACATTTTACACCTTAGGTGAATGGGTAGGGGTACATCGTACCCCATACTCATTCACATAGGGTGGGGGGCCGGTATCTGGGGGGCCCCTTATTAAAGGGGGCTCCCAGATTCCGATAAGCCCCCGCCCGCAGACCCCGACAACCAACGGCCAGGGTTGTCGGGAAGAGGCCCTTGTCCTCATCAACATGGGGACAAGGTGCTTTGGGGTGGGGGGGCCGCACGGCCCCCCTTTCCCCAGGGCACCCCCCATGTTGAGGGCACGCGGCCTGGTACGGCTCAGGAGGGGGGGGGGGCGCTCGTTCGTCCCCACCCCTTTCCTGGCCTGCCAGGCTGCGTGCTCGGATGAGGGTCTGACATGGATTTGGGGGGAACCCCCACGCCGTTTTTTCGGCGTGGGGAGTCCCTTTAAATCCATGCCAGGTCACGGAGCTAGCGCGGCGGCATTTACTGCCTACGCTAGCTACGTAACCTGAAGTCACGTGCTAAATGAACGGACTTGCCGATGAGCGGCAAGTCCGTTCATTTCAAAAGTCCCGCGGACTTGCCCACTAACGGCGGGATTATCCGCTGGACTGCCAAGTCCAGCGGATAATTTGAAAACAAAACTTCAAACTTTAGTCCGCCGTACTTTGGCGCCAAAAAGTCCGCCGGCGCCCACACACGGGATTATCCGCTGGACTTCAGTCCAGCGGATAATCCCGCGGGATTGTCCCTTCGTGTGTACGCGGCATAATCGGTGCTACTTAAGTCGCTCCGACTTAGAAAAGGGTTCCTGTACTACTTTCGGTCTGACTTTGGTACAACTTGCATTGACTTCTGTTACAGAAGTCGCATGCAAGTCATTCCAAAGTCGCACTGGGGTCCGACTTTAAAGATACCCAACATGTCATGCTTTAAAATTGTGCATGCTTGTGGAATGGCAACAAACTACGGTACTTACAAATCTCCATAGGAGACGCTTTAACATTTTTTACAGGTTACCTGTTTAGAGTTACAGAGGAGGTATTTAGCATTATTGCTCTCGCTCCAACGGACATGGCGATACCTCACATATGTGGTTTGAACACCATTTACATATGCTTGAACAACTAACGTTTACGTTCGCTTCTGTGCAGGAGCATGGAGGGATGGGGCACTTTCAATTTTTTTTTTATTTTACATTTTATTTACTTTTTTACACTCTCCCTTTTATTTATTTATTTATTTTTTAGCACTTTTTTCCTATGCAGGAAATTTAAACATTCCTTGTAATAGAAATAAGGATGACAGGTCCTGAAAATGCCCCTGCGTTGGTGGTCTGTGGGTGTGAAAAATGCCCCTGCGTTGGTGGTCTGTGGGTGTGAAAAATGCCCCTGCGTTGGTGGTCTGTGGGTGTGAAAAATGCCCCTGCGTTGGTGGTCTGTGGGTGTGAAAAATGCCCCTACGTTGGTGGTCTGTAGGAGTGAAAAATGCCCCTATGTTGGTGGTCTGTAGGAGTGAAAAATGCCCCTACGTTGGTGGTCTGTAGGAGTGAAAAATGCCCCTACGTTGGTGGTCTGTAGGAGTGAAAAATGCCCCTACGTTGGTGGTCTGTGGGAGTGAAAAATGCCCCTACGTTGGTGGTCTGTGAGAGTGAAAAATGCCCCTACGTTGGTGGTCTGTAGGAGTGAAAAATGCCCCTACACTGATGGTCTGTAGGAGTGAAAACCGCCATTACATTAGTGGTCTGTGGGAGTGAAAAGTTTCCCTATGTTGATGGCTTATGAGAAAGAAAAATGCCCCTACACTGGTGGTCTGTGGGAGTGAAAAATGCCCCAAGTTGATGACCCATGGGAGTAAAAAATGCCCCTACATTGGTGGTCCATGGGAGTGAAAAATGCCCTTACTCTGGTGGTCTGTGGGAGTTAAAAATGCCCCAAGTTGATGACCCATGGGAGTAAAAAATGCCCCTACGTTGGTGGTCTGTGGGAGTGAAAAATGCCCCTACGTTGGTGGTCTGTGGGAGTGAAAAATGCCCCTACATTGATGGTCTGTGGGAGTTAAAAATGTCCCTACATTAATGGTTTCTGGGAGTGAAAAATGCCCCTATGTTGGTGGTCTGTGGGATAAAAAAAAATATCCCTAAGGTGGTGGCCCATGGGAGTGAAAAATGCCCCTACATTGGTGGTCTGTGGAAGTTACAAATGTCCCTACATTGGTGGTCTGTGGGAGTGAAAATACCCCTATGCTGGTGGTCTGTGGGAGTGAAAAATACCCCTATGCTGGTGGTCTGTGGGAGTGAAAAATACCCCTATACTGGTGGTCTGTGGGAGTGAAAAATACCCCTATGCTGGTGGTCTGTGGGAGTAAAAAATTCCCCTATTCTGGTGGTCTGGTGGAGTGAAATTATGCCCTCGTGCCTATGGTCAGTGGGTGTAATTAAAGTCCCTGCTTCAGTAGTCACTAGGAGTAAAAAAAAAAATATATCACATTTGTCAGTGATATTGCATAAAGAATTTGTGTTTGTCAGTGATATTTGAATTTGTTAGTGATATTAAAGTGTTTGTAACCTTAAACATTTAATTACTGCCAGTCCCTCTCCTGTATCTTACAATAACACAATGTATAAGTGTTTTATTAAAATACCCTTTTTTCATGCAGCTTCAGGCCGGTCACGTGACTCTCGGGCTGCTCTCTTACTATGATTCAGGGCTACAGTGGGAGGGCCCGAGATCTCCCTCTGACATCAGCTGGGGGGTCACGTGGCCGCTCAGCCCATCTCACTGTAGCCCGGGGATCAGAGCAGCCAAGAGTCATGTGACCGGCCTGAAGATCTCTGAAAAGGGTAAATTAGAGGTTTTGTTTTAAACAAACACTTATACAGTGCATTAGGGCTGACAGTGACATTTTTCTAAGTTTAATTTAGTATTAATAAAGGCAGGAGGGGGGTGGGACGAGACAGCTCACACAGACACAGGGAGCTGACAAGCAGAGAGGGAGGGGGAGTGGACAGAGGATAGCTGCAGGTGATGAAGGCACATAAACAGACCACAAAGTTAGGGCTCAGCAGCCATGATAAACCGTGGTCAGTTTACAGGGGGACAGCAAAACCAGGAAGGAACAGACAGGTTTTTTACAGCTTACATAGGGGAAGGTTAGACAGCACAAGCACTGTGCTGTTTAACCTGCTATGAGGGAAAAGGAGCACTTTTTTTTTTTTTTTTTTTTTTTAGGCTTACAAGCACTTTAGAGTGGATGTAAATGGATGTGACATATACCCAGTGAAGTGAACAGCCTCAGATGATACACAGAGAGGAAACAAATCTCCCTACATAAGTTTTATTTGTATATCTGCTGTCTTCAGCTTTATATACTGTTTAGAAAGTGCACATTGTGTTCAAAATTTTTTCTTCCTGTTTCAGCTGTAGGAGGGGAGTCTTGGCATACCCTGTGTGACAGCTGATTGGAGGAACAAAGATACTTGCAGAGCTGTGCTGTGAATAGACCAGCTCTCTGCTTATCTGTCTCTAAGTTCCATCTCCGACACAAATTTTCAGCTGCTTTTATCTCCTGTGTCAGAAGTTATCATGCTGATAACAGAAGAACAGAGCCACATAAAAACATGGGACTTAGGGCTTTGTAGAGAGAGATAAGTAAACACTACAGATTCATGTGCCTAGCTCAAATTTCATGAATGGGGTTTACATCCACTTTAAGAAAGAAATTGGAGTCACTGAGATTAGGAAAAACCCCAGCATTGGTGTTCAGTGGCATTCATCCTTGTGTAAGCTGCATGTCCGTGACACAAATTGTGATGATGCCCCGTTCAAGACCAGACAGGCACCATTGGGCAAGAGAGTACTCAGTCCTGCAGTTCCTCAGGTACATTTTCTGTGTGCTGAAACTCGCTGCCATTTAGCATACAGCTGCTTCCACCAGCTTGCAATGAGAAAGCTCTGCATTCAGGGCATTCTCATTACAGGGTCTGGTTTAAGAAAATCCGCTGTAGTTTGGAATCACTATTTTATAATATAATAACCATCACTATGAACTAAGTCTCTTAAAATATTTTTCAGGTAATATGAAATATGAAATATATTAATAATAAATAGTATGCCTTTTTGAATTGGGCAGCTAATGCATGTTCCTTAGTACATAAAACTGATGGTTGCTATGGGTGAAGGTTCATCCTTTCTCTGTTATTTAGTAACAACATATAAAAAAATTCAGCATTTCAAATGACAGAACACAAATTCATTTTAAATAATTTTATCAAAGGAAAATAAAATCGACATATCCTGGTGAAATCATATATTTGTTTGTTGGATATATAGGGGAGGTTCAGACTGGAAACGTGCCAGTGGAGGGTGTCATCCTTGTTAGAAGTATATAGACACAAGA
Source organism: Lithobates sylvaticus (assembly GCA_028564925.1). NCBI lineage: Eukaryota > Metazoa > Chordata > Amphibia > Anura > Ranidae > Lithobates > Lithobates sylvaticus. The sequence goes on from CM053027.1 coordinate 150,097,984, forward strand.
GATTACATAGTAGGACTTTAAATACCCCTTCAGTGATCACGCAAATACATTCATATATAAAAAAAATATACAAAACTTTATTAAAAATAAATAAAATGTCTAAAAACTCATATCAAATGTCAAATTAATACCAACAAATATTGTCCACTGCAGATATGCACGACTATTGGTCAAACGAGAGAGCTTAGGTCGATGCATTTCATGGAAATCATTGCTTCCTCAGGACCTCCTGTCTCTCACAAAAAAGTGCACATGACTAAAGAAATATATTCTAAAAACAAAGGAAACATATGTATAAGTCATCAAGAAACATAATTGAATAGTTTTGTAATAATCATTAAGTTAGAAAGGTACATAATATCTACCCTCGAAGAGAAGCTTGGGGTGGAGAGGGAAGGAGAACAATATATATATATATATAAATATTGTACCTTTTTCAGAAAATATTTCATCCATGTATAATATATATTTTTCAACTGCCAGATTATATACGGAGATATACTGGTGGAAACCCATGCGGTATAAGGTGAAGGTCTCTGGGAGAGTGATCAACCCCAGAGTAGAGCTTTATAGAAAATATGAAAAATGAGGGAGCACATCAGAGTAGCTGGCTGATAGAGTCAAAGTGTTAAATAGTGTTAAAAGGTGTAGAGGGTATGTAAATAAGGGTTTTAAAGGATACAATATAGTAGGGTTGCACTGATACCACTTTTTTAACACTGAGTACATGTACCGATACTTATTTCAAGTACTCGCTGGTAACGATTGCCGATACTTTTTTTTAATGTCATTTGACAGTGGCACTATATATCTAAACAGACCCCTGACATCTCCCCTTTGAGACAGGGAATGGGACTGAGGACACAGATTCCACAGTCTCTTTCTCAGCAGCCTCAGCTGCACTGAAGATGAATAGACAGGAGACATAGGCTTCTGTTCATTCATAAACTGAAGCAGAGTAAACACAGGTTACGATGCTCAGTTTTGAATGAACAGAGTCAGTGATCCCTATATCTGTGCATTCGTAAAAGGAAGGGGCCGGTAAATGACAAATTTACCAGCTCCTTCCTCCGCTCTCAATCCTGAAAGACCTGGGACAGGGGGGGGGGGCAGAGGGGGCGGAAAAGCACAGAGGGGGACCGGAGGAATAAATGGAGGGGGACTGGAGGAGGAGCACAGAGGGGGACTGGAGGAGCACATGGAGGGGGACTGGAGGAGGAGAACAGAGGGTGACCGGAGGAGCACATGGAGGGGGACTGGAGGAGCACACAAAGAGGGGGTCGGAGGAGCAAGGAGGAGGACATGGGGAGACCTGAGGCGGGCACAGGGGACAGTCAGGGCTGATCGGTGTAGTGGTGGGAGGAGTTACAAGCACCGATCTCCCTGTATAGATTTCAATAAAGCAGCTGAAAGTGCAGGGGGGTTTGAAGAAGGAGAAGCAGCTGTCAGCTGTTTATTGATATCTATACAGGGAGATCGGTGCTTGTAACTTCCCCCACTGCCGCACCGATCAACCCCCAACTGCCCAGGTATCAGATAAGGCATCGGAGCATTTGCAGTAGTACAAGTACTCGGTAAATGCTCGGTATTGGCACCGATACCGATACTAGTATCGGTATCGGTGCAACCCTACAATACAGCATAGTGATAATTTACCAATTGTGGATTGGTAAACTTTGAGATATAAGTGGCACATGGGAATTATGAAAAATGTTGCCTGATAGGTGAAAAACTTTCATAGTCGCCTAATTGTAAAGCTATATCTGAGTTAAAAACAAAAGCAAAACTGTGGCGTGAACTAAACCACATAAATGAAAAAAAAAACAATGAACGGAAACCAGGGGAATAAAGGAAAAAAAAATAAAGTGGTAGTGGATTCAGCTAGGTTAAATCATCTGAAAGTGATTCCTTTAACTAAATGATAGCATGGTAAATGCTGCAGTGTGAAATGCTTACCTGTGTGTAATAGCACTGGAGCATCCAGTTTACCAATCCACAATTGATAAATTATCACTATGCTATATTGTATCATTCAAAACCCTTATTTACATAATTTACACTCTACACCTTTTAACGCTATTTCACACATTGAATCTATCAGCCAGCTACTATCACATGCTCCCTCATTTTTCATATTTTCTATAGAGCTCATGATCCCCATGACTAAGCTCAGGGGGGCAGAATGAAATGCAGTGGGGTCGTGGCCTGGTTGGAGTCCAGGCTGAGGTTGCCACTCTACCCATCACTTCAGAACACCTTGATGTGCGACTTTTAGGGGCCACCCCATGGTTCTCTGAAGCCTTATAGCTCTGTCATCACTCTAGCAGCGGCTGCGGAAGCATTGATTACATACCCCTTTACCTCCGGGCCTCAGCGGCACACACACAATTTTCCCAGGTAGGGAATCCCCTCTGTTCACAGAGGCCCTGTCCTGGGTGGAGGCAATGCCAGCTTTATTATCAATCCCTCTCTTCTGGTTCTGTTTTTTTTACTTTTGGTTTGGTGCAATATTCTGTTTGGGGAGGGCCATTTCTCATAACTCTCCCAAAAGAGAGCTACAAGTAAAAACAAAAAAAGCCGCTCTCTCTGCAGTACTAACCTTATCCCCTAACACTGTTCCCTGCATCCAACCCAGTTTCTGGGACAATAGGCTTTCATGGACACCCCTGGGGGGGGGGGGGGGGGGGGGGTTGTCACACAGTTGGGGCTTGCAGTACTGTTGGGCACTCACCCTTTATCATGCTTGATTTGCCTAGATATATTTAATATTTTTAGACAAAGTACTATTATTTAAAGGTGAAGTTTGGGTATAGCAATTTTTACATAGTTACAACAATCTAGCTTGGACCACTATAAATATATTATGTGTCATACCTGTGGGATACCTGTTGAAGCTGAAGGACCTCAGGGATGTAGACACTGTAGTAGGCACAGCGGTCTTTGAATGACGACTGTGCCAAGTGGGCGACCTCCTGCATTTAGTAAACAGCAAGGCAACCAAAAGCTAGCGGCAATCACTGTAGTAGCAGTGTCTACTACAGTGATTTCCCGCTTCCAGGGGAATCATCTAGGTATGGTACATACCTAGGATGGTCTAAGTTGATCAAATGTAACTAATTATAAATCTAAAAATTGGCATACCTAAACAAGTGGCAGCACAAACATTAAAAATATGATGTTTTTTCTTGTTTGACCTTCACTGGACAGATGTGTCTAAATTTAGTACCAGCACCGGGGACAGGTAATATGGGAACTGCATGGCAGAAACTCAGGGAGTATTACTCAGTAAGTTGGTCAGTTACCACTTTGTCTCAATAAGCTCCATGGTATTATACATTATGTGTACTACCTTTAACCACAAACATTCATTTTATTATAATCTTTAATCATTACCATCTAGACCAGTGGTCTCCAAACTGTGGCCCGGGGGTTGGATGTGGCCCTTTGCTTGCCTTTTTCTGGTCCTTGAGGCACTATTCCTTCCACTCACACCAATAATGGGCATTATTCCTCCCACTAACACCCAACAACGGGGCACTATTCCTCCCACTGACACCCAACAATGGGGCACTATTCCACCCACTGACACCAATGATGGGGCACTATTCTTCCCACTGACATCTAATAATGAGGCACTATTCCTCTCACTGGCACCAACAATTGGGCACTCTTCCTCCCACTGACACCAGCGATAGGGCACTATTCCTCCCACTGAGACCAATGACAAGGCACTATTCCTCCAACTGACACCAAGGATAGGGCACTATTCCTGTCACTGGCACTAACAATGGGGCACTATTCCTCCCACTGGTACCAACTATTTCTCCCCCTAATACCAAAGATGGGGCATTGTTTACTCCCACTGGGCACAGTCCGACCCCACTAAAGTTTTAAGGACAGTAAACTGGCCCTTAGCCTAGAAAGTTTGGAGACACCTGATCTAGACAAAGAGACAAACATGATTATCTATTAAAAAATTCCTAAACAGTTGTCAACTTCAGTGGAATGTCAGAACAACCAACATATCCAGATATCTAGGCAGCTTAAATTGTTACTAAACCCACAACTGTAAAATCAGTCTGTATATGCAGTAAAGCATGCTTGTTATACTCACGGTGAAACATAAGGGGTTAATCTTCCACATTGTGTAAAAAGGCTGTTTGCTCATGTCTTCTCTGATTCTCCCCTTTTTCCACTGTCCCCAATCCATCTGCTGATAGCACAGAGCCTTTGGAGTTACTCTGCACATGCTGAGTTTGGTGTTTATTGCTAGAGATTTTTTTTTCTTGGGAGGGTGCATGTGATCAGCACAGGACCAATCAGCACTGTCCAGACAGAGGGTAAGGGGTCCTGCAGCCTCATAGGAGAGTAGAAAGAAACTCCTCCTACAAGCTTTAACCAAACGCTGATAGAAGTCACAAAACTGCTATAAATTGCTGATGAGAAAGGGTATTTAGCAGTTTATATTTACTAAAACATTTGCATTTCCAAGTTCTGTATACTGTGAGAGACCAGATTTAGTGAATGCAGGGTCCTGGGTTTAGTAACACTTTAAGTTTGGGGAAAATCAAGACATTAGCTGTCAAAGTTGAGCTTTTCCTCACCACCGCTGCCTCCAAGTCATTCTTTTAATGTTTCGTTGACCATTAGGGGGGTCCAGTTGGTGTGTAAAAGAAGGGGCAAGTTTGGCTTTTACAGAATTGAAGATTTGCACATCATTTCTACTCAGAGCTCAAGTCCTGCGGGAACGCATGGGAACGGGTTTCCTGTACTTTTTCCACAACAGGAACTCAGTTCCCTTTAGCAGCCGTGTCCTGCAAGACTTTGAAGTATGCGAGCTGTGTGGCAGGTGCTACACCAGCAGCTGCCGACACAGCTCGCAATAGTAAGTGCCGCACACCTGACCATTCAGGCATTGCCAGTAGGGGGCCCCATGACAGCTTCCGCTTCGATCTGCCTGTCAATCACAGCTAGCTGACAGGTAGATCAGGTCCCTGCTGCTAAGAGATTGTATTTAGTCAGACCACTTGTGATGCGCTCCTCCCCGCCGGCCCCTCCTGATTTTCTGTCTCCTCATCCCCCCCCCTCCAGTCTCCTGCATACTTGCTCTGTGTGTCCCGCTGAATCCCCCCTCCTCTATCTTCAGTGCCATATGATGAGAGAACCCAGAGGAGAAGCACAGCTATTCTGCTCACAGGATATGCAGGGAGAGAGGTGAGCTGAGGGAGGAACATCAGTTTGGGGTGGTAAGCTGAGCACAATACCTGGCAAAGTTTAATGCCAGGAGGGAAGTTTATGTGGAAATATGTGAAGGGTTGGAATAGCAGCGAGTGTGTGTTGGAGCCCTGCAGAGTTTGCAGCCCCCCCAAGCTAACATACATCTCCTAAGCAGGAACACATCACTATCTCCCCAAGCATTCTGTCCAGATAATGTGCACTTCATTTATCACCTTTCCGTTTAACCCTGTGTTATCCAAACTCTGTTCAATGAAAAGTGTAAACTCACCACATAAACACTCTATATACAAAATAACATTCCCCAATAAAGATCAGAACATGATGATCACATTCACATGGAAGCACAGTTGTATGAATGCTGATTATTCAGAGAATTACTGGATTTATGTTTATTGAGGATTGTTTTTTTTTATGTACTAATAGTTCAGCTTCATACACACAATACGAAAATTGGATGAAAAACACCACTTTTGAAGCGTTCGTGCATATGAGCGTATCATTTTTTTTTTTGGTGGGGAGGGGATCTTGGGTGGGAGTTCCCACACTTTTTTCCCCAGGACTTGACCCCTGTTTCTACTGCATCTTCTTATCTACTGATCAATTTGAGGTGTTTGTTTTTTTTGTTGTTTTTTTACAAATTGCAATTGCAATTTCTGCCTTTGAAATTTTACCTTATATGCTTGGTTTGAATTTCCCAGACTTGTGTAAAGTTCATTTAAATCAAAATTAGAAATATGCGGAAAAATATGTCAACAAACGCTTAACAACCTCTACGGTATTTTCTTCATTCACGTTATAGGGAAAATAAAGCTTCCTTTTTGTTTTGGAATTCCTAACAATAATCTGGAAGCAATCTTCTCACTGTACATGTGCACTAAATACGTTCTGGGAAGTTCAGATGATGAAAAAGCTCCCTGGTCTTGTTAACAATACGTCTAATATGGCACTGGAAAATTTGGTCATGGAAATCAGTGCTATTTTTTTTTAAGAGAAGAGAAGCAGCCTTAGTTTGTCTGGAGTACTATATATATATATATATATATATATATATATATATATATATATATATATATATATATATATATATATATATATATATATATATATAAAAAAAAGTGGTATGGGGAATACTGGAAAATGTACCCGAAGCCTACTCATAAGGCCTCATTCACACAGACAATGACAGACATGCAATTATATGCATTTACACCACAATTCTAAATGCATATAAATTCATGTAATGATTTTCAGGCTTAATGCATAAGGGTGTTTATCACCTCACACGGACCCCCACACCTCCCGAAAGATCCAGAGCACCGTCGCGCATACCGGCGACCCCCTAAAAAGGACTTTAGCTGCCAGCTGGACTTTGGCCTGGCAGCCCCTTTACCGTCCAAGAGGGCGAACACATGAGGAAGCCTGGAGGGACAGGACTCCATAGCCGATTCTCCTTCATCACACCAGCAATCCTCTTTCCTCCCACTATCTCTTTACCCCTCACTCTTCCTCTTCCCGCAACTTTCTCTGATTCTACCTTATGATCAACCTTAGGTTGAACCAGCCCACTACACATTCTGGAGTTTGCTAACACTCCGGAACTGTTTATCAGTTAAATGTACCGAATCATTCGGAAAAAGAGGGGAATCTTTTTGTACCCTCCTCTGTGATCTCCACTTGACCACCATATGTTTCTATTGTTAATGCCAGGTTTATCTAATTAACATGACTCCCATATGTTGCGGTCATGGGAGCGGCCTAGTCCCTGCAGTTCCTGGTCGTACCCCCAGTTAGCCCTAGCACAGCATGCTCCCATTTGGGGGGTGCGTAGGGAAAACGGGGGGTGACCTTATGCAGAGTCATTTAGAATTGTTTTACCTATCAAACCCAGTTCATTCCTTTGTTTTGTTTCTTCTGTGTTTCTGATGGAGATTTCCCTCATATTGCACCAGCTTCTCATATGGTCTATATCCATTTTGGTACAACTGTTATATTTTTGGAATAAACATTTTAAAACTTAAAAAAACAAAAAACAAAGAACAAGATAGCGTAGGCTTGTTCTTTGTTTTTTGTTTTTTTAAGTTTTAAAATGTTTATTCCAAAAATATAACAGTTGTACCAAAATGGATATAGAACATATGAGAAGCTGGTGCAATATGAGGGAAATCTCCATCAGAAAAACAAAGAACAAGCCTACGCTATCTTGTTCGTAACCCGGGGACCGCCTGTATCCGGGATTTTATACATATACATGCTTCGGGTGCATTCAGTGTAATTGGATTTAGAAAATAATATCTGTGTGTCCATGGGCAGATTGGATACCTTGAATGTGTGTAAACACATGCAAATTCATGAAAATTTTTAATGTAACCCCTAAACACTTGTACATTTTGAATATGAATACAAAACAGTCACTATGCTTTCCAATCTCAAACTTTTAAGTAAAGCAAACAAAGGAGACCCATGTGAACGAGGCCTAACATTTATAGTTGCCACCTATATGCCATGTGGTCATATCAAATTGGGTTTGCAATCCAAAATGTTTATATTTTATCCATCAACATGGTATGATATGTGGTTGAAGGATGCAGTAAGATTCTATCACAGAAGAGAAAAACAAAACCCTCCAAGAAGAGTATAAGGGAAGCGATTTTCCCAATCAATAGTCCCTTATTCTCTTCTTGGAGGGTATTTGTTTTTCTTTTCACGATTGGGATGAAGGCACTCCCACCATTCTACCATGGTTCTAGTTCCTAAGATTCTTTCATGAACTGCAGAGAGTGTATAGGTGGCAGAACTAAAACAATGGCAAAGGATGCACAGGTCCCCCTGTGGACAAATTCCAAGTCCCAATTTTAATATGCTTGGGGGATTGTTCAGGTGCTTTGCACAATGTTAGCATGAGAGATCTACTGATCATATAATAAACATGGATTGTCAGTGAAATCATATATACTGTCTCCTGATATGTTTATGTGATGATGTTGTCACAGTCATACAGCCTATGTCGGAAGGTGTACAATATATATTTTTTAACAAACCCCACATTTTATAACCACTTTGTAATATTTCACTTAAAATTGAGTCCATGCATAATTTGGAAACAAAACAAATGTCACTTAAAAACCATAATACTACTCTCACCTTTTAGTTCTCTCTCCCCAGAGAGGTTTCTACACAGATGCTCCATCCTTGGTTGACTGTTTGACCACATACATCCTAAAGCTTAAAAAAGTTTCCTGCAGAGGAAAATTTGGAAGATTGATCAGTGGAAAAAAATGTTATGACTGGAAAGACATCCGGTAATAACACGTGTTATTACTAATTACAGGATTGCCTGAACTAATCAGGAAATTATTGATCATGAAGAGTTAACCATAGGGAAACAATTAGTTTTTATGATACTTAGGAAGTACTTGCTATTCATTATGTTGGGAAATCTCTGCAGTGAAGCTGTGATTCTTTGTAGAATGAAGGCAGTAATGACAGCAAATCAAAAATATCCAAACCACAAATTCTTTAGAAGAAGGCAGTAATGACAGCAAATCAATAAACTCTCCTTTCCAAATTTTCTCTTTAACTGAGTCCGCTAGGTGGAAACCCAGTGGTGAGATGTCACATGGCATGGGTAGCTTGAAGGAGGATTCCACCACCGTGCGTGGAGAAATAACAGGCTTCATCGCCTGCTTCCTAAAACTGCTGTCTGCCACGTTCGCATTAGCTGGTAATTCAGACACATTGCGCCAGACATGACTGACATCATCCATATTTTGCTGTGTCATATTGTCACTGTTTGGAAAAAAACACTATGCACCCGTGCATCCCTGTTAATAGCAGGCATACCTGAATTATCTTGAAAAGCACCAGAACACTGTGCCACCTCAGTTTCTTTTAAACCACCACACGCACCAGAGTGTAATAACGCACCAGCAAGCTGTGCCCCTGAATTATATTTAGATTGAATATCATGTATAGCACCAGAGTACTGTGCCCCCTCATTTAATTTAAAACTATTATTAGAATCTTGCAAAGCACCAGAATACTGTGCCCCCTCATTTAATTTAAAACTATTGTTAGAATCTTGCAAAGCACCAGAATACTGTGCCCCCTCATATCTATTAACATTAGCGCCAATAGTATGCGCCCCTTTAAGGTCATTAACGATGTTAGATAATGACAATAGAAAAGCATTCAATTCAGGTACAGAAAGAGAGCATGTCTCACCACTAGGTGAACTCCTGTCAGGCACGCTGCTGGCAGCTGCTGGCTGTGATGTCCTCTCCTGGCTCTGGGATGACACTGCTGCTGGAATGCTGCTGGCTCTCTCCTCACTTCGCTTAGGAGAAGCTGGGGACTTAAGTCTCTTCTTCCCTCTATTAGGCTGGCGGCGCGGACTGCGCATGCGCTCCACGGACTCCTCCATTTTCTCTGACGAGGAGAGAGCAGAAGGGCCAGGCGGAGCCTCTGACTGACCGGCCCCCAGGCATAAACGAAGCCACTCCTCGCCACCGGCGCCCTCTGCCTTCTCAATGAGGCGGCGTAACAGGCTCTCTCTGCCCTCAGGTGCGCGCTGCATCTCCGACGGTCCTGTGGGAGTCCCGGTCCTGAGGTACTGTGTCCTTCCCGCGGCCGGACGGCCTCTTTTATCACCTCTGTCCTGCGGAACATTGCTCCCGCCGAAACACCACCAATTTATGGTCCTATGATAAATATACATCATAACTCACTTAAATCTGTCCAAACCAGAGTCTAGTAGACATCTGGTGGACATCTATGATAAAGTTTGAAACACAAAGTCATAAATTATAATATAATAAATAACTATAAATAATAACAAATAATAATAATAATAATACTTTATATTCAATACATTTTAGTAAATAATATAATCAAAAACACTGATTTTTTTTTTTGGCTAAAACAAGGGTGCAATATTAGTAGTCATATTGCTTCAGCCTACGTCCTGGGTATGGAAAATTTTAAAACATGGTACAGCACAAAGTCCGACGTCACAGTCAGGACAATAGAACCTGGTTTCTTTTCTGATTTTCCTTCCAGTGTCTTCACGCTTAGAGCAGCAAACCACACACATCCTTGTGGGTGCTGCCTTCTTTTCCGTTGGTGGAATGTGGTCCATAAAGTGACGACCAGTCAGGCGTATCGGGTTCACAATGCCAGCAGCACGATGTCCAGATCTATTTACAGTTGTTGGTGTTTGGTGCTTGAGAAATATAAGTTTGGCAACTTTCCAAACAAAGTCTGCATGAACTACAGGCTTGTCACTCTTTTTTTTATCAGAATGAAGGCATTCCACAGGCACAGTACAGGAAGATGCCTGAAGATTTTTTTGTAATATTTTTTTGTTGTTTTCTTATCGCTGTATAAAATGTCATGGCCTGGTCAGCTCTGTCAACACCTCCCATGGTGTTGTAGTCCATCACGACTTGTGGTTTCATTATGTCTTTTCCACCTTTTGTGTGTACCATGACAGTAGAGGTGTTGTGAATAGTACTCATTAGGCACACATCTTTTTTGTCGCGCCATCTCAGTGCCATAATTTTTTCTTTCTGCCATGCAACTATTTCTCCTGCCTTGAACTTTTTATTGCCAATGGTTGGCGGCATGTCACGCCGGTTAGCCCTAACAGTCCCATATGCCTCTGTCTTGTGCTGTAGAAGGAACTCATAGAGTTCTGGAGAAGTGTAAAAATTGTCTGTGGTTACACAGTAGCCCTGATTCAGCAATGGCTCAATCAAAGTAAGAACTGAAGAAGTTGCCATTCCATAATTACTGAATCTTTCGTTGAATTTGGTTCCTTTCCCGATGTAAATGACCGAATTCCATATGTAACCAGTGCTGGATTCACATAGCATGAATGATTTTATGCCAAATCGTGCTCTCTTAGAAGCGATATATATTGTATCCAGCTGAGTCTTCCTTTGTAGGCCATTAGACTTTCGTCGATACTGATGTCTCTATCTGGTACATAGGTCTGCTGGAAATTTTTCTGAATAATTTGATATACCTCCCAAATCTTTTTCAGTTTAGGTGCTAGAAGTCTCATCAAATTCTTCATTATTTTGAAAGTGCAAATACTTTATTATCAGAGAAAATTTGTACTCCGACATGACCAAGCCAAAAAAAGGAGTGGCTAGTAATTTGTTGGTTGTCCAATAACACTTCTGCTGGGGTTTCCCCACCACTCCCTGAAGTATTATTAGGCCCAGAAACTTCCAGATGTCTTCTTTGGTCACTGGTTCCCACTTTCTGTTCCTTGCAAACCTCTGGTGCGTAGCAGCTTGTTGCTCCTGGTACCGATTTGTCTCCGTAACAATTTTTTCTATAACCTCATCGGTCAAAAAGAGTTGGAGGTATGCCAAGGGGTTGTCATCTTCAACCTCCACTTTGATACCGGGTGCTCCAGTAAACAGGAATCTTGGGGGTGCTACGTGCTCCGTACTGCAGTCAATCGAGCACCAAGTCCACACATCACTGGGCACAATCACAGGATCATCGCTGAAATTGCTTTCCGTGCCTGATGACGAACTTCCCCACGAATCGCTATCACTCAATTCTGCAAGCGATTCTGTATCGCTGTCACTGTTTTCCAGCAGGTCATATGCCGCTTTTGAGGTAGAGGCACGCTTTTTTGATGCCATGGTCGTTCTGCAGTTTCCAGACAGAAAGTACAGTAAAACTGCAGGCAAGGGTACTGGAGAAAGCACTGGGGGGCAAACTAAGGTCAATTTTATTTTATTTAGTAATGTAATCCAATAGGATTACAATGTATCAGTATGTTTGTGCTTTATACTATTTGAATTTGCCACCGGTTCCACCCTGCTGCGTCATGACGCTCGAAGGGAACGGAAGCCAGGGCACACAGTTTATTGGGCGGAAGATCCGGCCACCGTACACAGCGGGAGTAAATCGCGGGATCCCGGGGACAAGGGAAGTAACCTCTTCCAGGATCCAGCAAAGCAATCCCGAGTGTGGCTCGGGGTTACCGCTAATGGTACTGAAATCTCACCCCGAGCCACACACGGGAAGGGGGGTAAAAGCATTCTATGCATTAAGGTAAAAAAAAACTTCTGTGGTCTGCTCTCTGCCCAGCCTTCCCCTATACTTACCTGAGCCTGATCTTGATCTTGATCCAGCGAAGTGCACGAGAGCAGCCGCTCTCTCGGCTCTCTCTCCTCATTGGCTCAGAGGCAGCAGGGGGAGCCATTGGCTCCTGCTGCTATCAATCACTCAATTACAGCCAGTGAGGAGAGCGAGGGGGGCAGGCCAAGCCGTGCTCAGGAGCAAGCCTGAATGAGTGCCTCTATAGCAAGCGGGGGGGCCATTAGTACTGGCGGGGGACCCGAGAAGAGGAGGATCAGGGCTGCTCTGTGAAAAACTATTGCACAAAGCAGGTAAGTATACCATGTTTGTTATTTAAAAAAATAATTGATTTACCATCAAATAAAACAAAAAAAATTAAAAATCAGCACAAGGGAGATTACTTACAGTACCTTCAACGTGATGTGGCCAATGTGCGGCTGTGATCTATGAATGGAGGGGGCAGAACTATCAATCATCTGCCCATCCTGTCTGTTTCATCAGCAATCACTTAATATTTTTTTCTGATTTGTACATTTCAGTTCGTTTTAACTGACAGGCTTTTTTCTTCATTACGTAGAAATGAAATAATAAAAATGTATTCTACATACATGCTGCAAAACCATTGAGAATTAATAATAAATGTAGAGTCTATGCAGTCACTTCCTTTTTGGTCATAGAAATTTTATGTGAATGTGTTCAAAAATAACCAGGCAGCTTTTGTAAAGATACTGTATGTTAGGATTATCATAGCATTGGAAGAATCATTCTGCCAAGATTGCATTGCAGGTAATAATCAGTCCTTACATAATTATATAACAATATAATATATCACGTGTTAAAACATTTTTTTATTTTTTATTTATATTTCTCTCCAGAATGACTTTTGAAAAAGGAAGTAGATTCAAATTCAAATTAAAACATGCAGTATCTAGACCAAAAAACAAAAATGTGATTGTGTTAATACATCAATTTTGTAGCTGTAATAGAGAGCAAATTTGGTATCAGTCCCAATTTGAAGCTTAAGGAGAAATCCACAAAGGAAATGGCGAGGAAGAGGGGAGGGTCTTTTTGATATCAATAGAACAATAAAGGATATAAGTTGATAAAAATCTAAATATTTATTGAAAATACATTTAATATAGCCCCAGGACCAACCATCTAAGGGTATATGTCAGAAAAACATGATAAAATACAAATGTCACATGTAAACATTAAATGTTCATGAAATATAATTTGATGATCCTGATAGCACAAATCCAGAATCCAGACACGTTTTGACTAATTAAGTCTTCCTCAGGGGGATAGCATTTGTTAGCATATCAGAGGAATCTCTAAAATTACATAAATAGGTAAATAAAGGTAAAGTTTACCTATGTATGTATTTTAGAGATTTATCAGATATACTAAGTAGACATTTGTTTAGTTCTGAATACGTTTTTCAACAAAATTAGACAAATTTGTTAATTAGTTTCACAAACTTTTACAAAAATGTAAAAAATCTGAAAATAAGAATGAATATTTGAAAATTCAAAAGAACGAAAATATGAAAATAAGAACGAAAATTTGAAAACCTGAAAATCCAAAATAATAACTAATAATAATAACTATTACTAACTAATAAATTATAGGTATAGACACAGTGTATTGGAATTTCGTTTCAAATTTGGCTGTTAGTAAACGTAACACATTTCAAAATGTATCTGAAGTTACGAATTATCCAAAGTTACGAATTATACAGAATATATGGAACGTAACAAATTAATAATAATACATAATAATAATAATAATTTCTTTTTATTATTATTACTATTATTTATTATTAATGAATTCATTTGTTAGGTTCCATTCGTTTAGGGGATATTACGGCTATTTTGTAATATCCCCTGTCTCCTGGGAGCTTGTGTCATAGTTAGTCAGAGTTATCTCGAGACGACGTGACGTCATTACGCCGCCGCCGCCCGTTGTGATGGCAACAGGAGCTGCTGACGGCGCTCCTATGGTGATAGTACTGCGCATGCACGAGATCTTGAGAACGGGCATCACTAGATCCCAGAAGAGTGCCTGTGGGCTTCACATGCCCACAGGCAAAATGAAGCCCACTCTTAGCCTGTTTATAAAGTGTTATTTTATTATAAAAACAAATGACCCAACTGCTAGAAACGGGACAGGTGAGTAATTTCCATATTTTTTTTTTAAATGACACTTAAAAAAAAAAAAACGTCCGAGGCAGTGGAGTCCCGCTTTAACCACCTCACATTATAGCACTCCCATTCAACTACCCCACCTCCCCATCCCATCATCCCTACTAAAGAACTGATATACTGTATGTTACATTTTTGTTGTTGGGCTTAGTCATCCTATGAGGTCACAACCAAACTCAATCGAGGGAAATAAAACAAAAATGATCAAACATTCAGCAAATCCAGAGATGTAAGTAGATAAAGTAGGGAAGGCTTAGAAGCTCTATGAGGTTGTTAAAAATTCTGTCCTCAAAAACATAACAGGAAATTAGTGGACATCACACCAAAATTAGATGAAATGTTATTAGAATAACTCTTTCCATTAGCAGTTTTTTTCAACAACATTTTAGATTCTACATTAATTTCTGTTCCATTACTTTCTTAAAGGGTAACGAAAGGCAAAACTTTTTCAGTTTTTTTTATTTTTTATTTATTATTAATGAATTCATTTGTTAGGTTCCATTCGTTTAGATGCGGCATTAGTTTTTTTTGGATAGTTCATAACTTCGGATAAATTCGTATTTGTTAAGGCCCATACACACGATCAGACTTTTTGACAACAAACATGCAAATTAGCTGTTTTAAGGCAACATCCGACCGTGTGTACGCTCCATCGGACAAACTTTTTTGGTTTTCATCGGACTTTTGTTGGCTGTGCGAATGGACAAACTTTCCGGCAACAAAAGTCAGATGGAGCAAAGTCCGATCGTGTGTACAGAAAACCATTGGACTTTTGTACAAAGTACAAACATGCATTCTCAGAACCAATGCAAAAGATCAGACAACAATACAGAAGTTGACCAAAGGTGGCAGTAAAGAGCAGAAAAAACACGTGATTTGCTGAAAGTTGGCTAAAAAAGTCCTGCCGTGTGTATGCAATACAAGTTCACAGCTGACGCCCTTTGTACAAAAATCCACGGGAAAGTTTGTACAAAGTCCAATCGTGTGTATGGGCCTTTATGCTCACTAAAAGCCAAATTTGAAAGGAAATTCCAATATCTATAATTTAATACTTAGTTATTATTAGTTAGTTATTATTTCAGATTTTCAAATTTTTGGATTTTCGAATTTCATAATTTTCAAATTTTGGGATTTTCGAATTTCAGATTTTTCCAAATTATCAAAATAACGCATACTGCATCTAATCGAATGGAACATAACTAATTCAAATTTTTACAAATTTATTTGAAATAAAGAATTTCGATCATAACAAATGGCCTGAAAATCGAAAAAAATAATTAAAAAACGAATGAAATGAAAATGAACAAATTTTTCAGCAGTGCACATGTCTAATACTAACAATTGTCATTACCCTGAGGAAGACTTAGTTAGGCTCTGGATTCATGCTATCAGGATTATCACATTATGATTCATGAATATTTAAGGTTGAATTATATGTGACATTTGTTTTTTACCAAGTTTTTCTGACATTTACCCCTAGATTGTTGGTCCTGGTGTTATTTTAAATGTATATAGCTATATTCTTTATTGCTCTGTGGGTATCAAAAAGTCCCTCCCCTATTCCCTGCCATTTCCATAACACAAATGTAATGTACTGCATTCCAGTTTATCAGTCCTTAAATGCAGTGGTTGCATTAGTTTTCAAGTTAAGCTTTTTTTCTTTTACTTTCAGCAGTACTCCTTCAAATAAAACACTTGCTGTCCCTTTGGGGGGGGATTTACTAAAACCGGTGTACACAGAATCTGGTGCAGCTGTGCATGGTAGCCAATCAGCTTCTAAAGCCTCGTACACACAATGCGATTATTGGCAAGGGATTGTCTGTTGTTCTAAAATCTTACCGTTAGTGCACTCCTTTTGACAATTGCTGTCCAACTTTCGGCCAACAAATGTTGGATGGCAGGCCAGTAAATTTTCGGCGGACAGCGGTCTGTTGTCTGATTTTCGTATGGTCAGTACAGAAGTCCGTCACACAAAAGTCGAAAGTAAAAACATGCATGCTCGGAATCAATGCTCACCAAACATGAAATTAGCAGAAGGGGCCCAAAGGGTGGGGCTCAAGAGCTGAAATTCCTCGTAGTATATCACTACGTTTGTGTTTGTGTTCGTGTTTCATGACAATTTTGTACCGTTAGTATGCAAGACAAGATCCTAGCACATGCCCTTTTGACAAAAATCAGACGCTCAGTTGGCAAACAATCGTACCGTGTGTACAAGGCTTAACTTCAGCTTGTTCATTTAAGCTTTGACAATAAAACCTGGAAGCTGATTGGATTCTATGCAGAGCTGCTCCAGATTTTGCACTCTCTAGTTTTAGTAAATACCTCCCTAAGGGTGTCTATACTCTCTCCTCCATTGTATCTATCCACATGCCGACCGCGCCATAGCCGAAAGACGTCTACAGCGCGGTCGGTCTGCCACCACTGCAATGCTCTGCAACCACTGTGCAATGCTCTGCCACCACTGTGCAATACTCTGCCACCACTGTGCAATACACTACCAATACTGTGCAACACTGCAACTTTGCAATACTCTGCCAATACTCTGCCAATACTTGCCAATACTCTGCCAATACTTGCCAATACTCTGCCAATACTCGCCAATACTCTGCCAATACTCGCCAATACTCAGCAATAATTTTTAATAGAAACAAAGAATTTATTTTAATTTTTTTACCGAATTTTCAGTATTTTTTTGATTTATAGCGCAAAAAATAAAAAACCCAGCAGTGATTAAATACCACCAAAAGAAAGCTCTATTTGTGTGAAAAAAAAGGACACAAAATTCATTTGGGTACAGTGTTGCATGACTGAGTAATTGTCATTCAAAGTGTGAGAGCACCGAAAGCTGAAAATTGGCCTGGTTAGGAAGGGGGTTTAAGTCACCCAGCCTGGATATTAATAACTTTACTAATGCGGTATGTTGTAAAACAGTAAGTCAGCGGTCTTGTATTTATAGAGCTTTGTTTTAAAACAGTGCTCTCTTATTTTTTTTGTGTGTACAACTAGACAGCACAGATCACAGCCAATCATAATGGCTATGTGCCTTGTGATCGTTGCGATGGGTAATCACAGCAATCATACACACAACTATGGCCTGTGTTTATATGTGAGAATCCTCTTCTTCCTCGTACATCATAGGAAGGGGAGGAGGGGAAATTTCGCCAATGAAGAAATCTTTTATTGTTGTATTATTTTTAACCTTTTCACCCCTCAACCTCTCCTGTATATTTTACCACCATTTTTTTCTGCAGTGCCTGTATCCTAATGTCTTCACCTCCCTTATCTTCACATTAACCCCCTCATCTCCATCCTGCCTCCATGTATGACCTGTACATTAATGATGCCTGATATCTAGTGCACTATTACTAAGCTCCATGTTTCAACCACCTTAATACCACCTTAATATCAGCATGTTACTTTATTTCCAAAAATGTGTCAAAAATATTTTTTTTTCCCAGAAGCACCTATAGGACTTGAAGTGTGTTAGTCCCATCACACACACAGAGCTATATTTCTTCCCAGAAGCACCTATAGGACTTGAAGTGTGTTAGTCCCATCACACACACAGAGCTATATTTTCTTCCCAGAAGCACCTATAGGACTTGAAGTGTGTTAGTCCCATCTCACACACAGAGCTATATTTTCTTCCCAGAAGCACCTATAGGACTTGAAGT
This sequence comes from Lithobates sylvaticus, assembly GCA_028564925.1. NCBI lineage: Eukaryota > Metazoa > Chordata > Amphibia > Anura > Ranidae > Lithobates > Lithobates sylvaticus. The sequence continues at coordinate 150,116,195 of CM053027.1, forward strand.
GTGTTAGTCCCATCACACACACAGAGCTATATTTGGTTCCCAGAAGCACCTATAGGACTTGAAGTGTGGTTAGTCCCATTACACACACAGAGCTATATTTTCTTCCCAGAAGCACCTATAGGACTTGAAGTGTGTTAGTCCCATTACACACACAGAGCTATATTTTCTTACCCAGAAGCACCTATAGGACTTGAAGTGTGTTAGTCCCATCACACACACAGAGCTATATTTTGTTCCCAGAAGCACACTATAGGACTTGAAGTGTGTTAGTCCCATTACACACACAGAGCTATATTTTCTTCCCAGAAGCACCTATAGGACTTGAAGTGTGTTAGTCCATTACACACACAGAGCTATATTTTCTTCCCAGAAGCACCTATAGGACTTGAAGTGTTTAGTCCCATCACACACACAGAGCTATATTTTCTTCCCAGAAGAACCTATAGGACTTGAAGTGTGTTAGTCCCATCACACACACAGAGCTATATTTTTGTTCCCAGAAGCACCTATAGGACTTTGAAGTGTGTTAGTCCCATCACACACACAGAGCTATATTTTCTTCCCAGAAGCACCTATAGGACTTGAAGTGTGTTAGTCCCATCACACACACAGAGCTTATATTTTGTTCCCAGAAGCACCTAAAGGACTTGAAGTGTGTTAGTCCCATCACACACACAGAGCTATATTTTGTTCCCAGAAGCACCTATAGGACTTGAAGTGTGTTAGTCCATCACACACACAGAGCTATATTTTGTTCCCAGAAGAACCTATAGGACTTGAAGTGTGTTAGTCCCATCACACACAGAGCTATATTTTGTTCCCAGAAGCACCTATAGGACTTGAAGTGTGTTAGTCCCATCACACACACAGAGCTATATTTTCTTCCCAGAAGCACCTATAGGACTTGAAGTGTGTTAGTCCCATCACACACAGAGCTCCTATATTTTTAGTCCCATTACACACACAGAGCTATATTTTGTGCCCAGAGGCACCTATAGGACTTGAAGTGTGTTAGTCCCATTACACACACAGAGCTATATTTTCTTCCCAGAAGCACCTATAGGACTTGAAGTGTGTTAGTGCATCACACAGAGCTCCTCTATTTTCTTTGCAGAAGCACCCACAGGACTTCTAGTGTGTTAGTGGCATCACACAGAGAGCTCCTATATTTTCTTCTCAGCAGCACCCACAGGACTTCTAGTGTGTTAGTGGCATCACACAGATCTCCTCTATTTTCTTTGCATAAGCACCACAGGACTTCTAGTGTGTTTAGTGGCATCACACAGAGCTCCTCTATTTTCTTTGCATAAGCACCCACAGGACTTCTAGTGTGTTAGTGGCATCACACAGAGCTCCTCTATTTTCTTTGCAGAAGCACCCATAGGACTTCTAGTGTGTTAGTGCATCACACAGAGCTCCTATATTTTCTTCTCAGCAGCACCCACAGGACTACCGACTACAATGGCTGGAAGACCGCCAAGGGGAGGCAGAGCGTGCAGAGCCAAGAACACAGGGCAGGCAGGCTCTGTTTCTAGTGGACGTGGCCGTGGACGTGGACGTGGTCGTGCATCGTCATCAGCACGTGCCATGGGACACGCGCGTCTTTGTGTTCGGCAGCTGGACATGTGGAGCCGCATCATGCTGAAGGCTTGGTAGAATGGTTGACCAAGCCCTCCTCATCCTCTCATCCTCTCTCACCCAGGCTCAGGGTACTGACAGAGCATCAGCAGCCACCCCTTCCCTAGACCCACCATGTCCTCCTGAGGAGTCCCCCGAACTCTTTGAGCACAGTGTTGGGTACATGCTCCAGGAGGATGCCCAACGATTCGAAGGCTCGGATGACGATACCCAGCTTGAGGAATCTGGCAGTACAGTTCCACCAGCTGCAGCTTACTGCCAGGTTTGCTCTAGTGTGAAGAGGGAGGGGATGATGAGGTCACTGACTCCACGTGGGTGCCTCAAGGGAGAGAGGAAGAGGAGGAGGACGAGGAGGAGGAGGATGCGGCGTCACATGTCCAACGAGGCAGGATGCCCCCCTGGAGGCCAGGTAGAGGCCAGCACAGCAACTGTACAACACCGCAGAGCTCCGCCTGTGCAGGGCGCTGCCTCTGCACGTTATCAGAAAAGTTCTTTGGTGTGGGCCTTTTTTGAGACGAGTGCAGCAGATCGCACCACTGCTATTTGCAATATTTGTCTCAGCGTATCTCGCGTGGCCAAAACATCAGCCGCATTGGCACGACAAGCATGACCAGACATATGGCGACCTGCCATGCAGCTCGTTGGCAGGCACACATAAAAGACCCCACACCAAAGAACTAAGCGGACCTCTCCTTGCTCCTCCTCAGCTGGGATCTCCATCCCCACTACACCTTCAGTCCTCTCTGAAAGCTGCTCTGAGAGGACTGAAGGTGTAGAATTCGGTGTGTCACAACCAAGTACTTGCAGTACACCGACGTCCGATTGCAGCAGGCAAATTTCCCTGCCCCAGCTGCTGGACCGTAGAAAGAAGTACACTCCCAGCCATCCACATGCCCAGCGGTTGAATGCTAGCCTTGCTAAATTGCTAGCACTTCAACTGCTGCCTTTTCCAGTTGGTAGACTCGGCCCCCTTCCGTGAGTTTGTTCAATGTGCGGTTCCTCAGTGGCAGGTCCCAAACGCCACTTTTTCTCGCGGAAGGCGATTCCGTCTCTCTACGGCATGTGGAGGGCAATGTCCATGCCTCGCTGGACAGGGCGGTCAGCGGTAAGGTGCATATTACCGCTGACTCATGGTCCAGCAGGCATGGACAGGGACGGTACCTTTCTTTCACGGCCCATTGGTCACTCTATTGGCAGCTGGGAGGGATGCAGGACAAGGTGCAGTAGTGTTGGAGGTTGTTCCGCCACCACGCCTCCAAAACGCGACTACTGCTACTGGTTGTGACACACCTCTCTCCTCCACCCCCTCCTCTTCTTCTTCCTCCAGTGCTCTGTCCTTGGAACCAGCGGTGCTCCGTAGGCGTACAAGGGGCTACGCAAGTACGCAGGCAAAAAGATGCCTTGCCGTGCTTGCGCTGGTGTGTTTGGGGGACAGGAGCCACACTGGGCCAGAGGTTCTGGCAGCTCTGCAGGGGCAGGCCGAGAGGTGGTTGACGCCACGTCAGCTTAAGCCAGGAATGGTCGTTTCTGACAATGGCACCAACCTCCTCTCCGCCCTGCGACAGGGGCAGCTCACCCATGTGCCTGCATGGCTCACGTCCTCAACCTGGTGGTGCAGCGGTTCTTGGGCAGGTTCCCAGGCTTACAGGATGTCCTGAGGCAGGCCAGGAAAGTCTGTGTGCATTTCCGCCGATCTTATAATGCCAGTGCTCGGCTGACTGAGCTGCAAAAGGAGCTGAACCTTGCCCAAGAACCGCCTAATCTGACATGCCCACCAGGTGGAACTCAACGTTGGCCATGCTGCAGCGACTGCACACGCAGCAGAGGGCCATCAATGAGTACCTTTGCGACTACGGCACCAGGACAGGGTCAGGGGAGCTTGGTTTTTTTTCCCCACGTCAGTGGAGCATGATCAGGGATGCATGCACTGTCCTCTCCATTTGAGGAGGCCACGAGGATGGTAGCAGTGACAGTGCATGCATCAGTGACACTGTCCCTCTTGTCCACCTGTTGGAGCATACGCTGCGTGGGATAATGGACAGGGCACTTGAGGCAGAACAGGGCAGGAAGAGGAGGACTTCCTTGCCTTTCAAGGCCCCCTTTATCCGGACAGTGTTCCTTCTGTCCCACCCATCACCAGGAAGAGGATGAGGAGGAGGAGGAGGAGGGAGGAGGAGGATTGTGTGAGCATGGCACTCAGCATCAGCAGCAGCAGTCTGATGATGTACAGTCCCAACAAGCCAGTGGACTTGTACGTGGCTGGGAGGAGGTGGCTGGCGATCATGTCATCCTCAGTGACCCAGAAGACTCCGGACCGATGCCTCAGCTAACCTACGCTGCATGGCCTCCCTGATCCTGCAAAGCCTGCGGAAGGATCCTCGTGTTCTTCGGATCAAGGGAGAGGGACCATTACTGGCTGGCCACTCTCCTTGATCCGCGGTACAAGGGTAAGGTTGCGGACCTTATCTTGCCGTCGCAGAGGGAGCAGAGGATGAGACATCTCAGGGAGGCCTTGCAACGCGTTCCCAGAAACTGGGAGGCAACAAACTCCTGGTCCTGGGCGACGAGTTGCTGAGGCTTCGGTCAGTGGCAGAAGGAGCGGTGGGGAAGGTGGACGTCTGACCGATGCGTTCAAAAATTTTTTAGTCCGCAGCCCCAAGGTATGAGGCGGATATAACCGAATAATTTTTTAATGTCACATCCCTTCAAGACTGCCTATGCTTATGCTGAGTGACTGTCCTCTTATGTTCACTGACTATCCTGTTCCTCCTCCTCAATGATCCATCCACCACACCAGTGCCTAAGGCACAATTTTGCAGCCCTGTTTAACAGGGGCGTGTACTGACAATTTTTTAAAAAAATGCTTGGCAACACGTGTGACTGCTGAGGCTCCAAGTACAGTCTCTGTGAGGGCCGGTGTTGCAGTCTTCCTCCTCCTCAATGATCCATGCCACACACCAGTGCCTAAGGCACAATTTTTCAGCCCCTGTGTAACAGGGGCGTGTACTTACCATTTTTTAAAAAAATGCTTCGCAACACGTGTGACTGCTGTGCTCCAAGTACAGTCTCTGTGAGGGCCGTGTTGCAGTGTTGTGGCACCAGCACCAGTGCCTAAGGCACAATTTTTCAGCCCTGTTTAACAGGGGCGGGTACTTACAATTTTTTTAAAAAATGCTTCGCAACACGTGTGACTGCTGTGCTCCAAGTACAGTATCTGTGAGGGCCGTGTTGCAGTGTTGTGGCACCAGCACCAGTGCCTAAGGCACAATTTTTCAGCCCCTGTTTAAACAGGGGCGTGTACTTACAATTTTTAAAAAAAATGCTTCGCAAACACGTGTGACTGCTGTGCTCCAAGTACAGTATCTGTGAGGGCCGGGTTGCAGTGTTTGTGGCACCAGCACCAGTGCCTAAGGCACAATTTTTCAGCCCCTGTTTAACAGGGGCTTGTACTTACATTTTTTAAAAAATGCTTCGCAACACGTGTGACTGCTGTGCCCAAGTACAGTCTCTGTGACTGCTGTGCACCAGCACCAGTGCCTAACGCACAATTTTTAAGCCCCTGTTTAACAGGGGCGGGTACTTACAATTTTTAAAAAAATGCTTCGCACACGTGTGACTGCTGTGCCCAAGTACAGTATCTGTGAGGGCCTGGTTGCAGTGTTGTGGCACCAGCACCAGTGCCTAAGGCACAATTTTTTTTTAACAAAAATTTTAAAAAATGCTTCGCAACACGTGTGACTGCTGTGCACCAAGTACAGTCTCTGTGAGGGGTTGCAGTGTTGTGGCACCAGCACCAGTGCCAAAGGCACAATTTTTCAGGCCCTGTTTAACAGGGGCGGGTAATTACAAATCTTGATCTAATAGTTCACAGCAGGGCCCATTCCTGCGCCCACCAAGAGTAACTATGAGGGCCTGCAGTCTTGTGGCAACACCGTCCACCACCACCGCCAAAGGCCCAATTTTTCTGCCCTGTTCATCAGGTGCTTGCAATTACAAATCTTGATCTAATAACTCACAGCAGGGCCCATTCCTGCGCCCACCAAGAGTAACTATGAGGGCCTACAGTCTTGTGGCAACACCGTCCACCACCACCGCCAAAGGCCCAATTTTTCTGCCCTGTTCATCAGTGCTTGCAATTACAAATCTTGATCTAATAACTCACAGCAGGCCCATTCCTGCGCCCACCAAGAGTAACTGTGAGAGCTTACAGTCTTGTGGCAAAACCCGTCCACCACCACCACCACCCACCCCAATTTTTCTGCCCTGTTCATCAGGTGCATGCAATTACAAATCTTGATCTAATAAATCACAGCAGGGCCCATTCCTGCGCCCACCAAGAGTAACTATGAGGGCCTACAGTCTTGTGGCAACACCGTCCACCACCACCGCCAAAGGCCCAATTTTTCTGCCCTGTTCATCAGGTGCTTGCAATTACAAATCTTGATCTAATAACTCACAGCAGGGCCCATTCCTGCGCCACCAAGAGTAACTGTGAGAGCTTACAGTCTTGTGGCAAAACCGTCCACCACCACCACCACCCCCAATATTTATGCCCTGTTCAACAGGTGCATGCAAATACAAATCTTGATCTATTAACTCACAGCAGGGCCCATTCCTGTGCCCACCAGTCTTGTGGCTACACCAACATCTAATAGGGAAAATTTCTGCAGAGTATATACGCCAGGCCCCTACTTTCAAACATCCAACTTACAAACGACTCCTACTTGCAAATGGAAAGAGAAAACAGGAAGTGAGAGGAAATCTACCCCTAGGAAGGGAAATTCTATCCTGTTACATTTAATTTGGGAAAAAGGTATCTCCTCTCTACTGATACTTTATCACCAATCCTTGGTTCAATTAAAACCCCACTTTTTCCAAAAACATTTGTCATTGGGACGGAAAGTGAGGTGACATGTTCTGAACAGATGTGCAAAGACAGCAAATGTTACAGGGTGATAACCCCTCCCTATGTTCTCAAAAAAGCTTAAAAAATAGATTTTTTTGGGAATGGAGCTACACTTCATAATGTACCTGTTCAGATTCTACTTAAGATCAAACCTAAAGCCGCAAGTGGTTTTAAATGGCTTCTTTTTTCCTTTACAAATGTCATTTTGTGCAAGGACAGTTCTAAACACGGGAACACACATGCCACTTCACAGGCATACTTTAGACACCCCCCAGTACCATATTTAAAGGAAAATTTCACTATTTTTTTTTTCATATTTAAAATGGAAAAAAACTTTTTTTTTAAAGTTCTTTTTGCATTGATATATGTCCCCCTGGGGCAGGACCGGGGTCCCCAAACCTGTTTTATGACATTAACATGCATATTGGCCGTTGTAATTAGCACTTTCGAACGTTCGCGTCCAGTATAGGGTTCGAAAATTCGCGCGAACTTTCGGTCCGTTCGAAGGTTCTGGTTCGAACCGATCTTTACCAGATGTGCCTGCTTTAACAAAGAGGGTAATTTTCCTGCAGGTTCGGGGGTCTTTGCAAATCTTTACCAGAATTTCCAAATTCTTTGCAACCATAATGCAGTGTGTGGCTTAGAAGGGCCTGCACAGGAGCCTTTGGATACCTTAGCCCCAATGGCTATAATACTGGGGAGTAAGGGGGCCACTGAGCAGCCACAGTGTCAGTGTTTTGGAAGCTGCTGTTAGGAAGGATTAGTGTCAGATACAGTAGTGTATTTAAGTTTTGTGCTGTCCTAGGCCTGACTAAACTCGTGCACCCCCTAATTTAAATATGACCCACCCCTTCCTGTCAAGGCCACACCCCTTGCTGTTTAAGACCCGCCCTGAATTTTTTTTAGTGGGGACACTAGTTCTGAGGGCCTGGGGGGGGCAATGGATTCCCTTAATTTGCATAGATTTCCTCTCACTTCCTGTTTGGCTATGGGGCAGGAAGTGAAGGGAAATCTCTGCAATGGGACAGGGATGGTAAAAAAATAAACTAACAGGGGGCTATAACCCTCCCTACTCTATTCAAAATGAAAATAAATAAATAAAAAGTGTTGCCTATAGTTCTACTTTAAGCAGAAAACATATAGCACAGTGAGGAAGGTTTGTGGTCCAGGATGATAGGACAGTCAAAATTAAAAACGGCGCCCCCCCCCCCCACAGTTGCGGAAAGGCCGGCCGCCCGCATACCGGAAGCAGTGCGGCCGCTTAATGGGGGCGCTAGACTAATTTGCCTCTCAGCCCAGTCCGCCCTATAAGACTGGCACTACACTGCAAGCCAGTGAGGACTCTTTCTGTGCTGCCCCCCTGCAAAGTGCTGCCCTAGACCTGGGCCTTGTCGGCCTAGGCCAGGATACAACGTTGGTCAGATAGGAAACTCATTTCTTTTTCTTGTTGTTGCAAGGCTTTCCTTTAAAAAACAGTATTCTTTTGTTATAGTATTTAGGGGTAGTGTTTTGGGTGTTTCTTTATTATTTTTTGCATTTTTATGTTGGTAAGGCCTTTGTAAGTTTGGGTTGCCCAAAATGCAGAATTTATTTGTTCCTGACTATCTATTCTTAGAGCTGTCTTTTGTTTGCAGAAGATAAAACTGAATTCTTAACCACCTCACATAATAGCACTCCCATTTAACTACCCCACCTCCCCATCCCATCATCCCTACTAAAGACTGCTAAACTGATATACTGTATGTTACATTTTTTTTAGTTGGGCTTAGTCATCCTTTGAGGTCACAACCAAACTCAATCGAGGGAAATAAAACAAAAGTGATCAAACATTCAGCAAATCCAGAGATGTAAGTAGATAAAGTAGGGAAGGCTTAGAAGCTCTGTGAGGTTGTTAAACATGCTGTCCTCAAAAACATAATAGGAAATTAGTGAAAATCCCACCATAATTAGATGAAATGTTATTAGAATAACTCTTTCCTTAGCAGTTTTTTCAGCAACATTTTACATTCTACATTAATATCTGGTCCATTACTTTCTTAAATGGTAACTAAAGGCAAAACTTTTTCATTTTTTTAATTTCTTTTTTTGGATAGAGTGGAGATGGATTAGAACACCTGTTTTTTTGGGTTGACATCAGAACAGGAATAGAGGGGAAACCTTCCAATGGGGACACTAGTTCTGGTGACCCAAGTGACGACCCGGGATTCCTTCACTTTGGAGGGATTTCCTCTCATTTTCTTATTTTGGCTATGCTTCACCTGTTTATGTAGCTACCTGTAATTTTTCATTAGTAGGGTACTCAGCTTGACTGCTTGGGGTACAAGGTTTCATTGAGCTATAATGGGGAAGTCCATTTCTGTACTCTGCTTTCATGCTTTCATCTGGTCATTGAACTCTCTGGCATATGGCTCTACCCTTGACACTCTGTGGCAGGCCCTGATTGGGTTAAAAAATAGGCCTGGGCATTTTAGATTGGGCAGACCAGTCCCTGGGGGCAGAGAGGGGAAGCAGGCGTTCGGGGAAGAGGTTGGTGATGGGATTTAAATCCTGAGAGACATCCAAATCCAGCAAACAGACATCAGAATCCAGCAAAGAAACATCCCCATATAGCAAAGAGACATCCCAAACCAGCAAAGATACATCATAATCCAGCAAAGTGACAGCCCCATATAGCAAAGAGACGGCCCCATATAGTCAAGAGATGGTCCAATCCAGCAAAAAGACATCCCCATCCACTAAAGAGACATCCCAATGTAGCAAAGAGACGGCCCAATCCAGCAAAAAAACATCCCCAGTCCAGCAGAGAGGTATCCCCAGTCCAGCAGAGAGGCCTCCCCAGTTCAGAAAAGAGACATCCCCAGTTTAGCACAGAGACATCCCCACACCAGCAAAGAGAGATCCCAGTCCAGCAAAGAGAAAGCCCCATCCAGCAAAGAGACAGCCCCATCCAGAAAGGAGACATCCCAATCCAGCAATGAGACATCCCCATATAGCAAAGAGATGACCCAATCCAGCAAAGAGACATCCCCACACAAACAAAGAGGGACCTGGATCCAGCTTCACAATGGAAGTCAGGGCCAGCGCTGTCTTGGGACAGAGTGAAAAGATAGGATAGAATGCCTAAACTTCTGAAAAGCTGAAGATAGCAAAATGTGCATACTAGCACATTATGAAAGACTTACCTGAAAACGAAGCCCTCCAGTGGCCTGCTGTCCCTGCTGACAGGCCTTTCATCTTCCCCCGGCCTTTCTTCTGTGTTCACAGGCTGCGGTCGTATGCCTGGCCGAGCTGCAATGACTTGACTCCCGCTTGGGAGTCACAGCTGTGGCATGACTTTCTCAATGGATGGCATGCCGTCCATAGAGAGCGCAGTGCGCCATGCGCCAGTGACATTGCTGGCGCAGTTTAGGAGACATTTACTGTACCTACAGATAAGCCTTATTACAGGCTTACCTGAAGGTATAAATGTAAAAATGCCTTTACTACCACTTTAATAGCAAAAAAAAAAATGTGTTTGAAGTTGAACTCAAGGATAAGTAAATATTGTCTAAATACAAGAGCCATGTGTATTTTTACTTGAATGTTGCTGTGCTTTCTGTATTTCTTTCATATCTGTGAAATAATCGAGCGTAAACTGTTGCTCCTGTGCAGGAACCTCCTGTATTAAAGACCGGTCAATCACTACTGCTCTCTTTTCTTGTGCAGGGTAACTGGTCTTGTCTCCGCCCCCTCCTGTAGTTTTTTTTTTTTTGCAGGCAGCTTGTAGTGAGTGGAGACTGTTGGGCCCCTCCCACTGCTCTATTCTCTTCACAGGCTACGTACGGCACATTGATGGTGTCACTGCTATTTACACAAAATATTATCTGGGTTTGCAAATTATCTGGTGCTCACAAAGTGGATTTATATCCTTTGTAGCTATTGAGGAATATATATATATATATATCTATATATATATATTGTAACCTGGGGGACAGGTAGCAGGTACAAAGCTCCCTGGGATGAGCTGTTTATTTAGGCACAGATACCAAATCCACTTGAGGTAGTGAAAACAGTGCTGGGTTTATTGATTTTAAATACAAGTCCATACACAGGTGCTGCACAGTCTTCCAGAAAACATATCAAAACAGAAATAACAAAACAAAAGTCCTAGCCGTGTCTCGGCTCTAACTATACCATACACCGTCTCTAACTATCAAGCTGAGCAAGCCTACCGCTTGTCAGTTTCTGTAAAGAGTTTTAAAGGGTTTTACCAACCTTTTGGCTCCTCACAAACCATCCCTGTTTGTGTGTCCCAGGCAGAGAGCAAAGGCTGTTTGCTCAGGTGAGCTTAAATTAGCCTGGAGAGGAGGACTAAGATCCGAACTGGATCTTGTATCAGAGACCTCTGAATGTGTATGAGAGGAGCCTGGGAGATGTATAAACCCCGAACAAGACTTCTCCTGGCTCTCTCTGGGACGCTCTGCTACATATCCTCCCCCCTTGTTTCAACCCCAGGGTTGGAACACCTGTGGCCCAACAGGAGTGAACACGGGACAGGGCATCTACATTCCCCATCTCCACACCTGGCCTGTGTTTTACGGTGAAGGAGTAATCCTGTAGAGCCAAAAACCACCGGTTCACCCGTCTATTAGTCTCCTTCTTTTGGGCCATCCATTTCAGGGGAGCATGGTCAGTTATTAAGTCAAACTGACGCCCTAACAAATAGTACCTGAGCGCGTCCACGGCCCACTTTATGGCTAAACATTCCTTTTCAATGACTGCATACTTTTTCTCATGGTCATTGAGCTTTCTGCTTAGGTACACGACAGGGTGTTCTTCCCCATTGTATACCTGTGATAGTACTGCCCCGATACCAACATCAGACGCATCCGTCTGAACCAAAAACTCTCTGGAGAAATCGGGAGAGTACAGTACTGGCTGTGCACACAGAGCCTTCTTCAGGACCTGGAAAGACTCCTCTGCTACTGGGGACCATTTCACCATTACAGAATCTTTCCCTTTCGTAAGGTCTGTCAGAGGGGCAGCTATAGTTGCAAAATTTGGGATAAATCTTCTATAATACCCCGCAATACCAAGAAAGGCCCTGACCTGCTTCTTGTTTACAGGGCGTGGCCATTCCTGGATGGCTGCTATTTTACTCACTTGAGGTTTTATGACACCACGGCCAATAGTATAGCCCAAATACTTGGCTTCCTCTAGACCAATGGCACATTTTTTTGGATTTGCCGTAAAACCTTCTTTGAAGAGGGAATCAAGAACAGCCTGGACACGAGGCAAGTGAGACTCCCAGTCAGTACTATGTACCACTATGTCATCTAGATAGGCTGCTGCATATCGTCGGTGGAGTTTTAGGGTCCTGTCCATGGCCCTCTGAAATGTTGCGGGGGCATTTTGCAACCCAAAAGGCATTTTTTTATATTGGAAGGAACCGTCTGGGGTCACAAACGCAGTCTTCTCTTTGGCGCTACCAGTTAGGGGTATTTGCCAATACCCTTTTGTCAAGTCCAAAGTGGTAAGATAGCGAGCCTTGCCAAGTCGGTCTATAAGTTCGTCTACTCTGGGCATTGGGTATGTGTCAAACTTTGTCACCGCATTAAGCTTCCTGAAGTCGTTACAGAACCTCCACGTGCCATCCGGTTTTGGGACTAACACGATGGGGCTAGACCAGTCACTATTGGATTCCTCAATGACATCTAGCTCCAACATTTTTTTAACTTCCTTGCTGATGTCCTTTCTCCTCGCTTCAGGAATTCGGTAAGGTTTGAGCTTGACACGTACCCCAGGTTCAGTAACAATATCATGCTGAACTGCTGAAGTCGTGCCAGGTAACTCTGAAAACTTCTCTCTATTCCTTATCAGGAATTCTCTAGTGTCCTGTTTTTGGGAATATGAGAGGGTGTCTGGAATCGTGACCTCAGGGATGAGAGGGGACTCAGTACCCGTAGGCGTTACTGGGAGAGGCCTCGCAGTTAACGCCATTCTATCCTTCCAGGGTTTTAACAGGTTTATATGGTAAACCTGTTCGGGCTTCCTTTTTCCTGGTTGATAAACCTTGTAATTGACCTCCCCAACTCTCTCAATTACTTCAAAGGGACCCTGCCACTTAGCCAGGAACTTGCTCTCAACAGTGGGAACTAACACCAGGACCCTGTCACCAGGTGAGAAAACACGGAGTTGGGCCCCCCTGTTGTATATTCTCTGTTGGGCTGCCTGGGCCTGCAGTAAGTGTTCTTTTACCACTGGCATGATTGCTGCAATCCTCTCCTGCATTTGGGCAATATGCTCAATGACACTTTTATGGGGTGTCTGTTCTCCCTCCCAAGTTTCTTTGGCTATGTCTAAGAGTCCCCGAGGGTGTCTCCCATAAAGCAACTCAAATGGGGAGTACCCCGTAGAGGACTGGGGAACCTCCCTGATGGCAAACATCAAGTATGGTATCAGGAAGTCCCAGTTTTTCCCATCCTTGTCCACAACCTTTTTCAACATGCTCTTTAACGTCTTATTGAAGCGTTCCACTAAGCCATCCGTTTGAGGATGATACACTGAGGTTCGCAGCTGCGTCACCTTAAATAACTTGCAGAGCTCCCTAGTTATTCGCGACATAAACGGGGTGCCCTGGTCTGTAAGGATTTCTTTTGGGATGCCAACCCGACTGAACACCATAAACAGTTCTTTGGCAATGTTTTTAGCAGACGCGGCGCGTAAGGGAACTGCTTCAGGGTAGCGGGTAGCATAATCCATGATTACGAGGATATGCTGATGACCCCTGGCAGACTTGGGAAGTGGGCCCACAAGGTCCATGGCAATCCTCTCAAAGGGCACTTCAATGATAGGCAAAGGTACTAAAGGACTTCGGAAGTGGGATAGTGGGGCTGACATCTGACACACAGGACAGGATTGACAATAATTCTTAACATCTCTCTGTATCCCGGGCCAGTAAAACCTGCGCAACACCCTTTCAGTAGTTTTTTCAACCCCTAAATGGCCTCCTAGCAAGTGCCCATGGGCAAGTTCTAACACCAGCCGTCTGTATGGCTTAGGGACCACCAACTGTTCAACCACTTCATCATTCATTTTACATACACGATACAGTAAATCCTCATTGCTGCTGAAATAAGGAAAACAGGGCCTGTCCCCGGGTTCGACAGGTACATCATTAATCACTATTACATTTTCCCAGGCCCTGGAAAGGGTATGGTCTTTTCTCTGCTCAGTACCAAAATTTTCCTTATGCACATTAAGGTCATCAAACTCTAACATAGGCTCAGGGTCAGCAGACGGCTGTCCGGCTCTACTGGTAGTAGGGACTTCCTCAGGGTCCTCCAGCTCTCCTGCCATAACCGATAGAGGAAAACCCGGGGAGCCCTGAGAAGAGTCCCCTGAACCCACCTTGTCAGTAGTGGCCAGGAATTCTGGCTCTGCGACTGAGTTGGGTACTGCAACCGGGTTGGGATGATCCCACAGTTCCCAGAACTTAGGGAAGTCCCTACCAATGATGGCCTCATGCACCAAGTGGGGAACAAGTCCAACCGGATGGGTCACTGTACCTAAACCAGTTTTAAACTGAACAGTGGTTACAGGATACTCCTGTAATTTCCCATGTATACAGATCACAGCAACATTTTTAGCATGATAATTCACAGGTTCAATAATTTCAGCTGTAACCAAAGTCACTAGACTTCCAGAGTCCAGCAAGGCTGTAATAGGCTTATCATTCACAGTCATTTGGCACATTGGTTTTCTCATATTTGGCGTTGCAGTGCATGAAACCGCTGCAAACATAGACTGCCTTCTAATAGATAAATCACACTGCATTGGTTCATCTGTCAATGGACAATTTGCCGCAACATGTCCCATTTCTTGGCAACGAAAACACCTGACGTTTCCCCAGTTTGGTTTGCTGACAGGCACCGGCTTCCCTTGTTTGGGAGGCCAAGCTTCAGTCCTGGCACCAAAAATCCTCCCCCCTATTTCCTTGCCAAGCTTACCACCCACTTCCCCTGGAACAGTCTTACCGGTTGCCTGGGGAGACCGTGGCTTTGGGCGGAAAGTCCGTGCGGCTGTAGGGGTGGTGACCAGGTTCTTTGCAGCAAAATACCTTTCAACAAGTTCCACCAGGTGGTTTGCCGAATTGGGGTCTCCTTGACTCACCCACTCCTGCAGGGAAATGGGTAGTGACCTCAGAAACTGGTCCATGACCACACGCTCCACTATTTGTGGCCCAGACAGGGACTCCGGCTGTAGCCATTTCCTCACCAGGTGAATTAGGTCGAACATCTGCGATCTTGGGGGCTTCTCGTCTTGGAAGGACCAGCTGTGGACCCGCTGTGCTCGAACTGCCAAAGTGACACCAAGTCGTGCCAGTATTTCCTGTTTGACCTTTTCATAGTCTGCTGCTTCTGCTGACTCCAAATCATAGTAGGCCTTCTGCGATTCCCCAGTAAGCAACGGGGCGACCAGTCCTGCCCACTGGGTTTTAGGCCAACCTTCCCTCTCAGCGGTCCGTTCAAACGTTAGCAGAAAGGCCTCTGGATCATCATCTGTAGTCATCTTGGACAAAAAGCGAGCCACATGGATGGCTGAGGGCTTGTCTCCAATATTATCAATGTTAGCAGGTGACCACTGTGCTATTGTCTCCACAACCTCAGACAAGGTTTTCCTATCTGCTTTTGCATCAGTGGCTAGCTGTTCAAACAGCCTCTGCGATTGCTCCTGTGCGATAGCATTAGCTTGCTGTTGTGCCGCATGGAGTGCAGCGTTTGTTTTCTGCTGTGCAGCGTTTGCTTGCTGTAGTGCAGCATTTGTTTTCTGCTGTTCAGCGGTTGCTTGCTGTTGTGCAGCGTTTGCTTGCTGTTGTGCAGCGTGGAGTGCAGCGTTTGTTTTCTGCAGTGCAGCGTTTGTTTGCTGTTGCGCAGCGTTGGATATCAGCAACTGTTTTAGGATTTCCTCCATGTTTAGTCACTCTAGGTACTGGCCTTTTAAGTAGTAACTTACTACAGCTGCCCGCTGAAATCCACCATATGTAACCTGGGGGACAGGTAGCAGGTACAAAGCTCCCTGGGATGAGCTGTTTATTTAGGCACAGATACCAAATCCACTTGAGGTAGTGAAAACAGTGCTGGGTTTATTGATTTTAAATACAAGTCCATACACAGGTGCTGCACAGTCTTCCAGAAAACATATCAAAACAGAAATAACAAAACAAAAGTCCTAGCCGTGTCTCGGCTCTAACTATACCATACACCGTCTCTAACTATCAAGCTGAGCAAGCCTACCGCTTGTCAGTTTCTGTAAAGAGTTTTAAAGGGTTTTACCAACCTTTTGGCTCCTCACAAACCATCCCTGTTTGTGTGTCCCAGGCAGAGAGCAAAGGCTGTTTGCTCAGGTGAGCTTAAATTAGCCTGGAGAGGAGGACTAAGATCCGAACTGGATCTTGTATCAGAGACCTCTGAATGTGTATGAGAGGAGCCTGGGAGATGTATAAACCCCGAACAAGACTTCTCCTGGCTCTCTCTGGGACGCTCTGCTACAATATATATATATATATATATATATATATATATATATACACACACACACAGTATCTCACAAAAGTGAGTACACCCCTCACAGTTTTGTGAATATTTTATTATATCTTTTCATGTGACAACACTGAAGAAATTACACTTTGTTACAATGTAAAGTAGTGAGTGTACAGCTTGTATAACAGTGTAAATTTGCTGTCCCCGTCAAAATAACTCAACACACAGCCATTAATGTCTAAATCACTGGCAACAAAAGTGAGTACACCCTTAAGTGAAAATGTCCAAATTTTGCCCAATTGGTCCTTTTCCCTCCCCGGTGTCATGTGACTCGTTAGTGTTACAAGGTTTCAGATGTGAATGGGGGGCAGGTGTGTTACATGTGGTGTTATTGCTCTCACCCTCTCATACTGGTCACTGGAAGTTCAACATGGCACCACATGGCAAAGAACTCCCTGAGGATCTGAAAAAAAGAATTGTTGCTCTATATAAAGATGGCCTAGGCTATAAGAAGATTGCCAAGACCCTGAAACTGAGCTGCAGCATGGTGGCCAAGATCATACAGCGGTTTAACAGGGCAGGTTCCACTCAGAACAGGCCTCGCCATGGTCCGCCAGAGATTGTCTTTGGAAAATAGACGTATGAGTGCTGCCAGCATTGCTGCAGAGGTTGAAGGGGTGGGGGGTAAGCCTGTCAGTGCTCAAACCATACGCTGCACACTGCATCAAAATTGGTCTGTATGGCTGTCGTCGCAGAAGGAAGCCTCTTCTAAAGATTATGCACAAGAAAGCCGGCAAACAGTTTCTTGAAGACAAGCAGACTAAGGACATGGATTACTGGAACCATGTCCTGTGGTCTGATGAGACCAAGATAAACTTATTTGGTTCAGATGGTGTCAAGCGTGTGTGGCGGCAACCAGGTGAGGAGTACAAAGACAAGTGTGTCTTGCCTACAGTCAAGCATGGTGGTGGGAGTGTCATGGTCTGGGTCTGCATGAGTGCTGCCAGCACTGGGGAGCTACAGTTCATTGAGAGAACCATGAATGCCAACATATACTGTGACATACTGAAGCAGAGTAGGATCCCTTCCCTTCGAGACTGGGCCGCAGGGCAGTATTTCAACATGATAATGACCCCAAACACACCTCCAAGACAACCACTGCCTTGCTAAAGAAGCTGAGGGTAAAGTTGATGGACTGGCCAAGCATGTCTTCAGACCTAAACCCTATTAAGCATCTTTGGGGCACCCTCAAACGGAAGGTGGAGGAGCGCAAGGTCTCTAACATCCACCAGCTCCGTGATGTCGTCATGGAGGAGTGGAAGAGGACTCCAGTGGCAACCTGTGAAGCTTTGGTGAACTCCATGCCCAAGAGGGTTAAGGCAGTGCTGGAAAATAATGGTGGCCACACAAAATATTGACACTTTGGGGTGCACTCACTTTTGTTGCCATTAATAGCTGTGTGTTGAGTTATTTTGAGGGAACAGCAAATTTACACTGTTATACAAGTTGTACACTCACTACTTTACATTGTAGCAAAGTGTCATTTCCTCAGTGTTGTCACATGAAAAGATATAATAAAATGTTTACAAAAATGTGAGGGGTGTACTCACTTTTGTGAGATACTGTGTGTATATATATATATATATATATATATATATATATATATATATATATATATATATGTGTTTTGCCCAGAATTTAGCTTTAAAATCACTGTAAATTAATAATTTGTTATGGGTTGGCTCAGATACACGCACTTTGGATCTTTCTGTATGTCTGTGGAATAAACAGAGACAACATGGATTTTATTTACACTCGATTCCCCTGTACACAGAATATTTGGTGAACTTTGGATGGACATGAGCTAGTTTTGAACTTAAGCTGAGCTGACACATGAGAAAATGCAGGTGCTTGTAGTTACTACAGGAAGCAACTATAAAGGGGAAATCAAAAATCTGATTTACTTACAGAAAACTGTTTTTACCCATGAGACAATTCTAGTATGAGTCACCTTAATATGTTGCCTCTATGGTTTTTAGGTGAAATAAATCACATCCTAATGATTCCATGATACATTCAAGGTAACATATTGTTTAGCTTAGCAAATATTATGTTATTGGAACAAAGCTGTTGGAGGTTTTTGCTAAAAGCTATAGTATTTGTTCATGGCCTAGTCTGACTACTGATGTGATTGGGGTCAAATATTTCAACTATAATCAAAACAATATTTGAATAAATGGTAGAACCAAAAAGTTTCAATTGGACGGGACTGTACAGATGTATGAGGTTTATAGGTTATATTGATTCCCTGGGATAAAGTTGATATCTACATCTGGTAAACTGTATATTGTACTGTATATAGCAACTATAGCTGCCAAAAGCAATTGTAATTGTGTCCAGTTTGTCATGTGATTTGCACAAAATACTAACAATAACTTACAAAGCCATCCAATGGCTCAGCTACATTACTAACCTAGTCTAAAAAATACCAACCCACTTGTTCTCTTCGTTCCTCCTAAGACTTCCTGCTCTCTAGTTCCCTTGTCACCTCTTCCCATGCTTGCCTGGGGACTTCTCCCAAGCTTCTCACATCCTTTGGAATTCCCTACCCCAATATGTCTGACTATCTCCCTCTCTATTCACTTTTAGGCGATCCCTGAAAATCCTCCTCTTCAGTGAAGTCTATCCCTAACAACTTTACTTTTATTTTACCCATCAGCTCCTCCCACACAGTTATTACCTTTTGTATCACTTGACCCCCCCTTTTAGATTGTAAGCTCTAATGAGCTTCTTCTAATGAGATTGTAGGCTCTAATGATTCCTCCTGTATTGAATTGTTGAGCTGCACTTAAACAACACCAAATACAAATGTGTGACAAAATTAAATTCTAAATGTTGTCGGGATGCGTCTTTAAAATGTGATTCTATCCTTTTAAATAAATATTGTAGCATGTACACCATATAATTGTGCTATTGTGTAATCAAACAATAATCATAACATCAAAATTATCATCTGTGCATATGTTACAAAAATCACAGTGCTCCACCTTAAAGTGGTAGTAAAGCCTCACATATACCCAGTGAAGTGACTGGCCTCAGATCATACACAGAGATAAAACAAATCATTTTACTTGTTTATCTGCAGCCCTCTCTTCTCTACACCCCTTCAAATGGGCAGATCATGTTAAAAATCTTTTTTTCATCTGTCAGGAGCATAAAGAAGGGGGCGGGACGCTGCAGTCAGGTCCGAAACTAGGGGGGGCAGGGGGTATCTGCCCTGGGTGCTGCATTGTGGGGGGCGCTGCCGCTGGCAGGAGTAGTGACAGCGGTAAAACTTCTCCTGTTAGCCAGAGGAGGAGAGAGCCAGAGGCAGTGAGTGTTGTGTTCTCTCTCCCACTCTTCTGCCGACTTCTGTCCCCGCCCACCCCGCCCATCAAACTTGTTACACGGAGCTCAGGAAGTGCTCCAAAACCCCCTCAGTTATGTGTATAGGTTGTGAGCAGCTAGAAGACACAAAAAACGATCAGGTGGCATCAGTACAACTCCCCTACCTGTCAAAGTACGGAGTAGAAGAAGCCAGAAGCTCTGAGTGCGCCCGTCCCTCCCCTACCCTCTGCTGCGCTCATGTACCTGCAGAAAAAGCAAACAATATTGACGCTTGGGGGACTTTGCGTGCGACTTCACTACACAGGAGGAGGGAGCTCAGCTGAGGATTCCTTCCTCCCAGCAAGGGTCTGGACTAAGCGGGGGCGCACTCAGAGCTTCTGGCTTCTCCTGCTCCGTACTTTGACAGGTAGCGGAGTTGTACTGATGCCGCACCCATCATATTCATCTGGCAAGAGAGAACAAATGGCAGTGTAACGTACCTCGTATGTGAGCCTGACGTGCGGAGGGGGACCTCCCGTACCACCCCGACTTGGAGACCACTGGAGTGGGTACAGTGGTGGTAAGAGCACGGCGAGGTAAAGGTGCCTGTTTAGTCCTCACTGCTTGGAGCTGTATCGTCAAGTGGAAGCTGGAACAGCAGATACGAGGAACAGCAGATGCAGTCCAGCCGGTGTAGCGGATGCAGGTCAACAGACACAGGTTTGCAGAGCAGCGGATGCCGGATGGCAGGTGCAGGCTTGCAGAGCAGCGGATGCAGGTCAGCAGATGCAGGTTTGCAGGCAGAAGCGGAGTCAGACTAGCGGGGTCATACACATCAGGGTAAACAGCATAAATGGCAGGCAGAGAGTAGTCAGAGTCCAGGCTGGGTCTTGGCAACAGGCAATCAGGCAGATGAAATAGCAGGGTCAAATAAGCCGAGGTCAGGACTGGAGGCAGAAGCAAGGTCAGGAACCCGGATCAAACACAGGAACGGGGTACTGGCACAGAATCAGGAACACAGGTAACAGGAGCAGATCAAACCGCAAGGGGCGGCATTCTGGGAGCGTCTTTTATAGACTGTTTGGCGCCAATGGGCGCCAATGCACGCTAATGCGTGCACATGCACACATGCGTGTGCATGGTCCGCAATTCGCGAGTGTGCGCATCTGTGCGCGAAGTCCGTAATTCGCGAGTGCGCTCATCTGTGCGCAAAGTCTGTGGTTCGCGGGTGGGCAGTTCGTCTTCTGGAGCGGGCAGTGCGTCCCTGACAGGCAGTCCATAGTGTAAAACAGAATGCTATTTAATGAAGTTAAATATATGTGCACGCACAAATATCTCTCCAGCACCGCAGCTGACTTGGTGGGCGTGATGACGTCAGCACAGGCTCCGCGCTGACGCGTTTCATCCAATGGGACATTCTCAAGGGCTTCTCAGGAGCACTGTGATTAATGTAACATATGCACAGACGATAATTTGGATGCTATGATTATTGTATTTACATTCCCAGAACAAATTGGAATAACAAAGAGAAGCCTTATCTAGCACAGATCATCTGTAACATTTGTATTACATATTGCGTTTTGTGGTCTATTAATGACCGCTGTGAAAAAGGGTCTCTTAAAGTTGATGCTTACTCTATATTCTGGACTTTGTGTGAGCAAACATACAAGCTAAGTGAAATCCCAGTGCTACATTAACACAGCTTAATTCTAAAGCTAGCAGCCAAATGGCTCCATATACTTCCTAAAGTTTGAAGTTGGAAGACTGCATCCCAAGCCATTCCAAGCCATGAATCTTTCATTCCAAACTTAGAGTAACCAAATAGTATCATTTAATTACTAATGAAAAACATATGGGCAATACCAGAATCATTTAACAAAGTAATGTTATCAGTTTATGATTATGACATTTATGCACTTAGTTCACACACAGACACACAGGTATGATTTTTTAATTACTGCTTTGTTCTGTTTGTTGGCCTTATAATGCTGGTTCATATTAGTTTAACATGTACCTGTATCCACACCAAATGTAGTAAAGTGATAAGTGATAATGCATGCTTGCATTTTTTCCACATCAAAACAAGTATATAGCTGAGGAGTTCCAAATTTATTTTAGACAAATATAGCAGTCCCGCTATAAGTCACTAATCGCCGCGTTTACTAGTTTAAAAACATAAAAATTCCATAAATATACACCATCGTTTTCAGGCGCTATAACGTTCACATAAACCAATCAATATACGCTTATTGGGAATTTTTTTTTACCAAAAACATGTAGCAGAATACACATTGGTCTAAATTTATGAAAAAAATTGATTGTTTACACTATTGTTATGGGATATGTTTTATAGCAGAAAGTAAAAAGTGTTTTTTTTTTTTTTTTTTTTTTTAATTGTCGGTCTTTTTTGTTTATAGCACAAAAAAATAAAAATTCAGTGGTGATAAAATACCTTCAAAAGAAAGCTTTATTTACAGGGAAAAATGACATAAATGTTATTCGGGTGCAGCACCGCATGAACGGGCAGTTGTTAGTTAATGCAACGCAGTGCCGTATTGCAAAAAATGGCCTGGTCATGAAGGGGGGTAAATGTTCTGGAGGTTAAGTGGTTAAGAAAGCAGTCTAAGGTGACTACGCTGTGTATGTTTGTGCCTGAGATGTACTGGCGATGCAAAAATATGCAGCGTGTTCACACTATATGGGTGGATGTGCCCATGCACATGAAGCCTATGGAGCAGTAAGCTGCAATATATTACACTTTTGTTTTGGGGTTTTAGATATGCTATTGTAGCTTATATTTACCAAAATTTTGCACAGGTAGCAAACTTGTAAAGCTCTGTTGCACAAGGCAGCTCAGGTTTCTATGTGTCCTAAAAGCAAAGGTTCATTGAACATACTTACACAAAACTTGACTTTTCTGACATGCTATTTCTTGTTATGTGGAAATTGAATTAGTGCATATGAGCTAAGTAAGAAAGTATGTACGTAGAGAGGACATGTTATTACCTTAATACACACCAACTAAATATAGTTTTTGGCCTTAAGAATATAACTAATCGACTATGTGTGTGTGATATTTAAAGGGTAACTCCACTTTCATGGGAAAAAAAAAAATAGTAAATAAAAAATAATAATATAGCATATACAATTGCGACCAGTGGCAGCTGGTGCTCAACATTTTTTTTTTTTGCAGCCACTGTGCCATCAAAGCAGGCACTGTGTCCCATCAATTGCAGCCACTATGCCCATCAAACACAGCCACTGTGCCATCAATTGCAGCCACTGTGCCCATCAAATGCAGCTGCTGTGCCCATCAAATGCAGCTGCTGTGCCCATCAAACGCAGCCGCTGTGCCCATCAAACGCAGCCACTGTGCCCATCAATTGCAGCCACTGTGCCCATCAATTGCAGCCACTGTGCCCATC
Organism: Lithobates sylvaticus; assembly: GCA_028564925.1. NCBI lineage: Eukaryota > Metazoa > Chordata > Amphibia > Anura > Ranidae > Lithobates > Lithobates sylvaticus. The sequence goes on from CM053027.1 coordinate 150,139,051, forward strand.
AATTGCAGCCACTGTGCCCATCTAATGCCGCCACTGTGCCCATCAATTGCAGCCACTGCGCCCATCAAATGCAGCCACTGCGCCCATCAAGTTCTGCCACTGTGCCCGTCAAATTCTGCCACTGTGCCATCAAATGTTGCCACTGTGCCATTAAATGCTGCTACTGTGCCCATCAAATGCTGCCCATCAGCAAAAAATAAAAACCCCAGTGGTGATCAAATACCACCAGAAGAAAGCTCTATTTGTGGGAAGAAAATAATAAAAATGTAGTTTGATTACAGTGTTGCATGAACGCGCAATTGTCATTCAAAAAAAATAGCCAAAGATAAATAATTTCAGAACTTTTTCCACCTTTAATGTGACATATAAACTGTACAACTCAGTTGAAAAACAAACTGAAATATTTTAGGGGGGGGAGTAAAAATAAAAAAATAATAATAATTTGGTTGCATAAGTGTGCACACCCTCTTATAACTGAGGATGTGGCTGTGTTCAGAATTAAGCAATCACATTCAAACTCATGTTAAATATGAGTCAGTACACACCTGCCATCATTTAAAGTGCCTCTGATTAACCCCAAATAAAGTTCAGCTGTTCTAGTAGGTCTTTCCTGACATTTTCTTAGTCACATCCTACAGCAAAAGTCATGGTCTGCAGAGAGCTTCAAAAGCATCAGAGGGATCTCATTGTTAAAAGGTATCAGTCAGGAGAAAGGTACAAAAGAATTTCCAAGGCATTAGATATACTATGGAACGCAGTGAAGACAGTCATCATCAAGTGGAGAAAATATGGCACAACGGTGACTACCAAGATGTCCGTCCAAAATTGATGAAAAGACGAGAAGAAAACTGATCAGGGAGGCCGCCAAGAGGCCTACAGTAAGATTAAAGGAGCTGCAGGAATATCTGGCAAGTACTGGTTGTTTGGTACATATGACAACAATCTCCCGTATTCTTCATATGTCTAGGCTATGAGGTAGAGTGGCAAGACAGAAGCCTTTTCTTACGCCATCCAAGCCTGGCTAAATTTTGCAAAAACGCATATGAAGGCTCCCAAAAGCATGTGGGAAAATGTTTTATGGTCTGATGAAACCAGGGTTGAACTTTTTGGCCATAATTCCAAAAGATATGTTTGGTGCAAAAGAACACCATACCCACAGTGAAGCATGGTGGTGGCAGCATCATGCTTTGGGGCTGTTTTTCTTCAGGTGGAATAGGGGCCTTAGTCAAGGTAGAGGGAATTATGAACAGTTCCAAAATACCAGTCAATATTGGCACAAAACCTTCAGGCTTCTGCTAGAAAGCTGCACATGAAGAGGAACTTCATCTTTCAGCATGACCACAACCCAAAGCATACATCCAAATCAACAAAGGAATGGCTTCACCAGAAGAAGATTAAAGTTTTGGAATGGCCCAGCCAGAGCCCAGACCTGAATCACCTGTGGGGTGATCTGAAGAGGGCTGTACACAGAAGATGTCCTAGCAATCTGACAGATTTGGAATGTTTTTGCAAAGAAGAGTGGGCAAAAATTGGCAAGTTAAGATGTGCCATGCTGATAGACTCATACCCAAAAAGACTGAGGGCTGTAATAAAATCAAAAGGGGCTTCAACAAAGTATTAGTTTAAGGGTGTGCACACTTATGCAACCATATTATTTTATTTTTTTATTTTTACTTCCCGCCACCTAAACGATTTCAGTTTGTTGTTCAACTGAGTTGTACAGTTTATAGGTCACAATAAAGGTGGAAAAAGTTCTGAAAGGATTTATGTTTGTCTCATTTTTTATACCACAGAAACCTGACATTTTAACAGGGGTGTGTGGACTTTTTATATCCACTGTATGTGTAATATAAACAGAAATGCTTCTGAAATGGGACAACCTCAGCAATAAGCAAACTACACAAGGAAAACTAGTTTGACTAGATGCAAACCATAATTTTTTTTTTATTGAATAGGCATTAGAGCAGAAAGCATTGACAAGCTTCTGAGGAAGCAATATTCCCTTCATTAGTGGGTAGGAGGTACTGCCCCTAAAAGCTTTATGTTGTTTATTCTCATCCCAAATTAAACATAGTATACCCTTTCTGATATACAACAGATGCTCTTTGGTTTCTTCACTATTTTATGACTGTTTGTGTATTGTTGGTGCATTGTAGTATAGACTAAACTTAGCATTTATTTGAATACATCCAGTTAACTGCTACTTTGAGTAAAAAATATGCATGGGGAAAACATATTCTTGGTAATTACATAGGATAATGGGGGATTGATATATAAGGTACCACATCCATATCACAATTATGTATCAATAGCACTGGCGGGAAAAAAAAAGCTGTAATTTTAAGTACCCAGACAATGATATACTTAAAATCATGCTTTTATTAATATAAGGTTCAAATTGTTCCAAAAAGGTTGAATAATAATGTTTTTCAACAGCAATAAATGGCCTAATTTTTTTTTTCTTTCCGATGGAAAATGTGTGATAGGACCTTGTTGTTGGAAATTCTGACCGTGTGTAGGCTCCATCGGACATTTTCCATTGGAATTTCCGTCACACAAAATTTGAGATCTCATTTTCAAATTTTCCGACAACAAAATCCGTTGTCGGAAATTCCGATCGTGTGTACACAATTCCGACGCAAGTGCCACGCATGCTCGGAATCAAGCAGAAGAGCAAGCACTGGCTATTGAACTTCATTTTTCTCGGCTCGTCGTAAGTGTTGTACGTCACCGCGTTCTTGACGTTCGGAATTTCCAACCAACTTTGTGTGATCGTGTGTATGCAAGACAAGTTTGAGCCAACATCCGTTGGAAAAAATCCCATGGATTTTGTTGTCAGAAAATCCTATCGTGTGTACAGGGTATAAGCCTTTTTATGACACTTGTTGCTTACAAGTTAAAATCTGTATTTTTTGCTAGAAAATTACTTAGAACTCCCAAACATTATATAGATTTTTTTAGCAGAGACCCTAGAGAATAAAATGGCCGTTGTTGCCTTATTTTACGTCACATTGTATTTGCGCAGCACTCTTTCAAATGCAATTTTTTGGGGAAAAATACACTTTCATGAATTAAACAAAAAAGAAAACAGTAAAGTTAGCCCATTTCTTTTGTATAATGCGAAAGATGATGTTACGCCGAATAAAGATATACCTAACATGTCATGCTTTAAAATTCCGCATACTGGTGGAATGGCGTCAAACTACGGTACCTAAAAATCTCCATAGACAACGCGTTAACATTTTTTAGCGGTTACCAGCTTAGAGTTGCAGAGGATGTCTAGTGCTAGAATTATTTCTCTTACTCTATTGATGGCGGTGATACCTCACATGTGTGGTTTGAACACTATTTACATTTGCGGACGTGACTTACGTATGCTTTAGCTTCTGCGCATGAGCACGGAGGGATGAACGCTTTACATTTTTTAAATTAATTTTTTTTTATTTTTACACTATCCATTTTTTTTTTTTTTATCACTTTTATTGCTGTCGCAAGGGATGTAAACATCCCTTGTGGCAGCAATAGTCACGTGTCAGGTATTTTTTTGGAGGGATATGGGGTCTACAAGACCCATAATCCCTCCTTTGCACTTAAAAGCATTCAAATTGCCAAGTTTGGCTGTTTTGAATGCTGAATTTTTTTTTAAATCAGGCGCCTTTAAGGCTCCAGTAAACCGGAAGTTCATGTCATGACATCGCTTCCGGGTTACTAGATCCGAGATGCGATCAAAGCCGATTCCAACCTCGTTCTGGTCTCCGGCGAGCTGCAGAAACCGACGGGAGGGGACGTCCGCTGCTTGTAATAACAGCCGATTAGCTGATTAGCTGCATTGGTTGTTAGTACAAGAAATCCAACCGTCGGCTCTAAAAAACGGAAGCTGCAGGCATCACCCCGGTACAACCGCTTGAAGCAGCATATATGTGTTACGTCGGTGTGAAGGAGTTAAAGTGCTGGTTTTGTGGAACTAAGCTACACACCCATTCCCATCTTGGGAATGCTGATTCAAAAAGTCAGTTAGTTAGAACATGATCCAGTTTTTGTGTAGGCTTCAGCTGGACCTCCATCTGCTACTCAAACTTAGAGGCGCCAGTTGAGGTGCGTTAGCCTTGGCAAGCCCCTGAAGCTGATTTAGTTAAATGGAGCTGGGATGGGTCCCAAGATCAGACACAAAAAAGACATTACTCAGATTAAACTACATTGCCCAGGTCACCTGGGAACATATTGGCGTGACTCAGTTACCTAGAGAAGTAAAATCTGTGTTGGCCTGCTTTTCCTGTTGTTTCTTCTACCCCGCTTAAATAAGTAGATTAAAAATGATGGTGACTACAATAATATTCTACATAGAACATCAATAATATTTATTTAAAAAGTAAAAAAAAAAATTAGCTGTCCGTTTCTTTGATTAGGAACAGTACACTATTTGTTAATACCCAAACGGCCAGTTCACATATCAAGTGTTAGTGATAATGTATCTGGAATGCATGTAGGGGATTATAAAATAATATTCCTTGGAAGGTCGGCTGGAGCCAGTAATTCATCAAGGTAAACAATAGAGTTATGAAATTGTTAGTCGTAGTTCCTGAGGAAATGAACTGCCAAGTGGATTAAGTTCTGGTAGCATGTTATGATTTTTTTTAGCCTTTCTTCTGCAGCTTAAGATGTTGGAGACACTTTAATTTCCACATTCTTCTGTCATGTGAAGAAAAATAGACAGGTATTAATAATGATTGATCAGATAGACAGTGAACAAGGAAAAGTATGTTTTTTCATGAGAATTCATTTGCTTCTTAAGCCGTGCCATTTTTTTTAATAAACACCAAATTATTGTAAGGGCCAGTTCTCACCACATGCAGTCCAGTGCATTTTTGTTCTGCATCAAAAATGCATGGAAAGTAGGTTATATGGTTTCCAATGGCATAGTTCCCACCAGTGCAGTCAGTTCCAGGGCTTTTCAGTTCCAGAAAAAAAAAGTAGAACATGCTGCATTTTTCCTGCAATGGACTATAGTGGAACTGTACTGGAATGCAGCAAAATGCATCAAAAATGCATCGTAATGCACCAGAACACATCTAAACGCATTTAAAACACACTGGACCCTAGTATAGTGTGAAAAAAAACTGAAACCTGAAAACACGTCAAAAACGCACATGAAACACGCATGCAGAAACGCATCCGGAACAGATCTGGAGTGCGTTTTTGTGGTGTGAACCGGCCCTAAAGGTCAAATATATAACCGCCTTCTTGAGCTATGTTTGTGCATTTATACACATTACATATCCCATTGTAAAAATTGTTAATGCATAAACATTTCAGATAGATAGATCTGAGCCCAATCATGTCACTTTACACACTCACGTTGAACCTGTAAATGGCAATCTAATGCTTAGGGAGGTCTCTGTTCGCCTTGGTAATCACCCAACCTCTGATCTAAAAGGGAAACTATTAGGGTCATAGGTCAGTTTTATATAAGTTGTTTGTATCTTTTTAAACATTTGTGTCACATCTCTTTATTGTACAGTAACAACATGGCTGTGCTGGGTTTTTGGTTTTATACACACTTCCCGTACTTCTAATGTCTTTGATGTAAGTGCATTTTTTATTCAATTTAATACGTTTTTATACGTTAATGCACTACGAGCCTCTTCCATTATTTTCCATACCACATGATGTGAGATACAAGATTAAGAAGAAACATGAGCCTGGATTTATTTCTTGAAGCTGGATGACCACCTGCCTTCCGAGGCATTTCCATATACACGCATATGATCTCTTGGTGGGATCACTACGTTTGGTAAGAGGCCATTCTTTCTTATGCACTTGGCACAGTGGTGATGCACCTTTAATGTGGAGTATTTGATTTGCACCATGAGTACTTTGCTGGATCTGCATGTGGGAAGTTGGAATTAATTTTCTTCTATACAAATATATGAACTGTGAAGCACTGATATCTTTATGAACTTTTTGCACACTTTGTTTTAGCGTTTATTTTTTTACTAATTCCCATTAATAATTCACTACTGTATGTGCCCCTTTCCTCCATATTTTTATAATTTGCGTTGGTCTACCAAAAAAACATGGAAGATACCAAAGTTCACAAGGCTGCAGTGTGCTTTTTTCATTAAAAAGTTAGGAAGTAATGCAGAGGTCAGAGGTAAATAACGCAGAGTTCAGGAGGAGGAGTGAGTAACATAGAGTTCAGGAGTCAGTAGTAATGCAGAGTTAAGAGCTGTAGCAATAATTCAGAGTTCAGGAGTAAGACCCCTTTCACACTGGGTTGGTTTTCAGGTGATTTAGCACTAGAAATAGCCTCTGCAAAGCACCTGAAAACTGCCTCCTATTCATTGCAATGTGTCTTTTCACACTGGGGTGGGTTGGGAGCACTGTATTTAGCTCTCCCAAAACGTCCCGGCCCATTGCAATGAATAGGCAGCGCTTCCAAAGCCCCTGAGAAGCACATTGAAAGCACCACAAAACTAGAGTTTTACCCTTTTTTTGGGTAAAAACCACCCCACTTACGGCCGAAAAGCGGCGCAAAAACAGTGCTAAAACAGCGCTAAATGGGCGGCGCTTTACCATTAACTGCCCATGCTGCCAGTGTGAAAGGGTTCTGACACAGAGTTCAGAAGGAATGCTGAGTTCAAAGTTCAGGATTGAGTAATGTAGAGGTCAGTTGTAATGCAGAGTTCAAGAGAGAGTAATGCAAAGGTCAGTAGTAAGTAACGTAACGCAGAATTCAAAGGTCAGTAGTAAGTAATGCAGAGTGCAGGGGCCAGTAGTTACATAGTTACATAGTTAGTCTGGTTGAAAAAAGACACACGTCCATCTAGTTCAACCAATAAAAGGGAAAAAAAAATCATACAATCCTAAAAACAATTAATTAATCATATGCAGGTAACTTAAGCCCCATACACACGGTCGGACTTTTTCATCAATTTGGTCCGATCGGACAAGGTTGTTGAAAAATCAGACCGTGTGTATGCACCATCGGACAGTGTTCGTCGGTTTGTCCGTCGGACAAAGTCTTATCTCCTGCTGGAAAGATTTCCCGTCAACCCGGTCCGATCACACCAAATCCGAGCGTGTGTACGCTTGTCCGACGGACAAAGTGCTACGCATGCTCAGAAGAAATTCTGTGACGGAAGCGCTCGGTCAGGTAAAACTACCTTTCCTAATCGACACAGCACATTCGTCACGCTGCAATGTTAAAATGTCTTTAATGCAGCGCATTCTCTTTTTCTTTACAATGCAACAAGAATGACATCTTTTAGCTGCTCCTATTCACCCGCACTTCTCACAAACTTACTTCTTTATTACTTTGCAGCATTTATACACTACATGTTTATTTTTACTCAGATCGTAATACAATCTTTCTTATTTTTTTACCCAGATTTTTTTTTTTTGGGGGAATACATATTTGAAGGAGGTTTTTTTTTTTTTTTGGAGGGGGTTTGTATGTCTCAACTTAGCAAAACCACATTATTAACATTTGTATTTCTTGCTTACATTTACTAGGAGTTTGTTGGTTGTTGGTGCCCCTTGTTAATTCTACTTTAGGATTAGTGAAATGTACCTGCCTACTCAAAGAAAAACTGTCATTGTAGAAAAGTAAAACACAATAGTCAATGATTATTTCAAAGCAAAAAAACCTTTATTTAGGTCTCAGCAACAGACCAAAGAGGAACGCAGCCATGGTGAAACTTGGGGAATTTGCAAAGCCTTGGACACCCATGGCAACCATCATTTTACAGACTTAAACAATTGGGGGCATGAAGACTACCTATCTAAATAATAAGGGAGCGCAATCTGGTCCTGAAGTCCAAAACATCCGGAACTGCAGCAGATGCCATCTAGGTCCCCAGGCTCTGGTACTACGAGAGGCTCCATCTTCTCTCAGACCAGACTGAGTCCAGGTTGTCACTCTCTTGTCTTCCTTGTACTCTTCCTTCCACGCCGTGGTGCTGGTGCTGGTGGGGTGGCAGAAGGAGGAGGAGGAGGCGGAGCAAGGTCACTCTCGCAAACATGTGTGAGGGGAGTCATCTCCCCAGCCATCCCCTCATTTAGTATTTTGAGGATGACCTCCTCACACATGCTGCGTTGCCCCGCCTCCATACCCGTAAATTTACTTGTAACCAAGGAGGCAAAGGCCTCCTCGTAGGTGGGTGTGGCATAGAGGGAGGCTGAGGCATCTTTTATCAGCTGGAGCGCTGACTCTCCCACCTCCCCCATGTTTTTTCGCCCTTCTGTAGGGAAGGCGGAGGGGAGAGACTTGGGAGACAGTCAGGCTCCTACGCCTACCCCCCTCTTGGCTGCCACTACCCCCTGCCTCCTCCTGACTGCCACCTTCCACAGCCACCTCCTGGCTGAGGTCTTCCTGTGTATGAAAAAGGGACATAGTTTCAGTTATTTGTTCATCAAACACACACAATTCTCATCTAGTGACTGTTGCAAAATGTTTTCAAATACAAAACCATACAATTCTCAGCCCTGCAGTTTAGATTCTTCCCAAAAATGTCTCCCACACCACTGTCTGTTGATATGTCAATCACGTTAGGAAATAAGCAATTGGGGATCCTGAATTAACTGAACATCATTCATTATTCAACAAACTGGTTCCAAAACTACTATACCTGGAACAAGCTGGGCACCTGCACATATTCCTGACTGGAAGGCCCAGGTTGGTCCTCGGAAGCCTCATCAGGGGTGGCGTGCGTGGAAGGACGCGTGCAAGGAAGAGTCGAGAGTGACTTCCTGACAGTAGCCTGGTCTTTGAGAAAGTGGAGCCTGTCATAGTACCAGAGCGTGGGGACATGGACATCAGCTGCTGCAGCTCCAGATGCTTGTGACTTCAGGACCTTATTGCGCTCCCGGAAATAGGTAGTCTTCATGTTGTTTATCTTCACTTTTAAGTTTGCGACGGTTGCCATGGGCAGGGTAGGCTTTACAAATGCCACCAGTTTCAGCAGGGCTGCGTACCTCTTTGGTCTGTTGCTATAATCCCTGTGTTTTGCCTGCCATAAGAGGGGGAATTGCCGGTATTTATCAATGAAGTGTGGGAGAAAGCTCACGTTGTAGAACGCCTCCATCACCTCTGCAAGACACAACGCCACACAAAACAATATAAATAATGTCAGCCTAAACTCTCCTAATCTTCTCCATAAAGAAGCCTCAAGTTCTAATCAGTCTAGGCTAGTTATGTACCAACGTCAAATTGTACCTTCGTTTGTAGCGATCGTCTCGTGCGTGAGCTTTCTCTCCCCTCGTCTCCCAGATCGTGGCTACGACACAGGCGTGTGACGTTTTATATACAGTGCGCATGCGTCAAACTCCGCCCGCCCCTGACGATCTTTCTCGTCTATTCCCCACCCCTTCTCTTTACGGCGCAGTGGGGAGAGCACATGGCGGGGACACAGCAGGTGCGCCCCAAATATCCCCCCAACGAGGAGGAGGACGAGGAAAGGCCGGAGGCAGAAACGTCCCGATCCCGGAGCCTGAAATTCAAGGCCTCCAATATGTCATTTGGAGAAATGTTGGAGATGGTGGACATATTAAAGAGGAGCGACTATGATGGGAAGTATGGGCCTTACCTCAACCCCAATGTCCGCAAGGCCAAGATCATGTCTAAAGTTGTGAGAAGGCTGTACAATCATTTTGGGGTACAACGATCCAAGGAGCAACTGAGGAAACGCTGGTCAGACCTGAAACTGAGGGAGGCCGATCAGTACAGAAAGATCAAGAGAATTCTTCAAAAAAGTAAGTAGTTGTGTTTTGTGTTTGATTTCTTGCTTGCATACTGCTCCATGTGGTTTGATTTTTACAAAGTTGTACATTCCAAAATGGCCACTTTCATGTTCGTCTGTGCATTCGATCGTACTCAGCCTCGATCTTTCTGCCACTGTCATGGTCGTGTGTGTGTCCATTCGATCGTACGCAACCTCGATCGTGCGGCCACTTATAATACGATGTTTTGTGTTTTTTTGGGGGAAAGGAAGTTTGTTCTCCCTAGAAATGTCATCCAGAATGTAAAGCCAATCTATTCAATGTAAAGGAGAGGTCACCCAGTAGCTGTTTACCCATCTGGACTCGAGAGCACTAGTGCTGGGACACCCAAACCCCCTTTTTATTAGCCTTTTCCACACATGTGCTCCAGTGGATACTAGAGGGGGGTCTCCATCACACAAACTTCTACCAAAAAGCTAGTCAGTTTAGCACCTTTACAAAGTGACTACATTCATGTAGTTGACATTTGTAACTGGCCAAACTAAAATAGTGTCCGTCACTTTCAAGCAATGTTTGTCATTTCCTATTTCTGCCCTCAATAGTTTGTGTTGCTAAATCTTCCTTTTGGACATTCTCATAGGGGAGCGAAAACTTGGGCCGTCTGAGGAAACCCCCAAACCAACACCTCCCAAAAAAGGGGAAAGAGCAGAAGCAGAGGAGGAGGAGGAGGAAGGAGAGATCATCGAACTTGGAGAAATTGTCACCACAACAGGTGAGTGTGGGAGAACACAGCTACTGGTAAGCTAATCCATGTATGGCTGCCTCATTTCCAACACCCCATTTTTGTTTGTTTGTGGTTTTTAGGTGACGTGGATGTTGTGGAAGAAAAATCGCACTTTACCACAGAGAGTGCCCACGTACTCATCGGAGAGATAATGGTCTGCAATCGAGATCTAGATTACATAAAGCAAAACATCAATGATGTTCAACAAAAATTGAAGAACATCATTGATGTTTTAGGAAAAATATGAAAACGCACCAAGTAATTAACACACATTTGTGCCTGCTTATGAACACATTTGCAACTTAAAAACTGTCTGAAATTTGGAACATGCACACATTGTGTCCACATGTGCTAGCTCCCACCATGGTGGATGAATGGCAACGTTTTTTTGGGGGTGCAAACACTTTACGAACTACGAAAGTGGTTGTGGTGAAGGGGTTGCACCCCCAAAAAACGTCCATTCATCCCCATGATGGAAAATGGCACTTTTGAAGCTTCTAGGCATGTGTTTTCCCATCTAATGACCATTTTCAGACCCAAATTGTGTGCATGTTCCAAATTTCCACTTTTCGGGGGTGACCCCCCCATGTGATGAAGGCAAGATCAAACACACTTTGAACATATAGTCATGTCTGATCTTGTCTTCACTTTACAAAGTTGAACTTTCCTACTTCATAGGTTCTGCTTAGCTCCATGCCTGGTTTTACCAATTGCGTAATCTTTGTAAATAATGTTGTAAATAACCAAGATGTTGTCAGTTTTGGCGTGAAGATTGTAAACGCACTTGTGAATGTTTTCCAAGTAAACTTTTTTATTTTTCAAAATGTGTGGCTTCCTTATTTAAATAAAACAATGCATTATGTATGTAAAATGTAAAGGATATGGGGGGCAATGGGTGTTATTTACTAAAGGCAAATCCACTTTGCACTGCAATTTCCTTTCCCAGGGAACTTTTTCAATGCACTTGTAGAGCATAGCGGATTTGACTTATGTAAATGACACCCACAGTGCTTTGTACGAAAACACGGAGCACAGCATTTTGGAGAATACACACATGTCAGACCTGGTGCTGAAAAGGAGTATTTTGGGTGTCAGTTATGCAGGACAAACCTTCTCTAGACCAAAGATTAGGTAGCAAACACACATGAGAATAATCTTTTGGGGAAGAAGAGACTGTTACCTCCTTTTGCCCAGAAAGTGCATTACCACTGTCGAAGGCAAAGGGAAAAAATGACAAAGTAAAATAAGCTAAAAAGAAGACTGAAATGACAAGAAATCAGAGGTTGGTTAAAATATCAGATTTATTAAAAAATGCCTCTCACACATCGTCAGGCAGAGCAATGGCCCCCCTACCCACAAAGTATTCCATATATTGGTCCCGGACCACGCGGGCATTGAGAGGGGGCAAGCCTGGACGTGCCACTCGAAGGGCTGTGAGGTCCGCATTTGGAGGGCCCTCCACATCTGGGCCAACGGGCACCACATAGTTCCTGTTATGTCTTTTGAGGAAGTTGTGCAATATGCAACAGGCAAGAACTATGTGGTTCAGTTTGTATTCCGCCAAGTTAAATGCCGTCAGGAACAGGCGGAAGCGGCTGGCCAGGATGCCAAAAGCGTTCTCCACCACTCTTCTGGCTCTGGACAGCCTGTAGTTGAAGACCCTCTGGTCCGGGGTGAGGGTCCTCATCGGGAACGGCCTCATCACATGGGGAGTCAGCGCAAACGCTTCATCTGCGACAAAGACGAAGGGGAGTCCTTCGGCATTCTCCTCTGGAGGTGGCAAGCACAGACTGCCACTTTGGAGACGCCAGTAGAACTCCGTGTGCGTAATGGCCCCACCATCCGATATCCGGCCGTTCATCCCCACGTCCACATACATAAACTCGTATGTTGCCGACACCACCGCCAACATCACTACACTATTAAACCCTTTATAATTATAATAGTAGGACCCCGAGTTGGGCGGTGGGACGATGCGGACGTGTTTCCCATCAATTGCCCCTCCGCAGTTAGGAAAGTCCCAACGGCTGGCAAAGTGGGAGGCCACAGTCTGCCATTCCTGTGGCGTGGAAGGGAACTGTGGAGTGAAACAAGAAAAAAAAATGAGTCACTTTGCACCTAAACATTGCAAGCAGATTAGACAATCAACATCTTGGAACAAGAGCATTGTATAAAATTGGAGGCTGGAAAGTATTTACACAGAAAAGTAGAGGCTCCCCTTCACAGATTACTCACCCCCCCATCAATCCCCCCACTTCTGATGGGACATTGGCAATAACTATGGTTTTGGGGGGGGGGGTGGTGGACAGGTAACCCTCTGCACTTCATTGATTGGCAAATGGCTCAATAATGTGGGCTAGTTTGGCCAGACCCTCTGTACTTAACACTATTGGCAGGCCACAGGAAAGATCAAATAACATTTCCCCCCCCCCCCCCCCAAAAAAGGCAGGCACAGTGTGACATTATTAAATTACCAAGCAAGCTAATAGGAGGGAAAGAAGACAAAAAAATAGGAAATGGAATGTATGGAGGCAGTCCCTTGCACTACATGCTTTGCTGAATTCATCCCTAAAGATGCGCACTATAAAGAGGTAGGTATATAGTGTGTATGGACCTTGGGAAAGCCAGCAGATAAAGGATTGGTACCATCTGACAGAGCAGTTGGGGGAGGGGGTTCCTAATGAGTTTGCCCCCCCCCCCCCACCAAAAGAACAAAAAAAGGGGGCTCTACATGAAGTAAACCACACAGCAAACATTTGTGCATATTTTAGGGGGTGTTTTGGGGCAAACAATACTATGCAGCAGACAAAAGACATTGCTTAAGTGACTAGGCCATAGGTGTCTATTGGGGCAGAAGAGCATGCTGGTGAGGTAAGTGAAGGGAAAAATGCATGAAGGAGAAAAGGGGCACAGCATATTAGAACATATTGCAATCATGGTAATTAGGGAAGGAGGTCAAAAATACAAGTCATTAGCAAACAGAGCATACATAGAAGGGAATAGTAAAGTATAAATGTTACCTTAATATAGTCCTCCTGCAGGACCTGAATGATGGCAGAACAGGTCTCTGGAATAATGATTCCCAGGGCCTGGGGAGAGATACCTGAAGAGAACTTCAAATCCTGAAGACTTCTCCCTGTCGCCAAGTACCTCAACGTGGCAACAAGCCTCTGCTCCGGAGTAATGGCTTGTCTCATGCAGGTATCCTGCCGGCTGATAAAGGGGGTCAGCAAAGCCAAAAGACGGTGAAAATCGGGGTCCGTCATCCTGAGAAAGTTCCTGAAATCATCAGGATTATTCTCCCGGATCTCACGAAGCAAAGGCATGTGCGAGAACTGGTCACGCTGAAGCAACCAATTCTTGGTCCACATACTCCTCGTCACTCTGTTCATGGACGGGTCTTGGGTCAAAGCTAAAAGCCCGACACCAATTCCGCGTACAGCACGAACTCGGCGACGAGTACGCACGGGAAACATCGCTCAGAAGGTCACAAAAGGTCGGCTGGTCAGAACGGACAAACAGAAAGCACCGATAAACAGCAAGGCCTGAAAGAACGAAGTGAATACCAGCAACGAGCAGACAATAAGCAGTGCAAATCAAAGCGTCCTATATCAAGATATAGGCCGCAATGACCAACAAATGCGAACTGACTACACGCACTAATAAACAGATACGCACGACAAGCACAAACTGAAGAGCAGTAACGATCTGAGTCAGAAAACTGAGAAGCGCGAATCTTAAGTCACCAAACTTCCACTAACTCTCGATAAACACGGGATCAGCAGAAGGAGCCCAACGGGTGCCTGACGTGGTGCTGAACTTCCCTTTTGTAATCTCGTGGACGACGACTTACGTCACGACGTTCTTCCGGACCGGATATTCCGACAACGTAGTCCGACCGTGTGTACGCAACGCCAACATCGGACAAAGTACGTCGGACAAAGTCCGACCGACCTGGTCCGCGGATTGTCCGAGCGTGTGTATGGGGCTTTAGAGTTGAGAAGACAACAGTAATTTGGAGTTTAATAGTATCATAGAGTTCAGAGGTGAATAGTAAGTAACAGAGTTCAGAGGCCAGTAGTAAAGCAGAGTTCAGGAATAAGTAATGCAAAGTTAAGAGGTCAGTAGTAAGTTTTAGAGTTCAGGAATCAGTAGTAAGTAGCACAATGTTCAGTAGTAAAGCAGAGTTCAGAGGTAGTAGTAAGTAGCACAGAGTCCAGAGGTCAGTAGTAAGAAGCACAGAGTTCAGGAATCAGTAGTCAGTAGCACAGAGTTTAGAGATCAGTCATAAGTAACAAAGGCTTCAGGGGTTGCTTCTGTACATATGTTTAAGGCCAGACAGCGGCAACTGGAGGAGTGAGGGAAGTCTTCCTAGTTCTCACCTCGGCTGTGTAATATGACACATCAGACCCAAGAGGAAGTCTATTTTTTTTTTTTGGCTCTACAATAAAATTGCTGCTTTATCTGAGGTATGAGGGGTGGTGGGCAGTGATAGGAGATGGTGGCATGACAGGGTTGGTCACAATCTTTCTATCACATGGCCATGATTGACAGGTAGATTGTGGTTAATGGGTTGCCGACTCCCCCTGAAAACAAAAGGCTGTTTGCAACATGATGTAAGTACATAGAGATCTCCTGCTGGCTCAAAAAAAGAATGACAAATGTGTGCTACATTTTTGTATGCAATACTTCATATATGCCCCAGTTGAAGTCCGTTGTGATGAAACACGTCGGGCCTGCTATCCATTTTTTTACTTGTGATCACCAGTTTTTATATACTCATTTCCATATGATTTACCGCCATTTTAAATAAACCTTTGGGGTTTTTGACCAGCACCATACAGAGCATTTTTTGGTTTGACTGACTTCTCATATTCCGACCCCTTGAGGGTCCCCCACACCACGTGATATACATCGGAGAACTATAAGGATAAAGGAATCCTGCCGGGATCATCACTGTTGAAGAGTGGTTGCATCCTGTCTATAACAATCCTTTTCCTGCTCAAGCCAAAACCGTGGGGCATTCGGCCCACATAAGCTCGATTGACCCACTATCGCTGGTAAGTGGGTCCACCACATTCGGTAAGAGTACCCATCTATACATCCCTATGACAGAGGATTTCATCACAATCTACAACTTCACTATCAGTTTATGTCATCTACACCATTTACATCTCTTGTTTGAAGACAAACCATTGTGTTTGTGATGGACACTTTTTGTTGAACTTTACCTTCTTTTCCTTTTTGTTCATAACAGTGAACCCAGGATCTTTAGTTTGTTCTTCACATGTGTTATATGTCACATATACTGTATATAAAGCACTAAACTATATCCCGTTCACTTTGTTTGGACTTTGTTTGAGCCAATCGCCATAGGTGTAAGTCGGCTGCATTAAGAACCATAGCAGGCCTAAACTGATGAAGAAATTTTATTTTTTGGGGGGGGGGGGGGATTTATTATAGCAAAAAGTAAAAAATATATATATAATTATATATATATTTTTTTAATTGTCGCTCTTTTTTTGTTTATGGCGCAAAAAAAAAAAAAAATGCAGAGGTGATCAAATACCACTAAAAGGAAGCTCTATTTGTGGGAAAAAAAGGACATCAATTTTGTTTGGGTACAGCGTCGCAGGTCCACGCAATCGCCATGCAGTGCCGTATCGCAAAAAAAAGTATTTTAAAGTCCCGTATCGCAAAAAATGGCCTGGTCTCTAAGTGGTTAAACAGTAGTCTTGTACAAAGTACTTTACTCCCTTGATAATTTTACCACCCTTAAGAGTCTTATCTGTATAGTATTTTAAAGGCCCTTTTAATGTATATGATAAAGATCCTGCTCTTTTTCCGATCGTGTGTACAGAATTCCGACGGACAAAGTGCCACGCATGCTCAGATCAAATTACGAGACCAAAGCTATTGGCTACTAGCCTCTACGTAGTTCAGTCGTACGCAACGAACGTCACCACGTTCAGAATGATCGGATTTTCCGAAAAATTTGTCTGACCGTGTGTATGCAACACCAGTGTCGGACAAAATCCGTCGGAAAAAATCTGACGGATTTTGTGGTCGGAATTTCCGACCGTGTGTACGGGGCATTAGAGAATGTCAAGGGGCATATGCAGCATTGCATCCACCTAGGTGAGTATGTAAGCTTTGTTTTTTGAAACCCCATACTTCTTTTTTAAACATGTATATTTCTTGAAGTTTGCCTTTAAGTCCAATTTAAAAGTAATAAATGCATTCCATTGTTTAAATAAAAAACAAAAAAACTGATGTTTTATCACATTTGAAAATGTGGCTAGATATCTAGAACTATTCTAAAAAAAAGGGCAAAAAGGTCATTTGCACGGGCTAATCAGAATAGGGAGTTTACTGAAAATTTAAGTTGTAGCTGCAGAGCAATGTACTAAAATATTTTTTATTTAGTCTTGGCCATAATAAACAAAAACACTTAGAAAATCAATATACATTCCATTTAGCACATGGTTTAAGGCAGGTAGGTCATACAGCATAGCTAACTTTTTGTCTTTTTTGATATGAAAGTTAGGCATGCAACCCCCCCCCCCCCCATGTGAGTATAGGTACAATTTCTGTGATAGAAAGAGAAATATTAACTGAAGCAGTCATCAATCCATGTATACTGTAGACTGTAGGTGTTACACCACCGCCTGCAGGGGGCAGACTAGGACAGCCAGGGAGAAGGAAAGTGAGGAGAAGGAGGAGGAAAGCAAGGGGAAGGGCGAGGTTATGACATCAAAGCAGCAGGCATTCGTATTTCTCCCTATAGATAATGAAAATGCAGTGCAGAGATGTAAACCCCTGCTGTAAACATTCTGCCTCCAAGTAATGTCTCCTTGCTGTGCTTTTGACTCTGAAAGTGCACTGCATGGATTCTAGTATGGTCTTCACATTCTCCAGTGTCTGAGCTATTCTCCAATGCCGGCTCTTTACTCTTGCCTGCACCCAGCAGATTGTAGCCAAACTGCTTTCAGGCACAATCTTAAAGGGCTGGTGAATGTGTTGTATGGCAATGAAGCAACATGTCTACATGCTGTTATTTGGGCCCCCTGTATGTGTTTTTCTGTGCTGATTTTCCTTCCAGTGTCCACCCAGCTCCTGTGATCTCCAGTGTTCCTCTTTCAGCTATCCTCAATGGCCTGAATCCCAACACATGTGTTGTCCTCTTAGCACCTCAGCATACCTATAAGTTGTGACTATGATTTCCTTATTCACCTTCCTGTACCTCCATGATTCTCTGTGTGTTCCATCCAGGCATCCACTCATCAACAGCACCTGTGCACTCCCAGTCTACAATCTGCTTCAGGCTTGGTTCACACTGCCGTGACTTGGGATCCGGCTTGTGAGACCCCAAGTCGCGTGACATGTGAAATTCCATGTTAGTCAATGAGAGCTGTCTTAATTAGTACTACTTAAGCCACTCCTACCTTAGAAAAGATTTATTTTTTATTTTTTTGTAAAGCATTCAAAGTAACACAAAGAATACAAACTCGGTGGATAGTACAGATACACACTGTCATTTATATAAAATAAGATAAAGAAACCATAAGAACAACAATAAGAACAAAATTGCGGCCTAAGTTGACTTAGAATATTCATAAACAAGGGTTCAAACCTGCACTACTAACGCACCATACCAACAGGGGGGAGACAGAAAGGTGGAGGGAATGCACAACAAACAGCTGTATACATAGCTTACGTCAACATTGGAGTCATAGCAAAAAGGTACACAGGTGTCAATTATCCCCTAACTGAGACTATTTGTGTCAGAACAATAGTCGGATTCATCCCATATCTGCCATATTTTGGAAAACTTCTCTACTGAACCATCAACTAAAGCAGTCAAATGTTCCATCCTACGTATAACAGCCATAATAGAGAAAAATTGTGGGAGTGTAGGGGGAGAAGTAGAGAGCCAAAGCCTAGGGAAAGCTTGTTTAGGAGCTTAAAATATATAGAACATGAGTCTCCGTTTAGCTTTAGGGATATCTGGGAAAGGGAGACCTAGTAGATAATGCATAGGATTTAAAGGGATGGGGATCTCTAGCAACTTTTCCAGAAGCGTTTGGATCTAGACCCAAAACTAATTAACTGAGGGGCGTTCCCATAAAACATGGTAATGTGAGCCCACCGCATTATTACATCTCCAGCATTGTTTTGAGGTTGTTGGATTACGGGCATGTAAGAGTTCTGGGTTCCATATCAAAAATTTAAACTTTATAGGTGGTTTCCTTATGGGTCACACAGCTGGAGATTTTGGAGGTAGACTCCCAGATACTCCCCCGATCCAAGAAGGAGATGTCATGCTGAAGGATCTGAGACCACTTCCTCATGAAAGAGTGACTATCTACCGTTAGGGGGTGGCTTCATGTAAGATTTTGTAAATGGTGGATATTAATTGGGGTTCGTAAGGACCCATAGTGCATAGCGTTTCTAATTCCGATGGTTTCTCTAGTGATAGGGAAGGAGATCTGGTGTAGAAGAAGTGTCTGATCTAAGAAAAGAAAAGTGTCTTGGGGAATTGGTGTTGGTTTTGCAAGTCAGAGAAGGTCAAAAGATGTTGCGTCACCGGATTAACAAGATGGCGCAACTGAAAAAACCCTGCTTGAGTCCAAGGTAACATAAGTTTGTAAGACAAACTATCTGGGATGTCTGGATTGAAGAGGACATTAAGAAGTGGTGGGCATGGGAAGGATAGAGAGTAACGCTCAGAGCATCCCTTCCATATTGACAAGGTAAAAAGCATTGGGGGGTAGGCATATACCTCTCAGTTTGAGCATATGCTTGTCATTAGATGGCCAGAGAATATAACACGGGTGTACCGGTGCGGTAGAACTAATTTCAAACTCAACGCCCTCCTAGCAGTCCAGGAGGTGAGTGCTCTTAAGTGCGAGGCATAATAGTATTTAATAAAATCTGCAGCTCCTAGCCCCCCCCTAGTTTTACGAGCCATGACCACTGACCCCGCCACCCGGTGTGAGGCATGGTTCCAGATGAATCGCAAACTTCTCATCTGAAGAGCTTTCAATTGCGACATTGGGATCGACACTGGGAGCGTCTCAAACAGATACAGCAGTTTAGGAAGTATCGACATTTTCAGGACATTAATACGTCCCAGAGGGGAAAGGGGGACGGTGGCCCAATGGGTCAATAAGCAATTCATTTCTGTGAAAAGGGGAGGGAAATTAGCCTGGTACAAGGTGGAATATGATGACGTTAGCTGAACTCCTAAGTATGTCAGTGAGCTGGAACACCAGTGGTAGGTATCATTTTGTTGAAGCAAAGCCAGTTGAGAGGGGGTGATATTAATAGGTAGGGCTTCAGTTTTGGCAGTGTTGATTTTAAAACTGGAAATGGCACTAAAAGACGATAAGATGATATGGAGGGAGGGGAGGGATGTGTGTGGGTGCATTAGTGGTAATAGAACATCATCTGCGAAGAGAGATAGCTTTTACTCCGCTTGATGTAATTGTACACCATTAACAGTAGAGAAATCACGTATGGCCACTGCCAGGGGTTCTATGCTGAGGATGAAAAGTAAAGGTGACAAAGGGCAGCTCTGCCTCGTACCATTGCTAAGGGAAAACATTGGCGATAGATGGGAGAAGAGCTGAACCTGAGAGGTGGGATTTGAGTATAGAGCCTGAAGGGCTTGAATAAAGGGGCCAGAGAAACTGTATTTTAATAAGATTGCGAACATAAAAGGCAAACTGAGATGGTTGAATGCTTTTTGGGCATCTAAACTAAGTATTAAAGCAAGGCGTTTCGTTTTCGTTAATAGGTCGATAAGGTCTATCGCGCATTGCGTATTGTCGCCTGCTCGTCTCGTAGGGACAAAGCCCACTTGATCTCTTTAAATCAATTACAATTATGTAATCCGAATTTAATAGGGCTATAGGACGATAATTATCAGGGATGGACGGGTCTTTGCCAGGTTTAGGGATGACCGTGATATATGCGTGTAAAAAAGGAGAATGAGGTACGGTGTCCTTAAGCAAAGAGGAAAATAAATTTAACATATATGGGGCTAGGGTCGGGAAGAAGGTTTTATAGTAAGAATATGGGAGTCCATCAGGGCCCAGAGCTTTATGGATAGGGAGCAGTTTAATAACGTCCGCCATTTCTTCAGCAGTTATAGGCAAGTTAAGAGAGGAGCATTGATCTGGGGTCAATTATGGAAGTTGCAGGGATGTTAAGAAGGAGTCTAACTTCTCTTGTGTGAATTGGGTCATTGGTTCTGAACTCAGGCAGTTATAGATTTTTTTATAGAAGTCTCCAAACACCCCAGACATGGTCTGAGGACAATAGGTAGGAGTGCCATCTAGTTGTACTATATGGTCAGGGATAGATAAATATGGGCGAGGTTTAAGCTTATGAACCAGCATCCTAAGTGGTTTGTCCGCAACAGAAAAGATGTCTGTACTACTTCAAGGCGACTTCTATCCAACTTGTGACCATAGACCTTAATGGAAGTCACCTCCAAGTCGGATCCTCATCTATATTGATGTGATTTGGATCCGACATTACAAGAAGATTGCCCATGCATTCCCTAAAAGTCACACTCAAGTTGCTAGCAAATCACCAGGAAGTCGTCTCAGGGAGTCGTCTGGCAAAGTTGCACCATAATAGTCGCACGACTTTCAGGTTGCGGCATTGTGAACCAAGCCTCAGTGTTTCCTTGTGCACTCTCAGCCAACTTCCTGCTTTGTGCCCCTATACACACCAGCCTGCTTCCAATGACCCCATGTGGCCCTGTGCATACCCACCAGTTTCCAGTGTCTCTGTGTGATCTGGGCACCCCTACCAGCCTAGACTGTACTCCCTACTGACCTGTGTTTTCAGGACCCCTGCACTGCCAGAGACTTTTCCTGCATACCTAACACTTTCTAAGACAGCTGCTTGCGTGGGCGTGTCAGAGGGCCACAATCTGGTTGCTCTCAGCAGCGAAGCCCATAATTTCTTGTGTTGTGCTCTGGAGAAGACCAGATGGCTTCTTAGATTGTGTGCCTCAGTCCTTTTAACCACTTCACTTAACTTCAAAGCCAATCAGCTACAACCACTGATCAATGTATTCTGACCATTGCAGCTCCTTCTCCAGAATACGTAGTTGATATGAATGGAGGAATCAGCCTGTTGGCCAAACCAAAAAATTAACTGTGTATGGCCATCTTAAATACTCACATTGAACTCAGCATTTTTAAACATTTGACCTTGACCTAGTAGGAGGAAATGTTTCCCTCTCCATCATTTTTAGTGTATCCTTAATGATTTCCCTGCTAAAAGTTATAATATATTTAGTAAGCTCATTTACCGCACACATTTTACAATCCTTCTGTGTACAACATATATAAACAGAGCCATTTGATAAAAT
Organism: Lithobates sylvaticus; assembly: GCA_028564925.1. Lineage (NCBI taxonomy): Eukaryota > Metazoa > Chordata > Amphibia > Anura > Ranidae > Lithobates > Lithobates sylvaticus. Next base: position 150,160,941 of record CM053027.1, read on the forward strand.
ACGGTAGATGACTCTACTGTTTGTTTTCTTACACATTCTGCTAAAGCCTGTAAAACAGCAGGACTGTTTTATAAATCAAGTTAAAACAGATGCTGAGGAATAATATGGCTTCTTCCAGTGTACAGCATGGTGCTACCTTCTAGTACAATAGGCTGTTGTATGTCCTGATAATAATCTGCTCAAGAATAAGATAAAACAGTTCAACTGCAATTAAAGCCGCGCTAATTAAACAAATAGGTGATAGGTGACCTATACCTTGGTGTAAAATAAATCCTCAAGCAACAATGTGATAAATGCAAAGGAAAAACAACAAATTGTATATCAAACAATATGTGTGCACATTTCCCAATACACCCAAACAATAAAGTCCAGTGACATAAAAGATGAATATAAAATGAAAAAAGTGAAACAAATTTGTGATAAATAAAAAAAAAAAAAAAAAATTTGTGATAAATAAAAAAATAGTTCATAAATGTGATGATGTGAACTTGGACTTCTGGTGACAATAAAAATCGAAAACACCGTGATCCACCACCAATATAAGATTGCGCTTACCAGAAGGCAAGCTTAAAAAAGCCTGTAGTGTGATGTAAACGGGACAGATATGGACCTTCGGACATCAGCAGCAATCTGGATCTCCTCAGACAAGTTAGACCAGGGATAGAGATTCCAATGATGTTTTACCGCTTGGATCAATCAGAAATGGACACACTCTCCAAACAAAGGCATCGACCCCAGAGTCATTCAGCAGCCAATATGGAATACAGGAAGAAAAGGGGATGCTCCCATAGTGTGATACCAAATATTACGTTTATTAAAAGAAAAAGGAATCCTACTTACACAAAACGAAAAGCATATAGGCAGGACAAGTAAAATACGCCGGCCGGCTTGCAATACACCCGCTCACAACGCGGAACACGATGACGTCAGTGCGTCAGCCTCCCTACGTCCGTTTCGACCAATAGTCGTCTTCTGGGGACGACTATTGGTCGAAACGGACGTAGGGAGGCTGACGCACTGACGTCATCGTGTTCCGCGTTGTGAGCGGGTGTATTGCAAGCCGGCCGGCGTATTTTACTTGTCCTGCCTATATGCTTTTCGTTTTGTGTAAGTAGGATTCCTTTTTCTTTTAATAAACGTAATATTTGGTATCACACTATGGGAGCATCCCCTTTTCTTCCTGTATTCCATATTGGCTGCTGAATGACTCTGGGGTCGATGCCTTTGTTTGGAGAGTGTGTCCATTTCTGATTGATCCAAGCGGTAAAACATCATTGGAATCTCTATCCCTGGTCTAACTTGTCTGAGGAGATCCAGATTGCTGCTGATGTCCGAAGGTCCATATCTGTCCCGTTTACATCACACTACAGGCTTTTTTAAGCTTGCCTTCTGGTAAGCGCAATCTTATATTGGTGGTGGATCACGGTGTTTTCGATTTTTATTGTCACCAGAAGTCCAAGTTCACATCATCACATTTATGAACTATTTTTTATTTATCACAAATTTTTTTTTTTTTATTTATCACAAATTTGTTTCACTTTTTTCATTTTATATTCATCTTTTATGTCACTGGACTTTATTGTTTGGGTGTATTGGGAAATGTGCACACATATTGTTTGATATACAATTTGTTGTTTTTCCTTTGCATTTATCACATTGTTGCTTGAGGATTTATTTTACACCAAGGTATAGGTCACCTATCACCTATTTGTTTAATTAGCGCGGCTTTATTTACTGTTTTATCTTGTTTATGTGTGTATCCACATTTTTTTGCTGCTGCTACCTATGTACACTTCATTTTATGTCACTTTTTAGCCCTAATATTTGCTGTATTGGGGCATTTCAATATTTTTGCATTTACTAGCGCGGTGTTTTGCTACATTTTTTACAGTTCAACTGCAATGACCTAATGAAAGCCACTGTAATAAACAAGGGCAGTAATAAAATAGCATGTAACTAGAATAATGTTTTTTTGTTTTTTTTTATGTGCTTATTGCAGGTTTATATGTTGGATTCGGCCTTTATCGGCTGCCCTCCGCTGTTTTGGTGAATACAGAATGGAGTGCATACAGAATAAATAGATGACAGTCTTTTTTAGATGCTTTACACAGCTATTGGCAGGACAGCTCAGTGGATGTGCACATAGCGAGTGCTGCTCATTGGGTTCAATGAACCTTATGGATTCCCAGGACCTCGAGGTCAACACAGACTTCTGCCAGAACTTCCAATAGCCCTGCCAGGACTTCCTATGGCACTTGCAGAATCTCTGACAGTATTATTTCAGGTACTTATACAGCGCTGTCAATTTACGCAGCGCTTTACATATACACATTGTACATTCACATCGGTCCCTACCCTCAAGGAGCTTACAGTCTAAGGTACTTCCAAGTTTGTCCACAGAGTCCCTGCCAGCACTTCCAATGGTCCTTGTACAATCTCTGTGAGCTTCTCCAATGCCACACACTACATTCCTGCCAAGATTTCTGGCATCATTACCAATAGTACTTACAAAATCTCTGCTGGTACTTTAAATGATACTCACAGAATCCTTGCCAGGACATCCAGGGCTCCCTAAAACAATGCTAGTCTATCCTCTGACCCATAGGGATATTTAAGCATTAGCTTCGGAAGTTGCTGGTGCTGTTTCTTCTCACCAGCTACCCCTTGTTTCAAAAGATCTATACTATTTGCTTTGAGATTGCCTGACTGTTGCTGCCTCTGATTATCTTGACTAACCTCTTGTTTGGCACCTACCTCGACCCTAACCTTGACCCAAATTTTCTTTTGATTGCCACCTGCCATCTTGTCTGGACCTGACTATTTTCTTATGGATGCCCTAGTGTGCAGTCTCCACACTGTAGCCTTCTTTGACCCCACTCCACTCTTTGTGAGGCAATCTTGGAGACTACGACTTGGTACAAAAATGCAATGAAACCCATGTCTACAATTGGGAGCTATGTTGAAATCTGGAATCATATTGTGTTTTTCAGTCCATCTCTTGAGTGTATATTTCTATTTCCAGTGGCATAGCTATGACTATAGCAGCCCAGGCAACTGCTATAAGGTTTAGTGGCAGGGGGGGGGGGGGGACCCCAAGAGGTGTGGTAGTTGAAGCTAACTGAACATAGAAAAAATATGTGCTTGTAAGAAAACACAGATTCAGTATATATGTATATATGTATATAGAATTCCAGCTTAACCCTAACTACTCTTAAAACTGCCCCCTCCCCCTCCTAAAACCTATGCTCATTAACCTGTGTAAGAAAGATGTATTCCCTATTTGCATATTATCAGGTCGCTCTGGTCTGGTGATCTTCCTTGTGTTTGCTAGTGGTCCTGCAAGGGAGAGAGGATCATGACATCACCTATAGGCTTTAATGGCCCATCTGTTGTCAGCTTGCCCTCCTGCAGATGCACTGGCTGACACAGGGGAGTGGGAGCACGCAACTGGACCAGAGTGGCTTGAAAACAGGTAAGTATAAACATCTTACCTACACAAGTAAGTAAGCATAGGTGTTAGGAGGCGGGAGGGGATAGCTTAAGAGTAGCTAGGGTTAACTTGGTTGTAAACCTCAGACAAAGCATATCCTTCTATAGTATGTACCGTACTTGTCTTAGTCCAGAGCAAGTGACATTTCTGTCTGCTGCTTCATTCCGCTGCTATCTGCAGGAGTCACTTCTGACAAGTTTTCCTGACACCAAGAGAAAAATGATGATAGGGGAGGGAGCTCCAGCTGATTGACAGCTGCAGCATTGGATCAAAGCTGAGGCCATATACAGTAGATGATTGTGAAAATGTTAGTTTAACCCTAACATAGGTCTCATCTGAATATCTTTACAAGTCTAATAACAGTGCTTAAGCTCTGCTCAACACTGCTCAAGTATATAAATGTGTGTTAGAACCTCGTGATCTGCTATGCAAAAACCAACAGATACATAAATAAATTAATAGAAAACTGCCAGCACTCCCCACAATTCCTATTTTTGTGATAATGCAAAAACGAGTACCAAATGAGTGCAGCGCTAAGTGAACATAAATAATCTACAAATGTGATATGTGACCCTCCTATTGTGGATGGTCAGTAGTGTACAAAGCTCAGTACAATCTCCCAATCCTCAGTAAAGTGTAAGTGCTCAAAACTCCACATGGATTCCCAATCATGAACAGCAAATAAAGAAATAGATGAAGTGATATAGATAAATATGAATAATCAATGGGATAATTAAACAATGTTCTTATAAACAATTAATAAATGCTGCTGCACTCATTTGGTATTCAACACTGCTCAAGCCCTAGGGAAGGAGTAAGGGGAAAGGGGAGGGCTTTCTCCTAAGACATGTTGGCTTTATTTGATGCTCTTAACCAATACAGATTTAAAAAAAGACCTTTGAGTGATATGAACATTTGTTCTAAGTGCTCCTCAATTCCCACCCTAGAATGTATTATCTGTGAAGCGCTCTCTTTGTCACAATCAGAAAGGTAGAAACCTAGGACCAGAACAAGGTCTACCTACACTATACCTTCATTAAATATCAGCTTCTTTAAGAAGACTCACTCTACTGCTTATCCATCAAAACCAAGCCTCACTTCTATGATACACACATCATATACCTTGTCAGGATATGACAAACCACCTTCAATGGTATATCTAGCTAATCAAAAGGGGCAAAATAAGAGCTGTTCATTGTTAAAGTTTATCTACAGTGTTAGATTTTCAGTCTCCTGCCACCAAAACAGTGACTATAAAGAGGTAATTACTTTGTAAGTATCCCATCTATAGGCAAGAGGTAGGTGGAGGGCTTTCACACTGGAGCGGTGCGCTGGCAGGGCGTCAGAAAAAGTCCTGCCAGCAGCTTCTTTGGAACGGTGAAGGAGTGGTGAACTCACTGCTCCTCCACCGCTGCTCCCCATTGAAATCAATGGGGCAGCGCTGCAATACCGCCAGCAACCGCCAGCTGCATTTTGCGGGCGGATTTAACCCTTTTTCAGACGAATAGTGCCGCTTTACCACTGACGCCCTAGGCGGCTCGGTGTGAAAGGGGTCTAACTCATTTGGCACCAAGTCTGGGTTACATAGGAGGACAGCCCCTGGGATGGGTTATTCTGGGCTATGCTAGGCACCTGTAACAGGGTCACTCTCCTCACACATGGGGTGTCATGAAGGCTCTGCCAGTGGCCGGCGCCATGAGGATCCTGCCAGTAATCAGCGCCTCAGCATCCCCGTTCGCGGGTGCCATTGCGCATGCGCGAGCGTGCACGCACGCGCCCGCAAACGAGAGCGCGCGTGCGCGAACGAGTGCGCGCCCGCATTGGCGCCAATGAGGCTATTTAAATCCGTCTGTCACAGACGGTCCCCGCTGTCTGCTCTACAGCTTTCTGTGAGAAAACCTGATCTGCAGTCTGTTTACCTGTGTTTGACCCGGCTATCCTTGACCTTCCGCTCTGTCCCTGCAAAACGACCTTGGCTTGTCTGTGACCATTCTCCTGTCTTACCCATCTGTACTGCGCTGCCAGCCTGATACCCGACCCAGCCTGTCTGACCATCCAAGTCTGCCTGTTGTTCCAGTCTGCATACAGATCCAAGTCTGCCTGTTGTTCCAGTCTGCATACAGATCCAAGTCTGCCTGTTGTTCCAGTCTGCATACAGATCCAAGTCTGCCTGTTGTTCCAGTCTGCATACAGATCCAAGTCTGCCTGTTGTTCCAGTCTGCACACAGATCCAAGTCTGCCTGTTGTTCCAGTCTGCATACAGTTCCAGCCTGCCTGTTGTTCCAGTCTGCACACAGATCCAAGTCTGCCTGTTGTTCCAGTCTGCACACAGATCCAAGTCTGCCTGTTGTTCCAGTCTGCACACAGATCCAAGTCTGCCTGTTGTTCCAGTCTGCACACAGATCCAAGTCTGCCTGTTGTTCCAGTCTGCACACAGATCCAAGTCTGCCTGTTGTTCCAGTCTGCACACAGATCCAAGTCTGCCTGTTGTTCCAGTCTGCATACAGTTCCAGCCTGCCTGTTGTTCCAGTCTGCATACAGTTCCAGCCTGCCTGTTGTTCCAGTCTGCATACAGCTCCAGCCTGCCTGTTGTTACCTACTTACCTCAATCCGCCGAGCTGATCCAGGGATCTCTCGTACCGGTCTTACTAATCCTGTCAGGCACCTGTGCCCCTCCTGACTCCTGGTCCTACTGTCACATCACCAGGGGACCGGCGAGTGGGAGCCGCAAGGGAGGCCCTTCTCTCCTAATCAGACTCACCACTACCAGGGTCGTGACAGTAGCAGACAGCCATGTCTGAGTCTGAGCAGGGGGCCTCCCCCATGGAAGGACTGTGCCAGCACCTGGCGGGACTGACCGAGGCGGTAAAAAACCTTCAGCAGGGATACACCCGGTTGGAAGAACGGGTGCTAGCCCTATCCAACCCGGTCGGCCCCGTGGGACCCTCACCTCCTCCAGCACCCCCATCTGGGGTAGGTTCAGGTCCGTCGGTGGTAATGCTTCCCCCAGAACCCCGGGTCCCAACCCCTGAGAAGTTCTCGGGGGCCCGCAACTTTTTTCGGGACTTCCGCAATTCTTGTGAACTATTTTTCGCATTACAGCCACGCACCTTCTCCCTGGAAGCCACCAAGGTGGGCTTCGCGATCTCCCTACTTTCCGGAGATCCACGGACCTGGGCCTACCGCCTTATAGAACAGAAGGACCCTGCATTGACCAGCCTTGCTTAATTTTTTGACGCTATGGCCCAACTTTATGAGGACCCCCAACTCTCAGTGACCGCAGAGACCACTCTGCGCACCCTCCAGCAGGGACGAAGGCCCGTAGAGGACTATGTAGCTGACTTTAGGCGTTGGGGTGCGGACACACAGTGGAACGACGCGGCCCTCCGTCACCAGTTTCGCCTAGGACTCTCCGAGGCTCTGAAAGACGAACTTGCCAGAGTTGGGGTGCCCCAGACCTTGGACACTCTGATCAACTTGGCCATTCAGATTGACCGGCGGCTGAGAGAACGCAGGACTGAACGAACCTCCATTTTTTTCCGTCCTACCTGGATGCTTCCCAAGGCCACAAGCCATTTGCAACCCGGTTCTGCCCACCGACCTGCACCTCTTCCTGACTCTTCGGAGCCCATGCAGCTGGGGCTCCTGAGGCCTTCCTTAACCCCGGAGGAACGTCAACGACGCCGGGCCAATAATTTGTGCCTCTACTGCGGGGAGCCCGGGCACTATGTGAGGAACTGCCCAGCCAAGGCTCGTAAGTGCCCCCTCATGCCTGCCAGCCCTCTGGACTCTTCAACCCAGATTTCCTCTCACCTCGCCCTCTCGGTCTCATTTCAGCTTTCGGGAAGAACCCTCCAGGCACCCGCCATTATTGATTCTGGGGCATGCAGCTGTTTCATGGACTCTTCATTTGCTGACCAACACCAGATCCCTCTCCAGTCTAAGGTCCATGGACTATCAGTTTACCTGGCGGATGGCTCCTCCATCCGGTCGGGCCCAGTGGCACAGGAGACCACCCCATTGCCCATGACCATCTCGGGTGACCACCGGGAACTACTCTGCCTGGACATTATCTCTTCTCCATTGTCTCCTGTAATTCTGGGCATGCCGTGGCTGAAGGCCCACAATCCAGTTATCGACTGGGCCACTGGGATGGTCTCCTTCTCCTCCCCGTACTGTCAGAGGTCTTGCGGGTCCTCTAACTCTTTCAGGGTGGCTACCCTGCTAAGTATGGACTCTGAGGTGGACCTCCGTCAGGCCATTCCCCAGGCCTACCACGAATACCTGGACGTTTTTAGTAAACAGGCAGCAGAGGTGCTCCCACCTCATAGGGCTTATGATTGTCCCATTGAACTGTTTCCTGGAGCAGAAATCCCCTTTGGGAGGGTCTTCCCCCTGACAGAGGTGGAGCAAGGCAAAGTTAAGGAGTACATTGAGGAGAATCTCAGGAAGGGCTTCATCCGCCCGTCTACCTCTCCAGCGAGCGCCGGCATATTCTTTGTAGAAAAGAAAGACCATACCCTCCGGCCCTGCGTGGACTACCGGGAACTAAACAATATAACGGTTAAGAACCGTTAACCTCTCCCACTGGTCCCTGAACTATTTCAGAGACTTGGTACGGCCACCATTTTTACAAAACTTGACCTTCGGGGGGCCTACAACCTGGTTCGCATAAAAGATGGAGATGAGTGGAAGACGGCCTTCCGGACACGTTATGGGCATTACGAATACCTCGTAATGCCCTTCGGCCTATGCAATGCCCCTGCCACATTCCAGTACTTTATTAATGATGTACTCCGGGACTTCCTGGACTTGTTTGCTGTTGTATACTTGGATGACATTTTGATCTTCTCTGCCTCCTTAGAATCCCACCGCAGGCATGTCAAAGAGGTCCGGGGTCGGCTCCGTATCCACGGTTTATACGCTAAGGCGGAGAAGTGCCAATTCGAACAGGAGAGCATTCCCTTCCTTGGGCTGATCATCTCCAGCACGGGCATCAAGATGGACCCCCAGAAGATCTCTGCCATCCTAGAATGGCCTACTCTGGCAGACAAGAAAGGCATCCAGCGGTTCATTGGCTTTGCCAACTTTTACCGTAAATTCATTAAAGGATTCTCCGCCATTGTGGCACCTATCACTCAGCTGACCAGACAAGGGACCCGTTTCCGGTGGTCTTCCAAGGCCCAGGAGGCTTTTGAGGCAGTAAAGACTTTGTTCACTTCAGCACCCATCCTCAGGCACCCGGATTCCTCTCTGCCCTTTACCCTGGAGGTAGACGCCTCCGAAATTGCGGTAGGAGCCATACTATCTCAGAGGCAAGGGGACAAGTCCTTGTTGCACCCAGTCGCTTTTTTTTCCCGCAAACTGTCCATGGCCGAGAGGAATTATGATGTCGGTGACCGGGAGTTATTGGCAATCAAGGCTGCCCTGGAAGAGTGGCGATACCTCCTGGAAGGGGCCTCTCACCCCATTCTAATATTCACCGACCACAAAAACCTGGAATACTTTAAATCAGTGAAAAGGTTAAAACCCAGACAAGCCAGGTGGGCGCTCTTCTTTTCTCGCTTTACCTTCCATGTGACATATCGGCCCGGATCCAAGAATGTCAAACCAGACGCCCTATCCAGGATGTACCATAAACATAAGGAGGAATCCTCTCCCGATACCATTCTGGCCCCCGGGAATTTCCTCCTTCTCCAAGAAGACTTACTGTCTCAGTTTAAACGTGCCTCAGCAGGGCAAAGACCCGCTCCCGAAACCCAACTACAGGCGAGGGATGGCCTATTTTGGTACGGGGACAAAATCTACACTCCAGAGCAACTTCGGGTGACAGTCATGGAGCTATGCCACGACCATGCTTTGGCCGGACACTTCGGTGTCGCCAAAACCACTGATCTGGTACAACGTACCTTCTGGTGGGCTTAATTACGGGCCGACTTCAAGAAGTTTGTAGACACTTGCCCCACCTGCATCCGGAATAAGAACCCCAAAACCAGGGCCTGGGGTCTTCTCAAGCCCCTGTCCGTCCCAGATCGCCCATGGAGAATGATATCCCTGGACTTCATTGTGGAGTTGCCCCCGGCGGAGGGCCACACAACGATCTTTGTTATCGTCGATCGTCTGTCCAAGATGGCACACTTCGTCCCTATGAAGGGCACTCCCTCAGCTCCAGAGACGGCACGGGTCTTTATCAGGGAAATTGTCCGACTCCACGGGGTACCGGCTAGCATAGTCTCGGACCGAGGGGTGCAATTCACCTCTCGATTCTGGAGGTCCCTGTGCCAGTCCTTGGATATTGAACTTGCTCTCTCGTCTGCCTACCACCCTCAGTCCAATGGGCAGACGGAGCGGACCAATCAGACCCTAGAGCAGTATCTGCGCTGCTTCTCCTCTTTTGCCCAAGATGACTGTATCTCCCTCCTGCCCCTGGTCGAGTTCGCCTACAATAACGCCACCCATTCTGCCACCAAACAGACGCCCTTTTTTGCAAATTACGGGTTTCACCCCGCATTCCTGCCTAACTCTCTCCCTGACTGCACTGTGCCAGCGGTCCAAGAACGGATCAATTTCTTCTCCACCAATAACCAACTTCTCCAAGAAACCATGACCAGGACTCAGGAGTACAACAAGGCCATCTTCGACAAGAAGAGACGGGGAGAACTGGTACTTGCTCCAGGTGAGCCCGTATGGCTATCCACCACTAACTTGAAGCTGGCCTGCCCGTCACGGAAACTGGGCCCCAAATTCTTGTTCCAGTCTGCACACAGATCCAAGTCTGCACACAGATCCAAGTCTGCCTGTTGTTCCAGTCTGCATACAGTTCCAGCCTGCCTGTTGTTCCAGTCTGCACACAGATCCAAGTCTGCCTGTTGTTCCAGTCTGCACACAGATCCAAGTCTGCCTGTTGTTCCAGTCTGCACACAGATCCAAGTCTGCCTGTTGTTCCAGTCTGCACACAGATCCAAGTCTGCCTGTTGTTCCAGTCTGCACACAGATCCAAGTCTGCCTGTTGTTCCAGTCTGCATACAGTTCCAGCCTGCCTGTTGTTCCAGTCTGCATACAGTTCCAGCCTGCCTGTTGTTCCAGCAAGGGAGGCCCTTCTCTGCTAATCAGACTCTGTTCTCCTGTTAACTCTTGAGGCCTTATGTAAATGTACACCTCTCATGGTATATTGCATTTAGGAAAGACAGGCTAAGCTTATGTCCACATCCATCTGTCCAGCTTTTGCTACTACCTCTCCCTGGTAGAGGAACGGACCTAGCATGGGCTCCCTGTGCATATTCACTTAACTCTTGAACTTTCGTAGCTCTGTACAGAATTGTGATGATCTACTTCCGTTGGTATGGGAGAAAGGCCGCTACAGAAGGAGTATCAACAACAACTCCCTCTCTGCAAGAGGCCGTCCCACCTGTAACAGCTACATGCTACCAACAGGCTGCTTTAACTGACTGTAAACTTCCATTGCCCATGCAACCATACTGTATATAGTACTGCAATAGGATGTGTCTTTACATGCTGTCTTTATACAAATGGAAAAGGATAGTGCCTCAAACACGCCGCCCTCTGGGACTATCACTCCGCGCTCTTGGATTAAGTGTACTCTAGTATAATTGATTGATTGACACAAGTATAAGTACCCAATATCACTAATAGATATTAGTAAATCAGCTACTATAAAATGCAGTAAACGATGAAAAGGCAATATTAAAAGTCCAGGTAAAACACAAATCCTATAGGAGACAGGTGCTTGTCCCTTTAAATATTGCAGCAGGGCTAAAATAGTCCTTTTTTAAAAAAAGTACATAAAAATCATGGTGACCCAGTATAAAGTCTGTATTGGTGCAGTGGACCCAAATTCCTGAAATACAGTGATACACCTTCCACCGGAAAATCAATTTTTCACCGCGTGCAGTACACACTCCCCTTTGGGGATGCACTCACCAGAAATCTGATCAATATAGGCATTTCAATCAAAAGCCATAGGTAACTGCCATCTCCTCAGCATGGACACCTCTTCACCATCAGCACGCACTAGAGCGGATCCACTCCAACCCAGCATATATATGAAGAAAATAATAGTGCAGATAGCGTAGTACCGTTTGGCAAAAACACAGCTTTAAATAAAGAGTGTGGAGGAGGAGTGTGTACTGCACGCGGTGAAAAATTGATTTTCCGGTGGAAGATGTATCACTGTATTTCAGGAATTTGGGTCCACTGCACCAATACAGACTTTATACTGGGTCACCATGATTTTTATGTACTTTTTTTAAAAAAGGACTGATGCTGTCTTTATACCCCAATGTGTCTAACGACCCAAAGCTGGAGACTTTGTGCGCCAGTTACTTGCATTACACTCCTTTAATAACTTCAGACCAGGCAGAAGGCAAAATCTCAAAGCTTGACTTAGTAAAAGGTGCAAAACATGATAGAGTCCACATGCACAAGAAACAGTTATTTTCCCTACATCGCTAATCTCTAAGTCAGGCTTGTGTGCCGCCAGCAATACCTGCAAAGGTAGAGTCCATGCTGGTGTCTTCAGGAGGACTGCAAGTCCCAGCAGCTCCATAGATGTTGGCAGGCTCCTCACTCTTTGGTGGCTGCATATGACATGCTGTGTATGGTGGGACTACTACTTACATTGCAGCAGTCAACCTGTCTTCTCCCATGTGGCTGGTGTCCCCCTGGGCAAAGCGCCCTCCTGCTTTTATATGCACTGGAAAAAGAACAGAGCCCAGCAGAAGCCCACCAAGTGAAAAAACTGGGAAATAAGTTAGTTCTTTCGCTACTCCTTCCTGCCGGATGGCAGGTAGCTAGCAGTTTCGGCATTAATAAAAATGCAGTGCAGACAGGGCTAAAATACTCACAGGCACCCTGTCAGTGCCTCCACCAACATAGAAGACTTACTGGGAGGTTTGCAGTGTTTTTTTTAAAGGATCCTTGATCACACAAACACTAAAATACATTATCCAAATTGATCTTTCAAACATGCATATTCATGTTATAGGACAATTTTTTTTAACATAATTATAATGATGTCTTGCACATGGAATTTACTTCTACATTTACAAAGTAATATTTTATCTCTAAAACTAACTGTAGTACATTTCTCTGTAAATGTATGCAAAGGTAAATGTATCTCTTAGTGTGCTCATTTGCTTACATCTCATATGCCTTTTTTTAAATATTTTTCCCCTCTTTCCAAAGCCCTATGATGGCTGTGGTAGGTTAGCATTATTGTAGAGTTAGTCAAAGTTTATTATCAACATAGAAATTACATGTGTTTGTTTTTAAAAGTCATGTGGTTGTAGTTCTAGTAGAGATCACACGCTGCGACTATGCTTTTTTCACCGCCATGCATTTGTAGCTGCATATGTTGTGCAGCAAATGTTAGTAATTAGGGCACTCAAGATGGAGCCACAGAGTAATATGCTCTTCTAGACAGTTTAAAACACATTTTAAGCAGAAGGTAAGTCATAAAATGATCTCATAGTTCTGAACTAAGGCTAAATAGCATTTTGTTTAATGAAAAGGGGTTTAAGGTCATTCTGAAAACAAAGGCGTGCTTTGATACAAAAAGACCCCAGAGGTAAAAGAAGACAGGAATCTGTCACAAGTAACCTCTGTACAATCCAGAGGAAGACAAACAAATCCCAGAATGAAACCATTTCCAATTTTGCTACAAATGGAAAACAAAATCCTACAGATTTAGACTTTATGGAATTGAGACATAACTTTATCAAAATTTATTAGCAAAAGTAAAAGTATACACAATGAAGGATTGCCCTGCTCCAAATTATATTTATATTAGATTTAAAGAATCGTTTTAACAGTTGTGTGTGTGTATATATATATATATATATATATATATATATATATATATATATATATATTGTAATAGAGAGAGTCCCTGTAACTATGAAAAAGGATGGAAAATGGACACAGAAGGGCTGATTTACTAAGATGAATGCGATGCGCCGGTTCAGACCTTAATTGGTGCGCCAGATAAAATATTAATTGAGCGTATGAACCGGCGCACACATAAGCGCAACACATAATATGCCGGCGCACCGCAATAAGAATATATACCGGCTCACGCGATATGGATTTTGAGGGGGACCCCCCACACCATTTTTTTTTGGCACAGGGTTCCCCTTAAAATCCACGCCAGACCTGAAGGGCCTGGTATGGATTTTGAGGGGGACCCCACACCGTTTTTTTTGGCACGGGGTTCCCCTTAATATCCATGCCAGACCTGAAGGGCCTGGTATGGAATTTTGGGGGACCACCACGCATTTTTTTTCTTCATTTTTTTTTTCTTAATGCTAACATGACCTGTGTGCAAATAGCCTTAAAAAACCCCATAGAAGTGAACCAGCACAAAAAAAAAATGTCAAGTTGAGAGGTGCGCCTGTTCAACTTATGCAAATGAACCTACATGGCTTGACATTTAGTAAGATTTTGCCGGCGCAGTGAACCAGAGCACTTGAACAGGTGCAAATGCCGCTTGCGCATGCGCAGTACATAAATTGACCTAGCGCAGTTCCAAGTGTATTTGCAGGCGCAGCAAGCTTGCTCAGAGAAAGTTCATTTTCTGTTCTATTTTGGGCATATTTGTTACTTGGACAGTCATATCTATACTTCCTCACATCACCCACATCACCTCCGTAATATTGCCACTTCCAGCTTCTTTTAATTCTGAGATGAAGAATGCGTGCGCCCGGTCAATAGCGGCACACAGATCGCGGCCGCTCGTGCGCCAGCATGCTCATAGTAAATGGGGAATTGCTCTGTGTTACAGGTGCAAATGCTTTGTGAATACGAAAACGGCCATTGCGCAACTCATGGCGCAAATGCTTTGTAAATCATCCGCAGAGTCTGCATGTCGGCAGACTGCAGAGATATTGCTTTGAAACGAAGAAAACTGTTTTGGCAGCTTTCTCCAGGTTTTGCTATGTTCGGAGGGGGCTCTGTAGTTTGGAGATTCCTCAGAGTCTTGGGTGGGACAGAATCTCCTACCCTGTGTCCAGGTCTTATGGATAGCCAGCAGGGTGTGTGCCCAGGTGCACACAGCCCATATAACGAGGAGCTGGTGAGAGCAGAGAGTGGAGGAAGGTGGAGTGTGTGCAGCTTGTTGTTGTTGCTGCTACTGCTGTATGAAGACAGACCTGTGTCTGAAAAGCTGTCTGCCCTGAGTGAGACTACATCCCTGATAAGAGGGAACTTCGTGTCTGAAGGACTGAGAAGGTTGGGACGGCTACAAGGGCCTGTGAGACCAGAGAAGGGTCTGGGAGGTAGGAGGCAAGTCCAAAGGGGACTTAAGGAAGTCGTGAAGTCTGGGGGACCGTAAACAAACCCAGGGGTCTGGAAAATACTGTTGAAGCCAGGAGTTGGCCGGATCAGCAGGGAACTGCAAGGCAAAGTAAGCCTAGGAGCCAAACTTTTATTTTGTTCCTGTTAATAAAAATGGGCTTCCATGCCCTCAAACCTGATAACTGACTGCTGTGGACTCACTACGTGAAGACGCATCTACCACTGAGTTAACCACCCCAATATCTATATATATATATATATATCTATATATATATATATATATATATATATATATATATATATATATATATATATATATATATATATATATATATATATATATATATATATATATATATATATAATGTATATATGCCACGTTCAGAAGGATTGGATTTTCTGACAACTTTGTCCGACCGTGTGTATACAACACCAGTGTCGGACAAAATCCGTCGGAAAAAATACGACGGATTTTGTGGTCGGAATTTCCGACCGTGTATACGGAGGCTAAGAATATGGATTACTGAAACCATGTCCTGTGGTCTGCTGAGACCAAGATAAACTTATTTGGTTCAGATGGTGTCAAGCGTGTGTGGCAGCAACCAGGTGAGGAGTACAAAGACAAGTGTGCCTTGCCTACAGTCAAACATGGTGGTGGGTGTGTCATGGTCTGGGGCTGCATGAGTGCTACAGTTCATTGAGGGAACCATAAATGCCAAGATATACTGTGACATACTGAAGCAGAGCATGATCCTCTCCTTTTGGAGACTAGGGGCAGTATTCCAAAATAACGACCCCAAACACACCTCCAAGACGACCACTGCCTTGCTAAAGAAGCTGAGGGTAAAGGTGATGGACTGGCCAAGCATGTCTCTAGACCTAAACCTGTGGGGCATCCTCAAATGGAAGATGGAGGCCTCTAACATCCCCCAGCTCTGTGATGTCATCATGGAGGTGTGGAAGAGGACTCCAGTTGCACCCTGTGAAGCTCTGGTGAACTCCATGCCCAAGAGGGTTAAGGCAGTGCTGGAAAATAATGGTGGCCACACAAAATATTGACACTTTGGGCCCAATTTGGACATTTTCACTTAGGGGTGTACTCACTTTTGTTGCCAGCGGTTTAGACATTAATGGTTGTGTGTTTGAGTTATTTTGAGGGGACAGCAAATTTACACTGTTATACAAGCTGTACACTACTTTACATTGTAGTAAAGTGTCATTTCTTCAGCATTGTCACATGAAAAAATATAATAAAATATTTACAAAAATGTGAGGGGTGTACTCACTTTCGTGAGATACTGTGATATATATACCAACACATGCACCTGGAACACATGTTCGCCAAAGCCAACCTAACCATGCCAAAAGTCCTACTTGGAATATATATATATATATATATATATATATATATATATATATATATATATATATATATATATATATATATATATATATATATATATATATATATATATTCCAAGTAGGACTTTTGGCATGGTTAGGTTGGCTTTGGCGAACATGTGTTCCAGGTGCATGTGTTGGTTGACAGTAGCTATAGCTTGTTGAAAGGTTGGAAGTGTATTGCTTTTCCATTTACGGGCTTTGGTTATACGTGCAGCAATGAGGATGTGTGTCAGGATAGGGTAGGAATGTCTGGGCCAATCCTCTAAACCCAAGCCCAGCAAGGCCAGTCGTGGCTCTTGCTATTATTTTTTATGGAGATGTCAGTGCAGCAACAATAATTATTATACAGGATTTATATAGCGCCAAAAGTTTACACAGCGCTTTACAACTTGAGGGTAGACAGTACAAATACAATACACTTTCATACAGTAGGAATCAGAGGGCCCTGCTCCTTAGAGTTTATAATCTAAGAGGGAAGGTCAAGAGATACAAGGGGTAATAACTGTAGGGTATGTGCTGATTTAGAAGATAAATGTACAGTTGTTAGGTGGGGGCCAGATAGGCTTCTCTGAAGAGATGAGTTTTCATGGATAGTCTGAAAGTAGATAAAGTAGGAGAAAATCGGACAGATTGGGGTAGAACATTCCAGAGGATGGGAAAGGCTCTGGAGAAGTCCTGAAGGCGAGCATGGGATTAGGTGACAAGGGAGTTTGAGAGCAGGAGGTCTTGGGAGGAGCGAAGAGAATGATTAGGTTGGTATTTTGAGACTAGTTTAGTGATGTAGCTGGGGGCCAGGTTGTGGATGGCTTTGTAAGTTAGTATCTTGAATTTAATTTGTTGGCTGAGTGGCAGCCAGTGGAGGGATTGGCAGAGGGGTATAGCAGACACTAAACAGTTTGTGAGGTGGATGAGCCTGGCAGCAGCGTTTATGATAAACTGAAGTGGAGATAGCCTATTTAGAGGTAAGCCAATGAGGAGGGAGTTGCAGTAGTCGAGGCACGAGATGACCAGGGAGTGGATTAGAAGCTTTGTGGTGACATTGGTTAGGAAGGGGCATATCTTGGAAATGCTGCGGACAGGGGCGTCGGTAGGGGGTGGCTAGACGTGGCTGAAGCCCTGAATGTGTCCCCGCAAAGCCCAGAGTCTCAGATTGCCTGCATTCCATTGTTAGCCCCGAGTGCCGTCGGCTAATTTCAGCTGCACTCGCTAACAGATCGGTTCCCAGCAGCCGAAATTAGCCGAATGCCATAGCGGCCGAAAGCGGACGAAATTGGACAAAAGTGGGCGAGTGGCGAGTGCCGCTGGTCCCGCCTTCTGGAGCGGGACGTGTGACGTGACGTCCATCTTAGCCTGCAGGCTCCAGAAGGCAGGAACGCTACATCCCCGCTCGGGCGGCTCGGCTCTCCTCTCCTCCTTGGCTCCGATCGGCTCCTCTCCCCAGTGACTGACTGACTGCCTTCCTGCCTGCTTGCTGTACACACCACGGCTGAGGTAGGTCAGACACAGAGACTACTAGTGTATGTATGTCATTGTCAGTGGGTCAGGCAGGTCAGTGTGTGTAGGTCAGTGTGTGTAGGTCAGTGCATGTAGGTCAGTGTGTGTAGGTCAGTGGTCAGTGTATGTAGGTCAGTGTGTGTAGGTCAGTGTGTGTAGGTCAGTGGTCAGTGTATGTAGGTCAGTGTGTGTAGGTCAGTGTGTGTAGGTCAGTGGTCAGTGCATGTAGGTCAGTGCATGTAGGTCAGTGTATGTAGGTCAGTGGTCAGTGTGTGTGTAGGTCAGTGTGTGTAGGTCAGTGGTCAGTATGTGTAGGTCAGGCACTCAGGCAGGTCAGTGTATGTAGGTCTGTATGTAGGTCAGTGTGTGTAGGTCAGTGGTCAGTGTGTGTAGGTCAGGCAGGTCAGTGTGTGTAGGTCAGTGGTCAGTGTATGTAGGTCAGTGGTCAGTGTATGTAGGTCAGTGTATGTAAGCCACACAACCCCACCACCCAGGCCAAAAAAAAAAAAATGCAGAAAAACCGCCCCCCCCCCCCGGTTCTTCGACCTCGGGCTGAAGCCCCTGGTCTTTTTGCCACATAGCAACGCCCCTGGCTGCGGAGGTTGAGGCTGCAAATTTTGGATAGCGATAGAATGTAGGGCCAAAAGGTTAGTTCAGAGTCCAGGAGAGACAGATGGAGAGAGCTGGGGGGTGGGGGGTGGAGAGATAGATTTGGGTGTCATCAGCGTAGGGATGATATTGAAAGCCATGGGAGGCAATCAACTGACCCAGGGAGGTTGTGTAGATTGAGAAAAGGAGAGGTCCAAGAACAGAACCTTGGGGGACCCCAATAGAGAAAGCAAGAGGAGAGGAGGAAGTAGAGTTGTGACACTGAAGGAGTGGTGGGATAGGTAGGATGAGAACTAGCGAAGAGTACAGTCACGGAGACCAAAGGAGTGGAGTTTATTGAGGAGGAAGGGGTGGTCCACTGTGTCAAAGGCAGCAGAGAGATCCAGGAGAAGTAGTACAGAATAGTGCCTGCTGGTTTTAGCAGTTAGTAGGTCATTTGAGAGTTTAAGGAGAGCAGTTTCCATGGAGTCAATATAGGTAATTAAATAACTCTGGACGGCCGCACTCCAAAACAAACTCGGTGCCTTTATTCAAAAAACAGGAACACTGCAAATTACATCACAGCAAAAAGCGACAACAGTTGACACGTTTTACATTACAAGGAGTGCTTTTTCATATCTGACAAACAAATATGATCTTGAAAATTGACATGTGATGAACCAGTCAATAATTCAATTAAACAATGAACCCATCACTTCATTACAGACCCCCCTGATCCTCCTGATTGCATTCAGCAAATTATGAAGGCTCTCAATGTGAGTCAAACAATTGCAAAACCAAACCTTGCTCAACATCAATGTGATGAGGCAAGATGTGTGTGTGTGTGTGTGTGTGTGTGTGTGTGTGTGTGTGTGTGTGTGTGTGTGTGTGTGTGTGTGTGTGTGTGTGTGTGTGTGTGTGTGTGTGTGTGTGTGTGTGTGTGTGTGTGTGTGTGTGTGTGTGTGTGTGTGTGTGTGTGTGTGTGTGTGTGTATATGTGTGTGTGTGTGTATATATATATATATATATATATATATATATATATATATTATAATAAAAAAAAGGAAAAGTTTTAGTAATCACAAAAATGAATAAGCACTCCTCGTAGTGTGAAACGTGTCAGCTGTTGTCGCTTTTTGCTGTGATGTCATTTGCAGTGTTCCTGTTTTTTTTGAATAAAGGCACCGAGTTTGTTTTGGAGTGCGGCCATCCAGAGTTATTTAATTACCTATATATCTCTTTACCTGGAGAAGCTATCTTTTGTTCTCTGGATTTGCCTAGAGCGGTGGTGTCTCTCTCACCTGAGTTTCCATGGAGTGTTCAGGGTGAAATTCAGACTGAAGGGGGTCAAGAAGTTTGCTCATGGTCAGATGGTCACTCAGTTGGTTGTAGACCAGTCTTTCAAGAAGTTTGGAGGAGAAGGCGAGTAAGGAGATGGGACAAAGGTTGCTAAGATTGGTGGGGTCCAGCGAGGGCTTTTTAAGTATGGGGGTGACTAGCGCATGTTTTAGAGTTTGGGAATAGGCCACAAGAGAGGCAAAGGTTGAAAAGGTGAGTTAGAGAGTGTAGAATCGAGTCAGGGGTTGAGCTTAACATTTGCGAGGGCGCAGGATCCAAGGGGCAGGTGGTTAGATTGTTAGATAAAAGTTTAGCAACCTCATTAATACTAGCAGGGTTGAATGAGGAGGTAATGATCGTATCTGTGGACATGGGGTGTTGTGTGGGGGAGGTTTCTGCGCGTTGAAGATCTCCTCATGAATTGTATCAATCTTATTTTTGTAGTGATTGGCGATCTCCTGGGCAGTGAATGATTTAGAGAGTGGAGGACAGAGTAGAGTGTTGATGTCATCAGTGCTGCTAACTCAGCAGCTCCTCCAGCGTCTTCAAGTCCCGAGCATTCAAGCTGCATGGGGCGTGGTCAGAGCATCACTGGCTCTCCAGCCCTGCCCCTCCCTGCTGGCTGTGAAATAATAGGTATCGTTCTGCACAGCATGGCGCACTGCTGCCAGCCTGCCTCCCCTGTGTATCCATCACTCTCAGTGCCATCATGGGGCCCCCAATTTTTGGGCAGCGTGGGCTCAAGGACCAACTGTTTTGGGGATAGTGCAGGGGCCCCCCATGCAGCTGGGGCCCCTGGGCAGTGCCCAGGTGTGCCCACTCATTAAGACAGCCCTGCCACAAGCCATATTGGTAACTAGTACTTAGCCAAAGCTTCCAGAGTCCCCCTTTCTCTTCAGCATACTCTCACCTCTTAAAGGCTGAAAAGCACTGTGTGTATTGCCAAAAAAGCAAACAGAGGACAAAGTACCATCTACTGGTATTGCCTGTAGCTCCCCTACATTTGATGTTTTCCCCATTAGTAGTAGGGTTGCCATTGCATCCCCTTAAACTCAAACACATATGAATTACACAGGTTCTGAGGCTAATTTAATGCAGATAATGCACCAAGTGAGGTTAATTACCACCACTTTAATCAGCCACAGAACCTGTGTAATTAAAATGTGTTCAGGTTTAAAGGGAGGAGGTGGCAACCCTAATTAGTAGTTTACTATGCCTTGTTCTGCACTGTATCTCTAAGTAGAGACAGCCATCTCGATTGATAACTGTTCAGCAATAAAGATTTGAATAAAGATTTGTTTTGCTTGTATAGCCCATTTCTACTGCTGTAACTAGGCCACAACACAGCAGCCTGAGTCTTGGTTCACACTTGTGCAAAGCAGGTACCATCACGATTCCTGTGCGGGTTCCCGCATCGCATCTCACTCATAGGTAGTTCACACTTCTCTCTTCTGACAGCTGCGGGTGTCAATGTAAAGTTAATGACATCCCCAAATCAAGTCGCAGATCGCAGTGCGAACTGTGAAATAGGACAGGAATTGGATCAGATGGGTGTGAACACCCATGCGATCCGATTTCAACGCGGACCAAAAAAAGGGTCCTGCACCATTTTCGCACAGACATCGCATGTGATGTGCACAGTAATGCGGTGCGAATCACATCTGTTGGCTGGCATTGCACTAGTGTGAACCCAGTCTAATGGGCATTGGTTTAAACACTTCAAAGAATGTATAATGCTAAGATTGTTTGTATTGAGTCTGCAAACTTTGTTTACTATTACTTTTTTACTGCAAACTTTTTTTACTATTTCGCCATATATTTGGACAATCCACAGATAGCTTGTTCTGGGCTTTTACTTTACTATTTGCTAACAGGCCATGTTCTGTTGGTATTTCTTTTTGTACCTGACTCATACGTAATCCATCATAGTTGTCTACCTTGTGTGTACTGTTTATTATGCTTCTTGTTGATTTTATTCAGTAAAACTTTTGATAAAGAAAAATAGACAGTAGATATACCAGATGGTATCAGGGCTGCTGTTAGAAATCACAGGGCCCCACACAGTCTACCTGACAGGGCCTCCTTCCCCTTGCCAAAAGTGGCAGAAGACATAGATTTATCAGTTCATTTCTCTACAACCCAGTGGCGGCCCGTCCATAGGGGGCGCCCGGGCGCCCCCCCCCCCCCTCCTTGCAGTTAAAAAAAATATATAAAAAAAAAAAAAAAAAAAGTTCAAAAAAAAAAAAATATTATTTAAACAACATGTCCCTTTAAAAAAGGGCGCCGGGCACAGTGCAGTATGCACCGCTCTATCACCAATAGATAGATTCATGCATTGCATGAATCTATCTATTGTCACCGCTGCCGCCCCCTATTCAGGTGTCCGGCCCCTGATCGGGCGCCGGGCATCTGAATTACAGTGGGGGGGGTGTTGCTGGAAGCGCCCCTATTAGAGCTGTAAGCTCTAATAGGGGACCCTATTAGAGCGGTGTGCTCTAATAGGCTTCCCTAAGTGTAAACAGCGGGCGCACGGCTGTGCGTTCGCTGATTACACAGTATTGTGTTAGAGAAGCGAATACATCGCTTCCCTAACACAGACCCGCCTCTCAGCCAATCAGGTTGCCAGGTCTGTTACCTGTAACCTGATTGGCTGAAGTCACAGGCGCTGTGATTGGACGCTAGGCGTCCAATCATAGCAAAAGACAGGCGCGGGAGAAGAAGACCTCGGACGGAACGGAAGATAGCAGAAGACAGGAGGAGCGCGGGAGAAGAAGATCTCGGACGATGAGACACCGCTCGCCGCCTGACGCCGTCACCAGCTGCACATCGAGACAAGGTAAGTGCAGAGGGCAGGCAGGGGGCACAGTGGCAGCACTTGGAGGGGCACTCTGGCAGAACTTAAAGGGGCACTCTGGCAGAACTTAAAGGGGCACTCTGGCAGAACTTAAATGGGGCACTCTAGCAGAACTTAAATGGGGCACTCTGGCAGAACTTAAATGGGGCACTCTGGCAGCACTTAAATGGGGCACTCTGGCAGCACTTAAATGGGGCACTCTGGCAGCACTTAAATGGGGCACTCTGGCAGCACTTAAATGGGGCACTCTGGCAGCACTTAGAGGGGCACTCTGGCAGCACTTAAAGGGGCACTCTGGCAGCACTTAAAGGGGCACTCTGGCAGCACTTAAAGGGGCACTCTGGCAGCGTTTGGGCACAGTGGCAGCGTTTGATGGGCACAGTGGCAGCATTTAATGGGCACAGTGGCAGCGTTTGATGGCACAGTGAGGCTGTTTGTTTGCGCCCCCCCAAAAATTTTGAGCACCAGCCGCCACTGCTACAACCTCAGCTGCACGGATAAATGAATGGGAAGTGTTTAGAGGCTTCCTGCTCATTCACAAACTGAACCATAGGAACAATAGTTTCTCATGCATCAGTGATGAATGGACATTGATGATTGATGATTGGTACCAATTGCTCACTGTGTTCATTCAGGAAAGGAAGGGGCCAGTAAATGAGATATTAACTGGCCTCCCCCCCCCTCACTTTCCATCCTGAAACATCACCCTGTGTGCCCCAAGCAGCTGCTCGGTGGGAGAAGAGGGAACCGGCAGCGCTGCAGGGGAAAGGGGCACACAGGGGGGCCCAGGCAGCAGATGGAAGGGGCGCATGTGCTAGAACCAACCCCCCTGCAGTGCAGATGGGGGAAGGGATAGGAGGAGAAGCTGTCAGCATTGCAAGAAGAGGATCAGCATCTGCAATAAGACAGTACAGCCAGCCCTCCTGCTCCGCAGGTGCCCGGGCCCCCCTTTTGAACTGATGGGGCCCAGTCCCAGTACAGAAAGGCTGGCTGCTCTACCTTATCAGTGGCCCTGGATGGTATACTAATAATTAATAATATCCTACCACATAGTTCAAGTTGCTGTATGTGTTATATACAGGTGTTGTTTATATATCTCCTCTATATAGAACTGACAAATATATAGTAATACAGTATCGTTACTATGTGTAGATTTGTTTTTTAACAATTCACTAATTATTTATGAAATAGCAGAAGATTCGAAAATAATGGCAGCTCATGTACAGTGGTGTGAAAAAGTGTTTGCCCCCTTCCTCATTTCCTGTTCCTTTGCATGTTTGTCACACTTAAGTGTTTCGGAACATCAAACCAATTTAAACAATAGTCAAGGACAACACAAGTAAACACAAAATGCAATTTGTAAATGAAGGTGTTTATTATTAAAGGTGAAAAAAAATCCAAACCATCATGGCCCTGTGTGAAAAAGTGATTGCCCCCTAAACCTAATAACTGGTTGGGCCACCCTTAGCAGCAACAACTGCAACCAAGCGTTTGCGATAACGTGCAATGAGGCTTTTACAGCGTCCTGGAGGAATTTTGGCCCACTCATCTTTGCAGAATTGTCCTAATTCAGTTACATTAGAGGGTTTTCGAGCATGAACGGCCTTTTTAAGGTCATACCACAACATCTCAATAGGATTCAGGTCAGGACTTTGGCTAGGCCACTCCAAAGTCTTCATTTTTTTCACACCACTGTATCTAGTGCTGTTTGCTGCAAGGATAAATGGCCTGAATGACTCTTTGCCAATCCCTATAGCCCACCACCTGAAATGCATCTCTTGATACAGTTTTGTTAAAGTGTATTGAAAATAATAGTATCAGCCACGTTTCTTGACTTTTAAAAGGGTACAGCATTGCTAATATATTTTCAAATGGTTAACTAGCTGAAAAGGATATTGAAATATTAATAAATGTCAAAGGTGTTAGCGGACAATTGTTTCAGCCCTTCTATGACTCTGCACATGCTCATTCCATCAGAGTAAAAGAAAACTGCACACGTGTCTTCACACATGGACCACGAGATGAAAGTCATAAACAACTTTCGAAATACACGACAGTACATATTCTGTACAATACAGGTATCAGCATCTGGGAGCAGGATGTCATCTGGCATTAATCACCGTAAGCTACAGAAACACTTTTTCTGACAGCTTGAACATTTTAGGTGGATAAAATATGTTTTTCATTTTGAAGAATACTTTTGGGATGCGAAAGAAAGAAACTGGGTATTGAGTTATAAAAGTGCTAGAATACAATTCTGTATCAGTCTTATTTGGAACCTTAGGAACTGATTGGATGAGAACCATGTTTCCATCCAGGAACAAAAGTGGTAAGTATATCCCACGGGTTAGAATTTGTGATGAGCGAGCCAAGGAAAATTTGGTTTACTGGACATTCGCCAACACTTTAAAAAAACGTCAAAACACTGAATGTAGATCCCGAACCCTATTGATGTCTATTGGAAGCAAATCTTTACATTTTTTGTGGCTTTTTTCACAGCCAATTTCAAAGTTTTTAGTAAAAGAAAGGGTATGGGAAGCTGGGCACTGCCACTGGGGACATGTAGCAATCCAAAAAAAGTTGTTATACCATTGGACATGTAGCAGGCCTTTTAATGAGGCTTAAAGGCTAAGCTCACCATTTGTAAAATAACCAATAAAAGCACAAGATTTTGCAGGTAAAAAATGTGCATTTATCTTTTTTAACATAGAGCCTGCAAAGCATTGCATTCCCACAATCAGTAGATCACAGGTGAAATGTCAGGGTCCTGCAGACACTCCTGACAGTTGTCTGACAGTTATGCCACGTACACACGGTCAGACTTTCCGACGGCAAATGTGTGATCGGAGCTAGTTTCCAACCGTGTGTAGGCTCCATCGGACAGTTTCCATCGGAATTTCCGTCGCACAAAATTTGACATCTGGTTCCCACAACAAAATCCGTTCTCGTAAAATCTGATCGTTTGTAGACAATTCCGACGCACAAAGTGCCACGCATGCTCAGAATCAAGCAGAAGAGCAGCACTGGCTATTGAACTTAATTTTTCTCGGCTCGTCGTACGTGTTGTACGTCACTGCGTTCTTGCCGTTCGGAATTTCCGACCAACTTTGTGTGATCGTGTGTATGCAAGACAAGTTTGAGCCAACATCTATCGAAAAAAAAAAACATGGGATTTTGTTGTCGGAATGTCCGATTGTGTGCATGTGGGATTACTCAGCTGCAGGAAGTGCTACTGAACTACGAGTTCATTAAAAACTACAAGCCGTCTGCTGGGGTGGAAGATGGTACTTGTAGTTCATTAATTCACAGATCGCTGTGAATGAATAATGTGGCTGTGTGGGTAGAACCCAGTACAGCTCCACTGTTTTTAAAATGTGATAGCTGGTGTGAGGGGTGAGTGGGGCTGCTACATTAGTAACATGTTACATGTTACGCTCTAAACCCAGGTGTAACATATAACATGTTACTAAAACTGAACCTATCCTTAAGGGCATGTGCACACTGGAATTTTGTGTGGGAAACCCACATTCAATGCACAACTTCTGCACCGCATTCAAAATGCACTGGGTGTGCAATCTGCTGCAGGTGTCACTATAATCCTAACTCAGATCGCAAATGCAGTGTGTTTGCATGCACCGGATCGCTTGGTACTGAAATCCAAGTAATATGGTGCATTTTTGAAAAGTAGTGCCCCCCAGATATTCAACACCGCCCTACAAGAATGAGTAAGGGATACATAATACAGCTTCTTCATGTCGCATGATGAGTAATGCCCCGCTGACACAAGCACGACAGGCATGCCATGATGATCCTCACCCATCACAAATGAGAGCTTGAAGATATTTGATCACTATCATTACCTGAGATGCCTGCAGGCTTGTTTACAATTTTAAACAAGGTTGTTGGTATTCCTCACATGCTGTAAATGGAGCAAGGCTGACAATCTGCATGATTCACATTTATTTTTAATAAAAAGCATAAAAAAGAGGGTTAGGCCTTTACTTCTCTGACCCCTTAGGAGAGCTTCTCCTACACTTCCTTTCCCTGTAATAGAAGAAAGAGGTCGTCAGGAGGGAACAGACTTCAATTAAAATATTGTGAATACCGTATATACTAGAGTATAAGTCGACCCGAATATAAGCCAAGGCACCTAATTTTACAACAAACAACTGTGAAAACTTATTGACTCAAGTATAAGCCTAGGGTGAGAAATGCACAGCTACTGTAAGTGGAAAAGAGGGTCAACAATGCCCATTTGCAGCCTTACTGTGCCCATTTGCATGCCTCACTGTGCCCATTTGCAGCCATAGGTCCCCCAAACTTCAAACGTGGTAGTTAAGGGTTCCTAAATGCCCCCTAGCTGCTATTTGGGGTCTCTGGACCCAAAGGGTCCCTAAATGACATTGCTGCAGATGGACACAGTTGACTGACTTTGGGGCCCTGTATCTCAGGATCACTTGGAGCTAAGAGCCCCATCTTTAGATATGTTGTAGTGCTAGTTCCGCTGGGTCTGAATACCATTTGGGGTTCCTAGCACTAAGTGTCCCCGGTCACTTGGTGCTAGGAACCCCATATACCAAATTTGGGGTTCCTAGCACCAAGTGGCCCTGAGATACGGGGACCCAAAGTTGGGTCGGAAAATGTAATTTTCTGCTGCAGAAAAGTCCTTGACTTGAGTATAAGACAAGGGGGGCATTTTCAGCACAAAAAAATGTGCTGGAAAACTCGGCAGAGTATATACAGTAGTTCTGATCCTTACCCATCCTTGCTAAAATGTTTTTTTTTATTTTTGTATGTGTCCCTATTGGAGAGATTTTCATCAATCTTGTCTTCCCGGAATATGATTAGAAATCTCGCAAATAGAGACAGAGGCAGCAATACAAACTTGGCAAAAGGCTGTGACCTCTCCCCTCTCCTTACAAAATTAAATAAAAATTTCTGTCTGAAGTTGGGCTGTAGATGAAAAATAAATGTGGTAATATACACAATATAAAACACAATCTAATTGCCTATGCGTGGATCACAAAAGACTTGAAGAAATACAATCCTGTGCTGTAAATTTTGTTATAAGGAAGCAGAATGCTTGCACTATATTTTATTTTTAATTTTGCTCACTCTGTAGTTAGTTAGTTTGCTGAGCTTTTACAATAACCCTGATACTCAAAAGCAATGCTAGTTATCATTGACAGGAAAAATGGTGAAAGTGATGGCAACGATAACAATGATCCTTGACCCCGAAAACGATACACTAGCTAGGAAGTATAGTTAATTAATAATAACAAAAATTTAGGCCTTAGGCAAATCACACTGGGGATAATTATTCACGACTATACATGAAACATTTATGATTGATGAAAACTTTACTACTGGTCTGGTGTTAAATTGTATATGTAGGTTGTTACTGTGCAAATTACTGTATTTATCGGCGTACGGGACAAGGCTGCACTGGCAAGGCTGCACTGACAAGGCTGCAATGGACACTGATAAGGCTGCATTGATGGGGATTTAAATGTAAGTTATTTTTTTTCCTTAAACTTCCATCCTAAAAGCTTTTTTCCTTAAAAGTCCCCCTAAACTTGGGGTGCGTGTTATACGCCGGCGCGTGTTATACACCAATAAATACGGTAGCTAATTTTTTTTTTTTTTTGTATTCACCATGCTTTTCACCAATTTTATAAAATAACTGGGCTTTGGTTTCAGGGCTGGTATGTTGGGATTTTTATTTCTTTTGTAGGTTTTTAATTCTTGGTTTATGTTGATAGGGTCTCATTTTAAGTTTTAGGTGTTTAAAGCAGAGCATTTTTTTTATTGACCATCTGTACTTGGAGCTGCCCTTTGTCGGCAACATACCACTATATTATTTGAGAGATTGAAAAAAGAAGTCCAGGAACAGAGTGCATCTAAACCACCTTACACTATATCATTCACATTCACTGTACCCCCATCATCATAAATAAAACAAAGGTTTGACATACATCTGTAAGGCATACTATTCCTAATTAGAATTGACAAAACCCTAGCTTGTGCTTTTTGTATGTAGGGCATTTTGGCCAAGGCTTGCTATTTAAAATGGTCATAGTAAATGTCCTGCTACTGGCCAATTTTACACTGCTGTATCCTCTGTAGTATCTTAATTCTTAATGGAAGTTTGATAGGAATTGGCCAGTAGAACAGCTTTGCATCAGTCAGAACAAGCATAGCCTCATTGAACAACTGTACAATTTCTATGTATGGGTTAAAGCAAGTCTGTCTCGCTATTAACTCTACCTGGAAAAAAAAAAAAAGAAACTTTATTTTTTTAAACTGAATTGAATCAGATTTTTGTGCAGCCACATGTAATCCAAACTAACTGTAAAAAAGTCAATTACACAGCAAAATTTGCATGGCTAGTGTTTGGAGTCACTGAGAGGTATACTGTTTTGGAACACAATTTTTCATTGGTACATGGCATTGCCTATTCCTTTTTTGACAGTAGCTTCCCTATAAGCGCTAATAATTGCCAGAATTAACAAGATTCACCCCCTAAAGACTTCTTTGGAATTTGCCTCTAAGTTCACGTTTGCCAAATTTTCGAACAAGATTAGTAAATTGAACCCCCAGGCAGATTTTCCACCTTTATGATGCACTGTACTCTAGCAAATTTAATATCATCCAGGAATGGTTTGCTACACACTTAACAAATTCAGAAGAACCCAACATGGTTTTGGCAGGTATGTAGAGCTGGCAACTCAATCACAATGTTTGCAGCATTAGAGTCCCTGATAAGTATACTGACTGTGTACGGTAGTAATGTAGGAGTCCTTGAAAGCACAGAGTGCAGTGGGGGACCAGGCATCCAACACATCCGGACATGTGCGAGATATAGAAGATTCCTCAGCCTCAACAGGTCCTCAAGAGAATGAAGATTAAAACAGGTAACTGTTCTTTCATTTACAGGCAGACCTTAAAAAAACAACGTTTTAATCCTACGACAGAGTGACTTAATATAATATTAGGTTTATCATTGTTTAAATCATATAATACAAACATGTATGTAGTTTACTGTCTGTTTAGCTAGGTCACAAAAATAGTAGAATAACTTTAACATTGACTGTTATTCAACACAAATAGAGGCATATCATTTACAATTTTTCCAGATATTTATATTTAAACAATCTTTAATAGAAAATGTATGTAGTGTATTTTTAGTCTTTTTGCAAGACAAACTTTTTTAGAAACATGAAGTGCCTAACATGAAATGCACATTGTATGGATTGTAAACATTTACCACCCCTCCACCCCAACTCCACAGCTCCGGGCCAAACGAAAAACATTTGGATTTGGTCATCGACTGATTAGTTACAATAGCAAATTTGTATTCTAATATGTTCTTTAAATGAAAGAAAACATAAACAGTCTGCTATGCAGATGGTTTCCAGTAAAAAATATCCTATAAAATACATATGAAATGCCATATGACATAGATTTCAATAGAATAGATTTCAAAGTAACATTTGTAGAGTCATGGGGAAACTCCAATAAAGATGAACTACAGCCATTTTTTTCAAATTTTGGACAGAGTGATAAAGGATTTAAGGTGATCCCTCCTCTCGTCCTATCCCAAAGACACTACAGGAATAGAGAGGAAATCCTCCTAAAGTGAATTAAAATCTTACCTTTGGCAACTGCATCTCTCTCCTCTACTTTATGTTTACATTTGTTTACTGTCTGTTTAGAGCAGATGGAGTTAATGAGGGTACATCGAAAGAGTAAACTTTAAGGCCAAACTTCACTTTTTATGTAAACTAATGGTTTGTTGGGCAAGGTATGTCTTTTTGCTGATGATACAAAGGTGTGTAATAGGGTTGAGATCCCGGGAGGTGTCAGTAAGATGGAACATGATTTGGCATTGCTGGAAGATTGGTCAAAGGAGTGGAGACTGCAGATTAATATTTCTAAATGTAAAATAATGTACCTAGGGAAAAAGAATCCCCTGAGAGAGTACAACATTGGGGGTGCATAT
Organism: Lithobates sylvaticus; assembly: GCA_028564925.1. Taxonomy (NCBI): domain Eukaryota; kingdom Metazoa; phylum Chordata; class Amphibia; order Anura; family Ranidae; genus Lithobates; species Lithobates sylvaticus. Next base: position 150,191,420 of record CM053027.1, read on the forward strand.
TTCAGATGATTGCAAAATGAGCAAACAGTGTGACCAGGCAGTGGGAAAAGCGAATAGAATACTAGGATGCATCAATAGAGGGATCAACAGCAGGTGGAAGGAGGTCCTGATTCCCCTATATAGATCTTTAGTGAGACCTCATTTAGAATACTGTGTCCAGTTCTGGAGACCTCACTTACAAAAAGATATTGATAAGATAGAACAGAGACAGGTAACAAAAATGGTGAAAAGTGTGGGGGATAAAACATATCGAGAGCGACTTACGGAACTTAATATGTACAGTCTGGAGGAAGGAAGGTAAAGGGGAGACATGATTGAAACCTTTAAATACATCAAGGGGGCAAAGAAGGTTCAGGAGGGCAGTTCTTTCAACATGAAACCAAAATCAAGAACACGTGGACATGACTAGTGATGGACGAACATCTGACGGGACGGTTCGCGAACGCGCCCAAATGTTCGCGAACCGCAGGGCCCCATTCATTTTAATGGCAGGCGAACATTAAAAACCTCCAGGTCATATTTGCAGCCACAAAATACTTACTAGCTGTGCACACATAGTCCCACAACATGGACAGTGACATACCAGAAGTATTAAGCGAATCTAGGATCGACAACGACAAGCATTCTTTTTTTATCTTTTTTTTTTTTTTAATCAAACGCACCTTCTGCAACTTCCCACTTTGGCTGAAGCCTGGTGCTCCTGCCCTACCCCTACCACCCCTGTGGAAGGGCCTGCCTCTTCCTCTGCCTGTAATTTTTTAAATGACCCTGTGACAAAAGTCTCTAGAAAAGTGCAGTATGTGTGGAAGAAGGTATATAACACCCTGCTTCAATCTGTCGTTTGGGGGGCCACTGGTCTATCACACCTTTTATAATACTTTTTTCTAATTGCGTTTGTCACTCTTTGTAGTATCGCTGCAGAACCGCTCAGCAGTCACAATGCTGCACAGTAGAAATGCACTATGCTATGATTTCTATATTTGAAAGTATTTTATACGTGTATTACACCCCTATATACTGTACACCTATACCAGTCCTTAAAAGGACTTTTGTGGACCTAATAGCTAGTGATTACAGACTGTCCCTGCTCCACACAGCAACCTCTCTCCCTACACTGACAAAAGACAGCTGCAGAATCGCTTAGCACTGCAGTCACAATGCTGCACAATAGAAATGAACTATAATATGCTTTCTATATTTGAAAGTATACTATAAGTGTATTAGACCCCTATATACTGTACACCTATACTAGTCCTTAAACGGACTTTTGTGGACCTAATAGCTAGTGATTACAGACTGTCCCTGCTCCACAAAGCAACCTCTCTCCTTACACTGACAAAAGACAGAATGTAAAATGGCAGCCAGATCAGGTCTATTTATAAGGTAGGGGTATGTCCATGTGCTGAAATGTCTCAATTGGCTGTCCTGTACCACATGATGAATGTGTCATGGGTCAAATTTCTTCACAATGTAAAAGAATATGGAGGCTGCGAACAGCGCCATGTGTCCGCCGGTTTGGCGAATCGTAAACAAGCAAAGTTCGCTGCGAACCGCAAGACCATCTCAAGACATGACCTCAAACTAACTGGAGGAAGGTTCAAAACAAATCTTACAAAGTATTTTTTTACTAAAAGGGTAGTTTGTGATTGGAACAGTGGCGGCCCGTCCATAGAGAGTTTTTCTGAAGCACCTGATTAGAGCCAGAGGCTCTAATAGGCTTCAAAAAAAGGGTGGCCTCAGAGCGCAGAGCATTGCACTCTGAGGCCACCCAGTTTTGTGACCATAGCGAATACATTTTTGCTATTTTCACACTAAAGTTCCTCCCCGCCAATCAGGAGGCAGGTCTGTGAGACCTGTTTCCCGATTGGCCAAAGCGTCAGGCAATCCTATTGAATGCCTAACACTTTGGCGGAAGAGGAGACACACGGTGGAGGAAGCTGCTGGAGGAGCGGACACCGGAGCCGCCACGGGTACTCCAGGAGAGAAGGAGCTGCCCGCACTCCAGGAGGGAAGGAGAGGACACCACAGCCCCTCGGGTAAGTGCCGGACCGCCTGGGGGAGGTGTTTTAGTGACGTGCAGTCAGGGGGTGTTCTTTGTTTGCCGCCCCCCTACAAGAAGAACCCACCAGCCGCCACTGGATTGGAATAAACTGCCAACAGAGGTAGTGAGACAGTCAACAGTAAATGGCTTCAAACATGTTTGGGCTAAACATAGATCTATAGTCAGACAACAAGGTTAATGACTCGATGAACTACACACTTTTTCTGCCATCACTTTTCTATGTTTCTATTTTGGCCCTATTAAAAAAAATAAAAATAATTAATGTTCTACTCACACTCTGCACTCCAGCGCTGCTCTCCACTTCTTCCTTGGTCAGTCCCCATACAGCAACTTCCTTGCTGAATAACTCCCATCGAGGGCAAGTGGGTTTGAAACATGGAGTTGGGCTTTAATCTATTCACTGCCAGGCTCTGCACTCTGCTTTAAACCTCAGATAGATAGAATATTACATTTTTTCTCTTTTTCTTTATTTAAAGCTTCTAGAATTTGTTAAAGATCCGCAAACCCTACATTTTCTTAAAGCAGACCCTTTCCAAAAACACAGCAGCTGAAAAAAGCATAGATGTGAACGTGTCCCAATGAAAACCATTTTAAATGAACTGCAGTGCGTTTCTACAATAAAACGCATAGGTGCGAACTGGGCCTTAAACTGCAAATCATGCATATCCTAAACAAATAAATAAACTACGTGCTGCAAAAATTGTCCTGTGTCCTTTATATAATCATTCACCTGCTGTATTTTCTATATGCTCCTGCTTCAATCACCACGTTATCATCACTACCGGCACAAGCCACTCACTAGATCCTTGGACCCACTTATGAACCGGGTCTAAAAGCACTCACAATGTATTGAAGGGTTCCATGACTCCTCCATTGCAGGACTTTTATCCCTTTCTGGGTGTCGCAGCTCTGCCTTCTTCGTCCACACTCTTATCCCTGTGGGTTCCACCACTCCTCCACTCCAAAGGGGATTCCACCACTGTTTTACTTCAAGAATTTTACAACCAGGATTTTTCTTGTATCTCTCCACCTCTCCCACTGATCCTCCAACTCAGCTTTTACAGCCAGTGCATACCCAGCATGCCGGCATTGGGAGAAAGCACAGGAAACTTTCATACTGCAAACCAGTCACTCGCTTTATTTAAAACAATACACTCACATCTTACATGGCTGCCCCCCAGCACCAAGTAAAAGTGCTCAATCACTGTCAGTCTCGGCTTCCCCACCTAGCCTGGTGCGAGCCATTGCCATGTGCGGTGAGCTAACATGACGTTATCCCGTGCACGGCAGTGGCTCGTCCTAACTATTCTTCAACTCAAAGCTGTTCATCTATATCTGGTGGAGGACAATCAATGATCATGTGCCTACTGCTGTTTAAAGTGTAAATAAAACCAAATATTTTGGTTTGTTTTGGATCTAGTTAGTCTTATGCCGCGTACACATGACCGGACTTTCCGGCAGACTAGGTCCGAATAGAATAATCCGTCGGACAATCCGATCGTGTGTGGGGTTTTTCGGGAAAAAAATCCGGCGGACATAGAAATAGAACATGTTTCAAATCTATCCGACGGACTCAATTCCGACGGACTCAAATCGGGAAAACTGTTTGTCTGTGTGCTGGTCCGACGGACCAAATACGACGCAAGGGAAGCTATTGGCTACTAGCTATTGAACTTCCTTTTTTAGTCCCGTTTACGTCATCCTGTTCAAAACTAACAGACTTTCGAATGGACTTAGTCCGTTCGTGTGTGTCAAAGTCCGTTCGTTCGGAAAGTCCGTCGGAACTCAGCCGAAAGTCCGTCAGGAAGACTGTCGGACCTAGTTTGCCGGAAAGTCCGGTCATGTGTACGCGACATTAGGCTCAGTTCATACTGCCGTGACCTGAAAGTCGTGTGAATGGCCAGGAGGTGACGACATCACACATCACACACACCCTTAGCCTCTACCCAGCAACCACACACAAGCCAACAGCTTGCTGGAACATATACGTATTTCACAGATTTTACATGCTGTTTCCAAGCCATGTTAATGTAATTGTTTTTCTTTTTAATATTACTTTGAGTCACTAATTGGAACCCACTGCTGATGTACTGACTGCTGCTCTCTGCTGGATGATCCGTTGTTTATGCTTTGTCCTGGTTTTTGACCATTATAATCTATGGTCCTGCTTATCTGGTAAAAGGTGTATGTCAAGAGGGCACATTGCACTTTCGTGGATGGACTGAATTTTTTACCTTTTGAAATGTTTACTAATAAGGATTTTCACAATTCATTTGGTCAAATGGATCATTTGGTCTTTTTGAAGAGATGCTTGCACAATTGCACTTTTAAATATTGTTTTTGAGTATACTTTAGCGCTGCTTATATTTTATCTCATATTGTTTAGTAACTGTTATCACAGCTAAGTAAGTGGCTGCTGCTATCTTCATATTACATAACCGATCACAGAATATTTTTAAATGACTTACAGTTTGACTTTGCCAGGTGACTTCCTGGTGATTTGCTGGTGGCTTGAGTACTACTTGATGTGAGTTTGAAGCAACTTTCCTCTGTTCACATATATGTGAATTGGATGTACCCGATTCGCATGACATGTGAACTAAACTGTCTTTCTATGGAGCCACTTTACATATATGCAGTGCAGCAGCAGTGTGAATTTGCTGCAAATTTAAAGTGTCCTGTGCACTTTCTGAGCACTGCAGTGTGGTTTAGATGCAAATTCTAGGCTCATCACCCAGAAAACAACCCCAGCTGACCGTTCTTAAATAGCTAAGGAACCGGCCTGCCGGGCCCCACCTCTTTGTGACGTCATTGTCCGGTGCATGCTGGGTTGATAACATCACAGGGGGGGCAGGTCACCCAATGATGTCACCTGGTGACCCAGCCCCTTAACTATTTAAGAATTGTCAGAATTGTCTGGCTTTCCGGTCCTGCCATTGTGAGCAGAGCCTAGGGTACCTAGGTTAGAGGTAAAAATCCCTGTCTGGTGACAATTCTTATTTTTATGGATGTCCCATCATTTTTTTGTGTCGGTGATGATGGTCATTAGGATAAGGCAGAGGCAAATCGACAGGGTTTTATAATCCAGCCCCACTCTATCTAAAGCTAAAAAAGGTTTTGCTTATACATTCACTTTAAAGTGAATTATTCATACTGACTACATATTGCCATGCAGTTTTATCTAATGTACTACATATGTTTTGATACCAAATATCAGAAAGAGAATGGATGAATCAGCTAGTTTTACAATAGTTTTGAAGGCCTAATGGTTAGATTGAAAAAATAAAGTATTTTTGGACTGATATTTAACACACCATAAATTCCAGATGTGGCTTGTGATATAACAATTTTTGTTATAGTCTTTGGTTCTATGCTTTGATGTAGCTCAAAAGAGGTGTGAAATTACATCATCCACCTTGTTGTGTCACTAACCAAAGGATCATCACTGATCTCTAAAGTGATCATTAGTAACCATACTTAGGCATATACTGTACAGTATATGTGATCCCTATTTCGTATAACCTGTAAATGAAAAAGCATGTAGTTGGCTATAGTTGGCTTTTTCTATAGTTTTGACTTTACTGATGTTTTGATTTTTACTGGAAACACTATATTACTGTAGCATGTGTGTATCATCTTGACTGCATATGTATATTTAGGGGGAAAAAAGTTCAAGTTCTGGTAATAGCTTTGTTAAATAGGATGTGGAGGAAGAATAAGTGATAATGTTTACATTAGAATAAAAAAAATTGTGTTACCCATTAACAGATCTAAAGGGTTTGATTCCCTATGAGTGAACTAAGGACATTAGACAGAAGGAAACTATCAGACATTACCATTTACTATAAGTTTATTGAAACCAAGTGTGCAATTAATATCAGGATCTGACAAATGGCATTCTTTAATAAGCATAAGTGAACTCAATCACATGTTTATCATAAACAAATGTTCTTGGACTCAGAATCCATCTTATAGATTTGTGAAAATATACTTGTGGGAAATGTAGAGCCTGACAAATAAACTAAATATGACCAATTTGTCTTCTGGACTTTTAAACATAGAACAATAAATATAGAAATATTCTGCAAGCTGTAAAAGTATAGAAAATATGTATTAGTAAGCAGAACGGTCTAAAAAAAAGTCACAAAACTGTTACCCTCATTAGCCGGTAAAGCAATTAGAATCAATTTAAGCAGCGAAAATACATTTACAAATGTTGAATGTTGAACTCTCTTGGGGCCCATGCACTGCTATACATTGCAGTAATCGCAATGCAGGGCAATGCACCCTCCCCACCAGTTGTGGTGCTATTCATTTTTATTTCCATTCAGATGCACTAAGGAAAGCTACCTCCACTACACCTGTGTTTTACTGAACTACATTGCACAATAAGACATCACTGTGCACTGTTTTGGAAACGATGCATGTCCAAATTTTGGTCCCTTGTGGTGCTTTGACAGCCCGTTCAAATGAATGGGCTGCTTTAACATAACACATGCTAATGCACAACATAATGCACACTAATGCATCGCAACAGATCGGATAGGTCTAAATGGAACTTAGTTGCTCAAGGTATCCACAAACATAAAAAAGGATAATTGATTCTGGCCAATGAGAATTATATATATTTGGCCAAATGCTGTTATGCATCCCTAACTTGTAAAGTATTTCTAAAGCCTCATACACACGATCGGACCGTGGACCAACTTTCCCGTGGATTTTTGTCCAAAGGGCGTTGGCCCCAAGTTGGTATTGCATACACACGGCAGGACTTTTTCAGCCAACTTTCACCAAATCACTTGGTTTTTCTGCTCTTTACCGCCACCTTTGGTCAACTTCTGTATTGTTGTCTGATCTTTTGCATTGGTTCTGCATTGGTTTGTACAAAAGTCTGTTGGTTTTGTGTACACACGGTCGGACTTTAGTCCATCGGACTTTTGTTGGCAGAAAGTTGGTCTGTTCGCACAGCCAACAAAAGTCCGATGAAACCTGGAAAAAGTTGGTCGGATGGAGGGTACACACGGTTGGATGTTGGTCCAAAACAGCTAATTTGCATGTTGGTTATCAAAAAGTCTGATCGTGTGTACGGGCCTTTACAGTAAAACACACACCATTTAAACGACTACTACACCAACTCCTAGCACCCAACCTGTAAAATCAGCCAATAAATCTTAACCCCCCTCTCTAACATGTAACCCTTATTTAAACCTCAGACATAATCTATCCTTGGTTTTCTACTGTGGTACATTTTTCAACAACAAAGTGGTGCAGGGTTGCTTACTAAGTGTCATTTATAAACAACACTTAATAAATCATTGCTGGGTGGCCGGTGCATCTGTTATTGGATGTTAACAAACCTTCCTTGAGCAGCTCAGTACCTTGTGATCACTCTGATGACCAATCACACTGATCTTCAATGTAAACAATTAACTGTTTTCATGTATGAGCCCCAGTTATTAGATGTTAACAAAGCTGCCTAGAGCAGCTCAGTAACTTGTGATCACTGTGATGGCTAATTGACAGCACTTAATACATCATTGTCGGGTGGCTGCTACACCTGTTATTGGATGTTAAAAGAGCTGCCTTGAGCAGCTCTTTACCTTGTGATCACTGTGATGACCAATCACACTGATCTCCAAGTTAAACTGTAAACTGTTTACACTGATGCGACTTCCCTTTCCTTTTACAACAGATTAAGATGAGAAGGGAGAGGAAGTAATTTATAAATAATTCATTTATTAGCTCCTGTTAAGTGGCTGAAACAGGTAATTAAGGTTATGGATAGTTTTAACCCCCTCCCTGTATTACCCAGCTTCACCCTATCGCTGCAGTGACCTGTATATTAACTTCTTTAATTGCCTTATCCTGCACAACATTAACCCCTTTATCTCCATATCACACTGCATGGGACCTGTACATTAACCACTTCACCATCTCCTTCCCTTGGTGTATATCCTGTACATTTAATCAATCTAGTGCACCAGTAACATTTTCAAACTCCATAGTAAACTTCTCACAATACTAGCATATTTCTTATTTAAAAAATTGTGGCAAAAAATGGGATCACCGAAATGTAAAACCTATTGGTTATTAAATACCATAAAAAGAAAGCTCTTTCTGTCTCAAAAAACAATATAAATGTATTTTGGGTACAGCATTGCATAACCCAGCAATTGCCAGTCACGCTATATCACCACTGAAACCCATGCTGATAGTACTGAAGTAGTTAAAATGTATCTCTAAAGCTATTTTTTTTCTGATAAAGTGTGTTAAATAATTAATGCTAATTAACCACTTCCTGACTGCCCACTGCAGATGTATTGTGGCAGGGTGGACGCTCTGTGCCAGATCATGTACCTAGTACATGACACTGACACTGGGGCATGCATGCACGACCCGCTCCTGCTAGGATCACACACAGTGAAATCACATGAAAGGTACCGCAGACTCGATGTCCGCCGGCACCCACCCATTGTACAGTACACAGGCAGAACGGCGATCTGCCTATATAATCAAGGAAGATTGCCATTGCAGGAACATGGACCAATGCCTTCCTATAGTAAATGCACCTCCTCCACAGTGAGAAAGCACTGGCTAGGCACACTGTTAACCCTTTGATCGCCCCTGATGTTAACCCCTTTCCAGACAGTGTCATTAGTACAGTGGCAGTGCATATTTTTTTAGCACTGATTATTGTATTAGTGTCACTGGTCCCCAAAAAGTGTCAGTGCCCAATTTGTCTGCCACAATATTGAAGTCCCACTATAAGCCTCTGATCGCCGCCATTACTAGTAAAAAAAATAAATAAAAAATAAATAAATAAAAATATCCCGTAGTTTGTAGATGCTATAATTTTTTGCGCAAACCAATCAATATACGCTTATTGTGATTTATTTTTACCAAAAATATGTAGCAGAATACATATTGGCCTAAATTGATGAAAACATTAGATTTTTTTATTGAATATTTTTTATAGCAGAAAGTAAAAAAATATTGTTTTTGTTTGTCTACAGGATGGGGAATTAATTCTCCCCAAAGGGACCCAGATGGCAAAATCCCTCTTAACTATTCCCTTCTTTATCCACAATGAAAAAAAGTAACCTCCTGAACCCCAACCCTAAGCTTAACTCAAGCACTTAACCTTAATCCTCTACTTAGGGACAAATGGGAAAAAGTCAAATGTTTTGTTATTATTTTGTTTAATGGTCCCTGTGAAGTTGATAACATTGCAGTAAAGACAAATGTTAAAACATATCAGTATAAATCAAATGATATCAGTAAATAATGATGTCTCTTCGTTCAAAGCTGCATGTGTTAATGCACTTGAGAATTCTAAATAACAAACATGCGAATGTGGTAGCTTGTGTCTTTCTCAAGATACGAAGCCTTACAACACCTAAAAAGCCTTTTATGAGCCCTTACACCACCCTATCAACACATGTTCTCACTGCCCATTTGGTCTTTAACAGTTTTTACTTTAGCAGAGATGTAAATAGACCCGTGGGAACTATGTTAAAGGGCACTTTTGAAGCATAACAATTATTGAAGGTATTTACAGGTCTGATTTTTAACAGTTTATGAAACTCCAGTGTATTTAACACAGACCTTTTTAGTTACTTTTTAGTATAAGATAGACTCATTGTTGACAATGATCTTATCTGTAAAAAAAAAAATATATAGCAATGTGTTGAAAATAAGGTAATGGGAAGATATGTTCAAAAAGTAAATATTCAAAATAGCAAATATACAAATTTTAATTATTTATTTCTTCTCCTTGTAACAGGTTTGTCTACCCTTCACCACTTCTTGCTACTTTTTTTTTTTTTTTTTGTAAAATATGTCATAATATCACCATACAGTATAAGCACTAAGATATAATGACACTCTAATATTAAATGTGAAATTTAGAATTGGATATTTTGCATAATCACATTGGTCCAGCAATGTAAGTATGCATGTGCCATACTTGAAGATCCCTTTGGAAGCTGGAAAACATTGTAGTCGGCACTAACACTACAGTGATTGCTACTGGTTTCTGGGTACCATGAGAACACTTTGCATTTTCCCAATGAATGCAAAAGGATCTTGAATTGGGTAAGGTATATAGGTGGTGCAGTGATGTCATGATCTCAACCTCATCCAATAAGAGACGGCTTTTCACCTATTAAGAAAATACAAACTGTTCATTAAGCTAGTGTTTCTCAACTCCTGTCCTCAAGGCGCCCCAACAGGTCATGTTTTCCGGATTTCCCTCAGATGAAATAGCTGTGGTAATTACTAAGGCAGTGAAACTGATCAAATCACCTGTGCAAAATAATGAAATCCTGAAAACTTGACCTGTTGGGGCGCCTTAAGGACTGGAGTTGAGAAACACTGCATTAAGCAACAGGGCAGCCACTTGACACGGGACCCAGAAGTCAACAGAAATCACTGTTGTATCAATGCCTACTACAATGATTTCCAGCTTCCACAACTATGACACATGCATACTTACATTGATCCAAGCTGGACCAATGTAACTATTCACAGATGAAAGTAGTTATATAATACAGGTATATTTATATATAGCGCCCACAAGGTACTCAGCTCTTTGCATACTGTATATTTACATCAGTCCCAGCCTTCAAGGAGCTTACATTCTAAGGTCCTTATCTCACTTGCTTACATACAGACATTCTAGGATCAATATTCACAGAAGCCAATTAAAGTCGCATTTTTAAAAATTTTAAAATAACAAACATGTTATACTTACCTGCATAATTAAAGCTTAAGACTTTAGTAGATGCATGTCTGTTCCAAGTTTTTGTCGCAGTAGATAGTGAAGCCAGGAGCTGAATGGCAGCCCTGGAGCCTGCACCTTTAACCAGTTGTGGACATTGGTCATACTACACAAGCCCAACAAAAACCTAACTTTAGTGCATAGGTCAATATGTTTGACAGTTGCCCTTTGCAAAGAAAGGGCTATGTACCATGTAGCGGCAGAAGGAATAAGCAAAGGGACTGGAGGGTTACATTTGTCACTGCTTTTTCTAGTGAGTTATAATTGACATAATTAGAATATTAGAATTATATTCTTATTCCTTGACAAGTACTGAAGGTTTTCGACCTTAGGGTCTTTTCTTTCCCGGGGATAATTTACCTCTAATAATCCTAGGTGCACATGGTTGTCCTGTTCTGTTTTTTTTTTTTCAGTGTTAAGTTAATATCTGCAGATACTGTAGACTTAATTTGGTCACTAAACCATTTGTTTATTTTTCCACTGGACAAAGTTTTAGTATTAAACATTATAGTAATTGTGTGTTCAGTTTTGTTATTTATATGATATATTATTATTCATGTTCTCTACAGTTTGTAGGTTGTACAACACGCCCACTGAGAACCTGAAAAGAGGAACACTATTGTGATTTATTAAGCACTAATGTCAAACAGATCTCTAATGTTTCTAAACATTTTAGAGAGGTACATGGAGGCAAAGGGGATTGATTTACTAAAGGGGGAAACAGACTGTGCCCTCTGAAAGGGCAGTTGATCCAGAGCTTAGTAAGTGAGGTAAAGCTTCACTTTGCAAAGAATACCCAATCACGTGCAAGGAAAATAAAAAATGCATTTTTGCTTGCACATGATTGGATGATGGTAGTCAGCAAAGCATCGGCTTTTTTACTAAGCTCTGGAGCAACTACACTTTTCAAAGTGCACAGTCTATTTGCCATTAGTAAATCAACCCCAATACGTCTTCCTTTTGCTTTTGTGGCATAGAACAGGTATTTTCTGTCGCCAGGAATGGAAATTGCCACTGCAGGCTCCTGGAAAAGGAGTTGTGGTGGATACACAGGTTGCAGACCCGAGTCCCTAATGGTCTAAATTTATGTTAAGACTTTGATCTGTACCTGTGTTAACATGTTTTCTGCATTTTTTTATTACTTATTTTGCATATTTTGTTCCCCCTTATTTTTTTTTGTACTTCATGTTTAATGTTTTATCACGTCATCTTGCTTAACCTTGAACCATTTTTTTATTTACCCTTCCCCTCTGATTTTGTAGAGTGGAGATATAGAAGGGTATAAGAGGATGTGAATGTGCATCTTTTTTTTTTTCGCTATGACTAATGCCGCGTACACACGAAGGGACTATCCCGCGGGATTATCCGCTGGACCGAAGTCCAACGGATAATCCCCTCGTGTGTGGGCGCCGGCGGACTTTTTTTGGCCAAAGTACGGCGGACTAAAGTTTTAAGTTTTGTTTTAAAATTATCCGCTGGACTTGGCAGTCCGGCGGACAATCCCGCCGTGTGTAGTATGGTCCGGCGTACCAAAAAGGACGCATGCTCAGTAGCAAGTATGTCACGGACTCGCTCGGTCTGGTAAAACTAGCCTATATATATATATATCCAAATCGCCAAATAAAAAATATATATATATATCTCAATTAAAAAAAACTATATATATCTATATATACAATTATATATATATATATATATATATATATATATATATATATATGTATATATATCTCTATTTAGATATATTTTATTATTTGTTGGTTAGCAAAAGGATTTGGTATTACACATGATAAAATTGTGGAGTCAGCAGAGCTTGCCCTTAATTCAGATCTTAACCCTCACCTTTCCAGCGACTGCACTTGCAGTTCCATTGAAGTTGCACTTTACACTTGTATTGTCAAATGAATGTGCGTTTTGGAAATGCCCTCCATATAATTTAGACATGTACCTGCCTACTCCTAAATAAACTATGTTTTTGAATAACAAGCACGTATATCATTATTTTCTTGAAATTACCATTTATTGTGGTTTAAACAAACAAGGCAAAACAAAATAGGAAGGCAACACTGGAGCCACTTTGAGATTTGGTGAAGACTTTTTGCCCCAACGGCAGACATCAAGTTTGTGAAGCCAAAAATTAAGCTTGGGCATATTTGATCCAATATAGGGAGCACAAGAAGATTGTCCAGGAATCACACAGACCAGGAACAGCAGCAGATGACATCTATGTCCCCAAGCTGTGGCACTACAACAGCCTGTGTCTTCTGTGAGACCAGACTGAAGCCAGGCAATCACTTCCGACTCTTCCCACCACGCTGCCCTGCACTCTTCCCTGCAGTCTTCCCTGCACGCTTCCTTGGAGGCTGACTTGTGGTAGGAGGAGGAGGAGGAGGAGGAGGAGGAGAAGAAGAAGAGGAGGAGGAGGAGGAGGAGTAGTTGCTGTTGGGCCTTCATGTGTCAGGCGGGTGGATTCTGTTAATTGACCCCTCAAACCCCCCTTAAGAGCTTCAAAAAATAGGCCCTCGCACAGGTGCCGTTGGCCCTTCTCCATTTCCAGCAACCTGCTGGCCAAGTAGGTGGCATAGGCCTCTTCTGGAATGGGGGGTCTTTGGAGAATCTCACTCGCCTGCCGAATAAGGTTGAGTGATTCCTCCTCAACCATGCTCATCCTCCTGGGCCTTCTTGTGGGTAAGCGCAGGGGTGGAGGTAGACTTCTTACAGTCTGGCTGACAGTCTGGCTCGTGCTGGGCCCAGCCACCTCCTGGCTCTCGCTGGTCATGGCCTCCTCCTCCATACCACTTGTCCGGCATCATCCTGGGTCAGCTCATCCTGTGTGCAAATAAAATCAAAAATCAAACACATGTTTTTTGGTTTATGGCCTCCTCAATCATCCAATTGTAAAATTATGAACGTGCAGATAAATTTAAAAAAAGATCCAAAAGGCTATTTGGACCCCTGCATTTTCCAAGCAGATCACCAATGTTTTATAAGGCATTTTTGGCCACTACTGGATGTATGTATACACTATATATGTATCGATATGTAGCACCAACACTTTTTAGAAGTGTGCGCAATTTTTTGCTGTTTTTTTTCCCAATTCTGAGTTCAGGGTGTTAATTGTTTCACATTTTTACGTTGACATCATTAATATTCACCCAATCACTATTTAGGCTACAAAATATATACCTGGCTCCAGCTGGGCTCATCAGCCTGCTCCAAGGTGGAGGGGTCTTCTCCTTCCGTGGAAGCCTCAGCTGGGGTGGAGGGAAGAGTGGAGGGAAGGGTGGAGGGAAGAGTGGAGGGAAGGGTGGAGGGAAGAGTGGACAGTGATTGCCTGGGTTCCATCTGGTCACTTAGAAAAGCCAGTTGGTTGTAGTACCACAGCTTGGGTACATAAACATTCTCTGCTGCTGCTCCTGATCTGACTGATTCCTCAATCTTCTTGCGCTCCCGCTTGTACATGTGCCTCAAACTAGAAATTCTGGCTTCAACAAACTTGATGTCTGCGTTGGGGACTTGAGTCTTCACAAAATCCAAAAGTGGCCCCAGTGTTACCTTCCGGACATCCCTATTTCCATATAAGGGGTTCTTGAGCTGCCACAGGTTGGCATTTTTCCGGTACAGCGCAATAAATTCGGACATGAACTCCTGATCCTTAAATGGGTTTAACTGTGCTGCTGACATGTTTGTTTCTGTTTTGTTAGTAATGGCAATACAAAAGACCAAAAACACAAATGTTACTAAAAACGCACATCCAGTTTTTCAAACAAAACATTACACAACACACCCACACACAGGCAGCAACACACCCACACAGGCAGCAACACACCCACACAGGCAGCAACACACCCACACACAGGCAGCAACACACCCACACACAGGCAGCAACACACCCACACACAGGCAGCAACCCCTACACACAGGCAGCAACACACCCACACACAGGCAGCAACACACACATATCCTTAAAAAATGCAGGCCCAAAACCCAATAAACCACAGTAATGCATCCTAGAAAACACTTACCTGCGTACAGAGCGCTCGCTACTTCCGTTCGGGAACACGTGGGGGCCCTCAAACAGCCTTATATACACTGCGCACGCGTCGAAGTCCGCCTGCGTCCTCCGCGTCACCCGCCCAAGACGTTCCTCCTGACGAGTATTCCCCGCCCCGCTTCCCCTCGTTGCATTGTGGGTGAATAAATACATGAAGATGGCGGACACATTCTCAGCCAGTAGCGCGGAGGAAAGCCCAGAAGCCCACACATCTGCATCCAGCAGCAGATATAAGGCCACCAATATGGCCTTTGAAGAGATGGTGGAGATGGTGGACATCCTCCAAAGGGAAGATTACGATGGGGAAAATGGCCCGTACCCTCGACCCAACTTGCGCAAGGACAAGATTCTCACTACAGTCGTCAGCACCCTGGAGCATAAGTTCGGCGTACGAAGGGGCAAGGATCAACTGCGCAAGCGATGGTCCGACATCAAATCCAGGGAGCACGATCAGTACAGGAGAATTCGAAAAGCCATCAAAAAAAGTAAGTCAAGCACGTGCGCTACTATGGTTGTACTTGATATGTCTAATCTTGCGCAGATGTTATTAGCATTCGTACGTGAAACTTGCGCAGATGTTATTAGCATTCGTACGTGAAACTTGCGCAGACGTTATTAGCACTCGTACGTGAAACTTGCGCAGATGTTATTAGCATTCGTACGTGAAACTTGCGCAGATGTTATTAGCATTCGTACGTGAAACTTGCGCAGACGTTATTAGCACTCGTACGTGAAACTTGCGCAGATGTTATTAGCATTCGTACGTGAAACTTGCGCAGACGTTATTAGCACTCGTACGTGAAACTTGCGCAGATGTTATTAGCATTCGTACGTGAAACTTGCGCAGACGTTATTAGCACTCGTACGTGAAACTTGCGCAGATGTTATTAGCATTCGTACGTGAAACTTGCGCAGATGTTATTAGCATTCGTACGTGAAACTTGCGCAGACGTTATTAGCACTCGTACGTGAAACTTGCGCAGATGTTATTAGCATTCGTACGTGAAACTTGCGCAGATGTTATTAGCATTCGTACGTGAAACTTGCGAAGACTTGATGAAAGTTCGTTTGTCTTGATAAAGTTGATTCAGTTTACCTGGCTTTGGGTTGTTGGAGTTGTAAGGTTGTTTATTATTGTCACTATCTATACTATTACTGCTGTAGTAAGGGTTTTATGGGTAACTTACACAGGGACTCCAGAAGATGTTTTGGGGGGGGGGGATAAATCTGTTAAGCAGGGTGTCAAGCTCCAAATTAAAAAAAAATGCTCAGCATCTACAAATACTGTAGGTGATGACTTTTCTAAGAAGTACACTCACCTGTCCCTTGGATGCTGCAGCTACAATCTTTGATATTGTAATCATGAAATTAATCTTTGCGGCTTCACTTCCCGGGTCACTATTGGGCATGCGCCAGTTGCGCAATGCAATAGGACTGGTCCGCGCTAGCTCTGGGACCCCTGTGTGTCCCAGCAGACAGCACGGTGGGACGGGATGTGGCGTATACTTCTGTGGGAGTCTATGGCCGGATGTGTGTGCAAATACCTGCCTTACACAGGTATCTGCAACCCCTCCCCCCTAAAAGGTTCCAAATAAGACACCACAGGGGTGCAGGGATACAATGAGCGGAAGTTCAACTTTAGGGTTGAAGGGCGGTTTAAGTATTGGAGTTTCATTAGATAGAGATTTCAATTCTGTATTCAAGTAGGATCTTCTAACAAACTGCTAATAATTGGACAACACTTTTAAACAATGTTTAATAATCATATTTCGGCACTCAAATATCAGTGTGATTAAAAGTGTACCTTTGTGTTCCATTACCATAGGGGGCAAAAGACTCAGACGTCACTCAGAACATCCCAGGACCTCCCGGCCTCACCAGACTAATTGGGCAGTTAGCCCAAGCCCACGCGTGGATGTGGAGGAAGAGGTGCTTGAAGTGGAGCAAATCTGCACCCCACCAAGTGAGTGTCTGAGAACACAGATTGAGCTACTAAATTAAGGTCTGCATGTTTTTGACACTTTTTTTCTTGTGTTTTATCTACCCAACTTTTAGGTGATGCTGATCTGGTTGTGGAAGGACAAGCTGCGGAGCCATTTTCCACAGACAGTGCCCACAGGCTTATTGGCCAGATCATGGCCTGGAATCTGCAGCTGGAAAACATGCAGAAGGAGATGGCCACCATGCAGCAGGGAATGAAGGACATGATTGATGTTTTGGGGAGAATCTAAAGACCCCTTTTCCATTTCCTAACATCAATCATGTCCTTCATTCCCCTTTTGATCCGCTATTTTTTAAAAATTTTAGAGGCCAAATTTTTTATATGCACATGGTATGTCAACATGTGCTATGTGCCATCAGGGGATCTCAATGGACGCATTTTGTGTTTGCAACCCCTAATGCTAGTAGGTGAGAGGGAAGGGGTTTCACACACAAAACACGTCCATTGATTCCCCATGATGGAACATAGCACATGTTGACATTACCCATTTTCATGTTAAATTTGTGTGCATATTCTAAATTTGGCTTCTACTGTACATGGGTTACCTGTTGAACTTTGTAAGTTCCCTACTTTTACATTGTGTAAATATTTTAGAATGCTAACCAAATACTTTTTACGATTTTAAACCATGTTTTTATGTTTGTTTAAAAAAAAAAACTCAAAAAAAAAAAAAATGTTGTGAGAAAAATACCAAAAAAATATAAAAATTTAAAAAAAAAAAAAAAAAATCTGTTGTTAAAAAAAAATAAAAAAAATATTAACAAAAATGACAAAAAAAAAAAAGAGAGGAAATCAACAAAAAAAAAACAAAAAAAAATAAAGGTTTGGATGTGCACTATAATAAAAAAAAAATGTTTGCACAAATTAAACAATGTGTGGCTTCTTCTTTTTTAAATACTACCAGTTTGACCAAAACATGTTGTGGTTCATTGACAAAGGGGCTTATTTACTAAACGCAAACCAAGTTTGCCACTATTAATAAGTGCACTAGGACAACATATAAAACAGGCAAAATTAAAAGCAAAACAATACGAAAAAAACAATCTTTCAAACATAAATAACTGTATTTATTCTTTCCAAAAAAATGATGTTTTAAGGGTCTGCTGCCATTGCAATGGCCCCCCTACCATTAAAATAATGTAAATATCGGTCCCGCACTTGCTGTGCTGATTGTGGGGCCAAACCAAGACGGCGATTATCCAGCCCGGTCATCTCGCCTTCCACTCCGGCCTCAGGCCCTATAGGTAATGTGTAGCTTCCAGAATGTTTCCGTAGATAATTGTGCATTACACAGCATGCAAGAATAATAGTATTGAGTTTGTACTCAGCCAGATGTATTGATGTTAACAGCAATCTGAAACGGTTGGCCATAATTCCAAAGGCATTTTCCACAACCCTTCTTGCTCTGGCCAACCTAAAATTAAAAATCCTCCTCTCAGGGGTGAGGGATCTTTGGGGAAATGGCCTCATCAGGTGGTCACCCAGACCGAACGCCTCGTCGGCTATGAAAACAAAGGGGAGTCCCTCCACATTCTCTTCATCTGGTGGCAGCTCCAGGCCACCAGTCTGGAGACGATGGCCGAACTCCGTCTGGTTGAAGACTCCTCCATCCGACCGTTTTTCCCCACATCCACATAAAGAAAGTCATATTGTGCCGACACCACCGCCATCAACACTATACTATGGAACCCCTTATAATTCCAATAGTAAGACCCCGAATGGGGTGGGGGCACAATTCGGACATGTTTCCCGTCAATCGCCCCTCCGCAGTTGGGAAAGTCCCAACGGGCAGCAAACTGGGAAGCCACAGTCTGCCATTCCTGTGGCGTGGAAGGACACTGTGAAGTCAAACAGAAAGATACAATTCTAATTAAAAACCAGGCAAAACACCAAACTAAATCCAACAAATTAACAAACAATTTGGAACAACATATGTATTTATTTTGTTAGTCCTTGAAATAAAGCCAAAAGATTAAGGATAAGGGACAAATCTCTGATTGATGACCCCTCTGATGGCCCAGAGAAGATAATAATGGGGATGTGGGTGGGGAGTAATTAATTGTAAGGTCACACAATACACATGCAATCAATTAAACAGGGTGTGTGTGGGGGGGGGGGTTAATTAGAAGCTGACCAAAACCACATGCAATTAATTAAACAGGGTGTGAGTGGGGGGGGGGTTAATTACAAGCTGACCAAAACCACATGCAATTAATTAAACAGGGGGTGTGTGTGTGTGTGGGGGGGGGGGTTAATTAGAAGCTGACCAAAACCACATGCAATTAATTAAACAGGGTGTGTGTGTGTGTGTGTGGGGGGGGGGGGGTTAATTACAAGCTGACCAAAACCACATGCAATTAATTAAACAGGGTGTGAGTGGGGGGGGGGGTTAATTACAAGCTGACCAAAACCACATGCAATTAATTAAACAGGGTGTGTGTGTGTGTGTGTGGGGGGGGGGGTTAATTACAAGCTGACCAAAACCACATGCAATTAATTAAACAGGGTGTGTGTGTGTGTGTGGGGGGGGGTTAATTACAAGCTGACCAAAACCACATGCAATCAATTTAAAAATGAGGGGCAAGGGGGGTGAAAGGGGTGAGGGACAAGGGGGGTGAAAGGGGGGGGGGGGGTGAGTAAAGCAGTACAATGGAGCTGGTAAGATACATTTTTAACCAAAGAAAGTGACTAGGCTAGGGGTGTTTAGGGGGCCAAGATTCCATGCTGGGGAGGTTGGTGCAAGGAAATATGCATGTGACCCACTAAATAATACATTCTTAAAGCAATTTCGATAAGTCAACCATAAAATACTATACAAAAAACAAAAATAATAAAAAATACAGGAATAGGGGACATTCATAGAATAGTCCTATCATGGTAATTAGCTAATGATGACATTGATGTACTACATTAGCAAACATACAAGACATAGGTAATTTGAAAAGAGAAGACTTACCTTAATGTATTCCTCCTGCAGGACGTGGATAATGGCAGAACAGGTCTCTGGAATAATGAGCCCCAGAGCCTGGGGGGAGATGCCTGTCGTGAACTTGAGGTCCTGCAAGCTTCTCCCCGTCGCCAAGTAACGCAACGTGGCGACTAGCCTTTGCTCCGCAGTGATGGCTTGCCGCATGCAGGTATTCTGCCTGGTAATATAAGGGGACAGCGAAGCCAACAGACGGTGAAAAATGGGGTCCGTCATCCTGAGATAATTCCTGAAATCATCAGGATTATTCTCACGGATCTCACGGAGCAAAGGCATGTGCGAGAATTGGTCACGCTGGCGCAACCAATTCTTGGTCCATGAACTCCTCCTCACCCTGTTCATGGACTGGGCTCGGGCCAAGGTGTTAACCGCAACACCGAGCCCCTGCACAGCACGAACTCGTTCCCGAGTACGTCCACACTCCATGGCTTCAAAACGGTCGGCTGATCAAACAAACAACTTAACCGAACGCACTGAAGAACAGCAAGGCCTATGAAGAACGACCTGAAAAACAGGAACGGGCGGACCAGAACGGCCTGAGAACAGGTAGGAACTGATCCACACGCACTGAAAGACAGATACAAACCTCACAAGCACAAACTGAATGGCAGAAGCGAGCGAATTAAGCAGAAGTCTGAGAAGCGCGAATCGTCTCTAACCAAACGTCAACTAACACGCGATACACACGAGATTAGCTGACGGTGCCCAAAGGGTGTCGTTTGGGATCTCGAGCTTCCTTTTTCTAGTCCCGTCGTACGTGCTGTACGTCATCGCGTGAACCGCCGGACTTTTTGCGTGATCGTGTGTGGTCAAGTCCGTTTGCTTTTTAGTCCAGCGGACTCAGCTGCAAAGTCCAGCGGATTGTCCGCTGGACTTAGGTCCGCCGGCAAAAGTCCGCACGTGTGTACGCGGCATAAGGCTCCTGTGGGCTGAAATGTGTTAATATGCATTTGTGCATATTGTATACTGGTTCTTACACCCCTTAATAAAAGATATAACAAAAATTATGCTTTTGCAGAATCACCAAGTTGCTAGCTCTTCCATTTACCTGTTTACTCTGTATGCTGTGTCTAACCCCCCCCCCCCGGTGCAAAAATCTCCTCAAGCAAATTCCCTAGAAAAAAAAATCTTCTCTTTCAAGTCAAAATGACCTCCAGATCCAGACATGCCCTCCTTCCTTCCCTCTGTCCCTCCAAGTAACAATCTCCCCCAGTAAACCCCTGTGCCTCAAGCTACCCCCCCCCCCAGCAATAACTTCCTTCAACAAGATAAAATCCCAACCCCCTAAAGAGAAAACTCAGCATCCACCGCTCACCTCTGTACCCCTTATCTTCTACTCTCATCCATCACTCACCTTTGCACCTCTGAATCTCTTGTCACTTATTTCTGTACCCCTTATACACCACTAACCTCTGCTCCCCTTGTCTACTGCTCACCTCTGCAACCCTCACCCACAATTCCCTTATGCACCCTTGGCCAGTTTCTCAACTCTGCAACCCTCATCCATCACCCATCCCTGCAATCCTTGTCTTTCTCTTACTTCTGCACCTCTTTGCAACCACTCCTTGTTCCTTCACCCCTCTTCCACAACTACATCCCCTGAAACCTTCTTAGAACACTGCTCATTGCACCCTCCCCCCACAAAACTCCTCCTCTACCTCCGTTCACCTTTTCACCACCTCTGCAACACATCACTGCCATCCTCTTCACTTTACCACTTCCCCTTTCTGCACTCCATCTCCACCAATATGCTTCATCTCCACCGCTGAACACCTCTGCACCCCAGCTTCATAATTCCCATCTCTGAACCCCATCTCTACCTTTGCCCAACCTTGCAAGTCACCTTCATCACTGTACACCTCTGTATGCTATATCCACTATTGACAGTCTCTTCATAACATGTCAACCTCTGCACCCCATCTGCATCACAGGGCATTCCTGTACCCCATCTCCACAAATACACCCTTCTTCCAGCACTGCTTACCTATGATGTAATCTATTTATTTACAAAAGCTCCCTCTATTTATGCTGCTGTATTGCCTGAGTGTAAACAGTCTGTTGTTCTGCCTAAGCCCTTTGCTTTGCCACAACTCATACCAGACCTTTTTGCCAAGGGAAATGGAGAACAGTAAGCAACAACATGGCACAAAGCAGCAGCATGATGGGGAGGGGGGGGGGGGGGCTTATTAACAAAATGTAATAAAGATGAGGAAATGTGTACGTGGATGCACTTTAATTATTGGAAAGTGGTTTTTGGTGCATTTTAACTTGAGTACTTACTATACAGACACACTCCACTGACACACTACAATATACTGCAGTAAAACTGCACTGACGCACTGCAATATACTGCAGTAAACGTGCACTAACACACTGAAATATACTACACTGCAATATACTGGGTTAAACGTGCACTAACACACTGAAATGTACTGCATTAAACATGCACTAACGCACTGCAATACACTGCATTAAACATGCACTAATGCACTGCAATATACTGCGGTAAACGTGCACCAACGAACTGAAATATATTGCGTTTAAACGTACACTAATGCACTGCAATATACTGCAGGAAACCTGCCCTGACAAAATAAAATATCTGACATAAACATGAACGGTTGCACTACACTCACTCTGTACTATCACTAGCTTCACACTAAACTGACACTAAAATAAAAATGAATGGTCGTACTGTACTCACACTGCGGTATCATTAGATTCACACTAACCTGATACTTTACACTGACAATAGAATCACAATAGCCCACTATAGCACACTAACTTGCTAGTAGCACTGAACAGAGCCCTGTTCCATCTCTCTCTCTACACCAATATCACACTGCAAATGGCCGCTATTCTATGGGAAGAATATTTTTATAGTGTGGGTTGGGACTAAGAGCAATGAGCCATTATTGGAAAGAGTCATCATGACAGTATCCAGTCATGGCTCTGACATTGCTATGTGCCCTGATTGGGCAAAGCTTTCATTGCTTCAGCCAATCAGGGCTTCCAATGCACTGTGCGGTGGCGCAGCGCATCGTGGTCGTCAGCGGGCCGAGCGATTTTCTGAACGCCCCAGAAAATCAGATCTTCCCTGAAAGGGCAAACAGCCAATGTTCAGCCCTTACTCATGCTCGGGCTAAACCATTTGTCCAACACTAGTCCTGAGGGACTTCAACTGCCTTCTGTGTAAAATCATTTTCCAGTTTAATCCAAGTCTTCTACAGAGTGACCACATATCTGTTTCGCTCCTCTCCTGGCCTATATGTAAGATTTCCTAGCATAATTTAAGCTCATAATTACCACGTTTCTCTCTCCCCAGTACCTTTGCCTTGAATAATTTGTGTCAGTATGTGAACTGAAAGGGTCACATAGTTAAATCCAAATCTTCTTAAGGGGATCTTGTGATCTCTGTGTAAGCCAAACCCAGGACTGTATCGTTTGACAGAGATGATCCACTATTATCTCACAGAGCAATAATAGACAACAGCACTCTGAAGTTTGATGAGTATCAAGCGCCTTAACCTATGCAGTACAACCCATATAAATGCATTTAATGTAGAAACAATAGGGAAACAGTAGAATTCTGTATGTCTGCTACTGATGCCATTGGAAGAAATTATTGTATTGTAAAAGATTTCCTATTTACGGTAGCATTTTTACTTGAATTGCAATCAGGGCCGGATTAACATAGGGGCTGATGGAGCTGCAGCTCCAGGCCCCTGCCTTAAAATCGGCCCACACAGCCAGCAGTACAAGCCCGATTTCTCCTGTCCATAAACGTCTATGGGACAGGAGAAGCTGTGTGTAAATGTAGGGGTGTCTGGCTGTACCTGTGTTGGCTCACTGTGGTTATTAGTATCACAGTACACAGTTCCCCCCCCTACACAAATGGCTCTGCCTCCCCCTCCCCTCTCTCCCCTCTCTCTCTCTGTGAAATCCGTGCAGTGAAGGAGCCGTGTGGGCGGGGAAGTTGTGAACAGAGCACAGGAACAGGCAGATGGAAGGTGAACATATGTGAGTGATGAGCTTCTGACCATCCAAGTGTCAGCTCAGTGACTCTTATCTCCCTTCTCTCACCCTTTACTTTTTCCTTCAGCAATGGCTGTTATAACTGCAGCCAATATGTTTAGACTTGTCTCCTTGTGCTTTTAGGTGGGTTCACACTGGTTTGCAAAGTTTTGGCCCATTGCTGGTGTATACGCAGGTTTCCTGTGTTATACCTGCAGTCCTATTGATTTATATCAGGTTGCATGTTTTTTTTCTGAAAGCACACCAAAATTTCTGCATGCTGCATCTTTGGCGCACTGTCAAAAAATGCGGCAAAAACCTGCAACCTGATATAAATCAATAGAACTGCAGCTAAAACTGCAGATACACAAGCAGTGCAGCCAAAACTGCAGCACACCAATGTGAGCCCAAAGGCTTGTACACACCCCCCTCTGTAGAACTTGGTCTGATCAATACTGCTGGCATTTATTTTACACACAGCCATACTATCCCAGCTCAGGAGGGGTGGGGGCCCCAGGGATTTGTTTGACTATGTTGGCCCTGTACCTTCTACCCATCCAGGAAAAGTCCTGGAGGGAGTGGCAAGTGGCACGCTGTATCTGGTGGCAGGCTATAGGTGGCAAGTGGCACATTGTATCTGGTGACAGGCTGTCAGCAAGTGGCACACTGTATCTGGTGACAGGCTGTCAGCAAGTGGCACACTGTATCTGGTGACAGGCTGTCGGTGGCAAGTGGCACATTGTATCTGGTGACAGGCTGTCATTGGCAAGTGGCACGCTGTATCTGGTGGCAGGCTATAGGTGGCAAGTGGCACACTGTATCTGGTGACAGGCTGTCGGTGGCAAGTGGCACACTGTATCTGGTGACAGGCTGTCGGTGGCAAGTGGCACACTGTATCTGGTGACAGGCTGTCGGTGGCAAGTGGCACACTGTATCTGGTGACAGGCTGTCGGTGGCAAGTGGCACATTGTATCTGGTGACAGGCTGTCAGCAAGTGGCACACTGTATCTGGTGACAGGCTGTCAGCAAGTGGCACACTGTATCTGGTGACAGGCTGTCGTGGCAAGTGGCACATTGTATCTGGTGACAGGCTGTCGGTGGCAAGTGGCACACTGTATCTGATGGAAGGATGTCAGTGGCAAGTGGCACGCTGTATCTGGTGACAGGCTGTCGGTGGCAAGTGGCACACTGTATCTGGTGACAGGCTGTCGGTGGCAAGTGGCACATTGTATCTGGTGACAGGCTGTCAGCAAGTGGCACACTGTATCTGGTGACAGGCTGTCAGCAAGTGGCACACTGTATCTGGTGTCAGGCTGTCGGTGGCAAGTGGCACATTGTATCTGGTGACAGGCTGTCAGTGGCAAGTGGCACACTGTATCTGGTGACAGGCTGTCAGTGGCAAGTGGCACACTGTATCTGATGGAAGGATGTCGGTGGCAAGTGGCACGCTGTATCTGGTGACAGGCTGTCATTGGCAAGTGGCACGCTGTATCTGGTGGCAGGCTATAGGTGGCAAGTGGCACACTGTATCTGGTGACAGGCTGTCGGTGGCAAGTGGCACATTGTATCTGGTGACAGGCTGTCAGCAAGTGGCACACTGTATCTGGTGACAGGCTGTCAGCAAGTGGCACACTGTATCTGGTGACAGGCTGTCGGTGGCAAGTGGCACATTGTATCTGGTGACAGGCTGTCAGTGGCAAGTGGCACACTGTATCTGATGGAAGGATGTTGGTGGCAAGTGGCACGCTGTATCTGGTGACAAGCTGTCATTGGCAAGTGGCACGCTGTATCTGGTGACAGGCTGTCGTGGCAGGTGGCACACTGTATCTGGTGACAGGCTGTCGGTGGCACACTATATCTGGTGGAAGTATGTCGGTGGCAAGTGGCACGCTGTATCTGGTGGCAGGCTATCGGTGGCAAGTGGCACACTGTATCTGGTGATAGGCTGTCGTGGCAAGTGGCACGCTGTATCTGGTGGCAGGCTTCTGGTGGCAAGTGGCACGCTGTATCTGGTGTAGGGCTGCAACTAACGATTATTTTCATAATCGATTAGTTGGCCGATTATTGTTTCGATTAATCGATTAATCGGCTAATAACCTTAAAAAAAATGTGTGGTGTATAATTTAGTTAATATGTAAAGTTTAAAAAAAAGGCAATTTATTCTTAAATATCTCTATGCAGTAGTAAATATAAACAACCAACTATATGGTTAGGGAGCAAAATATCAAATCCACTCTGAGAATAACAGACAGAAGAGATATACTGTATACACTATTAGAAGAGATATACCGTATACACTATTAGAAGTGACATACTGTTTTTTGGCCAATTTGTTGTTGGGCAGAATAAAAAACACAAATTGCTGCAAAAACGCATTACATGCTGTTCTGCAGCTTCTCCATTGAAGTATATTGAACCAAAAAAAAGTTTTGCGTTAAAAAAAAAGTCCCGGACCCTTTCCAAATACGCAGCAGCTGAAAAAAGCATAGATGTGAACGTGTCCCATAGGAAACCATATAATGAACTGTAGTACGTTACTGCAAAAAGCACCAAAAAACACATAGATGTGCACCAGGTCTAAGACGTTTAATAACATAATGGGGTTAAAAAATAACTAAAATGAGCCCTTTATAGTACAAAAAAAAAGCATATAATCACTACTGAGTGATTATTACTACTAAGGGTTTAATTTTTTTTTACCGTAGAACTGTAAAGTAATATTTACAGTAGTGATTATTTGCTCTTTTTGTACTATAAAGGTCTAATTGTTTTTTTTTTTTTTTACCCCCATTATATTACTGGCCGATTAATCGATTATGAAAATAGTAATCGATTAATTTCATAATCGATTAGTTGTCGATTAATCGATTAGTTGTTTCAGCCCTAAACTGGTGGCAGGCTATAGGTGGCAAGTGGCACACTGTATCTGGTTACAGGTTGTCGGTGGCAAGTGGCACACTGTATCTGGTGACAGGCTGTCGGTGCCAAGTGGCACACTGTATCTGGTGACAGGCTGTCAGCAAGTGGCATGCTGTATCTGGTGACAGGCTGTCGGTGGCAAGTGGCACATTGTATCTGGTTACAGGTTGTCGGTGGCAAGTGGCACACTGTATCTGGTGACAGGCTGTCGGTGCCAAGTGGCACACTGTATCTGGTGACAGGCTGTCAGCAAGTGGCATGCTGTATCTGGTGACAGGCTGTCGGTGGCAAGTGGCACATTGTATCTGGTGACAGGCTGTCAGTGGCAAGTGACACACTATATCTGGTGGAAGTATGTCGGTGGCAAGTGGCACACTGTATCTGGTGACAGGCTGTCGTGGCAAGTGGCACGCTGTATCTGGTGGCAGGCTTCTGGTGGCAAGTGGCACGCTGTATCTGGTGGCAGGCTATAGGTGGTAAGTGGCACACTGTATCTGGTGACAGGTTGTCGTGGCAAGTGGCACACTGTATCTGGTGACAGGCTGTCGGTGGCAAGTGGCACGCTGTATCTGGTGACAGGCTGTCAACGAGTGGCATGCTGTATCTGGTGACAGGCTGTCGGTGGCAAGTGGCACACTGTATCTGGTGACAGGCTGCTGGTGGCAAGTGACACACTATATCTGGTGGAAGTATGTCGGTGGCAAGTGGCACGCTGTATCCGGTGGCAGGCTATCAGCGGCAAGTGGCAGGTAACTCTGCAAAGTGATACGCTACATCTGGTGGTAGGCTATGGGTGGCAAGTGACAAGCTGCATCTGGTGGCAAGCAATGGTGGCAAGTAACAAGCTGCATCTGGTGGGAAGTGACAAGCTCAGGTTCCCACTGATTCTGCATGATGGTGAGTTGAACTATTTCACTATATATTACAATGTAGTAATAGAAATAATGGAATTTGATCATCCTGACACCATATCAAGCATGATGTCAGGATGATTTTAAGTGCTAACACCAGCCATTTGCCTGACAAATCACCTCCACCGCCGATTTCCCCATCAACCCCGAGACTACATCCCCCACCCTCATCTTTTTTTGGGAAGGGGGGGTTGTCCGTGAATGGCAGTTTGGAAATGTGGTCTCTCTATGTTGCTGCTGGTGAGAGACTGCATAGCAGGTGGTATTGCTGCTGCTCAAAGGCTGCATGAGTGATATTACTGGTGAGAGTATATTTAATTTGTTTTAGCGAAAAATTGTTTGCATTTTCATTTTGTTTCCATAAAAAGGCCCACCAAAATCCTCAGCACCAGGCCCATGATGCTCTTAATCTGGCCCTGATTGCAATCAATGTTCAGGAGTGAAGTATTTACTTAGAAAGTTCCAAATGTTAATTTAAAAGGGGAAATAACAGCTACTGTATATCTGAGCTTTCAATGTTTGTAACTGCATATGACAATCAGATAATTCAAGGAGTGAAGATTTTCTGTACTTAACCAAGAAGCTGAGGGACAGTAGTATCCTTGCAGTGATTAGTGGCATAGGAAGTTCAAACCCTTGTATTATTTTGTCAGCTGGTGAGGACTGAATGCTATTGATTGTTCATGAAAAGATGATGGGATTGTGGTAAGCTCCCCTGCTATGAATGAAAACATTCTGGGTTCGTCTAGCATGTCTTTTTATATACTGATTTGGTTTTATGAGATCAAGGTTAAATGTAATTAAAGTAAATGTGTTAAATGAATGGATATTTTTTAAAGACAGGAAGACATATATTAAAATGCACAGACATATCGTCAGTGATCTGTCAGCTGCTTTAGGAAAGATTTTAGGAATATAAGATGAGTAGTAGGAGATGCTATATTTAAAACAATAATACATTGTAGGGCTTAGTCTTTTTTTTAACAGACCAGTTGTTGCTTCATCAAATCTTTCTTTCTCTACTGTAATAAAATAGTTTTTAATACAGTGGTTGTTGGAGCAAACTTGGTCTATCTTTAACATCCAATTACATTGACAGGAAATTCTTTTAATCTTATATACACTAGGTAATTGAAATAAATGCATCCACATCAAAGTAGCATAAAAAACATTTGGTGGATGATTGTGTATTAAATATGAACAATATATTCCAGTTA
Source organism: Lithobates sylvaticus (assembly GCA_028564925.1). NCBI lineage: Eukaryota > Metazoa > Chordata > Amphibia > Anura > Ranidae > Lithobates > Lithobates sylvaticus. The sequence continues at coordinate 150,220,364 of CM053027.1, forward strand.
TTTGTGTGCTTCAAATATTTCAATGTATTGTATAGAACAAAAAATATTATTTCAAAGTCTTCAGCTTCCCAACCCTGCTTACACCTAGAGCACATAAGCTGACTTTAGCAAGCTCATTGATTATTATTATTATTATTATAAATGTATACATTAAAGTCACTATATAAACTATGCGGCCTACTCTCAAAATCAAATGTTAAAGTGGTTGCATTCAATGCATAAATATGAAAAACCTTCTCTGCTGCAGCTGCCCCCCCGACCCCCTTTTCCTTCCTAAACCCATACGATCCAGCGATGTTCATGTGCGCAGCTGCTCCCGTCACTGCCTCTCTCTTTATTGGACAAATTGATAGCAGCGGGAGCGATTGGCTCCCGCTACTCTCAATCAAATCCGATGACATGTGAACGGGGGGCAGGGACGATTTCTACTGTCTGTGTCAATAGACACAGCAGCGGGACTCAGGAGCGGGTGCCCCCAGGGAAAGCAGCTTTCCTTGGGGGCACCCAATGAAGAAGAGAGGCCTGGAGCCCTGGCGAGGAACCCCAGAAGAAGAGGATCGGGGTTGCTCTGTGCAAAACCATTGCATAGGGCAAGTAAGGTAGGCATGTTTGTTATTTTTTATGAAAAAAACAAACAAAGCTAGAACCTCTTTAAAGGGGTTGTAAACACTCGTTTCTCTTTTTAAAATAACAAACATGTCATACTTACCTCCACTGTGCAGTTAGTTTTGCACAGAGAGGCCCCGATCATCCTCTTCTGGGGTCCCCCAGTGGCGCCGATGCAGGGTCAGCTCCTCCCTGCATTGGTAAACCCCATAGGAGAAGCGCTCTCCCAGGGGGTTACCTTGCGGGTGCACTCCCGAGTCCGGCTTTTGCGTTCATAGACATAGAATGCCGGACTCGGCTCCGCACCCCGGCGCCCGCATCATTGGATTTGCAGCCAATGACCAATGGCTGCGCTGCTATAAATCTATCCAATCAAGAGCTGAGAACTCCAGCCAGAGAGGAAGAGCGTGTCTCCGGCAAGGGAACGAACTGGCTCAGGTAAGTAAAACGGGGGACTGGGGGGGGAGGGCTGCTCAATGCATAGGATCCATTAAGGTGAAAAAACACAAGGGTTTACAACCCCTTTAAGCATAAGTTGTTTTCTAGGTTCACACTTATGTATCTGCATAATTTTCTTGCAGTTTTATGCTGTTTTGGTGCATTTTTCATGTGTTCTCATTGAAGTCTATGGGGCCAAAAATGTGCATTGTGCAAGGGGCTGAGCAATTTTTCACTTCTGCTACTTACTCTTAATACTTGAAGAATTTACTTCATTGGCGTTTTCTAGGTTTTAATCGTACCCTAGATGAAACATTAACTGTATCAGACTTTTTGCGACTTTATGGCTAAGCTCTGTCTACTGCAATTTCACTTTTCAGGAGGCCTATCTTGTTGCCTAGGGAGATACCCCCTGCCTGGGCTGGTTGAGCGGGGTCTCATACCTTTCTCACTGACACCTTTAGATGAGTGAATCCAGATGCCAGAACCTTATTTCCTGAGCACCGGCGGGGAACACGACCTGTTATATGCTTGCTTGGAATGGCGCTGAAAGTTTTGACTATCTTGTTGACTTACACATGGGAGGCTTTCTGGCTAATAACAAGCTTCAAAACATTACTGCACTTGGGCAGGACTTTTACTTTAAAAAATTTACCATACAGTACAGTATGAGTTCACTTAAGCTGGCCAGTGGCCACAGATGGGTAGAATTTTGAACAAAAATTCTTAGGAAAAGAATATACTAAGACCATACATTTTTCTAATCATTAGTTGGGTCAAATTGATGTTTTTATTTTTTACCGCAATAATGAGAAAATTCAAAGGAGCAAGATGGAAAATTCTTCTTATGCCACGTACACACGAGCGGATTTTCCATCAGAAAAATCTTGGATGTTTTTTCCGACGGAATTCCGCTCAAGCTTGCCTTGCATACACACGGTCACACAAAAATTCCCTGAACTTTTGACCCCTCAAGAACGCAGTGACGTACAACACTACGACGAGCTGAGAAAATTAAGTTCAATGCTTCCGAGCATGCGTCAAATTGTTTCCAAGCATGCGTAGTAATTTTGCACGTCGGAATTGCTATAAACGATCATAATTTCCAATCTGAACTTTTTATGACCAAAAAATAGAGAACATGCTCTCAATCTTTTGCTGGCTGGAATTCGGCCAGCAAAAGTCCAATGGAGCATACACATGGTCGCCTTTTCCGACCAAAAGCTCTCATCGGTCTTTTGCTGGCCGATTTTCCGATCGTGTGTACGGGGCATTAAACAAACACATTTCAAATAGTGTATGTGGATTTTTCTGTAAAGTCAATTCATTCCAAAATCTAATTTTAAAAGTAGACATAATCTTTCAACAACATTCAAAAGTTCTTAGAATTTTTTTAGAATTTTCTTATACATTTTTCTAAAGCCCCATACACACGGTCGGAAAATCCGACCACCAAATCCATCGGATTTGGTCCGACGGATTTAGTCCGACACTGGTGTTGCATACACACGGTCGGACAAAGTTGTCGGAAAATCCGATCATTCTGAACGTGGTGACGTTTGTTGCCTACGACGGGACTACGTAGAGGCTAGTAGCCAATAGCTTTGGTCTTGTAATGTGATCTGAGCATGCGTGGCACTTTGTCCGTCGGAATTCGCTACACACGATCGGAATTGGTGTGATCGGACTTTGTTGTCGGAAAATCTATCCAGCAGGAGATAGAACTTTGTCCGTCGGACAATCCGATGGAAACTGTCCGATGGTGCCTACACACGGTCGGAATTTATGACAACATTGTCCGATAGGACAGAATCCATCGGAAAATCCGACCGTGTGTATGGGGCATAAGACTTTTCCTAAGAATTTTCTTTAAAAATTCTATCCATTTATGGCAAGCTTGAGAGACTTTCTTAGGAAACTGCATATTGTGGGCTACTGGGAACTATTTTTGTAGCTTGGAGGCTAGTGGATACATCCTGTGTGTCTTGATTACTCTTTCCATCATCATAATAAGGTATTTAGACATACTAATAAAGGAAAGGAAAGTGAAGAGATATCCTGTGCTAAGACAAAACAAATCAAGTGAAAAGAAAACACAGATGAACTTAGGCTAAAAGGTCAGTGGCCGGCTGGATTCCATTGATCATTTGATACCCACTTGCTGGTCAAGTTGATGTACATCTCAACAGCTGGGTCCAGATTTTAAAAGGGTTCCTTGGCATTGCAGTTAAAATCTATATATGCATGAGAATTTGTAAAGCTGTTTTTTGAATCAGTACATCAGTTGTTTAACATAAAATTATACAGTATATAGAATACAATATTGTACATACACAAAAAATAAAATAAAAATTGTGGCAAGATGGTGTATTCACAGATTTTTTTTATATTTGTTGGAGCTACACATGGAGTTTGTGACTATAACACTGAAACAGAATTGAAAGCAGCTCATGGTTACGCACCTGTGTGAATGGCTCCAATGAAAACAATGCAGCTGCATTCAAATCTGGAACCAAAAAACACTTGTATATGCGGCTGTGTGAATGAAGCCTTTTACAAAAAGTAGAGCCAATGAAATGCTGAGGCTATACAGCAAACACTACAGTAACTAGTAGGAAAGTTTCACATTCCTTTTAGTGTTCCTCAGTATGAATCTTTTTAAACCAGTGCTTTCTCACTGAAGCCTGTTCTGCTAACATTTTTATCCCTCTATTTGCTAGACCACCCATCCCATTACGACTTTCAGGGCAGGTTTCAATGAATTGGTGTCTACGTTAAGGACAGACAACGAGAAACTTACAGGGGGCGTGTCTTAGTATTTCTCTCCTATACTATAAACAAGTACGGTAAGCCAAACAGGTTCCTAGATCATTGGATTACTAACAAAAGGTATGGGTTAAACTGATGCAGTACAGTGAGGCCTGACGGAAAAGCTGAAGCATTAAAAGGGTAGTCTATGCTCACTGTATACACTCACCGGATACTTTATTTGGTACACCTTGCTAGTACCGGGTTGGACCCCCTTTAGCCTTCAGAACTAGCCTTCAGAACCTAAATTATTTGTGACATTGATTCAACAAAGTGTTGGAAAAATTCCTCAGAGATTTTGGTCCATAGTGATATGATAGCATCACGCAGTTGCTGCAGATTTGTCGGCTGCACATCCATGATGGGAATCTCCCTCACATCCCAAAGGTGCTCTATTGGATTGAGATCTGATGACTGTGGAGGCCATTGGAGTACAGTGACCTCATTGTCATGTTCAAGAAACCAGTTTGAGATGATCTGAGCTTTGTGACCCATTATCCTGCTGGAAGTAGACATCAGAAGATGGGTACACTGTAGTCATAAAGGAATGGACATGGTCAGCAACAATACTCAGGTAGGCCATGGCATTTAAACGATTCTCAGTTGGTACTAAGGGGCCCAAAGTTTGCCAAGAAAATATCCCCCACACCAACAGCCTGAACCGTTAATACAAGTCAGGATGAATCCATGCTTTCATGTTGTTTACCCCCAAATTCTGACCATACTATCTGAATGTTGCAACTGAAATTGAGACTCATCAGACCAGGCAACAATTTTCCAATCTTCTATTGTCCAATTTTGTAAGCCTGTGCAAATTGTAGCCTCAGTTTTTTGTTCTGAGCAGACAGGAGTGGCACCTGGTGCGATCTGCTGCTGCTGTAGCTCATCTGCTTCAAGTTTGATGTGTAGTGCATTCAGAGATGGTATTCTGCATACCTTGGTTGTAAGGAATGGTTATTTGAGTTATTGTTGCCTTTCTATCATCTCAAACTAGTCTGTCCATTCTCCTCTGACCTCTGACATCAACAAGGCATTTTTGTCTACACAACTTCTGCTCACTGGATATTTTATCTTTTTTAGATCATTCTCTGTTAACCCTGGAGATGGTTGTGCTGAAAATCACAGTAAATTAGCATTTTTTGAAATACTCAGCCCATCTAACAACCATGCCCCGTTTGAAGTCACCTAAATCCCCTTTCTTCCCAACTCTGATGCTCAGTTTCAACGTCAGCATGTCATCTTCGCCACGTCTAGATGCCTAAATGTGTTAAGTTCGTGCCATGTAATTGGCTGATTAGCAATTTGTGTTACTAATTGAACGAGCGTACCTAATAAAGTGGCCAGTGTATATGTCAGGGCTCGGCTCAGCCCTTCCTTCTCAAAGCTGGCTGCTCAGCTGTTGGCTAATTGCCAGCTCCTATCTCTTTACAGTGACTCACCTGTTGATGATATCCTGCTCGTCAGTCCTGCCTACTTAAGCCGTCCAGCCCAGATGATCTCTGCCTTTGCCTTGGTCACATCTCTAGAGATGCTCTCCTGTTAAAGACTTGCTTGGCTGACATTCCTTCTGGCTCCAGATCCTGCTTGCTGTTCTACTATGCTCATCTCTGGCTCTCTGACGTTTTGGCTTGTCCGACTATCTGTTACGGTTCCTGAACTCTGGCTATGTTTTAAAAGCAAATCATTAACAGATTAATTACAAACCTTGCTTAATCTGTTAATTATTTGCTGTTTTCACTCACTATTATAACGTGCTGCTCCTATATATAAGTTTATTTGAAACTCAAAGTCTCCACCTGCGTGGGTTGGTGGTTCTTCCCATTTATAATACATTATCTGGCTATGCTTTGACTATGTTTACTCTGTTTACCTTTTTTTTATTATTATTAAACAAGTGTGATTTAACTGTACTTCTGTCTCAGTCTGATTCATGGTCTCTGACAGTATATTTCTGGGAACTAGATTAGAAGATACTAAAATATGTCTGTTTTCCTGCACAGTCATAATGCTGAACATTTTTCTTTTGTTAGGAGTGAGAATTTAGGAAAGGATATTAACATAATGGGGAATACCAAAAAAAGAGAAAATGTCTTTGTAGAAAAGAAGATCCCAGCTGCCAGGGCAGGTTATTAAAGGCTAGATGAACCTTTTTAGTAAAGTCAAGGGGCCCCAGTGTGTTAAAAAGAATCAGGTGGCTTTAAATACTGTGCTTAGTTTAAATACCTTACCAGTAGGCCACGAGTGGCATCCCCAATGTAAGAGATTAGCACCATCCTGCACAGGATTTGAGACACTCATTGCGTTGAGTACTCGCTCCCAGCTTCACAGGATCAACAGATCTTCATTGTTCAAAACCTGCCCTGCACAGTGCACTGAGTACCCAGGAGATTATATGCCTATTACCCCTGCAGGGGTTAGGCACTCTGGTGAGTGTTTCCACATTTGGGGTCACTCGACGGAAGGAGGGGAGCACCAGGACAGTCACCGTGTACAAATCATCTGTTTTCCTATATGTTATATGTTGTTACAAGATTGCTGAGATTCAAAGGACAACACAGGACTTCACTATTTTGATCACGGATCACATATTTATATATTTTTTCCTTTTTTTCACTTGGGACTATTGTCAAGAATAATTTATTCCACATTTTGTATTTAATTATATATTTTTTATTCATCTTTTTATTCATCTAATTTTTACCCATCCACTTTCTTATCCACTCACCATTTTACTGTTTGGCCATCGTGCACTTGCACCATAATTTTAGGAGGACACGCATAATCGATCATCCTTCGTTACTTATATTTATGCACTGTGCCTGCTCATCAGTGCCCCCTTGTATCCGGACAGTGTACCTTGAGGCTGTCCCACCCCCTCCATCACTCCAACAGGATGAGGATGAGGGAGGAGGAGGAAGGAGGAGGAGAGAGGAATGTGGTGAGCATGGAGTTGGAGCCTGGCACTCAGGCATCAGCAACAGCAGTCTCTTTTAGGGGATTGATTGTACAGTCCCAACAAAACCAGTGGATCTTGTACGGTGGCTGGGAGGAGGTGGGGCTGGTCGATCATGTCAATCCCAGATGACCCAGGAATTCTCCGGACCGAATGCACTCAGTCTAACCTACACCTGGCGATTGGCCTCCCGTGATCCTGATAAGCCTGCGGAAAGGATCCTCGTGTTCTTCCGATCAAGTGAGAGGGGACCATTACCTGGCTGGCCCACTCTCCTTGATCCGCGGAGTACAAGGGTAAGGTTGCGGCCTTATCTTGCCGTCGCAGAGGGAGCACTGAGGATGAGACATCTCAGGGAGGCCTTGCTAGAAAGGTTTTTTTATAATATTATTATTACACGGAGTCACTCTGTATTTAATTTATTTATATGATATACATGGTGCAGGAATACCTTGGGCAAGGTTTTGCCTGCTTATTTAGGATGGATCACCTGGCCAGAGCTTGCACAGTTTGCCTGGCCATTTAATTCAATTGTTTACATATATTTATGCTCTGTATTTAATTTATTTATATGCCGTTTTGCCTGCTATTTAATAATTGTTTGCCTGCCATTTAATAATTGTTTACATATATTTATGCTAATGAGGTATTACACATAGTCATTTTATTTATTCATTTCTTTTGAATGCAGTTGCCTTTACATATACACATTTTTATCAGTTATATGCACATCCATTTTTACCATTCATACGGATCCATCATATATTTATTTACATATATCCTGCCCTCCCTATATTAATTATATATATTTTTTTCTGCTCTCCCTATATTTACCCTGAACAGCGCCACCATACCTTAATATAATACATTTACTTTTACTACACACTTGTGTGCAGTACCTCTCTGGGAGGCTGCAGTTCTAATCCTGAGCGCGGATTCTATAGTTTCTTTTACAGTGCACTGAGTGTACACAATTTGGTCACATATATACTTATATGCTTATATTTATTAAGGCATGTACAATGTTCCTTAACCCATAGCAACCAATGTTTACATATTTGGTTATGAGATCTAATTGATATAACCATATAACCGCCTGACGTATTTATGGCTGGATTTGCAATTTAAAATTTTGCAACTTAAAGAGTATGTAAATCCAACATTTCATATTCCTGATATGTGCCTGCTGTACCATGTACTTGTATGAGAAAGTTTCCTGTTCCCTTTGTATTGCTTCCTTTGTATGAAATCCCTGGTGTTCCTGCCAGTCCCTTTGTTTTTCTATTAAAAACTGACCACACTAAGCAGGAAAACACACTGTGGTCAGTTCCCTAGCTGTGCTGGGAACTCAGTGTGGTTGATTAGCTAAAACTGGAAAGGGCTACATCTGGTGCAGCCGTACATGCATATAATGCCAACAGTTTGCACAGCGCTTTACAACATTAGGGCAGACAGTACAGCTACAATTCAATATGGGAGGAATCAGAGGGCCCTGCTCATTAGAGCTTACAATCTAAGATGACTCTTTTATTAATCACATCCTTATTAAACACTTAAGGACCAGCCGCTGCAGTTAAACTGTGGCAGGTTGGATCCCCTGGTCAAATCGGCGTCATGGTACATTGGCAGCTTTAAGAGCTCTAGGGGACGTGCGTGATCGCTCCTGACAGAGACAGAACGGAGATCTGTCAATGTAAACAGACAGATCTTCATTCTGTCAGGGTAGGAGAGACAGATCTGCTGCTTCTAAAGATTAGGAACAGCGATCAGTCTCCTCCTCCAGGCAGTCCCAACCCCCACAGTTAGAACACACATGAAGGAACTCATTTAACCCCTTGATCGCCCCGTAGTGTTAACCCCTTCCCTGTCAGTGACATTGCTACAGTAATCAGCAGCTATTTTTAGCTCTAATCGCTGTATAAATGTCAATGGTCCCAAAAGTGTCTGCTCTGACCACTGCAATGTCGCAGTCCCGCTAAAAATCGATGATCACCGCCATTATTAGAAAAAAAAAATAAAAAAATGAAAATGCCATAAATCTTTCCTCTATTTTGTAGAGGATATATCCTTTGCGCAAACCAATCAATATGCGCTCATTGCGATTTTTTTTTTTTTTTTACCAAAAATATGTAGAACCATATATATTGACCTAAACTGATGAAGACATTTAAAAAATATTGTTTTTTTTTTTTTCAAAATTGCCGCTCTTTTTGGTTTATAGCGCAAAAAATAAAAAACGCAAAGGTGATCAAATACCACCAAAAAAAAGCTCTATTTGTGGGGAAAAAAAGAACACCATATTTGTTTGGGTACAGCATTGCACGACTGTGCAATTGTCAGTTAAAGCGAAGCAGTGCCCTATCACAAAAAATGGCCTGGTCATTAAGGGGGCAAATCCTTCCGGCCTTTAAGTGGTTAATCACATCCATACCAAATATTATAGTTGACATATGTAACAAGACCCATTGTAAATGAAACGTGCAGGTTTTATAATGCAGTGTCATAGTTAACATTCCTTGCAAGAAGTTCTTTTTTTTCCACTACAAGATGGAGTTCTGTGCACACAGAGCTCAGTGGTGGCTGGTGGTATATTTTTTGGGGGGTGGCAAACAATGGACCCACATTCTCCACAATGGACAGTCACCAGCCCCGCACTTACATCCCACACTCGACATCCCTATATCTCCGAGTATTAACTCTTGCATGGCCAGCCCTTCATCAGTGCTCTCAGGAGTTCATTGCAGAGACATCTCTCCTTTCTTCTATTCTAAGTGCTCCAACATCTTCAAAGGGCCCCAACATAGCTGGCAGAAGACTTGCTTTAAAGACTGCACCTAAAATTTCTCCTATTGAATAGTGTGAGCCTCAAAGTGTTTCTCATTGCAATACTCTGATTATCTGTGCCATTTTTTGTTAATACGCTTATACACTTTGTTACTTTACCACAAGCTTTCTAGTTTCATCTAAGTGTATCCCTATGGTAATAACTAAAATTATCAATATTTACCTATTGAATTGAATACCTGAGGTGTCAGTGGAACTGAGGTCTTTGCCAAGGTTGAGGTAAAAACAGAGGACCCAATGCTACCAGCGGCTCCTGAGGGGGTGGCGCAACATATTCAAGTTTAGAAATATTTTATAAAAATGGAAACATTGTTTCTAACACTAATTACTCAATTGTGTTAACATTTGTTACCTCACAGGGGCACTTGTCACAGAGCCTACTTTAAAGTGGGGTTGCAACCAAAAAACAAAAAGGGGCTTAAAAATCATAAAAAAAATTAAAAAAAAATAATTGGAAAAAAAAAAATTTTTTACTCACCTCTAAATGCCTGTTGCTAGGGGGTCCCTCGAAGTCTGCCACCTTCATAGCCCGGGCTAAAAGTCACTTCCTGTAGGCAACGCACAGTCATCTGGGACATGTCATGTGTCCCAGATGAGTGAGCGTCGAATCACGGCGCACGGCGCCGCTCGCGCATGCGCAGTGGGTGCCCGGCTGTGAAGCCCAGCCGGGTTCCCACATTAAGAATGCCGGCGTCGTGAGCGGAGCGGGGAACGAGGGGGGGGTCTCGTTCCCCCGCATCGCTGGACCCCGGGACAGGTAAGTGTCCGATTATTAAAAGTCAGCAGCTGCAGTATTTGTAGCTGCTGACTTTTAATTTTTTTTTTTTGCCCGGCCCTCCTCTTTAATATCACATCAGTGTCATTTAGGTGGGCTAAAAGTAGTCCTAGGTTTTGCTGGACTTATTCAACAAAAGACAGGAAATAAGAGATGAAAGCCATTACATATACACAAATTAAGCACATAAGGTTCTTCTTATCTGATTTTCTTACAGGTCTGATGAACAAAAAGTAAACACATCTGGTACGCCTGATGCTATGTTTCCTATACTTTCTCAATGTTTAACAGCAAGATACTGTTAAAAAAGCACATGCCACAGAAGACTAAATTGTGATGGTTTTTCTTTGCTAATTGTAATAACCAAGTTATGGAATATGGCAATGTCATTTGTCTTCCTTTCGAAAATTTTCAGCTGGCAAATATATGTTTTTTAAACTAAATGAAAACCTGTCAAAACTTGGACAATATTATAAATCTGTGTAAGAAGACATTGCTATAATTAAAAACCACACTCTAAAACTGTCATGGTATGTCATACTGAATGCTGGTATCCTGTGAAATAGGCATGACCAGAGATGTGCAGACTTGCATAGAGAACACCACGCTCAAGTATATTATAAAATAATGTGTGTAGCACCCTCTACCTTAGGTACGTTGCTAGAGTGTGTTTTTCTTACAGCCAGTGCAGGTAAATTTAGGCAGGCCTAGCTGTGAGCTAGGCCTGTTTGTTTCTGGGGGCTAGGGAGTGGTTTAGTGTAGCAGCAGATGACTGACATGTACTTCATCTCTCTGGTGCCTCCTCTGTTTCCAGAAGGTTCCGAAAAAGAGGCAGGGCAGAGGATGGGAGGGGCATGGAGTATATCTGGGAGCCCCGACCAATCCCCAACTAGGATTGGCATGGGGCACACCTCCTATATATACTCATGGTCAGCCTGTTGTGGGAGGAGTTGTCGGTTGTAAGAACTGAGTAATGGAGTGTTAGACTGTTTCTGGGGGGGTGAGCCCACTTCTTCCTCCATCTCAGCCCCGCCCTCCGTTTTATAAGAGCTGTCACTTGAACAGAAGCGTCACACAGTGGGAGACTCCCATTGAGGCAGATCAGAGGACGAATCGGAGAAGAAGAAGCCGGAGGAAGAAGCGGAGGAAGATAGAGGAAGAAGCGGGGGGAAAAACAAGATGGAGAAAGAAGAAGAACACCAAAGGAAGACCAGAAGCAGATGGAAGAAGAAGCAGGGAAAGAAGAAGACATTAATAAAGGAATTGTCAAAAACCGTCTAATGTCTTATTTTATTTTCTTTTACACTTTTTTTGTGAAATGGTAGGGGTACATCTGTACCCCATTACCAATTCACATGGGGGGCGGGATCTGGGGGTCCCCGTGTTAAAGGGGGCTTCCAGATTCCGATAAACCCCCCTGCCCGCAGACCCCCACAACCACCGGGCAAGGGTTGTGGGGATGAGGCCCTTCTCCCCATCAACATGGAGGCAAGGTGCTTTGGGGGGGCTACCCCAAAGCACCCTCCCAATGTTGAGGGCATGTGGCCTAGTACAGTTCAAGAGGGAGGGGAGCGCTCTCGTCCCCCCTCTTTTCCTGTGGCCTGACAGGTTGCATGCTCGGATAAGGGTCTGGTGTGGATTTTTTGGGGGGGGGCCCACGCCATTTATTTTTATTTTTTCGCACATTTTTTTTTGGGGGTTCCCCTCTGGGGGAGATTTCCATGCCGTTTTTATCAATGAACTTTTATGTGTATTGCTGGAGCGACACGACAATTCATTATAGCCACGAGTAGTTTTAAAATACTTTTTTTCCTTTAGAAATGTCATTTTGCTGTCAGAGTGTTGTAAACACGGGAAACATGCGCCCCTTCACAGGCATACTATAGACACCCCCCAGGTACGAAATTTAAAGGAATATTACACTTTTATTGTTTCACTTTAAGCATTATTAAAATCACTGCTCCTGAAAAAACGGCCGTTTTAAAAAAAAAAAATTTGCATTGATACATGTCCCCTGGGGCAGGACCCAGGTCTCCAAACACTTTTTATGACAATAACATGCATATTAGCCTTTAAAATTAGCAATTTTGATTTTGAACATTCGCATCCATTGTAACTAATAGGGTTCTTATGTTCGCACGGACTTTAGGTCCGTTCGCGGGTTCTGGTGCTCATCCCTACCACCAACGTGAAGATACTTGTGACTGGCAGGATCAATGGTAACTGTAATGGTAACTGTAATGGTAACACAGTACATTTCTGTAAAAGTATGTTAAATAGTAGATACATTGAGTTATTTTTTCTATCATTTGTATTTAAAGCGGTGTTTCACCTAAAAAATTTTTTTTAAAAGTCAGCAGCTAAAAAAAAAGTAGCTGTTGACTTTTAATAAGTACACCGCGATGTCGGTCGTGGAGGCCGAGATGTCCCTCGGCAAACCGGTTCCAGCGCCGCCATCCTCAGTAAGGGAAACGGCTGCCCGTTTCCTACTGCACATGCGCGATCGGCGCGCGGCCTACTGCACATGCGCAAGTCGATATTGTGAATGGGGAATGCGATGTGTTGTGGGACACAGTTCCCATAACACACCGCGCCCCATTCACTAGAAGACGGCGCTCGGAGCAGAGGAGAGAACATCACTGCGGAGCTGGAAGAGGCGGATTAGGACGATCTGCCTAGCAACAGCCATTTCTGGTAAGTAAAAAAAAAAAAAAATCTTTTTTTTTTTTCATTTTAAATTGTTATTAACATTTTTTAAAGTTTTTTTTTTCAGGGTGGCCCACCACTTTAAGAAGATATTTTGAGTAAACTACTTCAAAAATGTTTTTACATTTTTCCTTCTGGCTGAACTGGCAAGGACAGCTTTTCCCTAGATGTTATAATAGGAATACACAATTATGAAATCAATTTAAAATTGGCTAGAAGATATTTGGCACCAAACAAACATAGAATTGCAACACCTGTAAATTACAGACAAATGTTTCGCTCAGAGGCTTAATTTAAGCTTCTTAATTACTTTCTTTATTAAAACATCTTTCTTCATCATGCAGCCAGACTAAATGCAGTAAAATGTTTGACATAGTTTAGCTTTTCATGCTCAAATACCCCAGAGAGGGGTCACAGAGAGATACTTCAGTGATGATTTAATTCTTCCATAAAGGATGCTTTAGATTCTACCATGCATTAATTATTCGATTACTGACTACATGCCATGGACGATCTATAATGATCCACATTGGACAGGGAAATATTACTTCTGCAAGTACAACCCCCAAGAGCAAAACATTATTACTAAAGGGAGCGTCTGGTAAATTTGTACATATGCTCTTAGACATGAACAAGCAAACAGCTAAATACACAGATAATTACATTTATAGGAAATGATTAACCTGTCTAAAGAGTTGTATTTCTGTTAATCCAGTCCTGAGATTTACACAGTTCAGCAAACAGCACAGCATTGTCTGCCAAGACAGAAGATTTGTTTTTTCTTTAGTGCAATTAAAGCTGAATCCCTACAGTTTTAGTCACATTACTTAGCTGCAATGAAGTATGTCCCATGTTGTGAAAGCAGCTGGTGTAGGGGAACTCTTTACTGCAGTGATGCCCGTCCTCTTCTTGGCTCTGAACTTCTGGTGCTGCAACAAACAGAACAGCAGTACAGATAGGTCTGACAGGGACACCCCCTCTCCTTCCTCCTCCATTAAAGTGTTACTAAAGCCACAACAGTAAAATCAGTCTGTATATGCAGTAAAGCATGCTTGTTATACTCACCGTGGAACCTAAAGGGTTAATCTTTGCATTATGTAAAATGGCTGGATCTCTAATAATCCCCTTCTTCCACAGTCCCCAAACCATCTCCTGAATAGCTCAGAGCCTTGGAGTCACTCTGCACATGCTCTGTTTGGTGTGTATTGCTGGAGACTTTTCCTTTTTTCTTGGGAGCGTGCATGTGATCAGCACAGAGCAAATCAGCACTGTTCAGACAGAGGGTCAGGGGTCCTGCAGACTCATAGGGCAGTCAGAGTAGAATGAAAACTCCTTCTAGAAGCTTTAACCAGACACTGATCGAAGTCATAGGACTGCTCTAACTGTTGATGAGAAAAGGTGTTTAGCAGTTTATATGTACTAATATTATTGCATCTTCATGTTCTGTGTACTGTGGGAGACCAGATATAACGAATGCAGGGTCCTGGGTTTAATAACACTTTAAGAAAAGTTATTTCAATGATTACACTGCCTTTAGCATGATCTGTGAATGAGGGAGACCAACTCTATCCAATTTACAGATCTTGTTAAATAGAATGTAATGTAATTCAAGTGGTTGTAAACCCTTACAATCCACTTTGTGCTACAGGTAAGTCTATAATAAAGCTTACCTGTAGCTACCCCGGATATCTCCTAAACCTGCATGGTTTAGGAGATCATTCCATGTACAGGGGGTCCCCTACTTACAAACATCCGACTTACAAACGACTCCTACTTACAAACGGAGGGAGACAACTGAAGGTGAGAGGAAATCTACCCCTAGGAAGGGAAATTCACTCCTGTAAGAGTTAATTAGGGAAAAAGGTGTCTCCACTGATGCTTTATCACCAGTCCATGCTTCCCTAACAACCCAAAATTTTCAAAATCCATTTGTCATTGGGACAGAAGGTGAGGTGAAATCTTCTGAACAGGGGCACAGACAGCAAAACAAATGTTGCATGGGGTGATAACGCTTCCCTAGATTATCTGGAGCTACACTTAAAAAATGTACCTGTTCCGACTTACAAACAGATTCAACTTAAGAACAAACCTACAGTCCCGATCTTGTTTGTAACCCGGGGACCCCCTGTATCAGCATGTGCCGACGTCATCGGCACATGCTAGCGTTTGTGCCGTTGCTCCAGCTAGTGTGCCGTTACCGGTGGCTCCCGCATGCATGTGGGACTAAACCCACACGTTGCTGCCATGCCGTTACCGGTGGCTCCCGCATGCATGTGCAGGAGTAACGTCATCACAGCGCTGGAGCCCTCGATACCCGGAAGTTACTCCAGGAGCAATGTCGCTGGCCGGAGCTGTAAACTGGGACAGCTGTGGGTGCCTCTATCTAAGGTGAGTATTTCATAATGAGCTAGTATGCCTTTGTATTTGTCTTTTTTTTTTTCGTGGATTTACAACCACTTTAATGAAAGTGTCCCTGC
Organism: Lithobates sylvaticus; assembly: GCA_028564925.1. Taxonomy (NCBI): domain Eukaryota; kingdom Metazoa; phylum Chordata; class Amphibia; order Anura; family Ranidae; genus Lithobates; species Lithobates sylvaticus. The sequence continues at coordinate 150,235,971 of CM053027.1, forward strand.
TGGATCATCTGCTGCTCTACCTGCAGACCCAAATCTGTTAACCATTGCAGCATCAGAGGTTCAAAGAGAGGAAGACAGGCATACAGAAGATTTCTTCAGGATCCAGCTGCCTGCACAATGTGAGACATCCTGAGAGTAAAACTAGGTCTTGCCCAGGCATGTGAAGCATATTGAAACAGCAGATTGATTAAATCATCTTTCTGTTACTCTGATCTCTACTTGCACCATGTTCTTTGTAAGCACATGAGTACTACAGCACAACCAACAACCTTTGTCCTTCTTCCTCGCCCAGACGGAGATATGCTGTACAGGGGCAACCAAGTCATATTCAGTTACTTGCACTACTTGAATTTATTGTTGTATTAATGCTTACAGGGTTGCATTCTATATCTTGGAGTTCAGTATTAGTTTATGTCAAACCCCATAACTCAAAATTAGAACTTTTAGGAATTTCTTCCGGGATCACGGGCTGCGGCGCTGTGAGTGGCCAGAGCCGCAATGACGCGCATGTGTACGGGAGCCCTCAGTTCCGGCAAGAAGCTCTGAAGGCCTGGCACGGTATTCCAGACATTCAGAGCTCATGCGCTGCTGACATCAACAACTGCATGCAAGGTGATTATCTCCTAAACGGGCGCACGTTTAGGAAATATTCATTTTACCTACAGGTAAGCCTTATTATAGGCTTACCTGTAGGTAAAAATAACAAAGCAGGTTTTACAACCGCTTTAAGCTAATTTTATTGTGTTTTTGAGTAAACTAAATGTGAGAAATCTTAGAAATATTACATTTTTTTTAAAATACAAAAATAGAGACCAGTGTTGTACAAATCGCAATTATAACGTGCGTATGCCATGGGGCTCGCTCTAGGTGGCTTAATTCTGTATAGCTTGTATACAGTCTTCTATATGCTCTGCGTGTTTCACAGGAACTCAGCCTGTTTCCTCAAGAGCTAAAGGTCCAAGAATATTAACCGTAACATCGAACAAGGATCATTACACATATATACATAGATAAATTATAATATACAATTAGAATTTTTTTATATGTAGACATGGCTCCACCATGAACCAGGCCACTAACAGAGATGCCCTGTTTGAAGCATCCACCTTGGGAGGCATCATGGGTGTACTATATATTAGGAGAGCCAAGGGTCCTGCATAGATCTCTTCCTGGATAGGAAGCACACGGAAATACAAGTAAAGGTGATACAGGTTAATACCCAGATGGCAAACAGCTAAATACACAGATAAATACATATTTGAATATTGTTTTACCTGCTGAAGAATTTGTATCTCTATTCATCTAGTTCTGAGATCTACACAACTCTGCCACACAGCATAGCCCTGTTTGGCAGGGCAGGAGATCTGATTATCTGCTGCAGTTAGTAATACTTATAGGTCTTATCCCTCCCCAAGCTGTTATTAGGCAGTAAAATAAAAAGCAGCAAACTGATGAGCGCATGTCTCTTTTTCTCTCTCTCTCTCTTCTCTCTCTCACTTCATATCAGTATGTTCCCTATAAGCACAAAAGCTCTTTAGTATCACTGACTGGCTCCTTTTTCAGCTTCTCCCTGTCCAAGATAAAGCAGTGCCATAAAAGTTAATTTTAGAGGCTAATTTTAAAGTGGAACGTCACTCTCCCAATCATATTGATTGTTCTTAAAGTGGGGTTGCAATCAAACAAAAAAAAAAGGGGGCTTAAAAATCATCAAAAAATTTTTTTACTCACCTCTAAATGCCTGTTGCTAGGGGGTCCCTCGTAGTCTGCTACCTTCAGTGCCTGGGCTAAACGTCACTTCCCCCTCGGCGCCACACAGTCATCTGGGACTTGTCACGTGTCCCAGATGACTGAGCATCAAATCACGGCGCACGGCGCCGCTCGCGCATGCGCACTGGGTGCCCGGCTGTGAAGCCACAGCCGGGTTCCCACATTAGGAATGCTCGCGCCGCGAGCGGCTCGGGGAACGAGGGGGGCCTCGTTCCCCTGCATCGCTGGACCCTGGGACAGGTAAGTGTCCGATTTTTAAAAGTCAGCAGCTGCAGTATTTGTAGCTGCTGACTTTTAAAAAAAAAAAAAAATAATTTCCCCAGGACGGAGCTCCGCTTTAATTCTCATGCTGCTAGCATTAGTAAATAGATAGGAACAGGGCCGGCCCTACCATTGGACCCAGGCGGCAGTTTCAGAGGGGTGGCAAATTGATGCCCCACACAGTGTCAGAACTCCCGCCCGCCAGCCCGCTCCGCAACACTGCTTATTTTACAGGGGCTGCAGCTTACCCCACTGTGAGGGAGCCTGGGGCCACTGCTGTTAGAGGAGTGGGTGGGCAGAGCACTCACCGCCATACCCACACAGCGGACTGCCCGCCCATCCTGTCTGCAGCTCCCCCTTGCTGCATATAGATACATGTCGGCAAGTAAGCTCCAGCGCCACTGATCCCATCCCCGCATCTGCCTGACTGAACCCCCCACATCTGCCTCTGACTGAACCCCCCCACAACATCTGCGTCTGACTGAACCCCCCTATCTGCCTTTGACTGAACCGCCCCACCACCACTGCTGCCTCTAACTGAACTCCCCCCACGATATCTGCCTCTGACTGAACCCCCCCACCACCCACCCCCCCACCAACCACCACCACATCTGCCTCTGTCTGAAACCCGCACCACCGCTGCCTCTGACCCAGCTGCCTCGGATTAAACCCCACCACCACTGCCTCTAACTGAACCCACCACAACAGCTGCCTCGGACGGAACCTCCCACCACCACCACTGTTACATTTAAAACTTCCTGAAAAATGTATGTAGCACCCTCTACCATAGGTAGGTGCTAGAGTGAGGATTTTGTAAGGGAAACTGTCAGCACAGGTAAATTTGGGCAGGCCTATGCTTCAGGCTAGGCCTGCTTGTTTTGGTCTGGGGGCAGGGAGTGGTTAGTGCAGCAGTGGGTGTGACCACCTGTGCTTTAGTTCTGAGGCTCCTCCCCTGCTTCCAGGGTGAATGTTCTGGAAGGGAGGGCAGGGCCTAAGACTGGAGTGGCAGACAACTCATGTGAGGAGCTTTGACAAATCCCCAACTGGAATTGGCAGGGGGCAGGCCTCCCATATAAGCTGAGGTAACAGCCCGCTGGGAAGGAGCTGTCGGCCGGGAGATGTGGAAAATGGAGTACTAGGCAGCAGCAGGGGCCCCATCCCCATCTGGAGGAGCCCGGGAGAGCTGGGAAGAAGCTTCATCTTTACACGGTCATGGATGAAGTGTTCTGGAACAGAGGGGCTGGAGAAGCTGTCAGAAGATATGTCCAGTTAAAGTTTTCCATCACGGACTCGGGTCAGGAGAGGGTCGGTGAGTGGTCCACAGTGGATTTCTGGATCAGGCATGCCAGGGGAGCTGCGTGCGAGGCCAGAGGAGAGACTGTGGGGAGAGTGTCAAATCGATGGGGCCTGAGGGCACAGGATTTGCAGGCCAGACTATCTGGGAACAGTAGTCCACCAGTCAACACATGCTACTAAATTACTAGGCCACCGGGAAGAGGTATTGCAGACCCCTGGCCAAGTAACAGCGCAAACCAAAACTGAGACTGTTCAAAGTGGTCTCTTTTTGTCAAGAGAGGATAATGAGAGAGGAGTAATGATTTACAGTGGAAGTTTGTGCAGGAGGGTGGAAGACCTGGGAGCAACAGTCTACAGGAGATACGCAGAGGAGGAGAAATAGTCTGCATGGTGCTATGCAGGGGAAGTGTCTGTAGATATTATTTGTACATCAGTACTTCACAGCTCAACCTTTTGTTCTAATTCTTAACTATGATAGCAAAGCAATTGTTCTATGGGCATCCCATATTTCCTTTCCCCCAACCAAGTTATATCCCTCAATAAACAAAACAAAACAACGCAAATGACTGTTCATGGTCTCAGAAGTGAAAAATTGAGCTCTGGCAGCAGGGTGACATGGTGGATGTTAGTTACTAGTAGCAACCAAGCACTACATTTAATTTTAGTTTTAATTGTCTCGATATAAAACAATGGATGTGGGTGCCTTTTGGTGAGCCTAATTTTTTTAAGGGGCAGCATTGTATTCTTGGACACAGGCAGCACAATGTCTTGGGCCAGCCCTGTATAGGAAAGTACTGCATATCACAATTACTTGTTTTAATTTTTTTTTTTATTTCTTCAGTTACTTCCTGGTTTTCATGCCTAGGCAAATGATGTCATACATCTCTTGAGTCTTCAGGAGGGGAGAAGAGGAAAAGGGTTTTTCTCAGCTAAGCACACTCCCCTGCATGCATACTTGTGCTAAGGAAGTAAATGCTACATGAATCATTTGCCCTTACTCAAGAGGCCCCTGGCCAGAAATGCTAGGGGGTGTTTTTCAAAGAGATTTCTCACCAAAATAAAGCATGGAGACATTGATGGATGGGGGAGTTTGCTTTAAATAATAAAACTTTTTTGACTTGCGGTGCTGAGATGCAGTGCAGATCTGCTTTAAGTCAAATTAAGCTACCTACACTGTTTGTATTTAAACAAAATGCATTTAATGTAATAAAAATAAATTTTATTATTGATCACAAAACTGTATTAATTTGTGTTTTCAGATTTAAAGCATTGTTAAACACAGCAAAAAATAATGCACCAAATACTAGCACATTATGACAGACTTTCCTGTCAAAGAATGCCCTCTAGATATGTTCTGTCAGTGCTCTGGTGCTTCTATCTTTACCTGTTCTTCTTTTTGGGTTCGCTCCGTGTGGCCGCTAGAAAGGCCAGGCCTCAATGACGTCATACGCTTGCATGCGCACAGGAGTCACTTCATTACAGCACAGGGATTTACTCTGAGCTGCACATGCATGGCTCAGTGTACCTTATCATTGGCAGGTAGAGGGACACATTTATGACAGAAGACACCCCTCAGGGTTTTTTTTATTTATTTTGTGTTTATTACTACTTTAACATGAAGCTATGACTCTGTCCCAAGAGAACCATGGAGGCTTCCATTACTGTATTCTCCTTTTTTAAAACACCAGTCCCCGTCAGACTGATATATAGCTTCAGGGTTGTCTAAGTCACTAACCCAAGGGGGGATATACATATATTTGGAACTCTGAAAAATTTCTAATGCCGTGTACACACGAGTGGAATTTCCGTCGGAAAAATCTTGGATGTTTTTTCCGACGGAATTCCGCTTAAGCTTGGCTTGCATACACACGGTCACACAAAAGTTTGCTGAAGTTTTGACCGTCAAGAACGCGGTGACGTACAACACTACGACAAGCCGAGAAAATTAAGTTTGTTTCCGAGCATGCGTAGGAATTTTGCACGTCGGAATTGGTACAGACGATCGGAATTTCCGATCGGAACTTTTTCCATCCGAAAAATTGAGAACATACTCCCAATCTTTTTCTGGCTGGAATTCCGCCAGCAAAAGTCCGATGGAGCATACACACGGTTGCATTTTCCGACCAAAAGCTCTCATCTGACTTTTGCTGGCGGAATTTCCGCTTGTTTGTACGGGGCATAACACATATTTACTTATGTCACCTTCAACTCAAGGCATACACAGCCAGGCAAGTAGCATTCAAAAGGAGGCCAGATATAGAAAACCCCATGCTTCTCTCATATTGAAGTCACTTTAACTGCAAATAGTACTCAAACTTATATAAAAATACTATTAAAGAATGATTGTCAAACCCAACCGCTTTCTTCATTCACTTTAACTATAATTGGCTTTATTTTGCTTGGCCACTGGGCCAGTTGTGAATCTTCCTGCTACTGCATCTGGCATGTCTCAACCAACTTTTTGTCAGGTGCTCAAGTAGGATGGGAAGACATCTGCATTTTTGTGTTTATTATTCTTTTTATCCAACTGTTCTGGGACAAAGAAAGTAGAGTATGATCACATCCAGAGGAAGCAATGAAATGTCGTATGGTTTGCTGGCAAGGTTGCAGTAGAAAAACAATGAAGTACTCCGATGTTGAGAAATATTAATTTCACTCCATGTAAAAATATGCACATATGGTCATTTGTTTAAAAAAATACAACACATAATCATTTTACTCTTTTTTGTTTAATACACTCTAAGCCCATTGGGGATTTTCTGTAATAAAATATTACATATGTGAAGGATAGAAAAACAATAATCTAACAATAATAATATTATATATATATATATATAAAGTAAAATAATATATTTTGCTAGTACTTTCTTGCTGATAAATACAAGCATTGGATCATAAAAATGAAATTTCTTTTGACAGGTAAGAATAAAAATATAATTTGTAACGATATACAGTATTTTTGTGTTATTTTTGCCTCTCAAATAACACAAAAAAAATGTTCATTAACTAGTGGGATACTCTTGGTTGAATAAAGTGCAGCCACGTCTACCTTTAGAGAAATGTCTTTGTGGTCTGTAAGCAATATTTTTCCTTAAATCTCCTAAATCTCTTCAAACACTCATGTGTATTGAGCTGTTTGGCTCCCTACAAGGCACAGTAAGCATCGAGCACAGCTGTCAGGAATGCATGGATAATACAACTTTTGGTGCACAGGTGTGTATGCCAAGAACGTGGCAGAGACATAATACTGTAAGCTCCAGGAGAACAATAACTGATGAGAAAGGCCTATGTAAAAAGCTGTTTTCTGTGCTACATTTAAACCAAAAATAATATACATTTACGAAATGTGTTTAATTAACACGACAAGATATCACAAACGCACAGAAAACAGGAGAAAAAAAAGGATGTGTACAAAATTTTACTTTTTGCCAATAGCAACTAATGAGGTTTTATCTTTCAATTCTTGGAAAAAAATAAACAGAAATGCTAATTTATTGCAACAGCTCCAATTGGGTTCTAGTTCTTCGGTTTTTGTGAATTTAGGAAACCCCATATTAAAGCAGAAGTAAACCCATCGATTTAACAGTTTAAAAAAAAAGGCATGCCGTGAATGCTAACTGCACATTGGCTGTGCTCTCAACCAAACAGTCAAACCATCCAATGGCTGGTGTCATAACGGATCACATGTGCAGCACCGTGGCAGTTGAAGATTAAACAGAGGCAAAGATGGCAGCTTCCTTGGCTGAAAACGATAGGGGGGTTTACTTCCACTTTAACATACTGCATATGGTGTCCAATTGTTTCCAGTTTATAAACTATGAAAATGTCGTAAAGACAAATCAATGCTTCTGAAAAAAAAGTCAAAGTATACCAATCAAGCCGAGCAGACGAGACCCAGGTAGGGGAGACCCGAGTAGAGGAAAGCCGATCAGCTATAACTCTAGCTGGGAATCTGCCAGCGCTACAGAAATCAGCGGTGATACAAGCTGACATAGAGGGGAACGGAAATATAAAAGAGAGCAGAGTGAGTGAAAGCCCCAAAGTTGCAAGAGACCCCCAGGCGTCCTCCTCTAGTGTGGGCAGGTTGGAGAAACTAACAATGGAGGCAAACAAACAACAAGGAGAGGTGGCCCCTGAATTCAGAGAGACAGATCTGAGAGCAATATTACTGGCACTCCCGACACGAGCGGACATAGAGGAGATAATCGCAAGGCATATGGAGGCACATGGCAGGGAGCTGAAGGGGGTCCAAACGGAGGTGCAGCAACTTACGGAGAAGTTTGAAGCGGAGAAAAACACCCTCACCGCTCTGGAGAAACGGGTCGCCCATCTGGAACAGGTACAGACTATACAATCTCTTTATGCTTCCCCAATTCAGCTCCGTATGGAGGAATTAGAGGACCGTAGCAGACGCAAGAACCTCAGGTTTAGGGGGGTCCCCGAGGCAATAGGGAAGGAGGTACTGCAGTCTACAATCACCGCTATATGCCAACAGCTGGCACCCTTCCCCCCTCAACAGGCCCTAGAATTCGAAAGGGTATATAGAGCTCTGGGCCCCCCATCAGTAAACTTAAAGAGACCGAGAGATGTGATATGCTGTTTCCATCGTTACGTGCATAAAGAATTGATTAGTCGCAAAGCATGGGAAGTTGGAGAGATCTTACATGAGGGGTTCTCGGTGAAGATTTTACCGGATTTGTCAAGGGCGACCCTACAATGTAGGGCAATTCTACGTCCGTTACTAGACAGAATTAAAGAGACAGGAGGCACATACCGATGGGGCTTCCCGATCTCTCTGAGTATAAAAAAGGGCCCCCAAGTATTCAATATGAAACATCCCGCTGACATTCCAGACCTGTTTGACTTTTTGGGGGTGGAAGCTATAGAGGTACCCAACTGGTTACAGCCTAATCCGGGGTTGGGAAGAACAGTGAGGCCCCCGCAGAAGACACAGGACGGAAAGACTTAGAAAGAGAGGTCTTCCCTTTTTGGCCCAGCATCTCCCCCTTTTTTTTTTTTTTTTTTTTTTTTGGCTCGCTATCCCTGTACACCCCTTCAAACTAAGTGGAGAGGTTAAGAGTGAAGATATACTGTGTATTGAACAGTTGGAGACCACCTCTGACACAAGGGGTCTATTTATTTAATTATTATTATTTATTATTCATTCCTTTTTTTTATAGGGGAAAAAAGAAAGGGGAAGGGAAACCCTTTTTATTTATTTTTTTGGCTCCCCTTTTTTTTTTTTTTGTAGTATATTGGATGATTAGGAGGGTTATAGGGGGGAGGTCCCCTTTTAAATACCTTTCTCACTTTTTCTTTTTTTTTTTTGGGGTCCACTAAGTAATACCCACTAAGCGAGTGAGATATCACTAGGCACAACACACACCGTACACAGAGGGGTACTAGGTAGGGTAGGGAAAGACATAGGGTAATAAATTTTTCCATAATATAATACAATATCACTCTTTTTTTTCTGGGATTATATCACAAAGTAATTGGAAAACAGAGTTTCACATGGGGGGGGGGGGGGTATAGGGGAAATAAGGGGGAAGAGAGGGGAGTATATGTACACAACTCCTTCCTTTTCCCCTTTTCTTGGTTTTTTTTTTTTTAAAACTTTTTTTTTCCTCTTTGGAGAGGGGTTTCTTTTGTTTTGTTTGGGGTTTTTCCTTTTTTTTTTTTTTTTTTTTTGTTTGGCTTGTTTTTGGGGAATATAAACACACTGAATCACATTAGAATAAGTAATGACACTAAAAGAAAAGAAAGGGGGGTTTTCTGTGCACTTTGAGAAAGGTAAAATCTCCTCCTGATCAAGTTAAATTTTTTTTCTTTTTTTTTTTTTTTTATTTTTTTTTTTTCCTCTCCATGATGTATGATATATGTAAACTTGTGGGGAGTATGAATTGTGAATAATAAGTAGTATGGAATTAGGTACTGGAAATGAAAAAGCAGAATGTGGAGATTCAGTCTATGTATTTATTAATTTTTTAGGTAATTAGTTATTCATTTACTATTTATATATTTATTTAGTTATGGGTTCTTTTTTTTTTATATATATATATTGTTTATATATATTGTTTTCCCTGGTGAATTTATTTATGTATGTATTTATTCTCAGAGGTGGTAGTTATATGGAGATGCGGAGGAAATAGAACCCCCAATTTCTACTGTTGATCCACGTAGGAGGGGGAGTAAAGAATGTGGAGGGGGGGTTGGAGGGTGGAGCCTGGGGGAGGGAGGAGAGTGGGAGGAGGGGAGAAGGTGGAGGCGAAAACATATGAGTGTCAGGAAGAGGACAAGACGTCAGGAAACCATATGAAATCATATGTATATGGAAGTTAGGGGGAAGAAAGTCCCCCCCTTTGTTTTGTCTTTCTGTCTTTTCTCTTTTCCCTTTTCCCCTCTCCCCTCTCCTTTTAGTGCTCTTACTTTCCCTCGCCTCCCGTCCTCTTATCCGCTCATTGTTCTTCCCCACTCCCTCACTTAGCCGAGGGACAGATTGAGGTAATCCTCACCCTCGCCTCGACCTTCCACCCCTGTAATAGTTACCCTCTGCGGAAGAGTGGAGGGTTAGATCTTTTAAACAGGACTTATAACAGTAAGCAGAGGGTAGTTTAGGGGGGAGACGGGGAGCGGGAGGAGGGGAGAGGGGGGAGTGGGAAGAGAGGGGGTAATTGGAAAACATAACGAGGCAAGAAGGCAGAGGAAATAAAATAGGAGGACAGACGGGTGGGGGGAGGAGCAGAGCTCCCCATTAGATTCAGGTAAATCCCCCATATAGGTTTGAACCCACAAGAACCAAGAATAGTGGTTCATAAGTGGGGATTTTCAATTTTTTTCCTAAGGGACTTAGATGGTGGGGAGGGAATAAGGAGGGAGAGGGTTTAGAATTTTTTTTTTTTTTTTTTTTTTTTGTGCCACTGTCTCTCGGCGAGAATGGAAGAGATAAAAGTGATTACTCTAAATGCGAAGGGACTAAATGTCCCGGAAAAAAGAAGGATGTTGCTTAATGAATTGAGACGGTCTAAGACGGATGTGGCATTCGTGCAGGAGACCCATTTCAAAGTAGGGGGACTCCCCTTTTTACAGAATAGATTTTTTCCGTGTGCATACCATGCCCCCAATCAGAAAGCAAGATCTAAAGGTGTATCAGTCTTGATATCAAATCGGGTGCCATGGAGTCTTATGGGTAAAATTGAAGATATAAATGGTCGGTATCTCTTCTTAAAGGGCCACTTAGCAAACATAAAAGTAACTTTGGCCACAGTGTATGTGCCGAACGTACGTCAAGATGTCTTTTTGCGGAAAGTTTTATTGGAGCTGGAGGGGTTTGCGGAGGGAAAGTTGATCCTAGGGGGGGATTTGAATATCCCATTGGACCCTGGGGTGGACACCTCCTCTGGGAGTTCATCAATTCCAAGGGGTACTAGGAGGAATATTGTACAGAAGCTACAAGAACTGAGGCTAGTAGACGCATGGAGGCTCCTCCATGGAGGAGAAAGAGATTATACTTTCTTTTCTAACCCCCACCAAGTATATTCGCGCATAGATTTATTTTTGATCCCACACCATTTGCTTTCTTCAGTACGGGAGATATCCATAGGAAGTATAACGTGGTCAGACCACGCCCCAGTAATGATGCGCCTCGCCGTGTCGTGCTCGGCTCCCTCCCCGGAGTGGCGGTGGCGATTAAACGAAAGTCTGCTGCAAAATCAGGAAATCAGAGAAGATGTAGCTAAGGAAATTAAAATATATTTCCAGATAAATGACACTCCGGGGGGTGACCCTGGCACGATATGGGAGGCGCATAAAGCAGTGATACGGGGGATCTTAATTAAACATGGATCCAGACTGAAGAAAGAGAGAGAAAAACAGATAAAAGGGTTGCTAGAAGAAATACAGGCGTTAGAACAACAGCATAAGAAGACACAGGCACCGCCGGTAGGGAGGGAACTGGCGCATTTGAGACGACAGGTTTCGGATATCCTCCGGTATAAGGCAAAGGCAGCGATACAAGTAGGCAAAAAATCAACATATGAATTAGGAGACAAATGCAGTAAACTACTTGCCGGGAAATTGAAGGAAAGAAGTAGAACAACATATATACCTAAAATAAAAGGAGGGAAGGGACAAATAATTTCACTGCCAAGAGATATAGCCCAGAGGTTTGGGGAATATTACTCTTCCTTATATAATCTGAACCCGGCGTTATCACCCTCGACAAAGTTGGAGGAATACCTCAGTTCCGCAAGGTTGCCGCGACTAACATCGGAAATGCGGCAGAAGTTAGAGAAACCTATTTTAAGTGAGGAGGTAAACATGGCGCTGAGAACAGTGAAAGCGGGGAAAGCCCCAGGACCCGATGGATTTTCAACACAGTATTATAAGGAATTCTTTGCAATTCTGGGTACCCAGATGACAAAGGTTTTTAATGCAGTGGGACACACTGCCGCATTCCTGCCGGAGACATTATTGGCACATATATCAGTGATACCAAAGGAGGGGAAGGACCCGGCAGAGTGCGGCAGTTATCGACCCATCTCATTATTAAATGTCGATCTAAAACTTTTTACTAAGGTACTGGCCCTCCGATTACAAGCCTTGCTCCCCCAGTTAGTAAACACGGACCAAGTAGGGTTTATCCCGACCCGTGAGGCGAGGGATAATACTATCAAGGTACTTAACCTGGTCCAATACGCAAATAAAACAAATACCCCATGTGTATTTCTAAGCACGGACGCAGAAAAAGCATTCGATAGAATAAACTGGAAATTTATGCTAGAGGTGCTTAAACACATGGGTATGGGAGACCATATGATAAAATGGATAGCCGGAGTATATACCAAACCTCAAGCAGCGGTTAAGGTGAACGGATTAATATCAAAGTCTTTTGGGATTACAAATGGCACGCGTCAAGGGTGCCCGATGTCACCTTTATTGTTCGCCCTAACATTAGAGCCGCTACTCAATAAGATTCGACAAAACCCAGACATCCAAGGGGTAAGGGTGGAGGAAAAGAACTATAAGGTCTCTGCGTATGCAGACGACCTGTTGTTTTCCATCTCGAAGCCACAAGTGTCACTTCCTAACCTGATGAAGGAATTTGAGATCTATGGAGAGCTATCAAACCTAAAAATTAATTATGCTAAATCGGAAGCGATGGGGGTGAGATTGACACCGTCAATACGAAACTCCATACAGCCAAATTTTAATTTTAAATGGGTATCGAAGACATTGAGTTACTTGGGCACCCATATACCATCTAATATAGGAAATACTTTTACAGTTAATTTTTTACCACTACTGAAAACTGTAAGGGCATTATTAGACAAGTGGCAGCACGGACTATATTCATGGTTCGGTCGCTGTAATACTATTAAAATGTGCATTTTGCCAAAATTCCTATATTTATTTCAAGCGCTGCCTATTGCCATCCCAAGAGATTTTTTCCGACATATACAAGCTTTATTTACAAAATTTATATGGTTAAAGAAAAAACCGAGGCTTAGTAGAGGACTTATGACGATGCCTAAGAGATACGGGGGAGTGGCGGTTCCCGATGTATTGGGGTATTATCAAGCAGCCCACTTAGGGAGAGTAGTGGATTGGAGTAGACATGAAGAATTCAAACAGTGGGTAGGTCTGGAGCAACGGCAGAGTGTAATACCCTTATATAGAGCACCTTGGTGCTATGCAGTGCTCCCATCCCCTCTTAAGCAACATCCTATTATAGGCCCCACACTTCGAATCTGCGCTAAGATATGTCGGGACCCCAGGTACTCCTCAGATAATTCGCCTTTGTACCCCATATTGGGTAATCCAAGCTTCCAACCGGGAATGGAAAAGGGAGCATTTAAGAAATTGGAGGAGAAGGGACTCTTTCAAGTATCGCACTTTATCTGCCGAGGGGGTTGGCCAACAACAATAGAATTGATTAAGAAAGGAGGACAATATGAGTTGAGCTTGTGGCAGGCATTACAAGTAAACCATTTTTTGAGAACGCTGGGGCAACCAAAAAATTATCAACGCCAATTGACCAAATTCGAATTATACTGTGATGAAAAAGAACCACTCCACCGGGTGATTTCGAAGATGTATTCGCTTTTGAATACCCCGAGGGAGGGGTTTGTGATACCATCCATTAGTAAATGGGAAAGAGATTTGAATAAAACCTTTACTACAACTCAGCGCCAAAATATCATATACTGGGCACTGAACTCGTCAATTAATACGAGGACACAGGAATTAAATTATAAAATATTGACCCAATGGTACTATACCCCAACGAAGATGAATAAATTCTCGAGGGAAATCTCAGATAGGTGCTGGCGGTGCAGTAGAGAGGAAGGAACCATGCTACATATTTTTTGGGCCTGCCCGAAAGTGAGGGCATACTGGGAGGAAGTTCAGGAACTCTCCCAAAAACTTACCGATATTTTGGTGCCGGAGGATCCTGCCTTCTTTTTGCTCCATCTCTCAAAGATTCCAACAAAGGTATATAAAAGGTCTGTGCTTCGTCATTTGGTTAACGCGGCCAAGGCCTGTATTACTCTGCATTGGAGGGATACCAGACCGCCATCCATAGCAAGATGGTTAAATAAGGTTAGAGAGATTGGAGCTATGGAAGATTTGGTTTATTCGGCACAAAATAGGAAAGAACAGTATGAGCAAACATGGGCAATATGGGACCGATTTGTACAGTCAGAGGAAGGGAAAAAAAAGATGGAAGAGAGAAGGGAGGAGTAAAGAAGTGGGGGAGGGAAGAATGAGAGAAGATGAGAAGGGAGAAAGCAGAAAGAAGGCAAATAGGAAAAAAAAAAGGAGGAAAAAATTAGAATAATCACATCTCGCTGAGGGACAGGGGGACGGAAATGGGAGGCCCCCATCTTTTTTTTTTTTTATTTTTTTTATTTTATAGGGAGGGGTTTTTGGGGTTAGGGTTTTTTTTTTTTTTTGTATTTTTTTTTTTTTTCAGGGGAATAAAGAAAAAGGGAAGAATAGAGAATAAGATAACTAATGTGCAAAATGGTACTTATTACCGGGTGAGGTAAACATTAAGGACTTAAAGACGAAATAGGTCGGTAAAAAGATGGAAGTTCGCCAAACCAATATAGGTGATAAGTAAACATTAGTAAATAAATACGTGATTGTTGATGTGGAAATATGGTGTGAATATGTAATGTTTAGTACCTTTGACAAAAATAAATAAAGAATTAAAAAAAAAAATAAATAAATAAATAAAAAAAAAGGCATGCCGTGAATGCTAACTGCACATTGGCTGTGCTCTCAACCAAACAGTCAAACCATCCAATGGCTGGTGTCATAACGGATCACATGTGCAGCACCGTGGCAGTTGAAGATTAAACAGAGGCAAAGATGGCAGCTTCCTTGGCTGAAAACGATAGGGGGGTTTACTTCCACTTTAACATACTGCATATGGTGTCCAATTGTTTCCAGTTTATAAACTATGAAAATGTCGTAAAGACAAATCAATGCTTCTGAAAAAAAAGTCAAAGTATACCAATCAAGCCCCTTTTTGTGCTAAAATGCAAGGGCACTGCATACCAGCACATCTGAGCACTGGTCATGTAATGTTTACAGGACACTTGGACTTTGCATAGTGGCAGCTGGGTGTCAAGTACTAGAAAAACAGTCTACATTTCAGCACTTTAATACTGGTATTGTCAGACAAAGTGATCTCCACCCAACAGTACAACTATAGTTTTGGTCCAACGTCATCCTGGAGAGAGGCAGCAACATAGGAGCAAGTTCTCAGCTAGGAAAACACTGAACACCATTCTACAACGGGTGTATTTTACACTGCTGCTGACCACTGCTACTGACCACCAGTGTGGGGGAAATTACATTTCAATGCCGCTGACCTCAAAGGAGGGGGTTCAATTTCACCACAACTTACCTCCAATGGAAGGGATCATTGCCACTGACCACCAACACTGCCTGGCATTAAATAGTGATGCCAATGACACCAATGCTGGAGTTTTTTATGCGTGTTTGGAAACTAATGCTGGAAGTTACTATTACTCCTATGGACACCTAGGCTTGGAATAAATATTGCTCCTACTGTTACCACTGTTGGGCCATATTGAACTCCCACTTTCTCTATGGTGTAACCTCCAGGTCATATTTGGTCTAAAATATAAAAAGTGGGGAAGGTGCCACACTACAAGCCATATGCCGTCAAGCGACTTCCACTTGATTGATCATGCCCACTTTTGGCCATGTCCAAAAATGCCTGGGTGGGTACCTGCACCTATTCCGCACCTAGTTATACCTTCCTTTCCTGTGCTAATGACACCCTGATCATCTCTGTAAGCCTGCTTTCTTGTTATCTCTTTCAGTTTAGCCACCTTTCATATCTATACAATATTGTAACTGTTATAATACACCCTCCTCAGCAACATCCTTGGAATATCCCCTAGGGAACTTAATCTGGTTACAAGAATACATTGGGGATTGTGGAGCTGGACTGCATTGCATTGCAATAGATTTCCTTTTTATATGGCAGAAGATGCAGGATATAAAAGTCAGCATTGGGAGATGACCACCCTCAGGAATCCAGTATTAGCAGGTGTTTGGTAGAACAGCCTGGCCAACCAAAAGATGCAAAATATCATTAATGGCCTGTACACACGGTCGGACATTCCGACGACAAAATCCGTTGGATTTTTTCTGACGGATTTTGTGGCAAACTTGTCTTGCATACACACGGTCGCACAAAGTTGTCCGAAAATCCGATCGTTCTTAACGAGGTGACGTACAAAATGTACGTCGGGGCTATAAACGTACAAAAGTAGCCAATAGCTTTCGTCTCTTAATTTATTCTGAGCATGCGTGGCACTTTGTCCGTCTAAATTGTCTACACATGATCGGAATTTAAACGATCAGATTTTGTTGTCGGAAAATTTTAGATCCTGCTCTCAAACTTTGTGTGTCGGAAATTCCGACGGAAAAAGTCTGACGGAGCCCACATACGATCGACAACATGATCCGATCGCACATTTTCTGTCGGAAATTCTGACCGTGTGTATGGGGCATAAGACTGTTTTGATGTATTTAAACTGTTTGTTACCCCAACACTTCGTATTCCTGATATGTGCCTGCTGTACAATGTACTTGTATGAGAAAGTATTCTCTTCAAATTTCTTTCTTTATGTGAAATCCCCGATGAGCCTGCCCGTCCCTCTACTTTCCTATTAAAAACTGGCCACACTAAGCAGGAGAACACACCATGGTCAGTTCTCTAGCTTTGATGGAAACTCAGTATGCTATCTAGACATGTGCACAATAGAAAAATTTGTTTATTTTCGTTTCGTTTTTTTCGTTTCCGTTGATTCGTAACGATTCGTAAATTCGTAAATCGTCGGTGTTCATATTCGTAACGATTCGTACATTCGTAAGTCGTCGGTGTTCGTATTCGTAACGATTCGTATTTTCGTAAGAGTTATTTTTTCGTTGATTCGCTTTTCCGTTAGTTTAATTTTCATTTATTCGAAATTCGGACGCATTCGTATTTTCGTAGATTTAGTTACATTCGTACTTTCGTTAGATTGATTTATTCGTACTTTCGTAACATTGTTTGCGTAGATTCGTAATCGGAGCATAATTCATAATTTTATGTAATGTGTATGCTATTTTTACATTTTAAAAGACACGGAAAATTACGAATCGAAAAAAAAAGTTACGAATGTACGAATTTTTTCGTTCAATCCATTCGAAGCACGTTAAGCAGCGCCATTGTAAGAGACACGGAAAATTACGAATCGCAAAAAAAAATAAAAAGTTACGAATGTACACATTTTTTTGTTCAATCCATTCGAAGCACGTTAAGCAGCGCCATTGTAAGAGACACGGAAAATTACGAATCGAAAAAAAAAAAAAGTTCCGAATGTACGAATTTTTTCGTTCAATCCATTCGAAGCACGTTAAGCAGCGCCATTGTAAGAGACACGGAAAATTACAAATCGCAAAAAAAAAAAAAGTTACGAATGTACGAATTTTTTTGTTCAATCCATTCGAAGCACGTTAAGCAGCGCCATTGTAAGAGACACGGAAAATTACGAATCAAAAAAAAAAAAAAAAAGTTACGAATGTACGAATTTTTTCGTTCAATCCATTCGAAGCACGTTAAGCAGCGCCATTGTAAGAGACACGGAAAATTACGAATCGTAAAAAAAAAAAAAAGTTACGAATGTACGAATTTATTCGTTGAATCCATTCGAAGCACGTTAAGCAGCGCCATTGTAAGGGACACGGAAAATTACCAATTCAACAACAAAAAAAAAGTTACGAATGTACGAATTTTTTCGTTCATTTTGATTTTCGTTGTTCCTGTTTTCGTTTTTCGGATTTTCTTCTTTCGTAGTATCGTTGTTTCTAATTTGGTTTATTCGGATTTTCGTTGTTTTTTGGATTCGTTCGATTCGAACATTCGTTATTCGTTCAAATTTTTTGCGAATCGTTCGTTCATTCGTACGATAACGAATGAACGAATATAACGAATTTTAACGAAAAACTAAAATAAAACGAAACGAATTGCACATGTCTAATGCTATCCTCTAATGATCAGACATGTCCTGACACGCCCCCTCTGCGCAGCCATTCACTGGGAAGCTCAGTGTGCTGCTGCTTCTCTTCCCCCAGCTCTTATGCAGCTGAGAACAGAGGAGATGTAATCACTTATAAAAAAGGAAAAACGGGTATTTATAATGTATTTTTATATCTATACAAAAATGTTTTGCCTTTCATTTCTATTTTAAACTGAATGGGTTGTCTTACAAGGTGATTGTTTACAATCACTTTAAGTTGTGCTTCTGCTCCTGCCAAAGACCTTGTTATTTTTTGTGCAATGGGGTGAAATAACTTTGCCAGCTACTATCATATGAAGAATGACACTCCTGATAATGTGAACTAGAGATTTCTTACTCAGCTGCTGTTGAATGTACAAAAGCAGAGTGACGAAGAAGGTCAGAGCTCATCACTTCAGCTGTGAGTAAAGAAATGAAAGATCCGTCATTTGTCTTGTTTAGGCACACAAAACAAATGTTGTTTGTTTTACCTTTTCAGCTCCTTATTAAGTGAACTGACTGGCACTTCACAGGCAATGCATGGGTGGCCTCCCGTCATTGATTAGTAGGTTCTCTTCCTGTGACAATAGCTGTTCCTAAGAGCACACTGTTTCCAAAGAGTTGTCCTGATCGTGCAAATTTCTGTTTCTTAAAAACTCTGTCTATCCACTTCACAATCTGATGTACGATCTCTAACTTTTCCCAGCATTTGATTTATAAAAAATTGTACAGCTTTTAATGTGTATGCAAAGCTTAAATCCAAATAGTGAACCATTAATTCATGTCCTATATATTTCACACATACACTATATTGTCAAAAGTATTGTGACACCTGCCTTTACACACACATGAACTTTAATGGCATCTCATTAGTCTGTAGGGTTCAATATTGAGTTGATCCACCCTTTGCAGCTATGACAGCTTCAACTCTTCTGGGAAGGCCGTCCACAAGGTTTAGGAGTGTGTCTATAGGATTGTTTGACCATTCTTACAGAAGAGCATTTGTGAGGTCAGGCACTAATTTTGGACGAGAAGGCCCGGCTCGCAATCTCCGCTTTAATTTATCCCAAAGGTGTTCTATCAGGACGCTGTGCAGGCCAGTAAAGTTCCTCCACCCCAATCTCGCTCATCCATGTCTTTATGGACCTTGCTTTGTGCACTGGTGCGTAGTCATGTTGGAACAGGAAGGGGCTATCCCCAAACTGTTCTCACAATGTTGGGAGTATGAAATTGTCCAAAATGTCTTGGTATGCTGACGCCGTAAAGCCCCATACACACGCGCGGATTATCCGAGGACCAGGTCCGTCGGATCATGTCCGTCGTACTTTGTCCGATGTTGGTTTTGCGTACACACGGTCGGACAAAGTTGTCGGAAAATCTGATCATTCTGAACGTGGTGACGTTTGTTGCCTACGACGGGACTACGTAGAGGCTAGTAGCCAATAGCTTTGGTCTTGTAATGTGATCTGAGCATGCGTAGCACTTTGTCCGTCGGAATTCGCTACACACGATCGGATTTGGTGTGATCGGACTTTGTTGTCAAAAAATCTATCCAGCAGGAGATAGGACTTTGTCCGTCGGACAATCCGATGGAAACTATCCGATGGTGCCTACACACGGTTGGAATTTCCGACAACATTGTCTGATAGGACAGAATCCATCGGAAAATCCGACCATGTGTATGGGGCTTAAGAGTTCCCTTCACTGGAACTAAGGGGCCAAGCCCAACACCTGAAAAACAACCCCACATCATAATCCCCCTGCACAAAGCAAGGTCCATAAAGACATGGATGGGTGAATTTGGGGTGGAGGAACTTGCCTGTCCTGACCGCAACCCCATAGAACACATTAACCACTTAAGCCCCGGACCAATTTGCAGCCAAAGGACCAGGCCCCTTTTTGCGATTCGGCACTGCGTCGCTTTAACTGACAATTGCGCGGTCGTGCGACGTGGCTCCCAAACAAAATTGGCATCCTTTTTTACCCACAAATAGAGCTTTCTTTTGGTGGTATTTGATCGCCCCTGCGGTTTTTATTTTTTGCGCTATAAACAAAAATAGAGCGACAATTTTGAAAAAAATGCAATATTTTTTACTTTTTGCTATAATAAATATCCCCAAAAAATATATAAACATTTTTTTTCCTCAGATCTTCTACATATTTTTGGTAAAAAAAATCGCAAGTAGCGATTATTGATTTGTTTGCGCAAAAGTTATAGCGTTTACAAAATAGGGGATAGTTTTATAGCATTTTTATTAATATTTTTTTTTTACTAGTAATGGCAGTGCTCAGCGATTTCTATTGTGACTGCGACATTATGCATATTTTTGGGACCATTGTCATTTATACAGCAATCAGTGCTATTTAAATGCACTGATTCCTGTGTAAATTACACTGGTAGTGAAGGAGTTAACCACTAGGGGGCGGGGAGGGGTTAAGTGTGTGTGTTTTTCTTAACTGTAGGGGGGCGTGGCTTGGTGTCTGACGTTACTGATCGTCTTTCCCTATGACAGGGAACAGACAATCATTGACAGGCTCAGTAGGAGGCACGGGCAAAGGTTTGTTTACACAGACCTCTCCTCGTTCTTCAGCTCTGTGACCCGATCGCAGGACACCAGCGGCGATCCCGTGGCCACGGAGCTCAGGACCGGGTTGCGAGCGTGCCGCCGGCGACCAACGGCTGGGCTCTTAAAGAGACACATACAGGTACGTGATTGTGCCCAGCCGTGCCATTCTGCCGACGTATATCGGCGTGAGGCGGTCCTTAAGTGGTTTTAAGGAGCAATTAGAGCAGACTGCGAGCCAGGCCTTCTCATCCAACATCAGTGCCTGACCTCACAAATGCGCTTCTGGAAAGAATGATCAAACATTCCCATTGACACACTCCTAAACTTTGTGGACAGCCTTACAAGAAGATATTAAGCTGTTATAGTTGCAAAGGGTGGGCCAACTCAATATTAAACCCTACGTACGAAGACTGGGAGGCCATTAAAGTTCATGTGCGTGTAAAGGCAGGTGTCCCAATATGTTTGACAATATAGTGTATTTGTCCTAACATTGTATGCTTGCCTAATTTGTGGTATAAACAGTATGTAAACTCAAAATCTCTTTTTTTTTTTTTTTTTGACATCACGCCTCACTGTACACAGTTATCTTAACCAAGTCATTGGGCTTCCTATTAGGTAACTCATAGGCATCCCAAAGGCCAACTGAAGGAGCATGCATGGAGGCTGACAACACTACTGGTTTTCATGAGGCAGCAACTTAACATTGTTAACTTAAAAGAGGAAGAGCTGTTAGACTAAGTTCATATGTGTGGCAGTCTCTACTGCCCAACTAAGAAAAAGCAATCTCGATTGATTGCTTTTCAGAGAGCAGCAGAGCTTTGGCACTGCAGGTGTAAAGGGGGTTGCCCATTTTTTGGCATTTTTTTTTGCTGAATATGGATGTTGAGTTGGATTACCAAGCTTTTGGCTTGCGCTTGCAACAGTGTCTCACTGACTTCAATGGGTGAGTTTAAATGGTGTTGAGGCCTGTCAAACTCAACAAGCTACATTATATTTGCTGAGGCCATGAAGTAAAGTGTTCCATCCTTTGATGATGAAACCTTTTGGGTGGGGCTTTGGCTTGTACGTCATTCATGCTTAGTGGAGCACATGCTTGCTCCCAGAAGCTGAGGGTGGACAGTAAAGGGACCTGTTATTCTGGGACCCAGGGAGGCAAAACAATATGGAAGAGCACAATTTGAATTGTTTGTGTAGCGCTGGCTCCTGACAAGCACACGCTATGTGTTTTTCAAAGTTAATGTTCCTGAAACCACAGTTGGGTTTTAGGGCTATTTATGCCAAATTATGGTCTCAGTATCAGTCTAGCTGGAATTCCACTGAGTTCTCCTTGGCTGCAGGTGTCACTGTCACTGCCGGCAAGTATGAGAGCGCAGTTTGGCTGGGTGTTTTGGATACCATTCTTTTCTCGGAACCAGCCAAGTGGGAGTGTCATCCTGCTGTGATTTCTGGGAGGTGGTATTTAAGGTGCTGAGATCACGTGTTTTGGGGTTCTGGTCCAGAAGATTTCCTTTGTCTGTTTGGTCCTGGTCCTCCTGACCAGCCCTCATGACCCTCCTGGCCTGGGGTGCGGATCCATGCAATTTCAAGCCTCGGTGCTGGATAGCCCGAGGCGAAGCAACTGCAGGGACAGGCCTGAATGGATATCGGGGCCTAATTATCCAAGAGTGGTCCGGTGCCATCTCGTCTAAGGAGAGGCCCAGCAACTGGAGGAGCATCCAGGGGAGGACTCTTCGGGAGAGGGCCATGCGCAAGGCTGGCTTCTCTGAAGGAACCTGGAGGCTCAGTTGAAGGACACTTTATGGATCTACACTCATACGGTATCGCCGGACCGGCTGCGAGATACTGGTACTGTATGATAGCTCTATAAATTTGTCTAAGTCCCTCAGTTACATTCAAGTGTTCTACATTCAAGTCTGTGGCAGAGACTTTTCTCAAGTGTTCTACATTCAAGTCTGTGGCAGAAACTTTGCTTTATCTAACACTTCACCGGCTGCTAGGCTTAGTGAGAGGAGGTCTAGCTGGGGGTTGTGATAATCCAGCTGTGAAACAGTTATTCTCTGGGTTAATTCTATAAGAGACTTCTTATCTTTGCAGTTCCAAAAGTACCTGAACTTAACCCTAACCCTACATTTAAGAGACTGTTTTATCTTTTGAATAAATAACCCAAAAAGAAAGATAAAGTATCAGTTTCTACATTTCTTTGGGCCATCTACCACGGGAAACCCTAGACGGAGAGGAGGTAAAGAAGGTAAAGGTAAGCCCAATAAAACCAGCAGCTACTTCGGGGGTCAGTGCTACATTTGTATGTTCTAAGAAAGAGGTATTAGCTAAGAAAGTTCTCCCTTGTTTTTCATTCTACATATGATGGTGTGGGGAGAGAGCTATAGTAGAGGGATTAAACAAGCACTTTGACCCACCTATTTTTATAGGGGGTCATTATAATCTACTAAGTGCTTTTTAGATTTAGGGAAAAAAGACACTGGCAAGAGGTCACTTGGCACTGTTTGAGCATTGCTGTGAAGTGTGACATATACTACTTTGATTGACATTTTGCAAAGTCTCACTGGAGGCTTGTGGATACATGGACTTTGATCACACTGGAAATTCACAGATCTGTTTGTTGGAAAACTGACATACAGTAAACTCAATTATGAGTGTGTTGATTGACATACTGGTTGTATTAAATGAGTTTTCATTCTCTTTATATCACCTTTGCACTTCATCATCATATTATATTAATTATTTATTCATATACCGGATGTTGGGTTCATTATGCTAAGCATTATTTGCACATTTATCGATGTTCATCAGTTCATCCGTGTCTTGCATAGTGTATACTTATATATTTGAGTATATTATTATTTATTATTATTTTAAGGTACTTATATAGCGCCGTCAATTTACGCAGCGCTTTACATATACATTGTACATTCATATCGGTTCCTACCCTCAAGGAGCTTACATTCTAAGGTCCCTAACTCACATTCATATACTAGGGCCAATTTTAATCAATATACAGTGGTGTGAAAAAGTGTTTGCCCCCTTCCTCATTTCCTGTTCCTTTGCATGTTTGTCACACTTAAGTGTTTCGGAACATCAAACCAATTTAAACAATAGTCAAGGACAACACAAGTAAACACAAAATGCAATTTGTAAATGAAGGTGTTTATTATTAAAGGTGAAAAAAAATCCAAACCATCATGGCCCTGTGTGAAAAAGTGATTGCCCCCCTTGTTAAAACATACTATAACTGTGGTTGTCCACACCTGAGTTCAATTTCTCTAGCCACACCCAGGCCTGATTATTGCCACACCTGTTCACAATCAAGGCATCACTTAAATAGGAGCTGCTTGACACAGTAAGGTCCACCAGAAGATCCTTAAAAGCTACACATCATGCCGAGACCCAAAGAAATTCAGGAACAATTGAGAAAGAAAGTAATTGAGATCTATCAGTCTGGAAAGGGTTAAAAATCCATTTCCAAAGCTTTGGGAATCCAGCGAACCACAGTGAGAGCCATTATCCACAAATGGCGAAGACATGGAACAGTGGTGAACCTTCCCAGGAGTGGCCGGCCGCCCAAAATTACCCCAAGAGCGCAGCGACGACTCATCCAAGAGGTCACAAAAGACCCCACAACAACGTCCAAGGAACTGCAGGCCTCACTTGCCTCAGTTAAGGTCAGCGTTCATGCCTCCACCATCAGGAAAAGACTGGGCAAAAATGGCCTGCATGGCAGAGTTCCACGGAGAAAACCACTGCTGAGCAAAAAGAACATCAAAGCTCGTCTCAATTTCTCCACAACACATCTTGATGATCCCCCAGACTTTTGGGACAACATTCTGTGGACCGATGAGACAAAAGTGGAACTCTTTGGAAGGTGTGTGTCCAAGTATATCTGGCGTAGAAGGAACACTGCATTTCAGAAAAAGAACATTATACCAACAGTAAAATATGGTGGTGGTAGTGTGATGGTCTGGGGCTGTTTTGCTGCTTCAGGACCTGGAAGACTTGCCGTGATAAAAGGAACTATGAATTCTGCTGTCTACCAAGAGATCCTGAAGGAGAATGTCTGACCATCTGTTTGTGTACTCAAGCTGAAACGAACTTGGGTTCTGCAGCAGGACAATGATCCTAAAACACACCAGCAAGTCCACCACCGAATGGCTGAAGAAAAACAAAATGAAGACTTTGGAGTGGCCTAGCCAAAGTCCTGACCTGAATCCTATTGAGATGTTGTGGTATGACCTTAAAAAGGCCGTTCATGCTCGAAAACCCTCTAATGTAACTGAATTAGGACAATTCTGCAAAGATGAGTGGGCCAAAATTCCTCCAGGACGCTGTAAAAGCCTCATTGCACATTATCGCAAACGCTTGGTTCCAGTTGTTGCTGCTAAGGGTGGCCCAACCAGTTATTAGGTTTAGGGGGCAATCACTTTTTCACACAGGGCCATGATGGTTTGGATTTTTTTTCACCTTTAATAATAAACACCTTCATTTACAAATTGCATTTTGTGTTTACTTGTGTTGTCCTTGACTATTTTTTAAATTGGTTTGATGTTCCGAAACACTTAAGTGTGACAAACATGCAAAGGAACAGGAAATGAGGAAGGGGGCAAACACTTTTTCACACCACTGTAGGTATATATTTGTGTACAGGTATATATTTATTGCACTTTTTATATTTTTGCACATGTATAAAGGGCACTTGCTTATGTATAGAAAGGTCTATTGCCCTTCAATTTGTATACAGTGTATTGCATTTGACACATATAGTACCCTTTTTCCTTACAAGTGCTGCACCTTACACAAAATGAAGCCTGAAGCAAAGGATTGCAGGTATGAGTTCAAAAATCCTTATGGTTACAGCTAATCTAACACCAAGAATCAGGCTAGGTATAACCAAATTGCACATTTGCATTGTTGGTCCCTTCCCATTAGAATCCTTAACCATTGCTATGGTCAGATTTGAGATTTAAGCTACACAGGTGGTTGGCCTCATTCACAAAGAGACAACAAAACACCACTGCCTTCTTTATAATTTCAAGATGGATAAAGTTTTGGCTCCCCCATCTACCTTCACTCATTGCTGGACCTCATAACTCTCACATGGATCTCTGAAGTGTATCTAAACCAATTTTCAAGTTTTTCTTAGATTGAATGTTAAAGGAAGGGCATGCAAGGTGTCTAATCAGGAACTAAATTGGGCCATGGTGCTTCCAGCTCTTAAAATAAATCAAGGGAATATGAAGGGCTATGACTTGTGATGTGTTCAGGCTAATCATATGAGGATTTTTCTTCCTTACTATTTTTATGTACACAAATCCTGCCCATTAAGCACTTGGGATTGTCCAACATAGTCTCAGTGGGTGGCTTTGGTAAACAGTTTTCCTGTCTGGTTATAAGATTACCTTTGAAAGCAAAAAGCAAGTGCTCTTAAATTAGAAGTTAGCAGGCTACATGTTTCTTTTATGACAGGTTTGCATTAACTATGGCAGAAGAACATGCCACTCGAATCTTCAAAGCAGGCTTCCTGGAAATGCCTTTTGTATGTTAATGGTTTACCCAGTTGATTTCTAGAGCATGACAAAGGCTTGTGCTGACATAAGGTTTCCACATAATATACGATCTGTGTGATCTTTGTTAGGGTTCAGTTCTTCAGAACAGAATGCTCATTTCATGTGCTAAAAAAAAGCACCACTTAATTACTCATTTAACGACATCTCAAATCTATACTTTATGTTGGACTTACAATGTGAAATCTGAAATGTATTGTTTAGTATAAAAATGCAGCTACTGTATTTCTAAAAGACTGACTGTGTGTGGTTAGATGAAGAGACAGAGACGGTATGTAACAGACTTCATTTTATTTAGTGTAATTAGTAGAATATATATATATATATATATATATATATATATATATATATATATATATATATATATATATATATATATATATATATATATATATATATATATATATATATATATATATATATATATATATATATATACACATACACTCACTGGCCACTTTATTAGGTACACCTTGCTATTACCGGGTTGGACCTCCTTTTACTTTCAGAACTGCCTTAATTCTTCATGGCATAGATTCAACAAGGTGTTGGAAACATTCCTCAGAGATTTTGGTCCATATTGACATGATAACATCACACAGTTGCTGCAGATTTGTCGGCTGCATATCGCAAATCTTCCACTCCACCACATCCCAAAGGTGCTCTATTGGAATGAGATCTGGTGACTGTGGAGCTCATTGGAGTACAGTGAGCTCATTATCATGTTCAAGAAACCAGTTTGAGATGATTTGAGCTTTGTGACACTGTGCATTATCCTGCTGGATGTAGCCATCAGAAGATATAGCCATAAAGGGATGGACATGGTCAGCAACAAAACTCAGTTAGGCCATGGTGTTAAAATGATGCTCAACTGATTCTAAGGAGCCCAAAGTGTGTCAAGAAAATATCCCCCACGCCATCACCACCACCAGCCTGAACCGTTGATACAGGGCAGGATGGATCAATGCTTTCATGTTGTTTACGCCAGATTCTGACCCAACCATCTGAATGCCCGAGCTGAAATGGAGACTCATCAGACCAGGCAATGTTTTTCCAATCTTCTTTTGTCCACTTTTGTGAGCCTGTGCAAATTGTAGCCTCATTTTCCTGTGTGTATATATTGTATATATATATATATATATATATATATATATATATATGTAGCACTTACCCCCCGAAGGCGCTGCTGGTGATTGCTTGGGCCTGTACTCTGCTCTTCCCAGCCCCAATGATTTGGCTCAACCCGCTTGACACAGCTGTGTAACAGTGTTGGTGCGAAACCCAATAACAATAGAGAATTGTATAATCACAGATTACATGCACTTTACCTGTGTTGTCACCTGGGTATACACTGCTACACCTATCTGGAGAATGAACAAACCCTTACAATAGATTGTGTTAAACCAGAATAAAAGTTTACTGGAACAGGTTTGAACATTAAACACAAGAACCGTAATGACATACAATTCTGACACAATAATGTAGTTATGAATGGCTATCACACAAGGGTTACCTGGATTACTCCTGCATGCGTGTCTCCAAGTGGGACTAATGCCCTGGGCACCTTACAACTTCCAGCAACACCCGTGTAGACACTATAAATCCTGTAATGTCCCACACAGTGTTACAGTTCTTTCTATAAAACGGCAACACTGTAATGCCTTGTACACACGGTCGGACATTCCGACCACAAAATCCGTCAGATTTTTTCTGACGGATTTTGTCCGAAACTGGTGTTGCATACACACGGTCAGACAAAGTTGTCGGAAAATCCGATCGTTAGGAACGTGGTGACGTTCGTTGCGTACGACGGAAATACGTAGAGGCTAGCAGCCAATAGCTCTGATCTGAGCATGCGTGGCACTTTGTCCATCAGAATTCTCTACAAACGATCGGAAAAATTCTGATCGGATTTTGTTGTCGGAAAATTTTAGGTCCTGCTCTCAAATTTTATCCGTCTGATTTTCTGACGGAAAAAGTCAGATAGAGCCCACACACGATCGGATTTTCCGACAACATAATCCGATCGGACCTTTTCCGTCGGAAATTCCGACCGTGTGTACAGGGCATTAGGGCTTACAGTAAAGAATATAGTCTCTTGTCTTCTTTTCTTCAGCTAGCCATTATACTGCAGTATTTGTATTCCATAGGGTTTCCAAGCAGTATTGTAGTGTAAAGTAGTAACAGTAACTTTGATCATGCAATAAACTTATGAACTCCTTTCCTGATAATATACTCCCAATGCCAGTCAATTGTTAATGAAGTTAGGCTTCGAGGCCTATATGAGTGTAGTTCAACTGGACTGAACTGTTCTGAGGGACTACAGGTCCCAGCAATGCTGTGAACTTAGTCTAATTATGTGAAGTGCAGTATACAGTGGTGTGAAAAAGTGTTTGCCCCCTTCCTCATTTCCTGTTCCTTTGCATGTTTGTCACACTTAAGTGTTTCGGAACATCAAACCAATTTAAACAATAGTCAAGGACAACACAAGTAAACACAAAATGCAATTTGTAAATGAAGGTGTTTATTATTAAAGGTGAAAAAAAATCCAAACCATCATGGCCCTGTGTGAAAAAGTGATTGCCCCCCTTGTTAAAACATACTATAACTGTGGTTGTCCACACCTGAGTTCAATTTCTCTAGCCACACCCAGGCCTGATTATTGCCACACCTGTTCACAATCAAGGCATCACTTAAATAGGAGCTGCTTGACACAGTAAGGCCCACCAGAAGATCCTTAAAAGCTACACATCATGCCGAGACCCAAAGAAATTCAGGAACAATTGAGAAAGAAAGTAATTGAGATCTATCAGTCTGGAAAGGGTTAAAAATCCATTTCCAAAGCTTTGGGAATCCAGCGAACCACAGTGAGAGCCATTATCCACAAATGGCGAAGACATGGAACAGTGGTGAACCTTCCCAGGAGTGGCCGGCCGCCCAAAATTACCCCAAGAGCGCAGCGACGACTCATCCAAGAGGTCACAAAAGACCCCACAACAACGTCCAAGGAACTGCAGGCCTCACTTGCCTCAGTTAAGGTCAGCGTTCATGCCTCCACCATCAGGAAAAGACTGGGCAAAAATGGCCTGCATGGCAGAGTTCCACGGAGAAAACCACTGCTGAGCAAAAAGAACATCAAAGCTCGTCTCAATTTCTCCACAACACATCTTGATGATCCCCCAGACTTTTGGGACAACATTCTGTGGACCGATGAGACAAAAGTGGAACTCTTTGGAAGGTGTGTGTCCAAGTATATCTGGCGTAGAAGGAACACTGCATTTCAGAAAAAGAACATTATACCAACAGTAAAATATGGTGGTGGTAGTGTGATGGTCTGGGGCTGTTTTGCTGCTTCAGGACCTGGAAGACTTGCCGTGATAAAAGGAACTATGAATTCTGCTGTCTACCAAGAGATCCTGAAGGAGAATGTCTGACCATCTGTTCGTGTACTCAAGCTGAAACGAACTTGGGTTCTGCAGCAGGACAATGATCCTAAACACACCAGCAAGTCCACCACCGAATGGCTGAAGAAAAACAAAATGAAGACTTTGGAGTGGCCTAGCCAAAGTCCTGACCTGAATCCTATTGAGATGTTGTGGTATGACCTTAAAAAGGCCGTTCATGCTCGAAAACCCTCTAATGTAACTGAATTAGGACAATTCTGCAAAGATGAGTGGGCCAAAATTCCTCCAGGACGCTGTAAAAGCCTCATTGCACATTATCGCAAACGCTTGGTTCCAGTTGTTGCTGCTAAGGGTGGCCCAACCAGTTATTAGGTTTAGGGGGCAATCACTTTTTCACACAGGGCCATGATGGTTTGGATTTTTTTTCACCTTTAATAATAAACACCTTCATTTACAAATTGCATTTTGTGTTTACTTGTGTTGTCCTTGACTATTTTTTAAATTGGTTTGATGTTCCGAAACACTTAAGTGTGACAAACATGCAAAGGAACAGGAAATGAGGAAGGGGGCAAACACTTTTTCACACCACTGTATAACTTTCGGGCAACAGCCCTCTTACCACACCAGGCCTGGATAAATGGATGTCTCCGCTCCGATGATCTCAGTCCTACTTTCAGTCTGCTCCATCATGCTGCACCGCTCCGAAGTCCGTCCGGGACCTCCGTCTGGCTCCGTCAAGCACTCTGGACCCTCTGGTCGGATTGCACCGCTGCTCCAGCACACTGTGATGAGGCACTCTCAGTAGTTGCTGCTCCGCTCCGCACGATGTAGGCCGCGGCTCTTCCAGACGTCCACACACAGATCCCTGTAGGGAGGCCACGCGTCCCACCATGAGAGAGAAAATGGCCGCGTTGGGCCTTTTATTACCTACCCAGCATGCAGTTCCACCACTCAGTGTTCATGGGTAGGTGAGTGGGCATTGTGAGTAGGTGAGTCCTTTCACAAAGTAAACAATTGAGTCACTTCCTGCTTAGCTGTTATGTGAAAGTCAAACAAGCTCTTTTCATAACATACTAACATAACAATCTTCTTATAACCTAGGCCAGTGATGGCGAACCTTGGCACCCCAGATGTTTTGGAACTACATTTCCCATGATGCTTATGCATTCTGTAGTGTAGTTGAGCCTCATGGGAAATGTAGTTCCAAAACATCTGGGGTGACAAGGTTTGCCATCACTGACCTAGGCCATCTTTATGTAGAGTGACCATTCTTTTTTTTCAGATCCAGATCCAGTTCTTTGCCATGAGGTGCCATGTTGAACTTCCAGTTACCAGTATGAGAGAGTGAGAGCGATAACACTAAATTTAACACACCTGCTTCCCATTCACACCTGAGACTTTGTAACACGAATGAGTCACATGACACAAGGGAGGGAAAATGGCTAATTGGGCCCAATTTGAACATTTTCACTTAGGGGTGTACTCAATTTTGTTGCCAGCGGTTTAGACATTAACCACTTCCCGACCGCCCCCTGTATATATACGTCGGCAGAATGGCACGTACAGGCAGAATCACGTACCTGTACGTGACATTCTTCCGGCGGTTGGGGGGTCCGATCGGACCCCCCTCCGCCGGCGGGGACGGTCGGGATCGCTTCAGGAGCGATCCGGGACGAGGGGACGGCCAGTGGTTTCTGGCCACCCCCTCGCGATCGCTCCTGGCCAATGAAAAGCTTCCCCTTCCTGTCTATTGTATAGACAGGAAGGCGGAAGTGATGTCACGCTCGGTGCGCCGGTCTATGTGACCGGAGACGCCGAGCGGCGAACATGTACAGGTTAGTGCACAACACTACACTGACACCAGTACAGT
Organism: Lithobates sylvaticus; assembly: GCA_028564925.1. Classification (NCBI taxonomy): domain Eukaryota; kingdom Metazoa; phylum Chordata; class Amphibia; order Anura; family Ranidae; genus Lithobates; species Lithobates sylvaticus. The sequence continues at coordinate 150,267,297 of CM053027.1, forward strand.
TAGGCACATATTCCACCCCCCTGTCACCCCCTGATCACCCCCCAGATCACCCCCTCCCCCCCCAGTCACAGTGTCACTAATTGCAGTGATCATTTATTTACTGATCACTGCATTTAGTGTCAGTGTGACTGTAATAACTGTCAGGGCAGTTAGTTTTAGGTCCAAGGTAGCCCCCTACCCCCCCCTAATAAAGGTTTAACCCCTTGATTGCCCCCCAGGTAACCCTTTCACCCCCTTTTGCCAGTGTCACTAAGCGATCGTTTTTCTGATCGCTGTATTAGTGTCACTGCTGTCGCTAGGTAACCATTTTTTTTTTTTTAGGTAACCGCCATGTTTATATAGGTTCATAAATAGGTTTATAGGTCAGGTACCCCCATATTACAACCTAAATAAAGGTTTTAACCCCCTGATTGCCCCTAGAGTTAACCCTTTCACCAGTGATCACTGTATAACTGTCACTGGTGACGCTGGTTAGCCAGTTAGTTATTTCGTTATTTAGGTTCCCCGTCAGGTTTTTATATAGCGTCAGGTACCCCCATATATTACCTAATAAAGGTTTTAACCCCCTGATTGCCCCTAGTTAACCCTTTCACCCCCTTTTGCCAGTGTCACTAAGCGATCGTTTTTCTGATCGCTGCATTAGTGTCGCTAGGTAACCATTTTTTTTTTTTAGGTAACCGCCATGTTTATATAGGTTCATAAATAGGTTTATAGGTCAGGTACCCCCATATTACAACCTAAATAAAGGTTTTAACCCCCTGATTGCCCCTAGAGTTAACCCTTTCACCAGTGATCACTGTATAACTGTCACTGGTGACGCTGGTTAGCCAGTTAGTTATTTCGTTATTTAGGTTCCCCATCAGGTTTTTATATAGCGTCAGGTACCCCCATATATTACCTAATAAAGGTTTAACCCCCTGATTGCCCCTAGTTAACCCTTTCACCCCCTTTTGCCAGTGTCACTAAGCGATCGTTTTTCTGATCGCTGCATTAGTGTCGCTAGGTAACCAGTTTTTTTTTTGTATTACTGTTACGGGTGACGCTGGTTAGTTAGCTTGTTTTTTATACTGTCAGGGCACCCGCCATTTATTACCCAATAACGGTTTAACCCCCTGATCGCCCGGCGGGTGATATCAATTAGGTTTTAGGGTCAAATAAGGTCTGCGTCGCCCCAGGTTAGTGCCAGTACCGCAAACACCCACGCACAAAGCATACACCTCCCTTAGTGGCACAGTATCTGAACAGATCAATATCTGATCTGATCAGATCTATACTAGCGTCCCAGCAGTTTAGGGTTCCAAAAAAAACCGCATTGTTAGCGGGATCAGCCCAGATACCTGCTAGCACCTGCGTTTTCCCCCTCCGCCCCGCCCACCCCACCCAAATGCAGTATCGATCGATCACTGTCACTTACAAAACACTAAGCACACATAACTGCAGCGTTCGCAGAGTCAGGCCTGATCCCTGCGATCGCTAACAGTTTTTTTGTGGTAGCGTTTTGATTCAGTCGCTTCAGTCAGGAGCTTTTTTACCTGTGAATCTCAAAAAAATAAAAAAAATATAAAACCCCCCAAAATGACCCCATTTTGGAAAGTAGACACCCCAAGCTATTTGCTGAGAGGTATTGTGAGTATTTTGCAGATGTCGCTTTTTGTCACAAAGTTTTGAAAATTGAAAAAAGAAAAAAAAATTTTTTTTTTCTTTACTTTCTTAATTTTCAAAAACAAATGAGAGCTGTAAAATAAAAAAGCTAAATAAATAAAAAAAAAAACAAAAAAAAAAAAAAAAGCACCCCTGCCCCCCCTTCTCTTGCGCAAAGGCGTACACAAGCGTTGGTCTGGCGTCATATGTAAACAGCAATTGCACCATGCATGTGAGGTATCACCGCGAAGGTCAGATCGAGGGCAGTAATTTTAGCAGTAGACCTCCTCCGTGAATCTAATGTGGTATCATGTAAAGGCTTTTAAAGGCTTTTAAAAATGTATGTAGTTTGTCGCCACTGCGTGTTTGTGCGCAATTTTAAAGCATGTCGTGTTTGGTATCCATGTACTCGGCCTAAGATCATATTTTTTATTTCATCAAAAATTTGAGCAATATAGTGTGTTTTAGTGCATTAAAATAGAAAAAAGTGTATTTTTTCCACAAAAAATGCGTTTGAAAAATCGCTGCGCAAATACAGTGTGGAAAAAAAAAATGCAACACCCACCATTTTAATCTGTAGGGCCTTTGCTTTAACATTATATATAGTGTTTGGGGGTTCAACGTAATTTTCTTGCAAAAAAAAAATATGTTTTCATGTAAACAAAAAGTGTCAGAAAGGGCTTTGTCTACAAGTGGTTAGAAGAGTGGGTGACGTGTGACATAGGCTTCTAAATGTTGTGCATAAAATGCCAGGACAGTTCAAAACCCCCCCCAAATGACCCCATTTTGGAAAGTAGACACCCCAAGCTATTTGATGAGAGCAATGTTGAGCCCATTAAATATTTTTTTTTTTTGTCCCAAGAGATTGAATAATGAAAAAAAAAAAAATATATATATTTTTTTTTACAAAAAGTTGTCACTAAATGATATATTGCTCAAACATGTCATGGGCATATGTGGAAATACACCCCAAAATACATTCTGTTGCTTCTCCTGAGTACGGGGATACCACATGTGTGGGACTTTTTGGGAGCCTAGCTGCGTACGGAACCCCAAAAACCAATCACCGCCTTCAGGCTTTCTAAGGGTGTAATTTTTTTATTTCACTTCTCACTGCCAATCACAGTTTCGGAGGCCATGGAATGCCCAGATGGCATAAAACCCCCCAAAATGACCCCATTTTGGAAAGTAGACACCCCAAGCTATTTGCTGAGAGGTATTGTGAGTATTTTGCAGATGTCGCTTTTTGTCACAAAGTTTTGAAAATTGAAAAAAGAAAAAAAAAATTTTTTTTTCTTTACTTTCTTAATTTTCAAAAACAAATGAGAGCTGTAAAATACTCACCATGCCTCTCAACAAATAGCTTGGGGTGTCTACTTTCCAAAATGGGGTCATTTGGGGGGGTTTTGTGCTATTTTGGCATTTTATGGCCTTCGAAACGGTGATAGGTAGTGAGGAGTGAAATCAAAAATTTGCACCCTTAGAAATCCTGAAGGCGGTGCTTGGGTTTCGGGGCCCCGTACGCGGCTAGGCTCCCAAAAAGTCCCACACATGTGGTATCCCCATACTCAGGAGAAGCAGCAAAATGTATTTTGGGGTGCAATTCCACATATAACTATGGCATGTGTGAGCAATATATCATTTAGTGACAACTTTTTGAAAAAAAAAAAAATCTTTTTTATTTTTGTCTTTATTCAATCACTTGGGACTAAAAAAAAAAATATTCAATGGGCTCAACATGCCTCTCAGCAAATAGCTTGGGGTGTCTACTTTCCAAAATGGGGTCATTTGGGGGGGTTTTGTACTTCTCTGCCATTTTAGCACCTCAAGAAATGAAATAGGCAGTCATAAATTAAAAGCGGTGTAAATTCCAGAAAATGTACTCTAGTTTGTAGACGCTATAACTTTTGCGCAAACCAATAAATATACGCTTATTGGCATTTTTTTTACTAAAGACATGTGGCTGAATACATTTTGGCCCAAATGTTTGACTAAAATTGAGTTTATTAGATTTTTTTTATAACAAAAAGTAGAAAATCTCTTTTTTTTTCAAAATTTTCGCTCTTTTTTTTTTTTTTCCGTTTATATCTCAAAAAATAAAAATCACAGAGGCAATCAAATACCATCAAAAGAAAGCTCTATTTGTGGGAAGAAAAGGACGCAAATTTCGTTTGGTTACAAAATTGCATGACCGCGCAATTACCAGTTAAAGTAGTGCAGTGCGAAATTGAAAAAAGACCTCTGGTCCTTTGGCTGCCAAATGGTCCGGGGCTGAAGTGGTTAATAGCTGTGTGTTGAGTTATTTTGAGGGGGCAGCAAATTTACACTGTTATACAAGGTGTACACTCACTACTTTACATTGTAGCAAAGTGTAATTTCTTCAGTGTTGTCAAATGAAAAGATATAATAAAATATTTACAAAAATGTGAGGGGTGTACTCACTTTTGTGAGATACTGCATATATATATATATATATATATATATATATATATATATATATATAGGGATGGGCCCGGTGCTCGATGCGAACCCTTGTTCGCATCGAGCACCGGGTGTTCGCTCGCTCGGCGAGCCCAGAACTATTTTGGCCGCTCGCATCACGTTCGTGTGATGCGAGCGGCCCCGCAATGCATTGCGGCCGGTGCGGCCGGCACAGTGCATTGCTGGCTGATGATTGGCCAAGCATGCACTGTGACCCCGCATGCTTGGCCAATCACAGCGCCGGAAACTCGAAGAGCCATAATTGGCTACAGGCAGGACGCCTGTAGCCAATTACAGCTCAGGGGCTTTAGTACACGCCCCCCCCTATAAAAGGCCGCCACGCCGTCTGCGCCGGTCACATGCTGTTCCGGCGCAGATAGAGCAGGATAGTTCTGTGACACTCTGCTGGATTTAGTTAGTTAGAGAGATTTACTTAGAGAGATTGAGTTAGATAGATTCATTTAGAAAGATTGATTTAGAAAGAGGGGCTTGTAGTGTGTTCGTGGCAGGCAGGCAGAGCTCCTATATTTTGTTCCCAGAAGCACCTATAGGACTTGTAGTGTGTTCGTGGCAGGCAGGCAGAGCTCCTATATTTTGTTCCCAGAAGCACCTATAGGACTTGTAGTGTGTTCGTGGCAGGCAGGCAGAGCTCCTATATTTTGTTCCCAGAAGCACCTATAGGACTTGTAGTGTGTTCGTGGCAGGCAGGCAGAGCTCCTATATTTTCTTCCCAGAAGCACCTATAGGACTTGTAGTGTGTTCGTGGCAGGCAGGCAGAGCTCCTATATTTTGTTCCCAGAAGCACCTATAGGACTTGTAGTGTGTTCGTGGCAGGCAGGCAGAGCTCCTATATTTTCTTCCCAGAAGCACCTATAGGACTTGAAGTGTGTTAGTCCCATCTGTAACCTGGGAGACAGGTAGCAGGTACAAAGCTCCCTGGGATGAGCTGTTTAGTAAGGCACAGATACCAAATCCACTTGAGGTAGTGAAAACAGTGCTGGGTTTATTTGATTTAAATACAAGTCCATACACAGGTGCTGCACAGTCTTCCAGAAAACACATCAAAACAGAAATAAACAAACAAAAGTCCTAGCCGTGTCTCGGCTCTAACTATACCATACACCGTCTCTAACTATCAGGCTGAGCAAGCCTACCGCTTGTCAGCTTCTGTAAAGAGTTTTTAAAGGGTTTTACCAACCTTTTGGCTCCTCACAAACCATCCCTGTTTGTGTGTCCCAGGCAGAGAGCAAAGGCTGTTTGCTCAGGTGAGCTTAAATTAGCCTGGAGAGGAGGACTAAGATCCGAACTGGATCATGTCTCAGAGACCTCTGAATGTATATGAGAGGAGCCTGGGAGATGTATAAACCCCGAACAGGACTTCTCCTGGCTCTCTCTGGGACGCTCTGCTACATATCCTCCCCCCTTGTTTCAACCCCAGGGTTGGAACACCTGTGGCCCAACAGGAGTGAACACGGGACAGGGCATCTACATTTCCCATCTCCACACCTGGCCTGTGTTTTACGGTGAAGGAGTAATCCTGTAGAGCCAAAAACCACCGGTTCACCCGTCTATTAGTCTCCTTCTTTTGGGCCATCCATTTCAGGGGAGCATGGTCAGTTATTAAGTCAAACTGGCGCCCTAACAAATAGTATCTGAGTGCGTCCACGGCCCATTTTATGGCTAAACATTCTTTTTCAATGACTGCATACTTTTTCTCATGGTCATTGAGTTTTCTGCTTAGGTACACGACAGGGTGTTCTTCCCCATTGTATACCTGTGACAGTACCGCCCCGATACCAACATCAGACGCATCCGTCTGAACCACAAACTCTCTGGAGAAATCGGGAGAGTACAGTACTGGCTGTGCACACAGAGCCTTCTTCAAGACCTGGAAAGACTCCTCTGCTACTGGGGACCATTTCACCATTACAGAGTCTTTCCCTTTCGTAAGGTCTGTCAGAGGGGCCGCTATAGTTGCAAAATTTGGGATAAACCTTCTATAATACCCCGCAATACCAAGAAAGGCCCTGACCTGCTTTTTGTTTGCAGGGCGTGGCCATTCCTGGATGGCGGCTATTTTACTCACTTGTGGTTTTATGACACCACGGCCAATAGTGTAGCCCAAATACTTGGCTTCCTCTAGACCAATGGCACATTTTTTTTGGATTTGCCGTAAAACCTTCTTTGAAGAGGGAATCAAGAACAGCCTGGACACGAGGCAAGTGAGACTCCCAATCAGTACTATGTACCACTATGTCATCTAGATAGGCTGCTGCATATCGTCGGTGGGGTTTTAGGGTCCTGTCCATGGCCCTCTGAAATGTTGCCGGGGCATTTTGCAACCCAAAAGGCATTTTTTTATATTGAAAGGAACCGTCTGGGGTCACGAACGCAGTCTTCTCTTTGGCGCTACCAGTTAGGGGTATTTGCCAATACCCTTTTGTCAAGTCCAAAGTGGTAAGATAGCGAGCCTTGCCAAGTCGGTCTATAAGTTCGTCTACTCTGGGCATTGGGTATGTGTCAAACTTTGTCACCGCATTAAGCTTCCTGAAGTCGTTACAGAACCTCCACGTGCCATCCGGTTTTGGGACTAACACGATGGGGCTAGACCAGTCACTATTGGATTCCTCAATGACATCTAGCTCCAACATTTTTTTAACTTCCTTGCTGATGTCCTTTCTCCTCGCTTCAGGAATTCGGTAAGGTTTGAGCTTGACACGTACCCCAGGTTCAGTAACAATATCATGCTGAACTGCTGAAGTCGTGCCAGGTAACTCTGAAAACTTCTCTCTATTCCTTATCAGGAATTCTCTAGTGTCCTGTTTTTGGGAATATGAGAGGGTGTCTGGAATCGTGACCTCAGGGATGAGAGGGGACTCAGTACCCGTAGGTGTTACTGGGAGAGGCCTCGCAGTTAACGCCATTCTATCCTTCCAGGGTTTTAACAGGTTTATATGGTAAACCTGTTCGGGCTTCCTTTTTCCTGGTTGATAAACCTTGTAGTTGACCTCCCCAACTCTCTCAATTACTTCAAAGGGACCCTGCCACTTAGCCAGGAACTTGCTCTCAACAGTGGGAACTAACACCAGGACCCTGTCACCAGGTGAGAAAACACGGAGTTGGGCCCCCCTGTTGTATATTCTCTGTTGGGCTGCCTGGGCCTGCAGTAAGTGTTCTTTTACCACTGGCATGATTGCTGCAATCCTCTCCTGCATTTGGGCAATATGCTCAATGACACTTTTATGGGGTGTTTGTTCTCCCTCCCAAGTTTCTTTGGCTATGTCTAAGAGTCCCCGAGGGTGTCTCCCATAAAGCAACTCAAATGGGGTGTACCCCGTAGAGGACTGGGGAACCTCCCTGATGGCAAACATCAAGTATGGTATCAGGAAGTCCCAGTTTTTCCCATCCTTGTCCACAACCTTTTTTAACATGCTCTTTAACGTCTTATTGAAGCGTTCCACTAAGCCATCCGTTTGAGGATGATACACTGAGGTTCGCAGCTGCGTTACTTTAAATAACTTGCAGAGCTCCCTAGTTATTCGCGACATAAACGGGGTGCCCTGGTCTGTAAGGATTTCTTTCGGGATGCCAACCCGACTGAACACCATAAACAGTTCTTTGGCAATGTTTTTAGCAGACGCGGCACGCAAGGGAACTGCTTCAGGGTAACGGGTAGCATAATCCATGATTACGAGGATATGCTGATGACCCCGAGCAGACTTGGGAAGTGGGCCCACAAGGTCCATGGCAATCCTCTCAAAGGGCACTTCAATGATAGGCAAGGGCACTAAAGGACTTCGGAAGTGGGATAGTGGGGCTGACATCTGACACACAGGACAGGATTGACAGTAATTCTTAACATCTTTCTGTATCCTGGGCCAGTAAAACCTGCGCAACACCCTTTCAGTCGTTTTTTCAACCCCTAAATGGCCTCCTAGCAAGTGCCCATGGGCAAGTTCTAACACCAGCCGTCTGTATGGCTTAGGGACCACCAACTGCTCAACCACTTCATCATTCATTTTACATACACGATACAGTAAATCCTCATTGCTGCTGAAATAAGGAAAACAGGGCCTGTCCCCGGGTTCGACAGGTACACCATTAATCACTATTACATTTTCCCAGGCCCTGGAAAGGGTATGGTCTTTTCTCTGCTCAGTACCAAAATTTTCCTTATGCACATTAAGGTCATCAAACTCTAACATAGGCTCGGTGTCAGCAGACGGCTGTCCGGCTCTACTGGTAGTGGGGACCTCCTCAGGGTCCTCCAGCTCTCCTGCCATAACCGATAGAGGAAAAGCCGGGGAGCCCTGAGAAGAGTCCCCTGAACCCACATTGTCAGTAGTGGCCAGGAATTCTGGCTCTGCGACTGAGTCAGGTACTGCGACCGAGTTGGGATGATCCCACAGTTCCCAAAACTTAGGGAAGTCCCTACCAATGATGGCCTCATGCACTAAGTGGGGAACAAGTCCAACCGGATGGGTCACTGTACCTAAACCAGTTTTAAACTGAACAGTGGTTACAGGATACTCCCGGGTATTCCCATGTATACAGATCACAGCAATATTTTTAGCATGATAATTCACAGGTTCAATCATTTCAGCTGTAACCAAAGTCACTAGACTTCCAGAGTCCAACAAGGCTGTAATAGGCTTATCATTCACAGTCATTTGGCACATTGGTTTTCTCATACATGAAACTGTACATGAAACTGCTGCAAACATAGACTGCCTTCTAATAGATAAATCACACTGTATTGGTTCATCTGTCAATGGACAATTTGCAGCAACATGTCCCATTTCTTGGCAACGAAAACACCTGACGTTTCCCCAGTTTGGTTTGCTGACAGGCACTGGCTTCCCTTGTTTGGGATGCCAAGCTTCAGTCCTGGCACCAAAAATCCTCCCCCCTATTTCCTTGCCATGCTTACCACCCACTTCCCCTGGAACAGTCCTACCGGTTGCCTGGGGAGACCGTGGCTTTGGGCGGAAAGTCCGTGTGGCTGTAGGGGTGGTGACCAGGTTCTTTGCAGCAAAATACCTTTCAACAAGTTCCACCAAGTGGTTTGCCGAATTGGGGTCTCCTTGACTCACCCACTCCTGCAGGGAAATGGGTAGTGACCTCAGAAACTGGTCCATGACCACACGCTCCACTATTTGTGGCCCAGACAGGGACTCCGGCTGTAGCCATTTCCTCACCAGGTGAATTAGGTCGAACATCTGCGATCTTGGAGGCTTCTCGTCTTGGAAGGACCAGCTGTGGACCCGCTGTGCTCGAACTGCCAAAGTGACACCAAGTCGTGCCAGTATTTCCTGTTTGACCTTTTCATAGTCTGCGGCTTCTGCTGACTCCAAATCATAGTAGGCCTTCTGCGATTCCCCAGTAAGCAACGGGGCGACCAGTCCTGCCCACTGGGTTTTAGGCCAACCTTCCCTCTCAGCGGTCCGTTCAAACGTTAGCAGAAAGGCCTCTGGATCATCATCTGTAGTCATCTTAGACAAAAAGCGAGCCACATGGATGGCTGAGGACTTGTCTCCAACATTATCAACGTTAGCAGGTGACCACTGTGCTATTGTCTCCACAACCTCAGACAAGGTTTTCCTATCTGCTTTTGCATCAGTGGCTAGCTGTTCAAACAGCCTCTGCGTTTGTTCCTGTGCGATAGCATTAGCTTGCTGTTGTGCAGCGTTTGCTTGCTGTTGTGCCGCGTGGAGTGCAGCGTTTGTTTTCTGCTGTTCAGCGTGGATTGCAGCATTAGCTTGCTGTTGTGCAGCGTTTGCTTGCTGTTGTGCAGCGTGGAGTGCAGCGTTTGTTTTCTGCTGTTCAGCGTGGAGTGCAGCGCTTGTTTTCTGCTGTACAGCGTTTGCTTGCTGTAGTGCAGCATTTGTTTTCTGCTGTTCAGCGGTTGCTTGCTGTTGTGCAGCTTGAAGTGCAGCGTTGGATATCATCAATTGTTTTAGGATTTCCTCCATGTTTAGTCACTCTAGGTACTGGCCTTTTAAGTAGTAACTTACTACAGCTGCCCGCTGAAATCCACCATATGTAACCTGGGAGACAGGTAGCAGGTACAAAGCTCCCTGGGATGAGCTGTTTAGTAAGGCACAGATACCAAATCCACTTGAGGTAGTGAAAACAGTGCTGGGTTTATTTGATTTAAATACAAGTCCATACACAGGTGCTGCACAGTCTTCCAGAAAACACATCAAAACAGAAATAAACAAACAAAAGTCCTAGCCGTGTCTCGGCTCTAACTATACCATACACCGTCTCTAACTATCAGGCTGAGCAAGCCTACCGCTTGTCAGCTTCTGTAAAGAGTTTTTAAAGGGTTTTACCAACCTTTTGGCTCCTCACAAACCATCCCTGTTTGTGTGTCCCAGGCAGAGAGCAAAGGCTGTTTGCTCAGGTGAGCTTAAATTAGCCTGGAGAGGAGGACTAAGATCCGAACTGGATCATGTCTCAGAGACCTCTGAATGTATATGAGAGGAGCCTGGGAGATGTATAAACCCCGAACAGGACTTCTCCTGGCTCTCTCTGGGACGCTCTGCTACACATCACACAGAGATCATATATTTTGTTCCCAGAAGCACCTATAGGACTTGAAGTGTGTTAGTCCCATCACACAGAGATCATATATTTTGTTCCCAGAAGCACCTATAGGACTTGAAGTGTGTTAGTCCCATCACACAGAGATCATATATTTTGTTCCCAGAAGCACCTATAGGACTTGAAGTGTGTTAGTCCCATCACACAGAGATCATATATTTTGTTCCCAGAAGCACCTATAGGACTTGAAGTGTGTTAGTCCCATCACACAGAGATCATATATTTTGTTCCCAGAAGCACCTATAGGACTTGAAGTGTGTTAGTCCCATCACACAGACCTATATTTTCTTCCCAGAAGCACCTATAGGACTTGAAGTGTGTTAGTCCCATCACACAGAGATCATATATTTTGTTCCCAGAAGCACCTATAGGACTTGAAGTGTGTTAGTCCCATCACACAGAGATCATATATTTTGTTCCCAGAAGCACCTATAGGACTTGAAGTGTGTTAGTCCCATCACACAGAGATCATATATTTTGTTCCCAGAAGCACCTATAGGACTTGAAGTGTGTTAGTCCCATCACACAGACCTATATTTTCTTCCCAGAAGCACCTATAGGACTTGAAGTGTGTTAGTCCCATCACACAGAGATCATATATTTTGTTCCCAGAAGCACCTATAGGACTTGAAGTGTGTTAGTCCCATCACACAGAGATCATATATTTTGTTCCCAGAAGCACCTATAGGACTTGAAGTGTGTTAGTCCCATCACACGGACCTATATTTTCTTCCCAGAAGCACCTATAGGACTTGAAGTGTGTTAGTCCCATCACACAGAGATCATATATTTTGTTCCCAGAAGCACCTATAGGACTTGAAGTGTGTTAGTCCCATCACACAGAGATCATATATTTTGTTCCCAGAAGCACCTATATGACTTGAAGTGTGTTAGTCCCATCACACAGAGATCATATATTTTGTTCCCAGAAGCACCTATAGGACTTGAAGTGTGTTAGTCTCATCACACAGACCTATATTTTCTTCCCAGAGGCACCTATAGGACTTGAAGTGTGTTAGTCCCATCACACAGAGATCATATATTTTGTTCCCAGAAGCACCTATAGGACTTGAAGTGTGTTAGTCCCATCACACAGACCTATATTTTCTTCCCAGAAGCACCTATAGGACTTGAAGTGTGTTAGTCCCATCACACAGAGATCATATATTTTGTTCCCAGAAGCACCTATAGGACTTGAAGTGTGTTAGTCCCATCACACAGACCTATATTTTCTTCCCAGAGGCACCTATAGGACTTGAAGTGTGTTAGTCCCATCACACAGAGATCATATATTTTGTTCCCAGAAGCACCTATAGGACTTGAAGTGTGTTAGTCCCATCACACAGAGATCATATATTTTGTTCCCAGAAGCACCTATAGGACTTGAAGTGTGTTAGTCCCATCACACAGAGATCATATATTTTGTTCCCAGAAGCACCTATAGGACTTGAAGTGTGTTAGTCCCATCACACAGAGATCATATATTTTGTTCCCAGAAGCACCTATAGGACTTGAAGTGTGTTAGTCCCATCACACAGACCTATATTTTCTTCCCAGAAGCACCCATAGGACTTGAAGTGTGTTAGTCCCATCACACAGAGATCATATATTTTGTTCCCAGAAGCACCTATAGGACTTGAAGTGTGTTAGTCCCATCACACAGAGATCATATATTTTGTTCCCAGAAGCACCTATAGGACTTGAAGTGTGTTAGTCCCATCACACAGAGATCATATATTTTGTTCCCAGAAGCACCTATAGGACTTGAAGTGTGTTAGTCCCATCACACAGACCTATATTTTCTTCCCAGAAGCACCTATAGGACTTGAAGTGTGTTAGTCCCATCACACAGAGATCATATATTTTGTTCCCAGAAGCACCTATAGGACTTGAAGTGTGTTAGTCCCATCACACAGACCTATATTTTCTTCCCAGAAGCACCTATAGGACTTGAAGTGTGTTAGTCCCATCACACAGAGATCATATATTTTGTTCCCAGAAGCACCTATAGGACTTGAAGTGTGTTAGTCCCATCACACAGAGATCATATATTTTGTTCCCAGAAGCACCTATAGGACTTGAAGTGTGTTAGTCCCATCACACAGAGATCATATATTTTGTTCCCAGAAGCACCCATAGGACTTGAAGTGTGTTAGTCCCATCACACAGAGATCATATATTTTGTTCCCAGAAGCACCTATAGGACTTGAAGTGTGTTAGTCCCATCACACAGACCTATATTTTCTTCCCAGAAGCACCTATAGGACTTGAAGTGTGTTAGTCCCATCACACAGAGATCCTATATTTTGTTCCCATCAAGCACCTATAGGACTTGAAGTGTGTTAGTCCCATCACACAGACCTATATTTTCTTCCCAGAAGCACCTATAGGACTTGAAGTGTGTTAGTCCCATCACACAGAGATCCTATATTTTGTTCCCAGAAGCACCTATAGGACTTGAAGTGTGTTAGTCCCATCACACAGACCTATATTTTTTCCCAGAAGCACCTATAGGACTTCTAGTGTGTTAGTGGCATCACACAGAGCTCCTATATTTTCTTCTCAGCAGCACCCACAGGACTTCTAGTGTGTTAGTGGCATCACACAGAGCTCCTCTATTTTCTTTGCAGAAGCACCCATAGGACTTCTAGTGTGTTAGTGGCATCACACAGAGCTCCTATATTTTCTTCTCAGCACCCACAGGACTTCTAGTGTGTGTTAGTGGCATCACACAGAGCTCCTCTATTTTCTTTGCAGAAGCACCCACAGGACTTCTAGTGTGTTAGTGGCATCACACAGAGCTCCTCTATTTTCTTTGCAGAAGCACCCACAGGACTTCTAGTGTGTTAGTGGCATCACACAGAGCTCCTCTATTTTCTTTGCAGAAGCACCCATAGGACTTCTAGTGTGTTAGTGGCATCACACAGAGCTCCTATATTTTCTTCTCAGCAGCACCCACAGGACTTCTAGTGTGTTAGTGGCATCACACAGAGCTCCTCTATTTTCTTTGCAGAAGCACCCATAGGACTTCTAGTGTGTTAGTGGCATCACACAGAGCTCCTATATTTTCTTCTCAGCAGCACCCACAGGACTTCTAGTGTGTTAGTGGCATCACACAGAGCTCCTCTATTTTCTTTGCAGAAGCACCCACAGGACTTCTAGTGTGTTAGTGGCATCACACAGAGCTCCTCTATTTTCTTTGCAGAAGCACCCATAGGACTTCTAGTGTGTTAGTGGCATCACACAGAGCTCCTCTATTTTCTTTGCAGAAGCACCCACAGGACTTCTAGTGTGTTAGTGGCATCACACAGAGCTCCTCTATTTTCTTTGCAGAAGCACCCATAGGACTTCTAGTGTGTTAGTGGCATCACACAGAGCTCCTCTATTTTCTTCTCAGCAGCACCCACAGGACTTCTAGTGTGTTAGTGGCATCACACAGAGCTCCTCTATTTTCTTTGCAGAAGCACCCATAGGACTTCTAGTGTGTTAGTGGCATCACACAGAGCTCCTCTATTTTCTTCTCAGCAGCACCCACAGGACTTCTAGTGTGTTAGTGGCATCACACATAGCTCCTCTATTTTCTTTGCAGAAGCACCCATAGGACTTCTAGTGTGTTAGTGGCATCACACAGAGCTCCTATATTTTCTTCTCAGCAGCACCCACAGGACTTCTAGTGTGTTAGTGGCATCACACAGAGCTCCTCTATTTTCTTTGCAGAAGCACCCACAGGACTTCTAGTGTGTTAGTGGCATCACACAGAGCTCCTATATTTTCTTCTCAGCAGCACCCACAGGACTTCTAGTGTGTTAGTGGCATCACACAGAGCTCCTCTATTTTCTTTGCAGAAGCACCCATAGGACTTCTAGTGTGTTAGTGGCATCACACAGAGCTCCTATATTTTTTTTTCAGCAGCACCCACAGGACTTCTAGTGTGTTAGTGGCATCACACAGAGCTCCTCTATTTTCTTTGCAGAAGCACCCACAGGACTTCTAGTGTGTTAGTGGCATCACACAGAGCTCCTCTATTTTCTTTGCAGAAGCACCCATAGGACTTCTAGTGTGTTAGTGGCATCACACAGAGCTCCTCTATTTTCTTTGCAGAAGCACCCACAGGACTTCTAGTGTGTTAGTGGCATCACACAGAGCTCCTCTATTTTCTTTGCAGAAGCACCCATAGGACTTCTAGTGTGTTAGTGGCATCACACAGAGCTCCTCTATTTTCTTCTCAGCAGCACCCACAGGACTTCTAGTGTGTTAGTGGCATCACACAGAGCTCCTCTATTTTCTTTGCAGAAGCACCCATAGGACTTCTAGTGTGTTAGTGGCATCACACATAGCTCCTCTATTTTCTTCTCAGCAGCACCCACAGGACTTCTAGTGTGTTTAGTGGCATCACACAGAGCTCCTCTATTTTCTTTGCAGAAGCACCCATAGGACTTCTAGTGTGTTAGTGGCATCACACAGAGCTCCTATATTTTCTTCTCAGCAGCACCCACAGGACTTCTAGTGTGTTAGTGGCATCACACAGAGCTCCTCTATTTTCTTTGCAGAAGCACCCACAGGACTTCTAGTGTGTTAGTGGCATCACACAGAGCTCCTCTATTTTCTTTGCAGAAGCACCCATAGGACTTCTAGTGTGTTAGTGGCATCACACAGAGCTCCTATATTTTCTTCTCAGCAGCACCCACAGGACTTCTAGTGTGTTAGTGGCATCACACAGAGCTCCTCTATTTTCTTTGCAGAAGCACCCTTAGGACTTCTAGTGTGTTAGTGGCATCACACAGAGCTCCTATATTTTCTTCTCAGCAGCACCCACAGGACTTCTAGTGTGTTAGTGGCATCACACAGAGCTCCTCTATTTTCTTTGCAGAAGCACCCATAGGACTTCTAGTGTGTTAGTGGCATCACACAGAGCTCCTATATTTTCTTCTCAGCAGCACCCACAGGACTTCTAGTGTGTTAGTGGCATCACACAGAGCTCCTCTATTTTCTTTGCAGAAGCACCCATAGGACTTCTAGTGTGTTAGTGGCATCACACAGAGCTCCTATATTTTCTTCTCAGCAGCACCCACAGGACTTCTAGTGTGTTAGTGGCATCACACAGAGCTCCTCTATTTTCTTTGCAGAAGCACCCATAGGACTTCTAGTGTGTTAGTGGCATCACACAGAGCTCCTATATTTTCTTCTCAGCAGCACCCACAGGACTTCTAGTGTGTTAGTGGCATCACACAGAGCTCCTCTATTTTCTTCTCAGCAGCACCCACAGGACTTCTAGTGTGTTAGTGGCATCACACAGAGCTCCTCTATTTTCTTTGCAGAAGCACCCACAGGACTTCTAGTGTGTTAGTGGCATCACACAGAGCTCCTCTATTTTCTTTGCAGAAGCACCCATAGGACTTCTAGTGTGTTAGTGGCATCACACAGAGCTCCTCTATTTTCTTCTCAGCAGCACCCACAGGACTTCTAGTGTGTTAGTGGCATCACACAGAGCTCCTCTATTTTCTTTGCAGAAGCACCCATAGGACTTCTAGTGTGTTAGTGGCATCACACAGAGCTCCTATATTTTCTTCTCAGCAGCACCCACAGGACTTCTAGTGTGTTAGTGGCATCACACAGAGCTCCTCTATTTTCTTTGCAGAAGCACCCATAGGACTTCTAGTGTGTTAGTGGCATCACACAGAGCTCCTATATTTTCTTCTCAGCAGCACCCACAGGACTTCTAGTGTGTTAGTGGCATCACACAGAGCTCCTCTATTTTCTTTGCAGAAGCACCCATAGGACTTCTAGTGTGTTAGTGGCATCACACAGAGCTCCTATATTTTCTTCTCAGCAGCACCCACAGGACTTCTAGTGTGTTAGTGGCATCACACAGAGCTCCTCTATTTTCTTTGCAGAAGCACCCATAGGACTTCTAGTGTGTTAGTGGCATCACACAGAGCTCCTATATTTTCTTCTCAGCAGCACCCACAGGACTTCTAGTGTGTTAGTGGCATCACACAGAGCTCCTCTATTTTCTTTGCAGAAGCACCCATAGGACTTCTAGTGTGTTAGTGGCATCACACAGAGCTCCTATATATTCTTCTCAGCAGCACCCACAGGACTACCGACTACAATGGCTGGAAGACCGCCAAGGGGAGGCAGAGCGTGCAGAGCCAAGAACACAGGGCAGGCAGGCTCTGTTTCTAGTGGACGTGGCCGTGGCCGTGGACGTGGTCGTGCATCGTCATCAGCACGTGGCCATGGGACACGCGCGTCTTTGTTTTCGGCAGCTGGACATGTGGAGCCGCATCATGCTGAAGGCTTGGTAGAATGGATGACCAAGCCCTCCTCATCCTCCTCATCCTCTCTCACCCAGGCTCAGGGTACTGGCAGAGCATCATCAGCCACCCCTTCCCTAGACCCACCATGTCCTCCTGAGGAGTCCCCCGAACTCTTTGAGCACAGTGTTGGGTACATGCTCCAGGAGGATGCCCAACGATTCGAAGGCTCGGATGATGATACCCAGCTTGAGGAATCTGGCAGTACTGTTCCACCAGCTGCAGCTTACTGCCAGGGTTGCTCTAGTGGTGAAGAGGGAGGGGATGATGAGGTCACTGACTCCACGTGGGTGCCTGAAGGGAGAGAGGATGAGGAGGAGGACGAGGAGGAGGAGGATGCGGCGTCACATGTCCAACGAGGCAGGATGCCCCCTGGAGGCCAGGTAGAGGCCAGCACAGCAACTGTACAACACCGCAGAGCTCCGCCTGTGCAGGGCGCTGCCTCTGCACGTTATCAGAAAAGTTCTTTGGTGTGGGCCTTTTTTGAGACGAGTGCATCAGATCGCACCACTGCTATTTGCAATATTTGTCTCAAGCGTATCTCGCGTGGCCAAAACATCAGCTGCTTGGGCACCACAAGCATGACCAGACATATGGCGACCTGCCATGCAGCTCGTTGGCAGGCACACATAAAAGACCCACACCAAAGAACTAAGCGGACCTCTCCTTGCTCCTCCTCAGCTGGGATCTCCATCCCCACTACACCTTCAGTCCTCTCTGAAAGCTGCTCTGAGAGGACTGAAGGTGTAGAATTAGGTGTGTCACAACCAAGTACTTGCAGTACACCGACGTCCGATTGCAGCAGGCAAATTTCCCTGCCCCAGCTGCTGGACCGTAGAAAGAAGTACACTCCCAGCCATCCACATGCCCAGCGGTTGAATGCTAGCCTGGCTAAATTGCTAGCACTTCAACTGCTGCCTTTTCAGTTGGTAGACTCGGCCCCCTTCCGTGAGTTTGTTCAATGTGCGGTTCCTCAGTGGCAGGTTCCCAAACGCCACTTTTTTTCTCACGGAAGGCGATTCCGTCTCTCTACCGGCATGTGGAGGGCAATGTCCATGCCTCGCTGGACAGGGCGGTCAGCGGTAAGGTGCATATTACCGCTGACTCATGGTCCAGCAGGCATGGACAGGGACGGTACCTTTCTTTCACGGCCCATTGGGTCACTCTATTGGCAGCTGGGAGGGATGCAGGACAAGGTGCAGTAGTGTTGGAGGTTGTTCCGCCACCACGCCTCCAAAACGCTACTACTGCTACTGGTTGTGACACACCTCTCTCCTCCACCCCCTCCTCTTCTTCTTCCTCCAGTGCTCTGTCCTTGGAACCAGCGGTGCTCCGTAGGCGTACAAGGGGCTACGCAAGTACGCAGGCAAAAAGATGCCATGCCGTGCTTGCGCTGGTGTGTTTGGGGGACAGGAGCCACACTGGGCCAGAGGTTCTGGCAGCTCTGCAGGGGCAGGCCGAGAGGTGGTTGACGCCACGTCAGCTTAAGCCAGGAATGGTCGTTTCTGACAATGGCACCAACCTCCTCTCCGCCCTGCGACAGGGGCAGCTCACCCATGTGCCCTGCATGGCTCACGTCCTCAACCTGGTGGTGCAGCGGTTCTTGGGCAGGTTCCCAGGCTTACAGGATGTCCTGAGGCAGGCCAGGAAAGTCTGTGTGCATTTCCGCCGATCTTATAATGCCAGTGCTCGGCTGACTGAGCTGCAAAAGGAGCTGAACCTGCCCAAGAACCGCCTAATATGTGACATGCCCACCAGGTGGAACTCAACGTTGGCCATGCTGCAGCGACTGCACACGCAGCAGAGGGCCATCAATGAGTACCTTTGCGACTATGGCACCAGGACAGGGTCAGGGGAGCTTGGTTTTTTTTCCCCACGTCAGTGGAGCATGATCAGGGATGCATGCACTGTCCTCTCACCATTTGAGGAGGCCACGAGGATGGTGAGCAGTGACAGTGCATGCATCAGTGACACTGTCCCTCTTGTCCACCTGTTGGAGCATACGCTGCGTGGGATAATGGACAGGGCACTTGAGGCAGAACAGAGGCAGGAAGAGGAGGACTTCCTTGCCTCTCAAGGCCCCCTTTATCCGGACAGTGTTCCTTCTGTCCCACCCATCACACAGGAAGAGGATGAGGAGGAGGAGGAGGAGGAGGAGGAGGATTGTGTGAGCATGGAGGTGGAGCCTGGCACTCAGCATCAGCAGCAGCAGTCTTTTAGGGATGATGTACAGTCCCAACAAACCAGTGGACTTGTACGTGGCTGGGAGGAGGTGGCTGGCGATCATGTCATCCTCAGTGACCCAGAAGACTCCGGACCGAATGCCTCAGCTAACCTACGCTGCATGGCCTCCCTGATCCTGCAAAGCCTGCGGAAGGATCCTCGTGTTCTTCGGATCAAGGAGAGGGACCATTACTGGCTGGCCACTCTCCTTGATCCGCGGTACAAGGGTAAGGTTGCGGACCTTATCTTGCCGTCGCAGAGGGAGCAGAGGATGAGACATCTCAGGGAGGCCTTGCAGAAAGGTCTGTGCAACGCGTTCCCAGAAACTGGGAGGCTACAAACTCCTGGTCCTGGGCGACGAGTTGCTGAGGCTTCGGTCAGTAGCAGAAGGAGCGGTGGGGAAGGTGGACGTCTGACCGATGCGTTCAGACAATTTTTTAGTCCGCAGCCCCAAGGTATGATTGGTTCCAGCAACCATCGCCAGCGTCTGATATACATGGTGCAGGAATACCTTGGGGCAAGGTCAGACTTGGACACCTTTCCCACCGAAAATCCTCTGGCTTACTGGGTCCTGAGGATGGATCACTGGCCAGAGCTTGCACAGTATGCAATTGAGCTACTGGCCTGTCCTGCCTCCAGCGTTCTTTCCGAACGCACATTCAGTGCTGCTGGAGGATTTGTCACCGATCATAGGGTGCGCCTGTCCACCGCCTCGGTTGACCGACTGACCTTCATCAAAATGAATCAGTCTTGGATCACCACCAGCTACCAGGCACCTGAGGCGGATATAACCGAATAATTTTTAATATCACATCCCTTCAAGACTGCCTATGCTGATGCTGAGTGACTGTCCTCTTATGTTCACTGACTATCCTCTTCCTCCTCCTCAATGATCCATGCCACCACACCAGTGCCTAAGGCACAATTTTTCAGCCCCTGTTTAACAGGGGCGTGTACATACAATTTTTATAAAAAAATGCTTCGCAACACGTGTGACTGCTGTGCTCCAAGTACAGTATCTGTGAGGGGTTGCAGTGTTGTGGCACCAGCACCAGTGCCTAAGGCACAATTTTTCAGCCCCTGTTTAACAGGGGCGGGTAATTACAATTTTTTTAAAAAATGCTTCGCAACACGTGTGACTGCTGTGCTCCAAGTACAGTATCTGTGAGGGGTTGCAGTGTTGTGGCACCAGCACCAGTGCCTAAGGCACAATTTTTCAGCCCCTGTTTAACAGGGGCGGGTAATTACAATTTTTTAAAAAAAATGCTTTGCAACACGTGTGACTGCTGTGCTCCAAGTACAGTATCTGTGAGGGGTTGCAGTGTTGTGGCACCAGCACCAGTGCCTAAGGCACAATTTTTCAGCCCCTGTTTAACAGGGCGGGTAATTACAATTTTTTAAAAAAAATGCTTCGCAACACGTGTGACTGCTGTGCTCCAAGTACAGTATCTGTGAGGGGTTGCAGTGTTGTGGCACCAGCACCAGTGCCTAAGGCACAATTTTTCAGCCCCTGTTTAACAGGGGCGGGTAATTACAATTTTTTAAAAAAATGCTTTGCAACACGTGTGACTGCTGTGCTCCAAGTACAGTATCTGTGAGGGGTTGCAGTGTTGTGGCACCAGCACCAGTGCCTAAGGCACAATTTTTCAGCCCCTGTTTAACAGGGGCGGGTAATTACAATTTTTTAAAAAAATGCTTCGCAACACGTGTGACTGCTGTGCTCCAAGTACAGTATCTGTGAGGGGTTGCAGTGTTGTGGCACCAGCACCAGTGCCTAAGGCACAATTTTTCAGCCCCTGTTTAACAGGGGCGGGTAATTACAATTTTTTAAAAAAATGCTTTGCAACACGTGTGACTGCTGTGCTCCAAGTACAGTATCTGTGAGGGGTTGCAGTGTTGTGGCACCAGCACCAGTGCCTAAGGCACAATTTTTCAGCCCCTGTTTAACAGGGGCGGGTAATTACAAATCTTGATCTAATAGTTCACAGCAGGGCCCATTCCTGCGCCCACCAAGAGTAACTATGAGGGCCTACAGTCTTGTGGCAACACCGTCCACCACCACCGCCAAAGGCCCAATTTTTCTGCCCTGTTCATCAGGTGCTTGCAATTACAAATCTTGATCTAATAACACACAGCAGGGCCCATTCCTGCGCCCACCAAGAGTAACTGTGAGAGCTTACAGTCTTGTGGCAACACCGTCCACCACCACCGCCAAAGGCCCAATTTTTCTGCCCTGTTCATCAGGTGCTTGCAATTACAAATCTTGATCTAATAACTTACAGCAGGGCCCATTCTTGCGCCCACCAAGAGTAACTGTGAGAGCTTACAGTCTTGTGGCAACACCGTCCACCACCACCGCCAAAGGCCCAATTTTTCTGCCCTGTTCATCAGGTGCTTGCAATTACAAATCTTGATCTAATAACTCACAGTAGGGCCCATTCCTGCGCCCACCAAGAGTAACTGTGAGAGCTTACAGTCTTGTGGCAACACCGTCCACCACCACCACCACCCCCAATTTTTCTGCCCTGTTCAACAGGTGCATGCAATTACAAATCTTGATCTATTAACTCACAGCAGGGCCCATTCCTGTGCCCACCAGTCTTGTGGCTACACCAACATCTAATAGGGCAAATTTCTGCAGAGTATATACGCCAGGCCCCTACTTTCAAACATCCAACTTACAAACGACTCCTACTTGCAAATGGAAAGAGAAAACAGGAAGTGAGAGGAAATCTACCCCTAGGAAGGGAAATTCTATCCTGTTAGATTTAATTTGGGAAAAAGGTATCTCCTCTCTACTGATACTTTATCACCAATCCTTGTTTCAATTAAAACCCCACTTTTTCCAAAAACATTTGTCATTGGGACGGAAAGTGAGGTGACATGTTCTGAACAGATGTGCAAAGACAGCAAATGTTACAGGGGTGATAACCCCTCCCTATGTTCTCCAAAAAGCTTAAAAATAGATTTTTTTGGGATGGAGCTACACTTCATAATGTACCTGTTCAGATTCTACTTAAGAACAAACCTAAAGCCGCAAGTGGTTTTAAATGGCTTCTTTTTTTCCTTTACAAATGTCATTTTGTGCAAGGACAGTTCTAAACACGGGAAACACATGCCACTTCACAGGCATACTTTAGACACCCCCCAGGTACCATATTTAAAGGAAAATTTCACTTTTTTTTTTTCACTTTATGCATCATTAAAATGACTGCTCCCGAAAAAACGTTAGTTTTTAAAAGTTCTTTTTGCATTGATATATGTCCCCTGGGGCAGGACCCGGGTCCCCAAACCTGTTTTTTATGACATTAACATGCATATTGGCCGTTGTAATTAGCACTTTTGATTTCGAACGTTCGCGTCCATTATAACGTATAGGGTTCGAAAATTTGCGCGAACTTTCGGTCGGTTCGAAGGTTCTGGTGCGAACCGAACCCGGGGGTGTTCGGCTCATCCCTATATATATATATATACACAGTGTTAGGTCCCTATAGGGTCACTGAGAGGTGGTGTTTGTTACCCTTTCCTATCCCCTGAGTTTTTGCTATAGTGCAAAATAGGCAGGTTAATAATCCATTTTCAATTATCAAGCATGATTCCTCACTTTCTGCAGAACTTCTCACTAGGTGCCAATTGTGTAAATATGGTTATGTACAAAATTGTGTATCTAGAAATCTTAATAAAATCTGACATTTCAACCAATAAATTGAAAAATAAATTTTAGCAGTTTTTTTTTAGAAATTGTCACTATGAAATACAACGGTGTACAATAAGGTATATGCTGTTTCAGGTAAATATAAAATTGCATTGGGGGTCAAAGATGAGTCACAGTCTAACAATCATGGCTATTGTCCCACATCTGTTTGACTTAGCAAGTATTTGTCTACAATGGGAGCACATTGAGGAGCTAAGTTGCACATCTTAGCCCATGGGATGCAAAGTGTGAGGTTCTCACTGCTGGAGTGGCAGCATGAATTTTTCTTTTATTTCCGTAGCATGGAGTTGTCCTATGTGTAAATATATTTGTGGCCAGTATTTAATATTATATACAGTATAGATCTAACAAATGATGCTCTTTAAAGGTAAATCATAAATGGCTATAACAAATACCCATTAATTATTTAGCCCAGTTATGTAATTCATTAAAATTAAATAAATGTATGATTAAATATGTATCAAAATTGGTAGAGGGGTAGTCCCCACACCTCTCCTTGGACGATAGTGTCCTGGCCCCCCTTCCCCCTCCTTTTCTTCTTTCAATAAATATGCATACTGTATCTCTGGTGCTTTCTGGCTCCATTTTGAGGTAAGAATCATTATTAGTATCCCTGCTCCTCCGTATTTCTTGCCTTCTGTCTCCCCAATAGGTTGATCTTGTACCACTTTTCATATATTTCAGATTTGTGGGTTATTTGGGGCAGGTGTTTTTTTTTTCCCCTCTTCTCAAGTCTCACGGCTACTTTTAGTTAAGATTATGCATGGTGATGCTTTTATGTTCTGTTTTCTGCAGATATGATATAGTATTATTGTATCTAAAAGTTCTACAAAAAAAGAGGATGTGTTTTTGTATTTTTTGGAACTAATATATTGTTTGTAATATTCATTAGCTACCAGATTCAAAAACACTAAAATATGGATACAGGGGGTCCCCGACTTACGAACACCCGACCTACGAACAACCCCTACTTACGAACGGGGTGCTGCGGGGACCCTCCGCCATTTTTCGGTGGTTTTCGGCGTCTTTCGGCCAGTCTGCGCATGCGCGGCCATACGGAGCGTCGAAAAATGCCGGAAATGTCCGTAATTTGCCGCGCATGCACAGAACGGCAACAGACGGAACATCGGAAATGTCCGGAAATCTCCGTATTTGTCGGTCTGCGCATGCGCGCCGACTTACGAACATTTCCGACTTCCGTACACGGGGCCAGTCCCTAACGAGTTCGTAACTCGGGGACCCCCTGTACTGAGGAAGCCTTCTAATTGGGCAAAACCCATTGATCTACAAACTCCATGATATCCATCTTTGTACAGATGTTTGTATTATATGTCCACAATTATGATATATTACCTTTTATGGAGGTCTCTCTTTTTGTATAAATGAAAACCTTGTTATTTTATGCACTTTGGAACGTTGTTTTTTGACTTTGGACACTTTAAAGTCCCCATTCTCCATAGTCTCCCCACTTGGAGAGGCATGGGTACTACTTCTCTACCCCTTTTGAATGTATGCAGGGGATTGTGCCAGATTGTTTAACAAACTCTCCCATCCTATATCCAGTATTTAAATACAGTGTGTAGTTCTTTCTGTATATATATTATCCTCTGGTAGTTCCCTGCATATAATTAAGACTGGGAGAGAAAGATGTCACAAACCATGAAACTGAGACATAAGTACAGTTAAATCACACTTGTTTAATAATAATAATAATAATAATAAAAAGATAAACAGAGTAAACGTAGTAAAAACATAGCCAGAGTTCAGGAACCAGAATGGATAGTCAGACAAGCTAAAACGTCAGGGAGCCAGAGATGAGCGTAGTAGAACAGCAAACAGGATCTGGAGCCAAAGGGAATGTCAGCCAAGCAAGTCTTTAACAGGAACACAGGAGAGCATCTCTAGAGATGTGACCAAGGCGAAGGCAGAGATCATCTGGGCTGGATGGCTTAAGTAGGCAGGACTGATGAGCAGGATATCATCAACAGGTGAGTCACTGTGGAGAGGAAGGAGCTGGCAATTAGCTGACAGCTGAGCGGCCAGCTTTGAGAAGGAAGGGCTGAGCCCAACCCTGATAAAGGGCAACCTTTATAGTAGGAAACATGTTTTATAGGTTAGGGCAGGGCTAGGGCTAGTGAAAACTGAGGTCAGATCCAGGCAGTAGTGACAGTCATACCTGGATTGCAAAAATCTAAATGGATAAAAAGTAAAAAAAAATTGCACTTCCTGCTCACATATTTTAATTGTAAATTTAGCTTTTTGTCTTCACTTACACTTTAAATCTGATTGTGTATTAAAGTTCTTAGCTAATGCTAGACACAATAATAAAACAAGAAAACATTCAGAGCAATGTCTTTAGCCCTAAAGGGCAAGGAGTGAAAATGTCACAATGGTACAATAAACAGTACATCTCATGAAAAGCACCATGTGGATGGAAAAAAGTATGCTGCTATCCCCTGGGTAAAAAAAAATCAGCTGTTAGGTGATATTTAGGGTGGTGGATTGTGCTTTTGGAAAGAATTTATGAGACGTAAATGTTCTTTCCATGGTAACCTGGAAATACAGAGTAGGCTTCATGGGTGTGATAATATACAGTGTGAATAATGAAATCACAATAGACCACTTGTAAACTGTTATTCTTTGCCACAAGCGAGAACAAGACAACTGTCATTGCATTAAATAAGCAGTATCGTGTGGTTATTGGTTGAAAGGCCATTGTGTGATTTTAACCATTAAGTACATAAGATTGGCTACAGTTGTATATTCCTATCCTTCTTCCCTAGCTATTGTCAATTAAATCTAATACACAGTTATTGTTTTATTTATTTTGTATTTAGAGAGCATATGATCAGTTCTTTCTACTACATCCATTAAAGATAAGTAGGATGACAGATGGTTGAGCTAATCCTGAAAATGTCAGTATATTTTGACAACCATATCCATATTTTGGGATCACAGAAATATGTTTCTAAGAGTTCTATAAAAACAATACAAAAAATGAAAAATGCTGTCAGTTAAACACCCCCTGGAGGACTTTCAGGGAATTAACAGGAAATTAGAAGGTTTTATTGGAAGTAGAGAAGGACTTACAGTGCCTTGCAAAAGTATTCACCCCCCTTGCCATTTTTCGTGTTTTGTTGTCTCACAACCTGGAATTGTTTGAGGATTTGCATCATTTAATTTACAGAACATGCCCACAACTTCGAAGATGTTTTTTTTTATTATTATTATTTTTAAGCAAACAACAAAAAGGACAAATTAACAGAAAAAGTCAATTTGCATAACTATTCACCCCCCTAAAGTCAATACTTTGTAAAGCCACCTCCATCACAGCTCCAAGTCACTTTGGATAAGCCTCTATGAGCTTGCCACATCTTACCACTGGGATTTTTGCTCATTCCTCCTTGCAAAACTGCTCCAGCTTCTTCAAGTTGGATGGTTTGTGCTTGTGAATAGCAATCTTTAAGTCTGACCACAGATTTTCTATTGGATTGGGATCTGGGCTTTGACTAGGCCATTCCAACACATTTCCATGTTTCCCCTTAAACCACTCAAGTGTTGCATTAGCAGTGTGTTTGGGGTCATTGTCCCGCTGGAAGGTCCCTCCTAGCCTCAAATCACACACAGAGTGGTACAGGTTTTGCTCAAGAATATCCCTGTATTTAGCACCATCCATCTTTTCCTCAACTCCGACCAGTTTCCCAGTTCCGACTGCTGAAAAACATCCCCACAGCACGATGCTGCCACCACCATGTTTCACTGTGGGGATGGTGTTTTTTGGGTGATGTGATGTGTTGGGTTTGCGCCAGACATAGCGTTTTCTTTGATGGCCAAAAAGTTCAATTTTAGTCTCATCAGACCAGAGCACCTTCCTTCATACATTTTGGGAGTCTCGCACATGCCTTTTCGGAAACTCAAAACGTGCCATTTTGTTATTTGCTGAAAGTAATGGCTTTCTTCTTGCCACTCTCCCATAAAGCCCAAATCTATGGAGCGTACGGCTTATTGTCGTCCTATGTACAGATACTCCAGTCTCTGCTGTGGAACTCTGCAGCTCCACCAGGGTTACCTTAGGTCTCTGTGCTGCCTCCTTTCCCGGTCTGTGAGTTTTGGTGTGCGGTAGTCTCTTGGCAGGTTTGCTGTAATTCTATGTTCTTTCCATTTGGTTATGATAGATTTGATGGTGCTCCTAGGGATCATCAAAGAGTTGGATATAACCAAAGATAACCCTGACTTGTACTTCTCAACAACACTGTCCCTTACTTGTTTGGAGAGTTCCTTGGTCTTCGTGGCAGTGTTTGGTTAGTGGTGCCTCTTGCTTAGGAGTTGCAGCCTCTTAGGCCTTTCAAAAAGGTGTGTATATGTAATGACAGATCATGGGACACTTAGATTGCACACAGGTGGACATCATTTCACTAATTATGTGACTTCTAAAGGTAATTTGTTGCACTAGAGCTTTTTATGGGCTTCATAACAAAGGGGGTGAATACATACGCTCATGCCAATTATCAGTTTTTTATTTCTGAAAAATAGTTTTATGTATATATTTTTCTAATTTTACTTCACCAACTTAGACTATTGTGTTCTGATCCATCACATATAATCCAGATTAAAAAAAAAAAACATTAAACTGAAATCTGTAATGTAATAAAATAGTTAAAAAGCGAAGGGGGGTGAATACTTTTGCAAGGCACTGTAAATGCGACTAAGTAAGGTTTCAATACATGATGTCTAACTGTTGCCTTTTTCCTTTTTTTTTCTTCTCCTTCTTTTTTTTGTTAGTTTGTGTAATGTTTTGTAATATATTTTATGGTATTATTATACCATCTATATATGAATTTGTGTTTGTATAATATTTTTTCAATAGATTGAAGTAAAAGCAATACAATTTCTGATTATCTGAAAGATGTATTAGGGAACCCACTTGGATTTCGCTAAATTCGCAATGATGCCACCAATAAATGTATTAGGGAACCCACTTGGCGTTCTCTAAATGCGCAATGATGCCACCACTATCCCGGCTGTCAATGGTTGTTAAGAAAGCAGCTTGTACCCGCTACATCCTTATCAACCACCAACATCCCCCAGCCCATTCTCCAGCTATGTAAGCAAATAGGGGGAATAGAGCCTTACATTACTGCCTATATATGGCCATGGTCATATTTGGGCAATGATGTCACCACTATCCTGCCCCTTCCTTTATATGGCTGTTAAAATCCCAGGGAGCTGTCATACAGCTAATATTAAGTTGGGGATCGTTTGTGTGCAGGAGTTTGTTGTTTTATTTTTTTTTTAGTGAGTCAGTGATGGCAGGCATTGTGATTGATGTGATTGATGATAGAGTTAGACAATGGACTTTTTTGGGGATCTTTATTTGTTTAATAAAGGACTCGTCAAACCTTTGGGTGTCTTTATTTCTAGGTTACATTTTTTTTGTGACTGAGAAGGTGTACCCCATATTCATTCATGTGGGTGTGGTATCTGGGGGCTCCCTGTATTATTGAAGGGGCTTCCAGATTCCAATAAGCCCCTCACCTGCAGATCAATCCCTAAGGATCTGTATGAATTTCATTGGAGACACATTTTTTTTTGCATGAAGCAACCCCTTAAAACCCATATCAAAAGGTTTGGTATGCATTTTGGGGGCAAATCTACACACTTTGCTTTTCATTCATGCTGTAGGATTATGTAGCCAAACATCATGCATAACAGCAGTATTACTTCCTCTATTACATGCTGTCAGTGGTTTCACCACCAAGTCCTTAAAAAACAGTGAAGTCACCAGATCATTCACTTACATTGATGGGAATCCCTGGCTATGTAAGCAAGGGGGAGGGGGCAGTTTAAAAAGAACAGCATGGGGTTTCTCCAGTTCACTCTAGGTCCTTTAGGTCTGCCCCTCTCCTCCTGAAACATACCAGGCAAGATGCCACCTAGTCCCCATGTTTATGAGGACAAGGCCCTTTTTTCCATAATCTTAGCTTGGTGGTTGTGGGGGTGTGTAGATGGGGGCTTATCAGAATCCAGAAACCCAGATACTGTTCCACCCCCCCCCCCCCCCCCATGAATTGAATGAGTATGGAGTTTGTAGTACCCTCATTTACAAAAAAATCTAAACAGTTTCTTAGGTGATGTAATTGTCCATCCCTTGTATATTACAGCTATCATCCACCGAACCTGCTGTTCGGTAGGAGGCAAAGTGAACGGGCCAGACACGTCTTGTGGCAGTGTTTTCTTCTTTTAGTGGGTAAGCAGGCATAGTGATCAATGTATATATACAATGCTGGATGACTTGATTGACAGTGGATGCACATTATGGGACACTTTTGTGTTTTTTTTGTAATAAAGGACTTTTTTTAGTCCTTATATTTCTTAGTAAATGAGTAGAGGGTACTAATTCACTTGGAAGGCGGGCAGTATCTGGGTGCCCTTTATTGTTAGAGAGGGCCTCCAGGTTATGATAAGTCCCTGCCCACAGACCACTGCAACCACCAGGCCAGAGTTGTGGGAAAGAGGCCCTTATCCTCATTAATATTGGGACAAGGTGTCCCTCCACCCCCCTGGCCATTCAGGGTTCATGCTCAGATTAAGAGTCTGGTGTGGATTTTTATGGGAACTCACTCTTTTGTTTTTCTGCATGGAGTCTTACTTGGAGGTATGGCTCTACCAGATGCTAACCTTTATCATATGACATACCCTCTGACCAGTGTTGGTCATCTTACTTTAAAAAAGTAATTAGTTAAGTTACAAATTATTTCTCCCAAAAAGTAATTGCGTTAGTAACTCGGTTACTACATTGCAAAAGTAATTAGTTACTCAGCAAAGTAACTGTGACAGGGGTGGCAAGGTGGTACTTGAGGGGTGGCAGCGGTGGTACTTGAGGGGTGGCAGCGGTGGTACTTATGGGGGTGACAGTGGTGGTGGTGTACAGTACTTGGGGGGGTGGCAGCGGTGGTACTTGGGGGGTGGCAGCGGTGGTGTACTTTGGGGGGGTGGCAGGCAGCGGTGGTACTGTGGGGGGGGGGTGGCAGCGGTGGTGGTGCCATCCTCTCCCACCACCACCTCGGCCTCTTACTGATCCCATCCCCCACCTCTCTGGATAGGCGGGGCGGGATGGGGCGGTCCACACAGTCTCTCTGAGTCTCAGCCTTTTCTCAGTTCAGCAGGCGAAAGCCCCCCTCCCCACAGCGTAACGAACGGCCAGGCAGCGCGGCCATGGCGGGCCTCCCAGGTGGTAGATGTAATTACAGTAACGCCGCCCAAGTAATGGGAACTGAGTTACCCTGAGGGTTAGAGTAATCAGTTAGATTACTCGTTACCCTCTAAAGTAACTGCGTTAAGTAACTCAGTTTATTTTAACTGAGTTACTTACATCACTGCCTCTGACTAGGGTGCTGGCTTGGGCCCTCTCAAACAGTGGGTGCAGGTGGAGCAGACTCTTTCCAGGATTCTGTTGGACTCTGTGCCATGGTGCCTAACTGATTTGCCTACTTTAGTTCTCACCCACCCTACGGTGGGGGAAACCTGGCATGTTTGTTCAAAAGTGTTCCGGGATTCCTCCATTGCTCCGAACCCTTCCCTGCTTACCCCCATAGTTGGAAACCCTGCCTTCAGTCCTGGCCTACATTTTTGTACAATAAATCTTTATTGAAGGGTGAAATACAGTTTACAATGAAATAACAGAACTCAAAAAAAGCATTAGTCATAAACAAGGGGTCCTTAGATGCTTAGGACCGTTCAGTAAACATAGGCCAGTACAACTCATTGACAGGGACATAAAATGCCATTAAAGGGCAAAACATACCTCGTATAGTTATCTTGCCTTGGCTTAACACCAATGTATACAATGAATGACTATGAATCCTCTTATGTTGATTGAGACATAATTTCCGCATAGGCGAAAGAGAGTTTAAAGGCAAACCAGCAGGACCATATTTTCTTGGATAAATCAGGTTTATTTCTAAGGGTATAGGTGAGATCTTCCATATAATATATATATGGTCTACTTCCAGGACCTTGTGCCATACAATCCTTCCTTTGTGAAGACCCCATGTTGAACCCCAAACACACCTCCTTCATCCTAGAGGCTACCTCTTTCTGTCTCACTCACAACTATTTTCAATTTGACAATGAGTTTTTTTTACAGGTAAATGGGACAGCTATGGGAGCAAACTTCGCACCATCAAATTCTAATATCACCATGGGGCAGTGGGAATCTTCCCACATCTAGCAAAAAAAACCTTTTTTGCCCAACATCGTCTTCTATGGAAGGTATATTGACAATGTGATCATCATCTGGGATGATGATGCATCTTTAGTATGAGATTTTGTCACACATTGCAACACAAACAACATGGGCTTGTCCTTCATTTCTGTTATGGATAAGGAGAAACTGTCTTTTCTTAATCTGGAATTGCACTTTGTTGATAAGGATATCCATGCTAGGAATTACACTAAGCCAACGGCAGGTAATTCTTTCCTTCACTATAAAAGCTGCTACCATCCACAATGGCTTAACAACATACCAAAAAGTCAGTTCTGTAGGCCCAAAAAGAACTGCACCAGAAGTAGTGATATGATGCCCATCACTGCCCTACTGGATGATATTATCTACATACTGCTCCTTGAGAGATGTCTACATATGTGTCTGTGCACAGGCATGTGTTTATATTTATATATAAATGCATGCACAGATTAATTTTGTATGCATTTTTTAATGCATTGTTTTTTCCTCAGCCATGATAGGTTTGGAAGAAAGGTTAGTGGCTTTAATCGCATCCCAGTGTGGGACAAAATGCGACAGGTCCCCTTCCATTACCCAGGATCCTCAAACTGAGGAACTGGGGGCGGGAGAAGACAAATTTCTCTCAGGGGACTGTGAAGAGGCTGATGACTCCTCGTCTGAGGGGTCAAATGCGGAAGCATCAGCTTCATAATCTGAAAGATTGATGGTGCAATTTCTTACTGAAATGGTCTGTTCCACATTTATGCTACCCCTAACTGAGTCGGTTGATAAGCCCACTTCTTGTTTGGGTTCGCTAAAGCCCTCTCAAGCTGTACATGCCTTTCCTGTCCATTCATTGCTGGAAAAGCTTATGTATTCTGAGTGGGATCACCCAGATAAGCATTTTTCCTAAAAAGTTTTCAACACTTTATCCTATGGAGGAAACATTTACAAAGATGTGGGGTATACCAGCAATTGACGCTGCTATATCCTCTGTGAATAAAACTTTGACTTGTCCGGTAGACAATGCTCAAATGCTTAGGGATCCAACGGATAAGAAGTTGGAATTCCTACTAAAAAGCACTTTTTCTCTGGCAGGTTCAGGGACTCAGCCTGTGCTGGCAGCAATTGGTGTATGTCAATCTTTGAGGGACCAGTTTAAACAGGTGCACAAGGATATTCCTGATCAGCAGGCCCAGGATTTAGCCGAGCTACCAGGGGCTTTATGTTTTGCAATAGACGCTATGAGAGATTCTATTCTCCAGGCCTCACGCTTGGTGCATATGCGCAGAATCTTATGGTTGAAAAATTGGTCAGCCGAAGCGCTATGCAAAAAGCTCCTGGCTAGTTTTCCTTTTCACGGTGAACGGCTGTTCGGGGATGATTTGGATAAATACATCCAAAAAATTTCTAGTGGAAAAAGTACCCTTTTTCCAGTTAAGAAGAGGGGTAAACATATTTCATTTAAACAAGCTCCTTCTCCAGTGCCAGGGGCATCTGTCTTCAGGCAGTCACGACGGCCTCCACTGTCAAGTTCAAGAGGTAAACTTCGGGGTCAACCCCAGGGACAAAAGAAGTCCTGGGGAGGAAGCCTACAAAACAAAATACTAAAGCCTCCTTATGAAGGGGCGCCCCCAGCTCGCTTGAGTGGGGGGAAGACTTCTGCAGTTCTCAAGGGTCTGGCAGGAAGAGTATCGAGACAGATGGGTGACTTTCTCAATAACTCTAGGGTATAAACTAGAGTTCCGAAAGTTCCTGTCTCCTAGTTTTCTCAGATCAAACATTCCCAGGGATCCAGAGAAAAAGAAGTCGCTCTTTCAAGCATTAGACCATCTTTTGTCTCAAAAGTAATCTCAGAGGTCCCCATAGAAGAGCAGGGATTGGGATTTTATTCAAACCTTTTCACAGTACCAAAACCAAATGGAGATGTCAGACCCATTCTAGATCTCAAAGATCTAAACAGGTTTCTGAATATCCGCTCTTTTCGCATGGAGTCAATCCAATCAGTAGTCTCCATCCTACAAGGTGGAGAACTTCTGGCGTCAATCGACATTAAGGATGCATACCTCCATGTGCCTATTTTTCCTGCTCACCAGAAATATATACGTTTTGAGGTAGAAAATCTTAATTTTCAGTTTGTAGCTCTGCCTTTCGGTCTAGCTACTGCACCTCAAGTGTTTACAAAGGTCCTGGCCTCTCCTCTAGCCAGATTAAGGGCCCAAGGTATAACGATTATAGCTTACCTAGACGATCAGCTCTTGATAGACCAGTCGGTAGCCCGCTTAGACCAAAGTATGGTCACCACAGTCCACTACCTGGAATACCTAGGTTGGATTCGCAACCTAGAGAAATCCTCCTTAAGACCATCAGGGAGATTAGAATACTTGGGTATGATCATAAATACAGCCCAGAAAAGGGTATTTTTGCTCCAGGTGAAGATCAGTGCCATAAAGGAACTGATTCAGGTGTCCAAGGCAAAGAAGAACCCTTCTATTCGACTTTGCATGAGGTTGTTTGGAAAGATGGTGGTATACCTGCTGCAAAACAGTATCCTATCGGCTTGGAACAAGAAGGTCCAAGCTCTAGATTTCCCAATGTGTCTGTCTCCAAGGGAGCGTGATCTGACCATATCGCACTACCGATCTCTGGGGAGGAGAATTCCGGCAGACCTTGTTGGTTTACCAGGAGGTAATCTAGTCGGTGATAGGTTCCATGGACCTTTGATAGGAACGTATAGTCCCTATCTTCCGGATAGGCCATTCTCCATGTATCTACCAGATGATATCTATTCAACATTTCTGCAAACCTTTTTCTTGCCGTATTTTTTTCTTTTTTTGGGGGAGCTGAGGTATCCAATTCGGGATCGAAGATAAAATTAAAATCTCCGCCAATTACCGTGATCCCTTCTGCTCTACTCATTAGGTCTGTAAGGAGTTGCGTCCCAAATTCAATTTGGTCGTAGTTAGGTAAGTATATGTTAATGAAGGTATATTTCTTGCCACAGATATTAACCTTCAGCAAGAGCCCTCTTCCATCTTTATTTCTATAAATTTCTAAAACTTGATGTGGTACAGATTTATGTATTACGATAGCAACTCCTCGAGACTTTGAGTATGCAAAAGAGTCATGGTACCATGTAGGATAGTGCCTATTCTGTATAGTGGGTATGTTATCTGAACAGAAATGTGTCTCTTGGAGCATAAGTATACCAATGTTTTGTCTATGGCATGACTGCAGAACCTGGAATCTTTTAGATGGAGCATTTAGTCCTCTAATATTGTATGAGCATATTTTTATCATACTGGGAGTTTCACCCAGATAGGTAGGGGAAAAAAAAAAAAAAAAAAAAAAAAAAAAAAAAAAAAAGGGGAAATAGAAAAAGGAAAAAAAAGAAAATTAACAATCTAAATGATATCCTTTAATCAAATTTTACTCTCGTTCCATTCACTCTACATACATTTGTGTCCTTAATCTACGACTAATCTAAGTCAACCCTTAATATATAAGGTCCCTATTTGGGGTACATAACCGCTTCCCCCAACAGATCAGTGCCCTCCCCAGTCAAATTGTATTTTGTATATTGTTTATATTGAGACCAAGGAAAAAGGAAGAAAAAACATTATCCTATATGGTCATAATAGGGGAGAGAGGCGGGGAATCAGAAGGGGGAGAGGAGGGGGAAAGAGAGAGAGAAAAAAAAAAAAAAAAAAAAAAAAAAAAAACGACCCATTTACACCAGTGCATCAGTGTTCACATATTAGTGCTATTATTGTTATTGTCCTTTTTGGACTAAATAAAAAAAAAAAAAAAAAAAAAAAAAAACACACCCCCCCCCCAAGGGGAGGGGAAAGACCCTAGGGAACAACATCCTATCTCTACATCCTATCTCTATTCCTGTTCCTAGAAACAGGAAGATACCTCTTGCGTAGTGCTTCTTCATTCATCCAATACATATACACACGAGTACATTTCCATATTTATCCATATCCCCATCGGTTTGGTCATTACTATCTTACATTCGTTATTCCCCCCCTCCCCCCATCCCCCCCGGGTCTGCATTTCTACATTAGTATTCAAGTTTTAGT
The DNA here is from genome assembly GCA_028564925.1 of Lithobates sylvaticus. Classification (NCBI taxonomy): domain Eukaryota; kingdom Metazoa; phylum Chordata; class Amphibia; order Anura; family Ranidae; genus Lithobates; species Lithobates sylvaticus. The sequence continues at coordinate 150,302,589 of CM053027.1, forward strand.
GCCAGTTTATTTGTCCATATAGTGCAGTGAGGAAAAAAAAAAAAAAAAAAAAATTTTCATTAGTGTTTGTGTGTTTGGTGCCTAATTATTGTCCGTTTTGGACAGTGAGGAAAAAAAAAAAAAAAAAAAAAAAAAAAAAAAAGAAAAAACAAACATTTACATTAGTGTTTATATGTTTAGTGCCTATTTTATTGTCCGTTTTGGACAGTGAGAAAAAAAAAAAAAAAAAAAAAATTATTTACGTTGGTGTTCGTATGTTAAGTGTCTATTTTTGTTGTCCATATTGGACAGTGGAAAAAAAAAAAAAAAAAAAAAAAAAAATTTGGGAAGAAAAAAAGAAAAAAAAAAAAAATAATATTTTACATTGGTGTTCATATATTAAGTGCCTATTTTGTTGTCCATATTGGACAGTGGGAAAGGAAAAAAAAAAAAAAAAAAAAAAAAAAACCCCCCCCCCCCCCCCAAAAAAAAAAAAAAAAAAAAAAATAAAAAAATATTTGAAAAAAAGTTTGCGCTAGTGTGCATATGTCTAATACATTGTTACCCAAAATACAACGACCAAAAAAAAAAAAAAAAAAAAAAAAAAAGGAAGAAGAAAAAATCTCTCAGATTCTCCCTGCCCCCCCCCCCGCCCGCCCCCCCCATTGCGTCTATCTTCTTCTTCTAGTGAGTCCTTCCGAGATATCCGAGTATGTTTGTGGCCAGGCTGGTAAATCTATCAGGGGTAAATCAAGGTTTTTCAGGAAATCTGGGAGGTCTTTTAAGTCCCGGAAAGTGTTCTTCTGCCCATTCTGATGTACTATTATTTGAAATGGAGTACCCCATTTGTACAAAATGTTCCTTTCTTTTAATATGTCCAGTAATGGCTTTAGGGCTTTCCTTTTGATCAGAGTGTGTTTGGACAGGTCTTGCAGGAAAATAAGTGGGGTTCCTTCATACTCGAAGTTCCTTTGTTTCCTAGCCTCCCCCATGATGTTCTCTTTTACCCGGAAAAAATGTATTCTGGAGACTACATCTCTAGGCTTTGTTGGATCTTTGTCCTTTGGACCCAGTGTTCTGTGTGCTCGATCAATTTCAATACCCGTTGTATTTGGTTGTTTTAATAATATATTAAATATTTCCTGTAGTGTATCTTTGAGTTTGTCTGATGTTATTGACTCTGGAAGCCCTCTAACTCTGATGTTATTACGTCTGGTTCTATTCTCCATTTCATCATTTAAGTTAAACATTTGAACTAGAAACCTGTCGGTCTCCCGATTTCTTTCCTCTAGGTCATAAATTTTTTGATTCATATCTTCCATTTTTGTGTTTATGTTTTCAACCCTTTTTTGTGTCTCCATTACTACTGCTTTTATTGTTTGTATCTCATTTTTATAGGAGGTCTCTAATCTATGCACATATCTGTCCATGTCTTCTCTTGTGGGTATTGATTTTATATAAGATTGTATATCCCGGCTCTGTCTATCCATAATTTCTTCTGTGTGTGGTATATTGTGGTGCTCCCCGTTCTCCATAGTGGTATTGATTACTGCTTCTGGGTCTCCACAGGGGGTCCTAGGGTCTATTTCAAGTGTCTCAGAAATTTCGGATGTTACTTGTATATTTGGGTTTTTAAAAAACCCTATTATGTCTGTTTTGGGATTCGGACTTGATTTCACTATCCCTGTTGGATTTTTAGATGTCCCTCCAGCAGACCCTCTTTTGATTTTTTGTGCATGTGTACTTTTGGGGGGCATTCCCCAGGAAAGAGAGAGGATAATTTTAGCGATTTGGGATAAGATTTCTCTTAACTCGGTATATTTTCTTCCTGATTCCTTTCTCTGTTCTTGCTGCCCATCAGGTAAATACCATAAAGCCACGAGCCAGTGTTAGAGGGCTAAGAACTTTGTTAACTACGGAGATTATTTGAGTTGCATTTATCCCTTTATGTACGCTCTTAAGGGTTCTAGCAGGATATGTTTTGTTCCTGGATATGTTTAATGCAGAAAATATGGTACCCTGTATAGGGCCTGTACCAGGTGCCTGTTTTGTGTTCTGAGGGATAATGTGCCCCCCTGCAGATAGGGTGAGTTGGAGTCTGTGGGGTATTAGAGATGATAAAAAGTGTGGCCAGAGAAAAGATCCAAAAGATCCGAACCCCTTTTTTTTTTTTTTTTTTTCTTTTAAGATCCTTAATTTTATCCTGATTTATTCCTGGAGCGATATCTTTCAAAGTTTTCCAGTATATAGTCCCATAAAATATACAGCAACAGTCTCTTGGGATAACAGAACCGCTGGTTATATCTGTATCTATATAGATATCATCCAAAAATGTCTATATCGGTGCCGATTATATGTTATATATACAAAAGGTCTTACCTCCAGCGCATGTTGCTTCCTTCAGATCCGTTTTCTTTTTTTTTTTTTTTTTACCTTATGCTGCTTTTATATTGCTGTGGCTGTGACTGTGATGTACAGCGCTGTTCTTGGGGACTTGAGAGACAAGTGCGCGTGCAATGTTCGTGGCTTCGATAGCCGCCGACCGTACCCGGTCTTTTCAGGGTACGTCACTATGCTGACGCCTCTCCTCTGGGATTCCGCCGGCTCAAGCTGCCGGATTTTGCTGTCTTCTCTTCCGATGGAGCGATGGAGTCGTGGGGCGATATCCTACAGTCCGATATGGTAAGTCCCTCTTACCTCCGCCTGTAGTCTTTTTTCTCCTACTTATAGGATACCTGGCAGGTGAGCGTCCCGAGCGTCCCGAGCGTCGGTTTCTCTCCTCTGGATCTCCTCTGGATCTTAGACTTATACCGCCCGACCAATGTGTTGTATATGGCCGATAGGGTGGAGGAGGTAGACCGGTATTTCTCCCCTTGTCTTTCTTAAGGGCTCCGTTTTAGTTCCCCAATACTCTCCACATTAGATAACAGAAGTTGCAGCCAGGATTAGCTGATACCCTCGGTCCGTTATGGCTACAGCAGATGCAGGTGCTCTTAGTATGACTGTCCGGCCATCCGCAAACGTTGTGTCTGGTAAGTACTCATTAGGGAACGCCTGCTCTACATGGCTGTTCCCATTATCTTGTCAGTGACTGCAGCTGGTTGACTGGGGAGGGAGAGAGCCGTGCTCAACACACGTCTGCTCTGGTCAGCGTCATCCCCCCACTTATGTAATCCCATAAAAAATAAACTAGCATCAAATAATATGTGTGATAAATTATTACATAAGTGACATGATTGAATAATAACCATAAAATTATTTCATAGATACCAAAATTGAATAAGTGATAAACCACAACCTAAATGTGGTAAGAAAATATATAAATAAAAATGAATGTGAGTAAGTCCAGTTATTGTCCCAAAAAACCAAGAACCAAAATAAATGTACATATGAGCTCCTTCTTGGAATAGACTCACCGGGCTAGCAGACAGACAGAGCAGCAAAGCAGAGGGCAGATATGCAGACAAGCTGTGGTTCGGCAAGTAGGCACAAAAGCAGAGCTGAATAAACAAGCCAGTGGGATGAGAGGATCCAGGGAGCGATGCATGCACACAAGGCACAGTGATGTTCTTGGAGATATTGTACCAATAATAGAAGAGAGCAAATTTTAAAGTGTTGTAGAAGGATTTTTAAAATGCGCGCTCTGCGCTACTTACAGGATGCATAAAGGAAGGCAAACTTCAAAAGACATGTCTTTTGATGACGCCCTGGAGGAGGGGCGAAACGCGTCGACGTAATTTCCGGCCAAGGATCTAACCACTGACGCCACTTCCTGTTCCCGTGGAGCGCACGCTAAACCAGCTGCAACCGCTGAAGTATCTGAGAAGTTTGCCTTCCTTTATGCATCCTGTAAGTAGCGCAGAGCGCGCATTTTAAAAATCCTTCTACAACACTTTAAAATTTGCTCTCTTCTATTATCGGTACAATATCTCCAAGAACATCACTGTGCCTTGTGTGCATGCATCGCTCCCTGGATCCTCTCATCCCACTGGCTTGTTTATTCAGCTCTGCTTTTGTGCCTACTTGCCGAACCACAGCTTGTCTGCATATCTGCCCTCTGCTTTGCTGCTCTGTCTGTCTGCTAGCCCGGTGAGTCTATTCCAAGAAGGAGCTCATATGTACATTTATTTTGGTTCTTGGTTTTTTGGGACAATAACTGGACTTACTCACATTCATTTTTATTTATATATTTTCTTACCACATTTAGGTTGTGGTTTATCACTTATTCAATTTTGGTATCTATGAAATAATTTTATGGTTATTATTCAATCATGTCACTTATGTAATAATTTATCACACATTATTTGATGCTAGTTTATTTTTTGTGGGATTGGTTTGTGTTAGACATGTAACCACTTCACACACATTATTGATGTTTGTCAATTTTGTGGGATCATTTATTATTTTGTCACAATTTTTGTTTGCCAGCGCTGTTTTATTGGTTTGAGCATTTTCTGAAGGTTATAGCACTTTCTTATCAGCAGCTGCACATTTTTTTTTTTTTTTTTCTCGTTCAATATTGCACACGTCTATTCCAGCGCCGTTTCTTTGTTTATAGGTTACAGAATTGTCCTGTCAGGATCCAATCCAACAATGCCACAACAGTGGCCTATATCAATCACCAAGAGGGCACGAGAAGTCGTGCGGCCCAGAGAGAGGTAAATCATATCCTAACATTCGGCAGAAAGCAATGTACCTTGCTTATCGGCAGTCTTCATTCCAGGAATAGAAAATTGGCATGCAAACTACTTGAGTCGCCAGCAGTTGTTCCTGGGAGAATGGTCCCTTCACCCCGATATCTTCCTGACAATATGCCAAAGATGGGGCATCTGGGGACGTAGATCTGTTTGCGTTCAAGGTTCAACAAAAAGATCGACAACTTTGTATCAAGAACAAGGGATCTGCTAGCGTGCGGAACAGATGCCTTGGTGTTCCCATGGAATCAGTTCTCAATGATTCATGCATTCCCTCCTATTCTGCTGCTTCCACAACTTCTTCGTAGGGTCAAGCAGCAACGGAAGTCAGATGATTCTTGTGGCCCCAGCGTGGCTCAGAAGATCCTGGTATGCAGAGATCATAAGGATGGCGGTAGGGGACCCATGGACCCTATCACTACGTCCTTACACACGCTAAATTTAATAGTTTGGCTATTGAGACCCACATTCTGAAGAAGCGTGGGCTATCAGGTTCAGTGGTATCTACCTTGATTAATGCAAGGAAGCCGGCCTCCAGAATCATATATTATAGAGTCTGGAATTCATATGTCTCCTGGTTTGAATTGAAGGGTTGGCACCCCAGGAAGTATGTCATAGGTATAATCCTTGACTTTCTGCAGATGGGGTTAGAAATGAAGCTGGCCTTGAGTACTATCAAAGGCCAGGTGTCGGCCTTATCGGTATTATTTCAACGACCACTTGCTTCGCATGCTTTGGTTCGTAGCTTTATTCAGGGGGTAACGCTGCTTAATCATCTGGTTATGTCACCCCTGAACCCTTAGGACTTGAATTTATTTCTGTCAGCATTGCATAAACAGCCTTTTGAGTCGATATGGCATATTCCCTTGGTCCTTTTGACAAGGAAACTTTTTCTGGTAGCCCGATCTTCTGCAAGAAGGGTATCAGAGTTGGCTGCTCTTTCTTGTAAAGAGCCATATTTAATTATTCACAAGGATAAGGTGGTATTGCGTCCTCATCCTAACTTTCTACCAAAGGTAGTGTCAGGTTTTCATCTAAACCAGAATATTTTCCAGAACCCTGTTCTACGGAAGAGAAGTCACTACATTCTCTGGATGTGGTGAGAGCAGTCAAAGTCTACTTGAAGGCGACTGCTCAGATAAAAAAAACGTATGTTTTGTTTGTGTTGCCTGAAGGTCTTAAAAGAGGACAGCCAGCATCGAAATCTACTATTTAAAAATGTTTGGATTCGGCAAGTAATTGTTCAAGCTTATGGTTTGAAGAGGAAGATACCACCCTCTCAAATCAAAGAGCACTCCACTAGGGCTGTTAGTGCTTCATGGGCAGTGCATCGCCAAGCTTCCATGGCTCTTGGTCTTCAGTCCATACATTTACCAGATTCTTTGGGCGTAGTGTGCTTCAAGGAAGCAGTATAAGTTCTCTAGTCTCATGGTGCCCTACTTTTGTTGTGTCTCCCTCACCTCAATTGGCATTGCTCTGGGACATCCCACATAGTAACTACTATGGCTCTGTGTCCCGTTATGTACGATAAAGAAAATAGGATTTTTATAACAGCTTACCTGTAAAATCCTTTTCTTGGAGTACATCACAGGACACAAAGGCTCTTCTAATACACGTATATTGCTTTGTTACAAAAACTCCCAGTAGTGGGAGGGGTTATATAGGGAGTGGACTTCCTGTCTTAGGATGTGCCAGTGTCCATCACCTGAAGGTGGCCTATAACCCATATAGTAACTACTATGGCTCTGTGTCCCGTGATGTACTCCTATTATTATTTCAAATTTGGACAGGTTAATTTTAAAGGTTTGCTTAAAGTGCCGTTATTTCATAGTTTTGCTGTGGTGAAATTATAAAGTGCTGAGATCAGGGATAACATTGTTTCATGCCCAGGTGGGATAATGTCGACATCAGATATTCTCAGTCCACCCTATCGAATGCTTTTTCAGCATCTGTGGATAGGAGAAGGGTGGGCTGGGAAGATCTATGAACATAAGAGATCAGGGATAAGGTTCTTAGGGATTTGTTTTTTCGGGCCTCTCTCCCCGGGATAAATGCGGTTTGGTCTCTAGATACCCATTGAGGTATCAGTGGTAGAAGCCTATTTGCGATGGCTTTAGCATACAGTTTGGCATCTAAGTTCAATAAGGAAATTGGTCTATAACTTCTGAAAATGCTGGGGTCTTTACCAGGTTTAGGGAGAATAGTGATGTGAGCGTGAAGAGTTTCTGAAGAGTTTCTGGTCGGAGAGCACTACCTTCAGAAACCGAGTTAGCATATGACGTTAAACGAAGTAATGTATCCGCGAAGGCGCGGTAATAAGCTATTGTTAGATCATCTGGTCCTGGGGCTTTTTTTTATCTAGATCCTGGGGCTTTGCCATTAGCCATGGTCTTAAGCGCTACTCATAAAATGAGTTCCCCTTCCAGTGCTTCAAGAGAAAAAGTGGTTATCTACTGTAGTATGGTGCATGTGATAGAGTTGCTGATAGAAGGAGCAGAATTATTTAGCTATGGCAGAAGTCTCATATACCAGGGTTTCCGAGTGTGTCTTAATTTTGGCGGTGTTCCGGGAAGGAGAGACCCTTGATGGCTAATGACAGAGTGAAGCTACGCAGCACCCCTCTGTCATTAGCCATCGAGGGTCTCTCCTTCCCGGGAACACTGCGGGAGCGATGTGGGGGTAGATCCGATCGTACGCTGTGACGCTCTTTTGACATATGCCTAACTAATATGTCTGTTTGGGAGTACTTTATCTACATGTTTTAATTAATTAATAAAATATCCAGACGAAATTACGCTATGAGGCTTCTCTCCTTTTCTTTTATTGTGACTATATACTGAGAGTTGCTTTGAGTTGAAGTTTAAGGAGCTCTACCTATTAGAGATATATGCTTTCAAACCAGCTGAGTCTGGTAAGTGCATTTCTTATAGGCCTGCACAGAAGGTGTGGTGGAGGATCTGATTGCTCAAAAGTGACTTTTCCATTCAATTTTAATCTTTGCACGTGTGGCACAAAGAGTGAAAATAACTTTTAAAATACCCAGTATTCCTGGAACTTTTAAATGAAGATTTTTTATCTTGGTTCAAAATGTATGTATATTCACTCACCTGTATTAACATATATGTGTGATTTATAATGAAGAGCTGCTAATATCTGTAGTAAGATCTGATTTTTTCTTTTGTAGTGAGCGAGCGAGCAAGCAAGGAGCCGACTGGGTTTATTACCACATTCGTACAAGTGTTGGGAAACTATGCAAAATAGATTTTTTTGTTCCGAGTCGAAGAGGGCCTTTAACTCTTCTCTCTTCAAAGTCAGAGAGTGATATAGTGCCTGGGATTGTAATGTTTTGTGATTTCTCTCTAATGATCCGATTAGCTTTGATTGTAGATGTGTTCTCTCTCTTTTTTTCCTAGAACCAAGTTCTATGAGCTTCCCACGAATGTGTGCCTTGTGGGCCTCCCAGAGTACACCAGGTGAAACATCTGGGGTCGTATTGTCTCTGAAATAAAGGAGAGAGGTCACATCCAATCAGTTTTTTATCAATGTCTTTGGAGATAAGGGTATCATTTCGTTTCCAGTTTGTAGTTTTTAAGGGTAAGGAGGAAATTTCCAATTTGAGACTGATCGGAGCATGATCCAAAATTGTTGAGGTTTCAGTGTCAGAACGGAGTGACAAGGCTAAGTGGTGATGGTGAATAAAAAAATAATCTATCCTCAAGTAGGAGCGATGAAGGTGTGAGTAGTGCGTATAGTCTTTTGCTCACGGATGCATCACCCTCCAAACATCCATGAGTTTGTGAAATTGTTTGCGGATGTAAGTCAAATGTTTGTGGGAGATACTAGATCTGCCCTGTGAGGTGTCTATGGCCGGTTCCAGAGGAGTGTTAAAATCCCCTTCTAGGAAAATACACCCATGAGCAAAATCTCTCAATTTGGTAGCTATGAAACCCGCTTGATCATGGTTGGGGGCGTATATATTGGCGAAAGTGCACGGCATATTACCCAGGCTGCCCCTCAAGAATAAGTATCTTCCAGAGGGATCAGTGCTGTTTCGAACATGAAAGAGGTTCCCCTACAGATTCCAATGGCCACTCCTTTTGCCTTATTGACATCTGACAGACTGTAGTGCCACATTGGATAGTGTTGGGAAAAAAGAAGAAACAGAAGTAGTGTGGGTAAGGTGAGTTTTCTGCAAGAAAACAATCTCCCCTTGCAGGTGATTAGGTTCTCTATAGAGGTTATGTCTCTTACCAGGAGCATAGAGTCCCGACACATTGAGGGAGATCAGATTTACCGTAGTCATTGGAACCATCGGGGAGTCTCTTGATACATAGTCCACCAAAATGTCTGGAGATGAAGCAGGAGAAGGGGGGGGGGAGCAGAGAAGTGAGAGAGGCAGAAAGTGCATAAAATAAAATACCAGTCAAAGTCCAAAAAAAAGAGCAAATTGAAAACTTCAACTAACATATGTGATTGTCTAGGATGTGCTTGCAAAATCTTGCGGTGTGTAGACAGGGCAGGCGCGGGACCCAACACCCCCGGGTATGTCACCCAGCGAAGGGCAACAACATGTGGGCATGGGGTCACATGGTGCGCTGTGGGGGGGGGGGTTCCGGCCCTGGACATCAGATAGCGCATACCAAACGGCAGTGTGCACCATCTGGGTGCTCCGGCCAGGCACTGTGCATGAAACAATTATATGTTCATAAAATATAACTTTAGGCATAGTAACTAAAGCGTATACCTCTTAGTAAACAGTAACAAAGTTATAACCAAACCACTGGTAGGCAGTGATTATAATGTCCATCCAAACAGTAGGGCCAGAGAAAACAGACATATCTATCAATAAGGTACTTGCGTGTGATAATCAGGGGTGAGACCCCTGCACAAAGGGCAACGAGACAGCATCATAGGGGATTTACCCCATCTGTGGTGAAGAGCTCGGAGTGGCAGAGCGGCGTTTCCAGTCCACTTTCTGCCAGTGTACATCAGACGTAGTAGGGAGCGCTGGGATGGCATTCTGCCAACCAGGGAGTTCCAGAGGATTGATGTTGAGATCCATGCAGAACTTGTCTAAGTCCTCCGGAAAATGAAGGACAGCGGTTTTGCCATCCCTGTTCGCTATGAGGGCAGCCGGGAAGCCCCATCAGTAATTGATAGAAGCAGGGCGCAGCTTATCTGTCAGGGGTTTAAGAGCTATTAAGAAGGGCACGCCAGCATCCAAGATGGCAACCATGGATGTCCCCTGTTCTGCATGTCCCACTGAGAAGGGCCACGCGGGAACGTTTGCGCGCACCTGTGCACACACTCGCACCTGCACACATGCTTGCGCACTAGTGCTGTACGAAATGCCTGCGTTGGTGTCGTGACGTTGGTGGCGCTAACAGACTATTTAAACTGCCTTACTTCCTTGGATCGGTACTGCCTGTTCTACAGCGTTACCTGTGATCCCTGATTATCATTTGCCTGTACCTGCTCCAGTTGACCCTACCCGTTTTGCTCCTAACTACCCCTGCTTATCTGCCTGCACCTGACCTTGGCCTGTTTTGACTATGTTCCTGTCTGCTCCTTCTGCCACCTCGCTGCCAGCCTGTTGCCGAATCTGCCTGTACCTGAGACTATGTTCCTGCCTGCTCCTTCTGCTACCTCGCTGCCAGCCTGTTGCCAAACCTGCCGGAACCTGACTCTGCTCCAGTGTCCACCTGCTCTGGACTAGTGTGCCTATGCTTCCAGTCCATCTGCCTGCACCTGCCTGAGCTCCAGTTTTCAGGTGTTCCTGGGTCCGTTCCAGTTCCTGCTTCAGTTCCAGTCCAGCTCGTCTACCAGCAACTTTGCCAGGCACTCGTGTGACTCTGCACTCCTGCGCCCCCTGTTTTCTCAGGGGCCTCGAGTCGGAGGTGTAAGTGAGGCCTCCCTCTGCATACCAGACTCTACCATCAGGTATGTGACAAGAGCCCTACGATGCTCCAGGGTTTCCCTGGCCAGATCAGGGAAGAAAGACAGGGTGACTCCATCAAATGGTCTTCAATTTTGTACAGGGCCATTCTGTGAGAGATGGAGAGATTGCGGGTGGTAGTCTGCAGGTCTCTAATGGCTGCGATCTAGGCGCAGCGCCGATTCCTCCACTCGCACCAGTACTTGTGAGAGGTCAGACCAGACCACGGAGACCTTTTTCTTTATGGCTCTCTCAAGGCTGAGTAGCTAGCTCAGATTTGGTGGGAAGGCTGCTTGCTAGCGCCGCAACTTTTGAGTGCCTGGGAGAGCTCCTATTCCCATCCGAGCCGACAGAAGAAGCTGGAGACCGGTGTCTGGATTCAGGCCTGTGTCGGGAGGCGTAGTCAGAGCCTGTGCCATGCGGAGAGCAGCCTAGGCCGTCTGTCTCAGTAAAATCATCCAGTTCCGTGGACTGGAAATGTTTAATGGAGCCTGTTGAGGTGTTTTTCTTAGGCAGGGTCTTACCCATTCTCCTGCCCATAATGTCCACACGATAGGAGCTGCTAAATATCGAGGTAATGCTGATAACTCGTGTGCCAGCACCGGATCTCGCAGGAGAAGCATCCTCACTGCTTCACGCCCCCCCAGTCCTGGCCTACATGACTCTAGATTCCAGGACTTGAAATCTGATGACCTTTTTCAGACCCAGCATTTTATAGTGAATGGACGCTGGGTTACCAGACAGCAGATTGTAGATGACCCATCTTATGCAGGATTATCTTTCTGGCAAAAATTGCAGCTGATTCATATCATTGGCTCCCTACCCTCCCCGGATGCCTTTAGGCGTTGCCTCACCACATTTGAGCTCCTATGGCTAGAGTTTTTCAGACCTATCAACTGCTGGTGTCTATGCAATTACATTTCCAAATGGGAATGAGACTTAGGGTTGAACTTTATGGACAAACAGGTGGAGAGAATTCTCCTGTTCTCCTACAAAACCTCTATCTGTGCTAAACACCAGGAATCTGGTTTTGGATCTTTGCTGGAGGTCATACCGGTGGTTCTCCTAGTCCTGAAGGGATTGGGTCCCTTCCCTTTCCCTCCCCTTTGCCCTCTTCCTTTCCACCTTACCTTGCCCCTTCCAACTTCTCTAGCTCTCCCCCTCCCCTCCCAACTTCTCTATCTTTTTGTTCCTCTCTTCTACCCTTCTTACCTCTCTATTCTTTTTCTTTTCTCTTCTTTATTGTGTTTTTCCCTTCTTAGCTTTTATTTTTCTATTGACGGTGTTTACCATACAAAATGTCCCATGGGGTATAGAGGCCTCCCATGAATCTCTCCTTCCCTTCCCTCCGCCTGCTGCTTCTCCCTGCACAGACCTCAGTGATCTGTCAGGCTTGGGATCGCACCGGGGGGGGGGGGGGTAGTTGAGCGATGTGGGGGGGGGGGTGAAGTAAGGGCTTGGGGGGGCTTAGTAAATATGTGTTTACTAAATTCCCCCTGTAGAAGACAGGGCGCATGCAGCAATCACTTTTGATTGCTGCTATGTGCCCACTGACAGCTGATATATTGTAACCGTGAGTGTTACAATGTATCAGACTGTCATTTTCTGACTGAATGGAATCTCTATACAGATTCTCATTCATTCAAGTAAAGTGCTGCAGAGAAAAGGGACTATCTTCAGTCTCTTTCTCTGTCTCAAAAAAAGAGATACGGGGGTCTGTTTAGACCTCTGATATTTCACCAAACCCCCCCCCCCCCAAAAAAAAAAAAAATTTAATAAAATAATTTATTGACTGTAAAAAAATTATTGTAAAAAGTAAAAAAAAAAAAATACAAACATAGTAAGACCCCCCCAGATCCGCTTGCACTCACCCCTCTGTGGTGACCCCCCCCCCCAAAAAAAAATAATAATAATAATCTAATAAAATAATTTAATGGCTGTAAAAAAATTATTGTAAAAAGTAAAAAAAAAAAAACTACAAACATAGTAAGACCCCCCCAGGTCTGCCCGCACTCACCCCTCCACAGTTACCTCAGCTTCTCCTACCGGCCAACCAAATCTGTCCTGATTGGCCAGGAGGAGAATCCGGAAGACGATAGCGAATAAGTGGGTGGGTTTTGGGTGCAATGCTATGCTCCCGAGCCCAACCTTTTTCAAGCCAATTAGATCCTCAGGCTCTAATGGACCAGCTGCTCCTGGTAAGACCCCTTTCACATGAAGCGGACTCTGAAAAAGCAGATCCGCCTGCTCAGCGGGGATTTGTCTGCTGATCCCTGCTGAGCAGGCGGATGACATGTCCGTGTCCACGTCCGCTCCACTGGTGCAGAGCGGACATGGACACATCTCGCTATTCTCTATGGGATGGTCAGATGGAAACGGACCGCCTGTCAATTTCCATTGCATGCCATCCGATCCGATCTGCTAGATGGATGGGGAATGAAATCCCCATCCGTCTGTTTTTAGCAGACTGAATCAGATGCAGGCGGGTGTAAACAGACAAAATAAAATTAAGGGTGTAAACAGACACATGTCCAATTACATCAGTCTCTCCATAGAGAACAATGGGTGGTCCAATTGGGCCTGCCTGAAAAATGGTGTGAAAGGGGCCTAAGGCCTTGTTCACACAGGGCATACACAGCATACCTTTACAGGGATGCAGAAAAATGCCATAAATCTATTCCCTATTTTGTAGACACTATAAATTTTGTGCAAACCAATCAATATACACCTATTGAGATTTTTTTTTTTCTAACATATGTAGAAGAATATATATCGGTCTAAACTGATGAATACATAATTTTTTTTATATTTTTTTGGGATATGTATTATAGCAAAAAGTAATTTTTTTCAAAATTGTCACTCTTTGTTTGTTTATAGTGCAAATACCACCAAAAGAAAGCTCTATTTGTGGGAAAAAAAGGACATCAACTTTGTTTGGGTACAGCGTAGCACGACCGCACAATTGCCAGTAAAAGCGGCGCAGTGCCGTATCGCAAACAAATGGCCTGAAGTGGTTAAAAGAAGTTCATTGTTAAAGTTTACATACGCTTTACATATTTAGTCATCACCACTCTTTCCATTTACCTAATTTTGAAGAAAACAGGTAAAAAGAAGTTCATTGTTAAAGTTTACATACGCTTTACAGTGATTTAGTCATCACCACTCTTTCCATTTACCATATATTTTGAAGAATACATCACTAGGCCGCAATCCGCGGCCTCGAGTACCGCCGCAGATCCCGCCTCGATGGATTGACCGAGGAACACAGTAGCTCCCCTGATCCTAACCCCCCCTGCCTGCTACACAAGGGGGTTAACCCCAGCTGGATGCCAAACTTGACGCCGTGCAAATCGCAAACATTGTGGCAGATGAGCAAGATTTCTACAGCTGAGGGGGGAAATTGATCTGAGCGCACTGTCTTTAGAGTATAAGTTTACGATCTGGTGGGCAAACGATAGAAGAAGAGAACCACCATCTCAAACAATCCATGACCCAATTGCAACTACAACAAGGCTGAAAGGTTCCGTGGTCCCTGAAACGGTTGGTGACTCCTCATTACGTTCCTATCTCCTGGGTCTCTTTAATACCCTTGCTCAGTTGTGGATGTGGATGATAGGGCACACCGCTCCCTGGGCCCAAAACCTCCGGCTGGAGCAAGGCCCAGGGATGTCAAGTTTGAGCTTGGCTGCACGTAACAAATCGCAAATTCCTACAAGGGGGCCAATATTTTCAGTCGCCATAACCCTAACCAAGAGAAGAAATCTGCGCCCCATCACAGCCCATCTCCAACAACACCGGGTACCCACTGGGGTTTCCCCTTCCGCCTTGTTGTCTCCAAGGATGGTGTCCCTAATGCGAGATCTTGATGCTTTCATCAAAAGTCTTGCACTCCCTCCAAACCTGATGAGGGTACCAACTCGCCCTTTCCCTACCAAAGTCGCATGGACGAAATTCCAAGAAGCACTTTTCTAAAGCGCCCTCGGTCCTCCAAGCATATCGATAGCTTCTTCCTTGCCTCCTAAAAGTCCAAATGAACACTTATATTGTGTCCTGGACTTCAGGTTTGTTTATGTCTCAAACTGCTTCATTCCCCATGTGAGACATCTGTTTTCACACACTCCCATGTGGTATGTTTTTGTGCTCTGATATGCACCGTTTTCATTTTAGATGTTTGCACTTTTTCTTTTAATAAAGAACGGTCGGTTTTCCTGCTCTCTCTCCATCATGTCAAACGTTGTCTCGGGCCTCCTGAGTGATTTGTCTCAGGCTTTCTGCTAATGTTTTTTTCCCCATTTTTCTGTTCTTACTGAAACCACAAGCAAGTGGTTTGTTCTATTTTATGGGGTCAATACAGCCCTGAGTCTACTCACCCTTTTCTGTGTCAAAGGAAAACTATTTCCGTATGTATTCCTATAAACCCTAGAAACTGTGATGGCTTTAAAACTTTTATCATATATGTTGTGAATTCCATTCGAACGTTGGAGGATTCAGATCCTCAATGGTTCAGGAGACCCACTTCCGCACCGCCGCTTCTGGATCGTTTAAATTTTTACTTTAAAATGTAGCCTAAAAAGTGGCTTACCATTTACAGATCCAAAAATTAATTGTTCATGTCCTCTTCCTTTACTCTGGTCAATTGTGGACAGATTTTGGAGTTTACAATACCACCCCAGCCCTTCACAATTGACTTTGTCCCCTACAAGAGACAGACATTGCCACTTAATGCCTCCCAAGCCAACGCATTACTGCACTGATCGCATAAATTATTTGTGATAAACAAACTATTACGGCCCATAAAATGTACTCTAGATTAGATCATTTTCTCATATCAGCTCCTCTCATTCCCTACACTGTCAATTCTGATATAGCCCCCATCACATGGTCTGATCATGCACCTATAACCCTAGATGTTTTACTATCCCAACCCCATCCTAGGACATGTCACTGGCGTCTCAATGATCATCTCCTCCGATCGGAACCCACGCGTAACTCTTTGGCTTCCAGCCTGAAGGATTATTTTTCGCTAAACGAAGGCTCTGTCCCAGAACCTCGACACTGTGGGAAGCCCATAAGGCTGTCTTTCGTGGGGTATGTATTGCAGAAGGTTCTCGATTAAAAAAAAGACAGTTCTCGGCTCCTGCAGACGCTGACATCTGATTTGGTGTCTGCGGAGAAACAGTTGTTGAGAAATCCCACGGTGTCGAGGCTTCGCACAGTAGTACTACTGAGGGAAAAAATTAAAACTATACATTTTAACAAAACAGCGAAAGCCCTACTATGGTCTAAGCAGAAATTTTACGAATTCTCGAATAAACCCCATAGAATGTTGGTGAATAAACTCCGCCCTAGGCCCTCTAACTCCTTCCCTGACTTCCTTGTTAAAACAGACGGCACTAAAACCTACTGTCCCCGTGAAATGTCTAAAACTTTTGGCGAGTTTTACCAAAAACTCTATAATTGCTTGTCACCCGAAAACCACTTCAATTTTTCACAAGATAACTTTGAAACTTTTTTTGCTGACCTTAGGCTCCCGACTCTCTCCTCTACAGACCTCATTGACCTCAATGCCCCTATCTCTACTGAGGAACTTTACAACACCATTAAAGGCCTCCCTTTACATAAATCCCCCGGCCCTGACGGCCTCCCTTACTCCTATTACAAAACCTTTATAGACATATTGTCCCCTCATCTTCTATCCCTTTATAGCTCCCTCCTTAAAGGCCAATCCCCTCACTCGCAGTTCACACATTCCTACATATCTGTGATCCCCAAACCCGGGAAAGACCCCTCCCTTCCAGACAATTATAGGCCCATTGCTCTGTTAAATTCAGACTACAAAATATTTACTAAAATTCTAGCATCCAGACTGTCCAAATTTATTCCTAAGCTCGTTAACAGAGACCAGGTGGGGTTTGTCCCATCCAGGCATGCGGGGGACAATACCCGACGCACCATAGATCTTATTGACCTATTAGACAGAAACTCTCTTCCAGCCCTGGTTTTAAGTCTTGACGCACAGAAAGCCTTTGATAGGTTGAGTTGGCCATATATGTTCGCTACCCTCGGGAGATTTGGCCTCAGGGGCCCCTTTATTAGTGCGCTAAAAGCTCTGTATTCTCAAGTATCTGCACAGGTTCAAATGTCCTCCTTTCTGTCGCCTTGCTTCCCCATGCATAATGGCACGAGGCAGGGATGTCCCCTCTCCCCATTACTGTTTATACTATGCCTGGAACCCCTGGCCGAATATATCCGCCTACAACCCAGTGTTCATGGGGTGGTAATGCGACAGAGGGAATACAAGCTATCTTTATTTGCAGACGACATTCTGCTCACCATTACGCAACCTCTAATTTCCTTACCCTCCTTACACAGCCTTCTCTCTTCCTTTGGTGCTATATCAGGCTATAAGGTCAACACTTCAAAAACAGAGGCCCTCCCTATACATATCCCTCCACCCCTCCTCTCCCAACTGCAGTCCTCCTACCCCTATAGATGGTGCTCTACATCCCTCAAATACTTAGGGATACGTCTTACATCAACGTATTCCACACTATACTCTGAAAATTTCCCCCCCCTGATTACAGACATCAATAAATCACTACAGACATGGTCCAAATATCCTATCTCCCTCCTGGGCAGGGTAAATGTTCTCAAAATGGCTATTCTGCCTAGACTGCTCTATCATTTTGAAACCCTCCCTGTAGCCATCCCCCTCTCGCAGCTCAAAGCTGTGCAGAGGGCTTTCTTAAAGTTCATTTGGAACAATAAGGCCCACCGTATAGCAGCCTCGGTAGTATTCTCTCGCAAAACTCGTGGGGGGCTGGGTGCACCGGATGTCATAAAATACTATTACGCCACTCACCTTAGGACCGTTGTTTCCTGGTCCAGTCTACAGGCTCCTAATCACTGGTCAGATATAGAGAAAGGTGTTCTATACCCGGTTCATCCATGTTCCCTAATATGGTCAGACTTGCCACAAACTAACTCTATCTTTAAACGCCAATGTACTGCCCCTATGAATTTTTCTCTGTCTATATGGCAGAAATGTTGCAAGTCCTACTCCCTCTCATCCCCATGCCCCCCCCCTTTTGAACATTTTATTTAATCCATCCATTCCAGACAGTTTATCTCTGGGACATATTCTCCCTTGGGTCAACGCTTCTGTCTTCCAACTGCGTAATTTAGTCAATCCTGTATCTAGACACCTGCACACATTTGATACCTTACAAGAGAAATACGCAATTCCCCCCAAAATGTTTTACTTCTACCTGCAAATTAGACACCTATTCCAAACATACTCTCCTACCCTAACTCTGGATATTCCCACCCCCTTTGAATCACTCTGTGCTCAAGGTCCCCACCAACTTCACCTAGTCTCCTCCATCCATCTTATTCTCCAAGAGTCAGTCCCTATGTCCGAGACTACTCACCTATACATGAAAAAATGGGCAATCTTACTGGAAAGACCTATCAGCCTCCAAAAATGGGATAGAATATGGTCCTCTATTTTTAAATCCTCCAAATGTGTCACTCAGAGGGAAACATCTATAAAAATTCTTATGTCCTGGTACAAAACACCTGAAGTCATCCATAAATATGACCCCTCGACCCCGGCCCACTGTTGGCGTTGCGGACTCTCAGTTGGTTCCCTATATCATATTTTCTGGCAATGTCCCCTGATCCAACCTCTCTGGCAGGAAGTAATGGAGCTAATACAGAAAGTAATAGACGTATCTTTGCCACTTGATCCCATTCATTATTTGCTAGGCCTCCCCTTCCCAGGTATCACAAAACAGGGCAACCGCCTGGTGACCTACTTTTTGTTGGCTGCCAGGCGACTAATTCCCCTTTGCTGGCTTTCCACATCTACCCCTCCCAAATCTAGACTCCTCCAACTCATAACGGATATCCGCAGGATGGAATACATGACAGCCTCTGTCCACGATTGTATCCCCCAATTTAACAAAATATGGGACCTTTGGGACATGTCTGAATATGGCACCCTTTTACCTGATACCGCACTTTGATTGGCCGTACCATCCATTCCTCCTTACCTGATACGACACCCCAGTGAATCCTCAATGTCCTAAGTGCTTCCCTGAATTGTATACTGACTTGTATTGTATTTGGCTTCTTCCCCTATGTTGTAAGTTATATGTACTTTAATTCAACCCGTACATGTGTTCTTCTTTGTTGTTTTTTTTTTTAGGTGGTTCACATCTGTGAACCCCATTTTTCTTTGTTGTCTGAATTTGAATATGCATTTATGACACTGCATTTTCTGTAACTTTGAAATTTTCAATAAAAACACAATTTAAAGATTATAAAACTGTTCAATGTTAAATGTAAAAAAAAATATCATGAAATGTATAGCTTTTTCCCCATGAGAGTTGATGGTTGAGTTTCCAAAGGAATCCGTATGAATAAACCCTAGCTGTGAGGATATTGTGACGAAAGGAGGAAACCGCTTCTGGTTTAAAAATGTAGTAAAAAGGGCTTACCTTGAAAAAAAAAGTTCACTTCACATTGAGAATTTTGGATTACATCCCAGCAATTGACTTTGTAACATTCACTTAATCTTACTTGCTATGTGTAAACCTATTTATGACCATCATTAGCATATTTTTAATTGGGACAAATAAAGGGCACACTGTTAAAAATCTATGGCAAGTGTTGTAATGCTAAGCAACCGACAGTAAGCTTTGTGCATAATAAACATAATAAATGTTGTTTTGTATGATTTATAATCAGTAGATACAACAGCGCAACAATATTGTTGGTATATGCATGCTTTGTCACTACCAGGAAGTACCGAAGCTTTGCCAAATAGATGCTTGCATTTTATTCCTGACAGAATTTTTTTTGTAAAAATAAAGAAGCATTAAAATGAATAGATGATTTCTGTTACTTTACAATTTGTTGAAGAAAACTGTGTAAGTCTGTGATAATCAAAGTATTTTGCTAATAAAAGGAGTGAAACTTTTGCTAATAAAAGGAGTGAAACATTGGGGTGCTCTATGGAATGGTCTCAGTACGCACCGATGCTCAGTAAAGTTCCAACATTTCATTACACTGTAAAAAAAAAATATATATAAAATGTGACAGTGACATCTATGTGTTTGGATGTCACAGCCAAGCTCTATTTATATTACTCACCCATCCATCACCTAGTGATGAGCAAATCAAGCCAGGTTCAAATTGCCAAGGGTTCAGTAAATCCTGCTCAAACTTCAGAGGTGAATATCATTGAAGTTTACACACTATTCGTTTTTTTTGAAAAAAAAAAAAAGTCAGCTACGGTCGGAGACACTGTACTAACCATGCAAGGTTAGTTCAGCGATCTCCCCCCCCACTGAGCTGCTGTGATCTGACAGGGGGACAGCCCCCCACCAGAACACTTTGATCAGTGCTCTCTGCCATTGGCAATGACACTTTGGCTGCGCTGTAGACTCATACACACATACACACACTTTTATGATGAGGGCACTGCCTGGGCCAAAATTCCCTTTGTTGGCCCTTCTTGGTGAAAAATTGCATGGTTCCCCTATCAACACAGGCAGTGTTGACAAGAGAATCAGCAATTGTCTTCAGACAGTGATTATCGCTAGCGGCTATATGGTAGCAGCCCCTAGCCACAATCGTAAGAGAATACAGCAGGCTGGTTGTACCCAAGTTGATCACTCAACTTGGTACATTAAACCTGCCCATTAATGAATCTTGGCTGGTTCCTGCTGGTTCCTGCTGAACTGGCCGGGATTCGAACTGTGCACGGCTGGCCTAAGCCTTTCCAAGCCTGCTGGCCAGAGGCTCAAAAACCATGCAGTAGATTTTGGATTAAATATATTCCCAGGAATAATATGCAATTTAATATATATGCATTTAAACTCACAGGATTCACCTTGAACCAATGGTAGTGGCCAACCTGAACCTTATCCCTAGCCATGACTACGAGGAAATGTTGTATGTATCTGTCATGTGAGTCTTAAATTGTATTTCCACTTTATGCATTCAAATTTGAGAAATCCCAACAATATATTTGTTATGTGTTCCCATTCACACAGCATATATAAAAAAAAAAAAAAATTAAAAAACATTTGCTACCATTTTAGCTGTTTCTTTGAAGCAGGTTGAAACATGGCCTTGAATAGTTGTATATATGCAGATATGGGATGGACAAGGACAGTTTTTATTTTTTAAAGTGCTTTAACATACAATGCAGAACCCAAGACATGAAATCTTTAATCCATTGTCGGACAGACAATATTTAAAGCTAGTTTGCGATTTTCTCTCCTGCAACCACAGTTTACAGGAAAGAAAAATGCTCAATTACCCCATCAACACAATCAGCGTTGATGGAGGACCCCTCTCACCGTTTTTTCGGGAGCAGTGCATTTTTTAATGCTTAAAGTGAAACAATAAAAATTAAATATTCCTTTAAATATCGTGCCTGAGGGGTGTCTATAGTATGCCTGTAAAGTGGCGCATTTTCCCATGTTTAAAACAGTATCACAGCAAAACTACATTTCTAAAGGAAAAATTGTCATTTAAAACTGATCGCTGTAATGAACTGTAGGGTCTCGGCAATATAGATAAAACTCTTTGAAAAAAAGGGCATCGGTTCCCCCCAGTCCATTACCAGGCCCTTTGGGTCTGGTATGATTATTAAGGGGAACTCCCCGAGCCAAAACAAAAAAAAAATGCGTGGGGGTCTCCCCCAAAATCCATACCAGGCCCTGATCCCCACAACCCTTGCCCGGTGGTTGTGGGGGTATGCGGGCGGGGGGCTTACTGGAATCTGGAATCCCCCTTTAAGGGGACCCCCAGATCCCGGCCCCATGTGAATTTCACAAAAAAAGTGTCAAAAATAGTAAAAAAGACAAGAGACAAGAGAATTTGCCCCAAACACTGCATATTGTTCAGTGTTTGCAGAAAATCCGAACAACCAAAGTTCGGCCCAAACTTATGCTCAGGCCGAACCATTCGCCCATCCCTAGTACTGGGAAGCACTGCTCTAAAGGTGTCACTTCTGCCCGATCAAGTGTAATGGACAGGCGGCGCCCACTGCATAGTTTGTCAAATACCGGAGAACCAAATAGGAGGGAGACTGCCCACCAGCGCTATTGGAAGGCATTCCAGAGTGACGCTTCAGCATGGAAGAGCCTTTGTGGAACTTGAAGTCATTTATTAGGACAAGAAGAGGGGTTTCTGTGCAGAAGGCCCTAAACTAGGATGGGGGATGCAAAGGAGGCCCTGGACTGGGGGGGTCAGAGAAGGCCCTGGACTGGGGGTGCAATGGGGGTCTTGGGCTGATGGGGGAGCAGAGGAGACACTGGGCTGGGGGGTGCAGAGGAGGCCCTGGGCTGAGGGGGGTGTAAAGGAGGCCCTGACCTGGGGGGGTGTAGAGGATACCCTGGACTTGGGGGGTGCAGAGGAGGCCCTAGGATAAGGGGGTGTGGAGGAGGCCCTGGGCTGGCAGGGTGGTGCAGAGGAGGCCCTGGGCTGGGGATGGTGTTGAGGAGACCCTGGACTGGGGGGGTGCAGCGAAGACCCCGGACTGGGGAGGTGCAGAGGAGGCACTGGAGTGGGGGGTGCAGAGGAGGCCCTGGACTAGAAAAGGGTTGGTGTGGCAAAGACCCTGAATTAGGAGCTGAGGCACTGGACTTGGAGGTTAGTACACAGGAGGGGAGTGCAGAGGAAACCTTGAACTAGGGGATGCAGAGGAGGCCCTGGACTAGGAGGGGAGTACACAAGAGGCCCCGGACTGGGGGGTGCAGAGGACTGGGTGATGTAGAGGAGGCCCTGGACTGGGAGGGGAGTACACCGGAGGCCCTGGACTGGGGGGTGTAGAGGAAGCCCTGGACTTGAAAAGTGGTGTTGGTGTGGCCTGCCTGGGCCCTGGAGGGTGAGTTCACAACATAAATAGGGACATTTATCAATTGTTACAAGTAATGTCAAACAGGAGCAGAGAGACAGATCATGTGATAGATTTATTGCTTGTTTGGCTGTACTTCTCCAGCAGACTGTTTTGCACTCCTGTGACCCTCTGTGACACGTTTTCTGCTGAGAGCGGACTGTTGGCTGACCTCACAGAGTCGGTCCAGGCTGGGGAAAGATCGCAACCATATGGTCGGGATCCACTCACATGCCTGGACCAGCACTTAGCTCAACCGTCCCCTCCACAGCCCAGTGTTTCAGTGAGTGCAGGGGGGCGGGGCAGAGCAGAGAGCAAGAGACTGACAGTCATCAGCTCTCTGCTCAGGTAGCACTGAGAACTGAGTGATCGGCAGTGTCTGATTACTCAGTTCTCAGCCTTAGAGCTGGTGGAGGGACAGATGCAGCATCTACCTACGTAAGTATGATTAAAAAACAAATTCCCATACCTCACATCTCCTCTTTCCTGCTATTTGGCCCACTGTACTGTCTGTTACATGCTCGCTTGAGGCACAGTCATTAAAGCATATGGCCATTTAAGCCCCTCCCACGTATGTTGCTATCTCACCACACCCACAGTTTTGGCGCAGTGTTGCTATATTTCCACATACCATCTTGGGGGGGGGGGGGCAAAAAAAATCAGCCCCGGCTGTCACATGTGCTAGCTATGCCACTTGGACAGATGCCAGCCATTAGACCAGCTTCTGTTAGGCAGACAGCGGTACACACATAGCAGGAACCAGATGTTTTTTGGTCCATGTCTTCCAGTCTTAACATTTTTGAGCAAGAGGTTACTAAAAACTTAAGCAGCATTTTTTTTTTTTAAGCTATGCTATGTGAATGGGAACATGTAATAATTACAAAGTAGGTGTTATCCCAATTTGGCTGCAAAAGTGGAAAGCCTTACTATGTAAGCTGGAAAGTTTGAGTTAACTATCTACTGTTCTTTTATTATAAAGTCCGTGTCCCACCCAGCATACACTGCATCATCTATTTCTATTCCGTGGAAAAAAAAATGCCCAGAGTCAGACTGTCCATCTATTGCTAGATGAATGAGCATAAGACCTCTGCCAAAGATAGCTTTTGAAAGTAATGAATGTCATTGCTAAATTGCAAGTCAGATGCAATATGAAATCTGTAGCCATACAAGCCAATTGGACTTATAGTGTAGCTAAAATAAACATATATAATACATATTTTACTGAAACAGGTCACATTAAAATTTGGCAGACGTTTTACAGCTGGACTCTAGGCAGATAAAAAAAAAAAAAAAAACACACAAAATAATGCAGCTCTGTAACTATTAATACATTCATAAACATATTTTTTTTCATGCTAGTAGCTTAAGTATCTGACTCTGAGTACCTAAATATGACCTGATATCAGCCTCTTGCACTTTCTATATGGCGGGGCTGGCATGTCATAGAAAGAAACAGAGCAAGGAGCCAATTAGCTTATGTGCTGACAAGAAGCATACTGATAGTAAAAGAGAGCAGAGACAGAGAGAGGACCTCATCACTGCGCTGCTTCTCTTTCACTGTCCAATCACAGTCTGGGGTGGGTCCAGAATGACCTGGCAGGAGGGAAGAGGAAGTGGGTTGAATGATTCTGGTTATCAGACTGAGAGCATATAGTGGATGAAGAAAAAGCACTGCAGAGAAAATCTGTGGGTTGAAGAAACCCAGAAAAACACAATTGTGCTATTTTATCTTTTAATGGGCTATTTATTTTATCTTGTCATTTTTGGGTGGAGTTCTACTTGAAGAAATCCAGATGTAAAATGTAATCTAGCTATCTATCTATCTTTCTGTCTATTTTTTTGATCTCCAGAATACACATTACAGGTTCAAAATTTTTTCTCAACCAGCTGGCAGATTTTCATTCAATACCATGAGGGAGGAACAAGTATTTGATCTATATACAGTTGTGCTCATAAGTTTACATACCCTGGCAGAATTTATGATTTATTGGCCATTTTTCTGAGAATACGAATGATAACACAAAAACTTTTCTTTCACTCATGGTTAGTGGTTGACTGAAGCCATTTATTATCAAACCAACTGTGTTTACTCTTTTTAAGACATAATCACAACAGAAACTACCCAAATTACCCTGATCAAAAGTTCCCCAGTTCTTAATTCCATGTATTGCCCCCTTTAACATCAATGACAGCTTGAAGTCTTTTGTGGTATTTGTGGATGAGGCTCTTTATCTTCACAGATGGTAAAGCTGCCAGTTTCTCTTGGCAAAAAGCTTCCAGTTCCTGTAAATTCTTGGGCTGTCTTGCATGAACTGCACGTTTGAGATCTCCCCAGAGTGGCTCAATGATTTTGAGGTCTGGAGACTGAGATGGCCACTCCAGAACCTTCACTTTATTCTGCTGTAACCAATGACAGGTCGACTTGGCCTTGTGTTTTGGATCATTGTCATGTTGGAATGTCCAAGTACGTCCAATGCACAGCTTCCTGGCTGATGAATACAAATGTTCCTCCAGTATTTTTTGATAACATTCTGCATTCATCTTGCCATCAATTTTGACCAAATTTCCTGTGCCTATGTAGCTCACACATCCCCAAAACATCAGCAATCCACCTCCATGTTTCACAGTAGGAATGGTGTACCTTTCATGATAGGCCTTGTTGACTCCTCTACAAATGTAGTGTTTATGGTTGTGGCCAAAAAGCTAAATTTTTGAACTCATTACTCCAAATGACTTTGTGCCAGAAGGTTTGGCGTATTGTAAGCATGATACTTTGTGGCATTTGCGTAGTAATGGCTTTCTTCTGGCGAATCGACCATGGTGCCCATCTTTTTTCAAGTGCCTCCTTATTGTGCATCTTGAAACAACCACACCACATGTTTTCAGAGAGTCCTGTATTTCACCTGAAGTTATTTGTGGGTTTTTATTTGCATCTCAAACAATTTTCCTGATAGTTGTGGCTGAAATTTTAGTTGGTCTACCTGACTGTGTTTTGGTTTCAACAGAACCCCTAATTTTCCACTTCTCGATTTGAGTTTGAACACTGCTGATTGGCATTCTCAATTCCTTGGATATCTTTTTATATCCCTTACCTGTTTTTTACAGTTCAACTACCTTTTCCCGCAGATCCTTTGACAATTCCCTATGACTCAGAATCCAGAAATGTCAGTGCAGCACTGGATGAAAGATGCAAGGTTCTGTCAGGAGGGCAGAAACTCATTGACCTTTTACACACACACACACTAATTAAAAGCAAACAGATTACAGGTGAGGATGGTTACCTTTAATAGCCATTGAAACCCCTCTGTGTCAAATTGTGTGCTTGTTATCAGGCCAAAATCACCAGGGTGTGTAAACTTTTGATCAGAGTAATTTGGGTAGTTTCTGTTGTGATTATGATTTAAAAAGAGTAAACACAGTTGACAATTGATAAGTTGATAATAAATGGCTTCAGCCATTCTGAGTGAAAGAAATGTTTTTGTGTATTTGTGTTATCACATTCTCTGAAAAATGGCCAAGAAATCATAAATTCTGCCATGGTATGTACACTTTTGAGTGTATAATGTATATATTGTCTACAGTGGCTAGGTATGTCCACAATCCACACTTAATGTGGAATATTGATGCTTGTGCAAAGCAATACATTAAAAAATAACAGACACAGATAAATAGCCAGTCACACATAATCAGCTCTTTTATGTTTGTTTGAAGATGTTCAGTTCTCAGAATGTATTTTGTCGCTCTTGCTTTATATTTTGGACAAGTGGAACCATGGCACAGTTCATGAGGTTGCACCCTTACTCTGGAGACTGTATCTGGTCTATAAAACAAAGAAGGGATTATTGAAAACGTTATTTTCCATAACTTGAAGCTTCCCCACTCTGCATATGTGTTGCAGTTCTACAAACTCTTAAAAGGATGATTTCAACATTATTTGTAATTTGGGAGATCCTAAGAATGAAACCTATGATTTTAAAACTCATTATTTATAACAGAATACCTAAAAATTCTAAATGTCTTTATAAGCACACCTATTATTTTATAAGTAAATCTGTGCAGCTCAGCTCTGTTTAATGCAATACAGCAGTTTTCAGGGATAAGATTTGGTAGCCAGACAGCCACAAAACAACCAAAAAATATATGTATTGACATAATATATCGGGCCAACTTTATAACATAACATTAAGCAAAAAAAAAATATTTAAATATAAGCAATAAAAAATATATATATATATATATATATACACACAGAGCAAAATTATAAATGCAACCCTTTTGTGTTTGCCCTTATTTATCATGAGCTAAACGCAAAGATCTACGACTCTCACATATTGTTTACAAATCTGTCTAAATCTGTGTTAGTGAGCACTTATCCTTTGCCGGGATAATCCATCCACTTCACAGGTGTGGCATATTAGGATGCTGATTAGACAGCATGATTATTGCACAGGTGTGCCTTAGGCTGGCCACAATAAAAGGCCACTCTAAAATGTGCAGTTTTATCACACCGCACAATGCCACAGATGTAGCAAGTTTTGAGGGAGCGTGCAATTGGCATGCTGACTGCAGAAATGTCCACCAGAGCTGCTGCCCTTGAATTGAATGTTCATTTCTCTACCATAAGCTGTCTCCAAAGGCGTTTCAGAGAATTTGGCAGTACATCCAACTGGCCTCACAACCGCGGACCTCGTGTAACCACATCTGCCCAGGACCTCCACATCCAGCATCTTCACCTCCAAGATCGTCTGCGACCAGCCACCCATACAGCTGCTGCAACAATTGGTTTGCATAACCAAAGTATTTCTGCACAAACTGTCAGAAACCATCTCTGGGAAGCTCATCTGCATGCTCGTTGTCCTCATCCGGGTCTCAACCTGACTGCAGTTCATCGCCGCAACCGACTTGAGTGAGCAAATGCTCACATTCGATGGTGTCTGGCACTTTGGAGAGGTGTTCTCTTCACGGATAAATCCTGGTTTTCACTGTACAGGGCAGATCGCAAACTGTGTATGGCATCGTATGGGTGAGTGGTTTGCTGATGTCAACGTTGTGGATCAAGTGGCCCATGGTGGTGATGGGGTTATGGTATGGGCAGGGGTATGCTATGGACAACGAACACAGGTGCATTTTATTAATGCCATTTTGAATGCACAGAGATATCGTGACAAGATACTGAGGCCCATTGTTGTGCCATTCAGCCACGACCATCACCTCATGTTGTAGCATGATAATGCATGGCCCCATGTGGCAAGGATCTGTACACAGTTCCTGGAAGCTGAAAACATCCTAGTTCTTGCATGACCAGCATATTCAGGACATGTCACCCATTGAGCATGTTTGGGATGCTCCGGATCGGCATTTACAACAGCGTGTTCCAGTTCCTGACAATATCCAGCAACTTCACACAGCCATTGAAGCCATTGAAGAGGAATGGACCAACATTCCACAGGCTACAATCAAAAACTGCACATTATAGAGTGGCCTTTTATTGTGGCCAGCCTAAGGCACACCTGTGCAATAATCATGCTGTCTAATCAGCATCTTGATATGCCACACCTGTGAGGTGGATGGATTATCTCGGCAAAGGAGAAGTGCTCACTAACACAGATTTAGACAGATTTGTGAACAACATTTGAGAGAAAAAGGCCTTTTGTGTACATAGAAAAAGTCATTCAGCTCATGATAAATAGGGGCAAACACGAAAGTGTTGCGTTTATAATTTTGCTCAGTGTATATATATATATATATACAGTATAAACAGTATACTATATATACTAATTTACTATTAGTGATGGGTGAATCTGCCCACGTTCTATTTGCTGAGGTTTTGGCGAATCTGGTTTGCAGTTTGTTGAACTTGAACTTTGTGGTAAATACCATTACCATTTCTATAAGGGTGATTCTTGTTTAGGCTTAGAAGCAAACTATTGTCAAAAAAGGGCAATGGGAGCTGCCCACCACCATGGGGATCATTTAAGAAAGCAAAAACGTTTTTAAAAAAAAAAAAAAGGGAGCCGTGTGAAGCGCTGAATCGCAGTAGGCGGTAAAGCGCTCCTGCAGCTGTCTGTTGTTGTGTGAACCTGTCCGAAGGCATATTTCTACATTTGCACTTATTTTATATTTGTTACATGTTATTCACATCCAAAAAATCACATACACGGAAATATTTAGCAATTGCTTACCATTCTAAATCTTATTTAGCTTTCCCATCATATGTAATGTTAAGGAGATGGTTGGGGAGTTGTTTGTCATAATTAACCCTGCCTGTACTGTGTTGCCAGATTTCCATTACCAGTTATAAAACAAATATGTAGGACTGTCTGTCTGATCTGAAGGCTTGGGTGGGGCAGGGTGTCCCTCCTGCGTGAAATCACAAAGCTGTACGTGGCTATTTTAGGTAGCTTTGGCTGCGATGTCTGATTTTTTTTGTCAATCTGTATCAAGCTTGAATACACTGGGTAAAGGAGCAGCCACATCAGAGCTAAAAGCTTTAGGAAGATTTTTCCTTAAAAAGCATTAAGTTAAGCTAAATTGAGCAATGGCATAACCGTTTTTTAGTTTTTTTTACATTCTTTATTTTGCAGTACCTACTGCATTGTCTTAAAAGTGTTAAAACAGAACATATAACAGACTTCAAAATCACAACCTCATATTCCCCAAACTCCTCCCAACTTTTTATACCCTATCATTCTCAAAAAAATCAAAATATAGACTTTGAGTTTGTGTTTGGTATAATTTGGCGACAAATAATTTACAGTGACTGCACAGTATGTACGTAGTTTGGTTAGGCCATAATTTGAAAGGGGCAGAGAAAAGGCAGGATTTGATTTGAAATAAACAGAGTGTATTATTTGAAAGATGATAACTGCAAATATTATACAGTAGTTGTACAGTATGTATACAGCTTGGTTAGACTGCAATATAAGAGAGAGAGAGGAAAACTTTTATCTTGAATTAAAAATGATAGTGTATTTTTTGGACGACAATAGACACAAACATTGAAGCGTGGCTGGACAGTATGTTAAAGAGGAAGTAAACCGCTTTTTTTTCTTTTTTATAAAGAACTAATTGTTTACATGTCTCCCAAGTTTATATGCATTTAAAAAATGCTTTCCAAGTACCTTTTATTTGTTTAGTAAAAAAGATCCTCTTCTAGGATTTGGCAGCACCATCTTGACTCTTGTTTCCTGATCCTCATGTGGACGTCATTTCCACCCTTCCTTTGTTCTTCTGGCTAAATCTCGTGCAATCGCATGCACAAGGAGAGAACCAGGACACTGAGGAGGAAGGCACAGTATCGTGAGGCTTCCGCTTTGTGCCATTTACAGGGAAAAAGACAGACCCGGCATGCTGTTAACCCTGAAACGGCACACATAGCATGCCGTGAATCAAGTGATGGACTGTGCATGTGCCGGTGACATCATAAAAGATTGCAGTAAGGTTTGTGAGAAGAATGTACAGGTAAGTGATATTTCACAGGCACAGATCAGTAGCGTTTTCAATGTAGCTTTCAATGAGCTAAAGTTTACAGAGATAGTTTACAACCACTTTAACAACTTGATTAAAGCCCCATACACACGGTTGTCGGAATATCCGGTCTGGAAGAACGTCGTGACGTAAGTCGTCGTCCACGAGATTAGAAAAGGGAAGTTCAGCACCACGTCAGGCACCCGTTGGGCTCCTTCTGCTGATCCCGTGTTTATCGAGAGTTAGTCGAAGTTTGGTGACTTAAGATTCGTGTTTCTCAGTTTTCTGACTCAGATCGTTACTGCTCTTCAGTTTGTGCTTGTCGTGCGTATCTGTTTATTAGTGCGTGTAGTCAGTTCGCATTTGTTGGTCATTGCGGCCTATATCTTGATATAGGACGCTTTGATTTGCACTGCTTATTGTCTGCTCGTTGCTGGTATTCATTTCGTTCTTTCAGGCCTTGCTGTTTATCGGTGCTTTCTGTTTGTCCGTTCTGACCAGCCGACCTTTTGTGACCTTGTGAGCGATGTTTCCCGTGCGTACTCGTCGCCGAGTTCGTGCTGTACGCGGAATTGGTGTCGGGCTTTTAGCTTTGAGCCAAGACCCGTCCATGAACAGAGTGACGAGGAGTATGTGGACCAAGAATTGGTTGCTTCAGCGTGACCAATTCTCGCACATGCCTTTGCTTCGTGAGATCCGGGAGAATAATCCTGATGATTTCAGGAACTTTCTCAGGATGACGGACCCCGATTTTCACCGTCTTTTGGCTTTGCTGACCCCCTTTATCAGCCGGCAGGATACCTGCATGAGACAAGCCATTACTCCGGAGCAGAGGCTTGTTGCCACGTTGAGGTACTTGGCGACAGGGAGAAGTCTTCAGGATTTGAAGTTCTCTTCAGGTATCTCTCCCCAGGCCCTGGGAATCATTATTCCAGAGACCTGTTCTGCCATCATTCAGGTCCTGCAGGAGGACTATATTAAGGTAACATTTCTACTTTACTATTCCCTTCTATGTATGCTCTGTTTGCTAATGTCTTCTATTTTTGACCTCCTTCCCTAATTACCATGATTGCAATATGTTCTAATATGCTGTGCCCCTTTTCTCCTTCATGCATTTTTCCCTTTACTTACCTCCCCAGCATGCTCTTCTGCCCCAATAGACACCTATGGCCTAGTCACTTAATCAATGTCTTTTGTCTGCTGCATAGTATTGTTTGCCCCCAAACACCCCCTAAAATATGCACAAATGTTTGCTGTGTGGTTTACTTCATGTAGAGCCCCTTTTTATTTTTTGGTGGGGGGGGGGGGCAAACTCATTAGGAACCCCCTCCCCCAACTGCTCTGTCAGATGGTACCAATCCTTTATCTGCTGGCTTTCCCAAGGTCCATACACACTATATACCTACCTCTTTATAGTGGGCATCTTTAGGGATGAATTCAGCAAAGCATGTAGTGCAAGGGGCTGCCTCCATACATTCCATTTCCTATTTTTTTGTCTTCTTTCCCTCCTATTAGCTTGCTTGGTAATTTCATAATGTCACAATGTGCCTGCCTTTTTTTTGGGGGGGGGGGGGGGGGTTGAAATGTTATTTTATCTTTCCTGGGGGCTGCCAATAGTGTTAAGTACAGAGGGTCTGGCCAAACTAGCACACATTATTGAGCCATTTGCCAATCAATGAAGTGCAGAGGGTTACCTGTCCACCACCCCCCCCCCCCAAAACCCTAGTTATTGCCAATGGCCCATCAGAAGTGGGGGGATTGATGGGGGGGTGAGTAATCTGTGAAGGGGAGCCTCTACTTTTCTGTGCAAATACTTTCCAGCCTCCAATTTTATACAATGCTCTTGTTCCAAGATGTTGATTGTCTAATCTGCTTGCAATGTTTAGGTGCAAAGTGACTAATTATTTTTTCTTGTTTCACTCCACAGTTCCCTTCCACGCCACAGGAATGGCAGACTGTGGCCTCCCACTTTGCCAGCCGTTGGGACTTTCCTAACTGCGGAGGGGCAATTGATGGGAAACAGGTCCGCATCGTCCCACCGCCCAACTCGGGGTCCTACTATTATAATTATAAAGAGTTTAATAGTGTAGTGATGTTGGCGGTGGTGTCGGCAACATACGAGTTTATGTATGTGGACGTGGGGATGAACGGCCGGATCTCGGATGGTGGTGCCATTACGCACACGGAGTTCTACTGGCGTCTCCAAAGTGGCAGTCTGTGCTTGCCACCTCCAGAGGAGAATGCCGAAGGACTCCCCTTCGTCTTTGTCGCAGATGAAGCGTTTGCGTTGACTCCCCATGTGATGAGGCCGTTCCCGATGAGGACCCTCACCCCGGACCAGAGGGTCTTCAACTACAGGCTGTCCAGAGCCAGAAGTGTGGTGGAGAACACTTTTGGCATCCTGGCCAGCCGCTTCCGCCTGTTCTTGACGGCATTTAACTTGGCGGAATACAAACTGAACCACATAGTTCTTGCCTGTTGCATATTGCACAACTTCCTCAAAAGACATAACAGGAACTATGTGGTGCCCGTTGGCCCAGATGTGGAGGGCCCTCCAAATGCGGACCTCACAGCCCTTCAAGTGGCACGTCCAGGCTTGCCCCCCTCTAAATGCCCGCGCGGTCCGCGAGCAATATATGGAGTACTTTGTGGGTAGGGGGGCCATTGCTCTGCCTGACGATGTGTGAGAGGCATTTTTTAATAAATCTGATATTTCAACCAACCTATGATTTCTTGTCATTTCAGTATTCTTTTTAGCTTATTTTACCTTGACATTTTTTCCCTTTGCCTTCGACAGTGGGAATGCACTTTCTGGGCAAAAGGAGGTAACAGTCTCTTCTTCCCAAAAAGATTATTCTCATGTTGTGTGTTTGCTACCTAATCTTTGGTCTAGAGAAGGTTTGTACTGCATAACTGACACCCAAAATACTCCTTTTCATCACCAGGTCTGACATGTGTGTATTCTCAAAATGCTGTGCTCCGTGTTTTCGTACAAAGCACTGTGGGTGTCATTTACATAAGTCAAATCCGCTATGCTCTACAAGTGCAGTGAAAAAGTTCCCTGGGAAAGAAACTTGCAGTGCAATGTGGACTTGCCTTTAGTAAATAACACCAATTGCCCCCCATATCCTTTACATTTGACATACATAATGCATTGTGTTTTTGAAATAAGGAAGCCACACATTTAGAAAAAAATAAAAAAGTTTACTTGGAAAACATTCACAAGTGCGTTTACAATCTTCACGCCAAAACTGACAACATCTTGGTTATTTACAACATTGTTTACAAACATTCCGCAATTGGTAAAACCAGGCATGGAGCTAAACAGAACCTATGAACTAGGAAAGTTCAACTTTGTAAAGTGAAGACAAGATCAGACATGACTATATGTTCAAAGTGTGTTTGATCTTGCCTTCATCACATGGGGGGTCACCCCCGGAAAGTGGAAATTTAGAACATGCACACAATTTGGGTCTGAAAATGGTCATTAGATGGTAAAACGCATGCCTAGAAGCTTCAAAAGTGCCATTTTCCATCATGGGGATGAATGGACGTTTTTTGGGGGTGCAACCCCTTCACCACAACCACTTTCGTAGTTCGTAAAGTGTTTGCACCCCCAAAAAAACGTTGGCATTCATCCACCATGATGGGAGCTAGCACATGTGGACACAATGTGTGCATGTTCCAAATTTCACACAGTTTTTAAGTTGCAAATGTGTTCAGAAGCTGGCACAAATGTGTATTAATTACTTGGTGCGTTTTCATATTTTTCCTAAAACATCAATGATGTTCTTCAATTTTTGTTGAACATCATTGATGTTTTGCTTTATGTAATCTAGATCTCTATTGCAGACCATTATCTCCCCGATGAGTACGTGGGCACTCTCTGTGGTAAAGTGCGATTTTTCTTCCACAACATCCACGTCACCTAAAAACCACAAACAAACCAAAATGGGGTGTTGGAAATGAGGCAGCCATACATGGATTAGCTTACCAGTAGCTGTGTTCTCCCACACTCACCTGTTGTGGTGACAATTTCTCCAAGTTCGATGATCTCTCCTTCCTCCTCCTCCTCCTCTGCTTCCGCTCTTTCCCCTTTTTTGGGAGGTGTTGGTTTGGGGGTTTCCTCAGACGGCCCAAGTTTTCGCTCCCCTATGAGAATGTACAAAAGGAAGATTTAGCAACACTATCTATTGAGGGCAGAAATAGGAAATGACAAACATTGCTTGAAAGTGACGGACACTATTTTAGTTTGGCCAGTTACAAATGCCAACTACATGAATGTAGTCACTTTGTAAAGGTGCTAAACTGACTAGCTTTTTGGTAGAAGTTTGTGTGATGGAGACACCCCTCTAGTATCCACTGGAGCACATGTGTGGAAAAGCCTAATAAAAAGGGGGTTTGGGTGTCCCAGCACTAGGGCTCTAGAGTCCAGATGGGTAAACAGCTACTGGGTGACCTCTCCTTTACATTGAATAAATTGGCTTTACATTCTTGATGACATTTCTAGTGAGAACAAACTTCCTTTCCCAAAAAAAAACACCAAACATCGTATTATAAGTGGCCGAACGATCGAGGTTGCGTACGATCGAATGGACACACACACGACCATGACAGTGGCAGAAAGATCGAGGCTGAGTACGATCGAATGCACAGACGAACATGAAAGTGGCCATTTTGGAATGTACAACTTTGTAAAAATCAAACCACATGGAGCAGTATGCAAGCAAGAAATCAAACACAAAACACAACTACTTACTTTTTTGAAGAATTCGCTTGATCTTTCTGTACTGATCGGCCTCCCTCAGTTTCAGGTCTGACCAGCGTTTCCTCAGTTGCTCCTTGGATCGTTGTACCCCAAAATTATTGTACAGCCTTCTCACAACTTTAGACATGATCTTGGCCTTGCGGACATTGGGGTTGAGGTAAGGCCCATACTTCCCATCATAGTCGCTCCTCTTTAATATGTCCACCATCTCCAACATTTCTCCAAATGACATATTTGAGGCCTTGAATTTCAGGCTCCGGGATCGGGACGTTTCTGCCTCCGGACTTTCCTCGTCCTCCTCCTCGTTGGTGGGATATTTGGGGCACACCTGCTGTGTCCCCGCCATGTGCTCTCCCCACTGCGCCGTAAAGAGAAGGGGTGGGGAATAGACGAGAAAGATCGTCAGGGGCGGGCGGAGTTTGACGCATGCGCACTGTATATAAAACGTCACACGCCTGTGTCGTAGCCACGATCTGGGAGACGAGGGGAGAGAAAGCTCACGCACGAGACGATCGCTAGAAACGAAGGTACAATTTGACGTTGGTACATAACTAGCCTAGACTGATTAGAACTTGAGGCTTCTTTATGGAGAAGATTAGGAGAGTTTAGGCTGACATTATTTATATTGTTTTGTGTGGCGTTGTGTCTTGCAGAGGTGATGGAGGCCTTCTACGACGTGAGTTTTCTCCCCTCTTCATTGATAAATACCGGGAATTCCCCCTCTTATGGCAACCTAAACATCGTGACTACAGCAACAGACCAAAGAGGTACGCAGCCCTGCTGAAACTTGTGGCATTTGTAAAGCCTAACCTGCCCATGGCAACCGTGGCAAACTTAAAAGTGAAGATTAACAACATGAAGAGTACCTATTTCCGGGAGCGCAATAAGGTCCAGAAGTCCCTAGCATCTGGAGCTGCAGCAGCTGATGTCCATGTCCCCACGCTCTGGTACTATGAGAGGCTCCACTTTCTCAAAGACCAGGCTACTGTCAGGAAGTCACTCTCGACTCTTCCTTGCACACGTCCTTTCACGCACGCCACCCCTGATGAGGCTTCCGAGGACCAACCTGGGCCTTCCAGTATGGAATATGTGCAGGAGCCCAGCTTGTTCCAGGTATAGTAGTTTTGTAACCAGTTTGGGGAATAATGAATGATGTTCAGTTAATTCAGGATCCCCAATTGCTTAGTTCCTAACGTGATTGACATATCAACAGACAGTGGTGTTGGAGACATTTTTGGGAAGAGTCTAAACTGCAGGGCTGAGAATTGTATGGTTTTTCTATTTGTAAACATTTTGCAACAGTCACTAGATGAGAATTGTGTGTGTTTGATGAACAAATAACTGAAACTATGTCCCTTTTTCATACACAGGAAGACCTCAGCCAGGAGGTGGCTGTGGAAGGTGGCAGTCAGGAGGAGGCAGGGGTTAGTGGCAGCCAACAGGGGGGTAGGCATAGGAGCCTGACTGTCTCCCAAGTCTCTCCCCTCCGCCTTCCCTACAGAAGGGCGAAAAAACATGGGGGAGGTGGGAGAGTCAGCGCTCCAGCTGATCAGAGATGCCTCAGCCTCCCTCTATGCCACACCCACCTACGAGGAGGCCTTTGCCTCCTTGGTTGGCAGTAAAATTACGGGTATGGAGGCGGGGCAACGCAGCATGTGTGAGGAGGTCATCCTCAAAATACTAAATGAGGGGATGGCTGGGGAGATGACCCCACTCACACATGTTTGCGAGAGTGACCTTGCTCCGCCTCCTCCTCCTCCTTCTGCCACCCCACCAGCACCAGCACCACGGCGTGGAAGGAAGCGTACAAGGAAGACAAGAGAGTGATGACCTTGATTCAGTCTGGTCTGAGAGAAGATGGAGCCTCTCGTAGGACCAGAGCCTGGGGACCTAGATGGCATCTGCTGCAGTTCCGGATGTTTTGGACTTCAGGACCAGATTGCGCTCCCTTATTATTTAGATAGGTACTCTTCATGCCCCCAATTTTTTAAGGCTGAAAAATGATGGTTGCCATGGGTGTCCAAGGCTTTGCAAATTCCCCAAGTTTCACCATGGCTGCGTTCCTCTTTGGTTTGTTGCTGAGACCTAAATAAATGTTTTTTGGATTTGAAATAATCATTGACTATTGTGTTTTACTTTTCTACAATGACAGTTTTTCTTTGAGTAGGCAGGTACATTTCACTAATCCTAAAGTAGAATTAACAAGGGGCACCAACAACCAACAAACTCCTAGTAAATTTAAGCAACAAATACAAATGTTAATAATGTGGTTTTGCTAAGTTGAGACACACAACCCCCCTCCCAAAAAACAAAAAAATTCTCCTTCAAATATGTATTCCCCAAAAAAAAAAAAAAAAAGACCGTGTGTATGGGGCTTAAGTCGTAATATTAGAGGTACTTCATGCATGTGCTGTGGCTGTATAGCACTGCTACTCTAGATATCCTACCTCTAGTTGGTGTGACCCAACTACCAATTTAATTTGAATTTGCAATAATGGCAGCTATGACAATAAGGGGAATAAATATGTGTTACTTGGTGACACGAGCATGTCACCAAGTAACACATATTTATTCCCCTTATTGTCATAGCTGCCATTAAATGTAGGCAATCTCCTTTATTTAGGAAGAAATGTCAGACAGGCCTGAATTGAGAAAAAGAGGTTTGCAGGCAGAGGTAGTAGGGGAAACAGGTTCTGCAAGATAAATCCTCAAATGAAAAGGCCTTAGTAACAGAAAAATAAAATGAAATATACCTCCTCTACAAAAAAAACTGAAAGCATAAACTCCATTCCAACTATTTTTATTTTATGTATATTGGTAAAAGTAAAATAAACTAAAAAATCAATAAAAAAAAACAATTGTTGCTGCCACACACAAAATGGTAGTTCTAAAAAGCGATGTTGGGTCTCAGAACTGTGGGCACATTTTGGAGGGGGAGGGTTGAACATACGAAAACTTGGCACACTGCAATCTACAGTTATTTACCGCAATATAGAATAGTATAGCACCGTCTAGTAATTAAGTGTCCCTATACAGACTTTCAGCTCCCCTTAACTACTAGCAGTCATGTATTGAACCGCTAATGCCAGTAAAATCTTCAGTCAATATTGACTGCAGGACTTGTTCCCTAACAGCAGGTTTAGGTGTAGAAACCAGAGTTCTATGGGACATTCTGGTAAGCCATTTATCATTTTCCAATTTGATTTATTCAAATATTTAGCAGATACTAAAATATAAAAGATGGACATATCATTGAAAACACATTAGCTATACGGTCTTTTAGTAAAACAGATGGAAACATGATTTTAGAGACTACTTCAAAAGAAATAAAGCAAAAAAAAAAAAGAAGGAATCACCGGCCCCAATAAAGGACTTAAATAATTATAAAACGAGAGCCAAAAACGTTATATTATTGAAATAATTCATCGTCGTCTTCATATAGCTTTTATTAATTTTCCATGGCTATAAATGGATATATAAATGTCTTAGAATAACAACTTAATTCTTTTATTCAGACAAATAAAAATAAATAGGCTAAGTTTATGTATTTGTAAATTTTCATTAGAAAGGGCATAGCTGAAAACTATGTAACGCAGAAGCTAAAATTAATACATTTTATATTTTGGGTACTACTTACATTTCCAGATTTTGCTATGTGCTATCACTGTGCAAGCATTTCATATGATTCCAGATTCTTTAAGTGGTTAGCTCATAAAATGTGCCTTGAGACACATCCTGTTATTAATAAGTATTCGGATGCTGTAATGATCTCATACGTTGGGGCAAGTTTTTTTTATTGTAGGGACAGCTGTGCTCACTTATGGCTTTTGGAACTACTGCAAAGACTGTTTCCCTTTTCTTTTCAACAAAGGAACCGAGTGCAGATAGGTGCAACCTTGTGAGAAAAACCTTGGATATGATTAACCTCCAAAACTATTTGTAACCAGGGCTATTGGCACAGATTGTTTTCTCAGATGTTCATCTCGTATTACACTCAAACGTATTGCAGATCTCATTCTATTCAATGCAGAGATAATTACATTTTGGTTGATTTTTCCATTCTGAGAACTAGATCTAGTCTACAACTATAAGTTGGCTTTCCATCTAAGATTTTATTACTGTAAACATTTTTGTGAGAATGGGTTATAAAATATCCTAATACTGTATACTACAGCATGCACAATATGTGTGCTTTCTTTGATAAAGTGGGCCACCAAATAATATGCTTATTTAGCGTCAAACTGACCAAACACAGTTTTATAAGGCCCCTGGAAAGGAATCGTAGGGCTTGATCTTTCACAGACATGGCCAAATACACATAAGGGGTTATTTACTAAAACCAAAGAGCGCAAAATCTGGTCCAGTTCTGCATAGAAATCAATCATCTTCCAGGTTTTATTACCAAAGCTTAAAGTGTTACTAAACCCAGGACCCTGCGTTCACTATATCTGGTCTCCCACAGTACACAGAACATAGAAATGCAATTATTGTAGTAAATATAAACTGCTAAGTACCTTTTCTAATCAGCAGTGTATAGCAGTCTTGTGACTTCTATCAGTGTCTGGTTAAAGCTTGTAGGAGGAGTTTTTATTATACTCTGGCTGTCCTAAGAGGCTGCAACTGACCCTCTACCTGGACAGTGCTGATTGGCCCTGTGCTGATCACATGCACCATCCTAAGAAAAAAAAAACTCTCTAGCAATACACACCAAACTGATCAGGTGCAGAGTGCCTCCAATGGCTATGTCTTATTAGGAGATGGATTGGGACAATG
Organism: Lithobates sylvaticus; assembly: GCA_028564925.1. NCBI lineage: Eukaryota > Metazoa > Chordata > Amphibia > Anura > Ranidae > Lithobates > Lithobates sylvaticus. The sequence continues at coordinate 150,342,116 of CM053027.1, forward strand.
GAAGAAGGGAAGGATCGGAGAAAGCAGGATCAAACAGCTTTTATACACAATGTGGAGGATTAACCCCCTAGGTTCCACAGTGAGTATAACAAGCATGCTTTACTGCATATATAGACTGATTTTACTGTTGTGGGTTTAATAACACTTTAATTAAACAAGCTGAAGCTAGAAGCTGATTGGCTACAATGCACAGCTGCAGTAGATTCTGAGTGCTCCAGTTTTGGTAACCCCCCCCCCCATAATGTCAAATCTGACAAAGTCTAGAATTTAGAGATGACCCTCTTTTGACACTACTTCTGAACAGTTGTATAGAGTAGTGTCATCATCCCTGTCCTCAGGGCCCACTAACAGGCCAGGTTTGCAAGATAACTGAAATACATCACAGGTGATATCATTTGCTGCTCAGTGATTGCAGTATTCTAGTCTGCATCTCCCCAAGGTAATACATAAAACCTGGCCTGTTAGTGGGCCCTGAGGACAGGGTTGATGACCACTGGTATAGAGTAGTAAAGTATGTAATTAGACATAGAAAGCAATAAGCCGTGACACAGAATTGGTAAACTCCAATATATTATGTTTCTGGTTTTAGGTTTAAATATACTTTAATGAACATATATGTGTGATTTTGTTTGAATTTCAATTAGCTTAAAGCTTAACTCCACTTTTGTTGAGAAAAAAATATCCCCTTCTGGGTGATCTATGTACATTGCAAGGATTTTAACAGATTCCTGCCTTTTGTTATTCTATGGAAATAGCTGCTTGTTTCTCTGTGTCCATGTGCAAAGTCAATCTGTATGGGAGTGATCATTTTCAAATAACTGCTGCACTTGCAGGGCTCTAATTAAAGAAAGAGGCAGGTATTTTTTTTTTATTTGCTATTTTTTTTCCCCACAAAAGTGGAGTTACCCTTTAAGGGACTATTTTCTCTGTAAAATAGTTTCTCAAGCTGAACCTAGCTACGCTTAAGAAATGTGCAATATAACAATTTATGTCTTCATTTCAGCTAGTTAGCTAGAAATCCCTAATGAAGACATTGCTGGACCAGACTGAACTAATTCATTATATTGGTGTACTCAAAGTCTTTAGCTTGATATAGCTGCCTTGGTTTGTATTAATATAGGGAAATATTGGAGATAGATTTGGCACTATCTCCTAAACAAAGTTGATGTTTTCTAAGGCTGAAACAAATAGGGTGTCCTCATTACTGTTAATACAGCATTTGTTTATTCTTACACCTGCCTTGTGGTCTCAAAACTATCATTCTTTCATTTCATACTGTCCTTCCTTTGTCTAAAGAGAACCAGACTTAGAAAATAATCTGCTCCAGTACTGCCAACATTTTTTTCTTTACAATACTACATATACCGGTAATATATATGAGAATGAAAGAGTGGCAAAACATTTTTATAATTGTTTTAATGTTTCTATAAGAAGCGTGTAAGTACTATAGGAAGATTGTGTACTAAAGAGTAGGAAATATAAGTTTAGTGCATAGTGTAACAGACCCAACTGGGACAGGGGCTTTTGGAGGGGACTGCATGGTAGCCTCTGTCTATGAACCCTGGCATTTGAGGGAACTACAAGCATTCAAGAAGATGTCCTGTTATATAATGCAAGATGACATTACCACATTTAACAGTCAAGGAAGCCACGATGTTTTCTGCCAACATGACACATAGTTTTAGAAGATGTATGTGAAAAGAAAGCTGGTTAATGAGATTTGGACAGCCATAAGTCTTCTTGAATACTGGTGCCAAACTGTCTGGGTGGGCACTGACTTGAGTCACCTAGGCTTGACTAGTTGTTAATTAGTTTACTGTTTAATTAGATTAATGTTTATGCTAGCTGTTAATAATATGTACTGCAATGCCTGGTACACACTACAAGTTTTTTTTCGTTCAACCCAGCGGGTTGAACGAAAAAAACTGTCAGCTCTGGTCGGAGACGCTGTACTAACCATCCAAAATGAGTGCAGCGATCTCCCCCACTAAGCTGTTGTGTTCTGGCAGGGGGATGGCCCTCCACCAGAACACTCCGATCAGCGCACTCTGCCATTGACTAAGAGCAATGATTGGGAGTTGGCCAGCTGCTGGTTTTCCAGCATGTTCATCCAAGAGAAGTCAGCTAAATAGCAGGCTTCTTTTGGACAGACTGACATACACATGGGCCGAATGTTGGCCAGTTTTTATTGAACCGGACGATGTCTCCCATCTTTCGGCCCGTGTGTACGGGGCTTTAGATGTACTGATGTTATTACTCTTTATAGTTTGCGTTATTTATGATAATGTGATTAAGCTCTTATCTAATTTTGTGTGGTATATATTCTGTGTGAATTTACAATAAAGTCAGTTCCAGTTTGCACCTAAGCTAGTGTCGTCTTGTACTTGTGTACAATATTTAGCTATAATACCTGGTTCCTGGTTCCGAAGTGGAGGAAGCTGTATCTTGACGGAGGCACCCAGGCTAAGTGCTAGGCGATAGGTCACACATAGTATCTGCTGCTTATTAGGGGTTCATTAATAAAACCCATATCTGGGCAAAAAAAAGCTTATTCTTATATCCTGGCTTCTAGAATCCAAAATTACTTAAAGTGGTTGTAAACCCAGATAACAAAATTAAAGTGAATATTTTAGCTAACTCAGCAAACCAGCACAACTCATTTGTGCACAGTCTGGCAGGGATATGAGCAGCCTGACATCTGTAATCTTCCCCACTTTGCTACTGACAAAAAATATAACACATGCAAAAAATATGTGTCACCACGCCCCCTCTTCTTTGATTGACAGACATGCAGAGGAGACTCATGCAAGAAGGGTGCGTACCTCCTGTTGCCCCAGCCTGAGTAAAAGTGTGTCCAGCAGGGAGTGACATGCATGCACACTTTCAGCTCTGTGCCGCTGCTAATGTGTGAGTGTACAGCTGGGATGTAGGGCCAGTGGTGTCATGACTCCACCTCCCCATAGACCATGGACCGGAGATTTTTAGAGAGCTGTGACAGGCTTAGAGATGAAGGAAGGAACAGAGGTAAAAATACAGAGTTTTGGATTTTTACAGAACAGACTATAAAATGGTTAATGTGTTTGAGAACCGATGCATATGAGGTTTAGAATCACTTTGATTTTAATTTTATTTTTTTTCAATAAAAAATGGTCTGGAGTGGTAGGGAAAATTGTATTTTCTTGCTTTTATAACTAATCAAAGTTGGACTTTAATAAATAACAGAAAACATAATATTCAAAAAAACGTATACAGTATAACCTGATTTTTTTTTTTTTTTTTTATTATTTACGGTTTGTCTCACTTACCACGCAGAGATTTCATTTACCACACCGTAATTTACATTTGTTGTACATGATTTGGCTTCATTGTTATACACTTCTTCCTTTTTTGGTAGGAGACTTGAGTGTCCATGACATAGGACCAGGAACTTCAGGAGAAGGAAATCTCATTGCTGGGTCTATGGAAATCTTTGTATGTTTTAGCCCACCAGAAGCTACTCATTATTGTGATGTTGACATTAGACTGAGTGACCCTTTAAATTCTATTAGTAAACTTAACTCAGTATCTTTGTTTATTAATGGATGACCCTAAAAAGAGTTTTTGGCTTTTCTTTGGAAATCCCCACTGTTTGTGGATACTGTTGTAGTGTTTGTAAAATCATGACATTTGAAGAACCTACCATGTAATAAATTAGAGTTAGTGTACCGTAAATGTTTACTGCAGTCATCAGGATTTATGTATTCAAAATACGTAAACTATCCAAAATGTTATCTGAAAGTTATGTGAATTTTTTCTACTTGCATAACTTTTACCTAATTTCCTCTTTTGACTATCATCCAGACTTTACCCCCCAGTAGCATAGTTAAATAAATGACTGCTGTAAATGTCCAGAGAAAAGAAGGACATACTTGTGAAAACAGTACAGCTCATTATTGATTTTCCTGTGCCGCAAATGAACAAGGTTTTTGTTAGAACCCAGCCGCGAGGAGTCTTAGGGGTTGATCAAGTTCAGGACCTTTAGTGGTTCTAAAACAGACAGTTCTTTCACAAATCTGATTGAGCCAAGATCACAGCTTTCTTATCAACAGTATGCTGAAATTCCACTTTACATACCTTCAGGGTTCAAAAAAAAGGAGGAAAAAGCACATGAAAGTAAACTTGTGTGCTTGTGATGTATTTGCTGATATATCTTTGGTTAATCTTTTAACATGGTTCAATTAAATATGATTATGAAAAGACTTCCCACATATTTTTTTATTTTTTAGTGAATGTTTCTTTCAGTAGTACTGTGATTTATTACAATATGAAAGCTATTAATTGGAAAGAGAGTTATTCTATAATTTGTCATATTTATAAATTCTTAACTGAAATTTACCAATCATTTAAAGTCTTTAATGTATGTATATATGTTGTTTAACCACTTAACCTCTGGAAGATTTACCTCCCTTCATAACCAGGCCACTCTTTGCAATATGGCACTGAGTTAATTGAATTGACAATCGCGCTGTCATGCAATGCTGTACTCAAATAAAATGTATTTATTTATTATTTATTTACATTTTTTTCCCCACAAATAGAGCTTTCTTTTGGTGTTATTTGATCACCACCGCATTTTTAATTTTTTGCACTATAAACAAAAAACCACTGACAATTAAACAAAAAAATAAATATATATATATATATATATATATATATATATATATATATATAAATGTTTTCTGCTATAAAACATATCCAATAAAACAATTAGTGTTATGTAGGCCAATATGTATTCTGCTACTGCTAATTAATATATAATATATATATAGCGTATATTGATTGGTTTATTCAAACGTTTTAGCATCAACAGAATATGGGATATACAGTATACTGGAAATGAAATATTTTTTTTTAACTTTTTGTACTTGTAATCGTGGTGATCATGGACATATAGTGGGACTGTGATATTGGTCCAGTCGATCGGACACTAATTTACACTTTTAACACTTTGCGGGAACCAGTGACACTAATACAGTGATCAGTGCTAAAAATATACACTGCACTAAAGAAACTGGCTGGGAAGGGGTTACACATCTAGGGCAATCAAAGGGTTTTTACTAGGGGAAGAGATGGATTTTAGTGCCTGCTTTGCATGAAAGCAGAATCCATCCCTTCCCCCCATCAGAACGGAATTCTGCCTTGTTTACATAGGCAGAGCTCCTTTCTGAGTCTTTGCACGATGATCGGTGGGTGTCGGCGGACATTGAGTGCCTGGCATCTGCAGATTGGCCTCTGCTGTAAATATTCACAGCAGAAGTAGCGCGCCAGCAGCAGCGCATGACCCCTGCAAGCAGAAGTGCAGGATCACATACATACATATACATATATATATATATAAAAATATACACGTGATTCAGGGCACAGCTGCTGCCCTGTAGCAGTAAAACTGCTATAGGGTTGGTCAGCAAGTTGTTAAAAGAGAAGTGAAAAAAAATAAACATTCATATTCACCTAGGTGGATGCAGCATCGTTCCAAGTGATCAAAGACTGCTGACCGTCTGACTCTGTGCTCTGTCCCTACAGCACTAACTGGGGTGCCGGACTGTGGAGGTGGCAAGGATCAGGATCTCAGTAGCACGCTGAGAGGCTGAGCAAGTAGCCGGTCAGGCATTATTGTTGGGATCTCTGCAGAGCCTGAACCAGCGATGTCCGAGTCTGGGTCACAGAAGTGCAGAACTATGACCCACAGGGGAAGTATGGCCAAAAGATCTTTTCTATAAGTATAACTGTTATCCTGGCTATCATCTACTGAAATTAATTTAGACACAAATTTACTGTAGTTTTTTTCATCTCAGCAAGCATATTACTATGTCATAGTTGTAATCTATTATTTTATTTTCTAACGGGGAAACCTAAAGCCTTTTTTATTTTGAAGCAAAACTTTAGTCAAAAATAACAAGAATAAAATAAATGGCCCAATAAAAGATGCACAAAATAATTATTATTCAATATTTATCTTCAATTCAGAGATTTCCTTTGCAGTTTTTCTGCCTCTGGATGTCCTTAGTTTGACGGCCAGCATTATTCAACCCCCTTCCTCAGAGCCCAAGTTGGCCTGAACATGCTTTAGCCTGTGACTGCACAGTGTAATGAGAAGCAGCACAGTGATTAGCTTAGATTTCTGTCATTTTGCTCTCTTTTGTCCTATCAGCAATGCTTCTTGATATATGCCTAGAGTCCAGCTTTAATAGTAAATGGCATTTTAATCAGTTTCAGATATAATGCATATAACAATACCAGTAGCTTATTCTTTAAAAGCACATTTATTAATTTATAATTAATGATATCTGCCAAATTATATTCTGTGAATGCCAATAAATTAGAGCAGTATAGCATGGCATAATGTTTACTCATTATTATTATTACTCATTATTTGTTACTTACTAATTACTTACTATTATGTTTACTTTAACTTGTCTGTTTATGTCACAAATGATTTTTAAGACTACAAAATGAAAATTGAAAATAAATCTGCAAATGGTCTTTAGTGATTTGTTTACGGATTTAACTGTATTCATTTAAGTCAAGTTCAGACAGCCATAGGTTGACTGCAGAACATATTTTTATGATCAGAGTTTCACAAATTAACAAAAGTAATGCCTCAGTTGGTGGAATGTAAATGTGATTTCAAAAGTTGAGCTACTCATTTTTATTTTTTGTGATTATGAAGCGGCCCTATTGAGTCAGCGATGGGCCTTTAGGCTTCCCAAAACTAAAACCATCTGTGAGCATGATGATGAAATGCAAGCCTAATTAACAGAGTATAAAGGAAAAATGTGAAGGTGCTGTTAGTTTTTCTTAAAGACCTTGACGAGTGAACATACTGGAAGAATGAGACTCACAAGGAAAATATTGGTATTCAAACTACTAACCTGAAATAATACTGATTAATTAGATAAATAGAGACTCCTGGACTTTTTAGACTGTTCATATAATTAGTTAAAGGTCATATAATAGTATAAAGCCTTACATGAAGAATAAGTTGCAATTTGTTCTTCTTACACATTCTTTATACAGATTGAAAATACTGATGAGATTGGCAAAGTTTGGCATGGAAATTTGGGGAATTCTTGAATATTTTTCTCAGAAGTGAAACAAATATTTTTTTAAGGTATAGAGTATAACAAGGTTTTACAATATACTGTAAACAAAACAGAAACATAGGCATTGTTACCTCTCATTTTTATGAAAGGAGCCTGAAGCTCTACCTGCTATCTCAAAAAAGAATGCTAAATATGTATATGCCATTTTTTATATTTACCTAACAAACAATTTTTTAACATTTTATTTAATTTTGTAGTCCTGAATATAACAAATAAAGGATTTTATGTCAAAAACCACTAACCGCTCCTGTTTAATCTTTCATCTCTTGATGTAGTTGATTCTGAAGTGTGTTTTGGGGGACATTAACTTTCATGATTCTTTGACATATAATGGAAGGCATTTTTCTGATGCAGGCTACCAGAAACCTATGGAATAATAAAGTTTTTCCCATGGTTAACAATTGGTAAGCGTTCTTTTCAAACACTTTTCATTTATTTCTCTAAATGTGCTTTTGGTGATTGTAGTCAAAAAAAGTTCAGCTAAGTTTCATAAGACCAGTACTTGGTTTCAATAATGTTATGGCTCGTCTAAGTGTGGTATGACATGATTCAGGCACTTGATTTGATCTACTAAAACTTGTTCATTTAGAAAACTGAAGGTTCACTTAACTTAGTAAACAAGGTGAGGCAATATTTACTTTGATTAGCTACTTTTCATGCAAGGGAGAATAAAAAAAAATTAAAAATGTTTTTCTTGCATGTGATTGGATGATTGGAAGTAAACACAGCTGTAGCTCATTCACAATGCTAAGTAAACATTATTTTTGCAACGTAAACATACACTTAACATGCCCTATTTTCTTAGTAAATCAAATGCATGGCGTATTGTTTGGATAATCCCGGAAACACTTGGGTGCTTTTTGTATGCAGATCACATGCAAGCAAATATGTACAGTACACTGATGTACCACTTTAGCTACTGTAGCTAAATACTGTTGCAGGTTCTTTGCAATCATATGGGGTTTTGTGGTGTGTATCTGATCAGGGCCGGTGCAAGGATTTTTGCCTACTTAGGTGAAGGTGCATTTTGCAACCACCCTTCCCCCTGAGCTTCCACAACTGCCTACACAACAGCAGTGTGTAATGAAGGGGTCCACTTGAGTCCTGGAGCCGTATTTACATTTTTTTGTTTATGTAGCACCCTGGTAGTTGGCAAGGTTGCTAACAAATTTAGCTTGCTTGAGTTCTGGAGCAGTATTTTACATTTTTTGTTTATGTAGCACCCTGGTGGTAGGCAAGGTTGCTAACAAGTTTAGCTTGCTTGAGTCCTGGAGCCGTATTTTACATTTTTTGTTTATGTAGCACCCTGGTAGTAGGCAAGGTTGCTAACAAATTTAGCTTGCTTGAGTCCTAGAGCCGTATTTTACATTTTTTGTTTATGTAGCACCCTGGTGGTAGGCAAGGTTGCTAACAAATTTAGCTTACTTGAGTCCTGCAGCCGTATTTTAAATTTTTTGTTTATGTAGCACCCTGGTAGTAGGCAAGGTTGCTAAAGAATTTAGCTTGCTAGGTGGTAACTAGCCTGGCTGATTGATAGGGGATTCACTGGGTTTTTCCCTAACTCTGGATTTGTTAAACCTCTCTCTTCTGTCACTAGGTGGCATTGTTGCCTGTGACATTAGAATGACTAGGGCATAGTGAATTCAGACTAGGAGTCGATGGGTTGTTTCAGCCAAATGGCAGGGGTTTCTTAAGCCCCTTGATCTGCTGGGAGAGCCTATTTATTCAGGAGGAGTCTGGTGATAATGGTTCTGTGGACCTGTGTCACAAGGCTCCAGGTTGCTAGGCTTGAAGGCTAAAGGGCTATCCCGGGAGCACCAGGCTGCTAGGCTGTCTGAGGCCTATTCAGGTTTGAGAGAAGCAGCAATCACCAGTAAAGGACGACCACTCCAGTTATTAGAGACCAGGTATGGAAGTCTGAAGAAGTACCAGAGCACCCTTATTCACTAGACGGGGACAGTGAACAAGTGGGAACGCTTCAGCAGAGTGCCAAGCCAGCAGATTAGCAGTCGTCACTGGACCCCCTGAGTTGCTTGAGGAGAATACAGCGGGTTAGCAGTGGAAGATCTCAGGGGATCCAGTGACGACTGGGATCTTGAAGTCTAGTGGGAGACTGGGAACTCAGTGAGTGAAGATCTACAGTAGGATATTGTGAGATGTGAGAGAAGATCTATAACAGGTTACTGTAAGTTACATGTATGGATCTCTATTGACTGTTCAGTTGCCAAGGCGACAGCAGTTCTACAAATACAGTTGCTGCATCCAGCTTAAAGGCCCTCTACCTGTATAGTTGTCTGCCTAGTATTTGTCTCAGAGTCTGCCAATTGCTATTGCATCTGCCTAAGTGTGTACTGGTCCTAAACCCTCTCTCCCTCAGTTCTTGTTAAGAGACAATAAATCTCTTTTGTTTGCATCCAAAAAGTGACTGGCGCCCATGTTTCCAACTTGCATTACACCCATCATGCCTAGTAACCCATACTGTGAAGGAGGATGTCAGCTCTCTCTGACTCTGGAGGTCACCATTAGGTCTTTAGAGGTCGGGGATGCCGCTACATTTACATGTTTTAAAAATCATTTTAGACCTGAAGATTACTTAAAACTCCAAAATATTATTTTTATTGTTTTTGAAAGCAGACACCCTAGAGAATAAAATGTTGGTATTTCTAATATTTATGTTCCGCAATTTTAGCACAAATGTTTATGAAAGGCAAAACTTCAGTAAAAAACACATTAAAGTTAACTACTGGGCACACAGATGCAATTTATTACCTAATTTTTGTTGATAAAATAGAAAAGATGAGGTTGTGTCGAGTAAACTCAGTAGCTACCCATGTCAAAACTTAAAAATGTGTGCTCCCTCAATGCCGTTTAGAGCAGGAATACTGGTGCTAAAATTATTGCTCTCACTCTGGAATGCGTGCTGAAATATAACGTGTAGGGCAATCTTTGTTTTCAAATGTAGGTGCCCCAACGCAAGCATTTTTCTAGATGTGGGTGTGTAGGGGAGCTCTAAAAAATTACAATAAAAAAAATAAATAAATGATGTCTCCTTATATGTTTAAAACATTTTTGGTTTAATATTTATTTATTCATTTATATTTACATAACTTTTATTGCTATCACATAAGGGGACCAATAGCCCCTTCTGTGATCACATATAGGTGACAGGTTCTTTATGGAGATACCCGGGGTCTATTAGACCCTGGATGTCTCCTGTCTAATCCACTGTAGCTGATGGAACACAGACCATGTTCGATCAGCTGCTTCCCCCATCACTGATCCCAGAGAATGACAGCTCTGGTCCAGGAAGTGACGTCATACACGTCTGTGTACAGGAGGGTGACTGAGCGGACAGAGGTCCACTGAGCTCCCCCCTCCCTTCCCAATGACACCCACCATGGCAGTACCATTGGGAGAGGAGCTCGGTAAACATAGCGAGGCAGTTGCACTGGGGGGGGGGGGGCGGCACACCGCATCGGTGGTTGTGGAAGTGATTGGTGGCTTTACAGGCGCTTGTATCACTTCCACATGAAAGCCGACAGTCGGCTTTACTACAGTACACACACTCCCAGGTGCCATGTGGTTGGGGATTTCATATTTTACCGCCCTCCAGTCCTGGCGCCCTAAGGCGGATGCTTAAGCTGCCTTATGGTAGTACCGGCTCTGTATATGATTAGTCTAGTTCTAGTAGAGCTTTTTCTTTGGTCTTCCAAATCTTGCCTTCACTGTAACATTTCCCTTGGGCTTTCATTCCCTAAACAAATACTAGTATTAAAAATGAAATCCTATTTTGTTTACTGTGGACAGACATTTAGAACCCCTGATCATAACACGCTGCCATTTGACATGGCACATGCCTCTGAATTGAAGAAAAAACACATATTTCAAAATGGTTTTATCTCCATAAGCCTGACACTTGAATAATGTTTTATATGCTTACCATTTAATCTATAAGGCAAAATGGTTCAATTACATACACCAGGAGGTCTCATCTTTGCTTTGGGGTATATATTTTTTTTCAAATCCTTCAATAACTCTTTATGACAGAACTATAAATGTAAGATATCATGTATAAATAAACGCTAGAATGACATAATAAAAAGACAATAACGAGCATTGTGATCTATGGTCTGCTTCGAGAATTTTGATTGACACACTAAGTTCCACCTGCACAGCAACCAATTGTCCCTATAAATTACATCCAAATGTTGTCAGCTCTGTTAAATCATAGCAGTGTACTAGTTTTATAAACTATTTGATCTGTTAAATGTAAACCTTCAGTGTGTTGATGATGTTATAAACTCCACACTTGGCACATCAACACTAAAAGACAGCTTTGTGGCAGGCCAGATGATTACTAAAGGCTGATGTATGAGGAATTAGCTAGAGCTTTCTTAACATTGAAAAACCCAATAAAACATACAGTACACTATGTCAAATATTACCAAGACATGTTACTAATCCTTCATCCTCAAAAGACAAGTGTAATGTACATGAAATGTTTTATTTAATAAATGACGTGGGTATACTTCACTGCCATTCTCTAGATTTTATTCTCATTTTATTTCCAATGTATATACAAATCCAGCTGTTTTCCTGTCATTCCTGCTACACGGTGCAAAGACCTAAGCCATGAAAGAGTTACAGTATATGAAAAGGATTATGACTTTTCTGGTTATCAGACAAGCTCTGCAATCTCACTGGACTCATAATTTTAAGAGACAATTTTTAGAATTGCTAATTAAAGAGTAACTCCACTTTTGTTGAGGAAAAAAGCATTCCCCTCTGGGTGATGAATCTATGCTATATTACCAAAAGTATTGGGACACCTGCCTTTACACATATAGTACATGAACTTTAATGGCATCCCAGTCTCAGTCCATAGGGCTCAATATTGAGTTTGCGGCTATAACAGCTTCAACTCTTCTAGGAAGGCTGTCCACAAGGTTTAGGAATGTGTCTATGGGAATGTTTGACCATTCTCCCAGCAGCGCATTTGTGAGGTCAAACACTGATGGAGGAGGAGAAGGTCCGGCTTGTTGTCTCCGCTTTCATTCATCCCAAAGGTGTTCTATTGGGTTAAGGTCAGGACTCTATGCAGGCCAGTCAAGTTCCTCCACCCCAAACTCGCTCATCCATGCCTTTATGGACCTTGCGTTGTGCACTGGTGCACAGTCATGTTGGAACAGGAGGGGGTCATCCCCAAACTGTTCACGCAAAGTTGGGAGCATGAAATTGTCCAAAATGTCTTGGTATGCTGATGCCTTAAGAGTTCCATTCACTGGGATTAAGGGACCAAGCCCAATCCCTGAAAAACTAACCCACCATAATCCTCCAACCATCAAATGATTTAGACCAGTGCACAAGTGCAAGGTCCATAAAGACATGGATGATAGAGTTTGGGGTAGAGGAACTTAATTGGTTCATTCCTCAAGGATACGCAACACACTCTGCAATTATTGCAAGGATGTTTAATTAGTGAGAATACAGTGATGACGACTGCGGATGTTGCATCACTGTATACCACTATTAATCATGATGGAGCAATGCAGGCTGTTGAATGGACACTAAATGAAAGCGGGAAATTGAGAACTAAACACAAGAAATGTTTACTTAAATGTCTTGAGTTTGATTAAGTTATAATTATTTTTGGCACTAGGACACCTATTGTTTAAAGTTAGGGGGGTAGCTATGGGCGCTAAATTTGCACCCAGCATGGCTAATTTATATATGGCAAAATGGGAGGAGGAAGGTGTGTTACGTAATCCGGAGCCGGAATTGTTATTATATAGGCATTTCATTGATGATCTGATTATTATGAGAAATGGTGATATAGAAGAGCTAAGATTGCTCCTATCAAACATAAATAATAATGATCAAAATATTGACCTAACTTGGGAGATTAGTAAGGAAAATAATTCACTTTCTGAACTTGGAAATAGGTATCACTAATCAGTATTTACATACAAAAACATATTTTAAAGGGACAGATAGAAACTCATACATTCCATTCAACAGCTGGCATTATAAACCCTGGGTGTTAAATATACCCAGAAGGAAATACAGGAGATTAAGGAGGAATTGTACATACACTGAGGAGTTTGAGGTACAATCAAATAGACTAACAGAGATGTCGGACAAAAGTCCAAAGATACAAACACGCATGCTCAGAAGCAAGGACGAGCCAGAAGCAGCCGGTTTTGTAAACTAGCGTTCGTAATGGAGAATTAACATTCGTAACGTGGAAAATTATGAAATCTCAAAATGCAGCACACGTTCTTTTCTTCTTTAATGGGATAATAATGAAGCTGCTTTGCTGGTGATACTGATGGAGTTATTTCGAATTTTCAAAGGCTTTTTTTTTCTAGTGATATCAAGAATAATATTATTATGCTTGTTTTTTTTTTTTTTTTTTTTGGTGCAAGTTACCACAACACCATTATCCCGTGGTTTTTAAGATCAAAGACACAACTATGTTGGTGTCTCTTGTTAATTTTACATTGTATTTTTTTAAATGTAACTGCTACTCTCAAACTGTCATTTGAAGTAAAACACATAGCCAAGTATTATTCTCCACAATTTTTTTTTTATTGTGCATTAAAAAAAGAAAACAAATAAAATTAGACATGCTATCTGCCAATAGAACTTAACCAAAAAGTGCATTCTATGCATCCAAAAATATAGAAAATATACCAACTCAAATCATTATTCAACCAAAAAACTAAATAAAAGCCTCATGCATGTGTCCTGCTTCTTAATATAGGGGGTCAACAATGCCAAGAGTTGGTGAAAGCAGGGGTCTGTCATCCAGAGATAATTCTGAAAATCATCCGTATTCTCCTGGAGCTCCTGCAGCAAAGGCATATGACATAATTGGCCACAATTAATAAAGCAACCGATTTTTGGTCCAAGAAATCCTCCTCCTCCTGTTCCTGGACTGGACTTGGGTCAAAGTAATAACTCCAAGGCCAATAATAAATAACACATTATCTCCTCCGATTCTGCAACATGCTGGTTGACGAACGGCCCTTCAGAAACTAACAGAAAAGCGCAAAATGAAAAGCGTGAACTGAAAAGCACAAAATGAAAAGCGCGAATCAACACTCACCAAACTCACGAAATTAGCAGAAGGAGCCCAAAGGGTGGCACTAAAGAGCTAAAAAAACACGTAGAACGTCACTACGTTCGTGTTTGTTGGCCGACAATTCCTTGTCGTTTGTATGCAAGACAAGTTCATGACCAACCCCCTTCAGACAAAAGTCAGAGGTTTTGTCTGCGGAAAACCTGATCAAGTGTACGAGGTTTTAGACCCTAACCTTGACCCTAACCTAAATCAAAATTTGATCTAGCTATTTTATTTATATATTTTTTTTGCACACAAGTTTCTAGTGAATGTCACTGTGATAAATAATCACAGGCTATATCAGTGATCGGATGATTGATATCCTCCCGGTTCCCAAACATTAATATGAGACCCAGAGCTGTCCATGACAACTCAGTCTCTGTGCAGCATGCTCTCAGCACAAACACAGTAGCACATATATCCAGTCCTATGGATAAAGGCCCATTTCTGTGATTCCGCATATATAGTGTGTGCATGCTTGGTGAGAAGGGTTTAACAGAGAGCATAAGTAAGGCCTTCTTCACATGTGGCTACTTAAGCGTACACCCATGTGAGCATAACTTCCAAATTTAGAACTTGAGAATGAGGGACACTCCAGGGAGATAGTGACCTGTGATGGGCAAAAAGTGGGTGTGACCAAACTGTTAACAGTGGGAGGGGCTAAAGAGGCATGGTTAACTCTGACGTTTTTTCCGACGGAATTCCGACGGAATTCCGCTCAAGCTGTGTTGCCTACACACGATCACACCAAATTCCGAACGGTCAATAACACAGCGGCATAAAACACGTTTGACAGCACTATAAAAGGGAAGTTTAATGCTTCCGAGCATGCGTCAAATTGTTTCCGAGCATGCGTCGGAATTTTGCGTGTCGGAATTGCATACACACGATCGGAAAATCCGATAGAAAGGTTTTTCGTCGGAAAAATTGAGAACAGGTTCTCAATCCAAAGTCCGTTGGAAATTCCGACAGAAAAAGACCGTTGGGCATACACACGGTCGGAAAATCCGATGAAAAGCTCCCATCGGTCTGTTTTCATCGGAAATTCCGACCGTGTGTATGCTGCATTACAGACACATATAAACCTCAGTACAATCATCAAATAAAAGCTTCCATTACATATGGTTTGTACACAATGAATAGACTGAGAGCTAACACTGTCTGAGCCTACCTTGAAGGAGAACTTCATTAAAATATTCAGGGACTGCTTAGTAGGGATGGGCCCGGTGTTTGATTCAAACCCATGTTCGGCAAGCCCAGAACTATTTGGGCCGCTCGCATCACATTCGTGTGATGCGAGCGGCCCGCAATGCATTGCGCCAGTCGCAGTGCAATGCTGGCTGATGATTGGCCAAGCATGCACTGTGACCCCGCATGCTTGGCCAATCACAGCGCCGGCAGCGAGGAGAGCCATAATTGGCTACAGGCAGGATGCCTGTAGCCAATTATAGCTCAGGGGCTTTAGTACACTCCCCACGGTATAAGAGGCCGCCGCGGCGGCGGCCTCGCATATTGTGTTTCAGTGTCAGCATGTCAGTGTGCTGCTGACTGCTGACATTATGTGCTGTATTTCTGGGGATTTGTGTGTGCGTTCTGTTAGTACAGCATTGCAGTATCACATCTGGGGGGTGTCTATAGGTTTCCTGTGAAGGGGGGCAGGTTTCCTGTGCTTAGAACTGTCCCTGCAAAAAGTGTAATTTTTGCAGGGAAAAAAGCTATTTAAAAGCACTCGCTGCTAATGAATTGATGGCTCCCGTAACACAGAGAACTGTCATTCATTGATAAAAAACTAAACAAAAAAAGTGTGGGGGTCCCCCCAAATTCAATAACCAGGCCCTTCAGGTCTGGGATGGATATTAAGGGGGACCCCAGCTAAAAAAAAAAAAAAAAAATGACGTAGGGCCCCCTCAAAATCCATACCAGACCCTTGAGGTCTGGGATGGATTTTAAGGGGTACCCCAGCCCAAAAAAATGGCGTGAGGTCCCCCTCAAAATCCATACCAGACCCTTATCCGAGCACGCAACCTGGCAGGCCGAAGGGAAAAGAGGGGGGGACGAGAGCGCCCCCCCTCCCGCCTGAACCGTACCAGGCCACATGCCCTCAACATTGGGAGGATGCTTTGGGGGTCTGAGACGTTGATGAGGACAAGGGCCTCTTCCCCACAACCCTGGCCGGTGGTTGTGGGGGTCTGCGGGCAGGGGGCTTATCGGAATCTGGAAGCCCCCTTTAACAAGGGGACCCCCAGATCCCAGCCCCCCCCCCCCTTGTGTGAAATTTCACCAAAAAAGTGTCAAAAATTGTAAAAATGACAGGAGACGGTCTTTGACAATTCCTTTATTAAAATCTTCTTTCTTATTTCTTCTGGTCTTCCTTTCTTCATCCTTCGGTTTCTTCATCTTCTCCTTCTGGCATCTTCTTCCATCTTCTTCTTCCATCATCTTCTTCCTCCGATCCGCTTCTTCTTGCGCTGGTCTTCTCGTCCGGCATCTTCTTCCATGGCGTCGGCGTCGGCGTTTGATTCAAACCCATGTTCGTATTGAACATCGGGCGTTCGCCCGTTCGGCGAGCCCAGAACTATTTGGGCCGCTTGCATCACATTCGTGTGATGCGAGCGGCCCGCAATGCATTGCGCCAGTCGCAGTGCAATGCTGGCTGATGATTGGCCAAGCATGCACTGTGACCCCGCATGCTTGGCCAATCACAGCGCCGGCAGCGAGGAGAGCCATAATTGGCTACAGGCAGGATGCCTGTAGCCAATTATAGCTCAGGGGCTTTAGTACACACCCCACAGTATAAGAGGCCGCGGCGGCGGCCTCGCATATTGTGTTTCAGTGTCAGCGTGTCAGTGTGCTGCTGACTGCTGACATTATGTGCTGTATTTCTGGGGATTTGTGTGTGCGTGCTGTTAGTACAGCATTGCAGTATCACATCTGGGGGGTGTCTATAGGTTTCCTGTGAAGGGGGCAGGTTTCCTGTGCTTAGAACTATCCCTGCAAAAAGTGTAATTTTTGCAGGAAAAAAAGCTATTTAAAAGCACTCGCGGCTAATGAATTGATGGCTCCCGTAACACAGAGAACTGTCATTCATTGATAAAAAACTAAACAAAAAAAGCGTGGGGGTCCCCCCAAATTCAATAACCAGGCCCTTCAGGTCTGGGATGGATATTAAGGGGGACCCCAGCTAAAAAAAGAAAAAAAATGACGTAGGGCCCCCTCAAAATCCATACCAGACCCTTGAGGTCTGGGATGGATTTTAAGGGGTACCCCAGCCCAAAAAAATGGCGTGAGGTCCCCCTCAAAATCCATACCAGACCCTTATCCGAGCACGCAACCTGGCAGGCCGCAGGAAAAGAGGGGGGGACGAGAGCGCCCCCCCTCCCGCCTGAACCGTACCAGGCCACATGCCCTCAACATTGGGAGGATGCTTTGGGGGTCTGAGACCCCCAAAGCTTCTTGTCCCCATGTTGATGAGGACAAGGGCCTCTTCCCCACAACCCTGGCCGGTGGTTGTGGGGGTCTGCGGGCAGGGGGCTTATCGGAATCTGGAAGCCCCCTTTAACAAGGGGACCCCCAGATCCCAGCCCCCCCCCCCCCCCCCCCCCCTTGTGTGAAATTTCACCAAAAAAGTGTCAAAAATTGTAAAAATGACAGGAGACGGTCTTTGACAATTCCTTTATTAAAATCTTCTTTCTTATTTCTTCTGGTCTTCCTTTCTTCATCCTTCGGTTTCTTCATCTTCTCCTTCTGGCATCTTCTTCCATCTTCTTCTTCCATCATCTTCTTCCTCCGATCCGCTTCTTCTTGCGCTGGTCTTCTCGTCCGGCATCTTCTTCCATGGCGTCGGCGTTTGATTCAAACCCATGTTCGTATTGAACATCGGGCGTTCGCCCGTTCGGCGAGCCCAGAACTATTTGGGCCGCTCGCATCACATTCGTGTGATGCGAACGGCCCGCAATGCATTGCGCCAGTCGCAGTGCAATGCTGGCTGATGATTGGCCAAGCATGCACTGTGACCCCGCATGCTTGGCCAATCACAGCGCCGGCAGCGAGGAGAGCCATAATTGGCTACAGGCAGGATGCCTGTAGCCAATTATAGCTCAGGGGCTTTAGTACACACCCCACAGTATAAGAGGCCGCGGCGGCGGCCTCGCATATTGTGTTTCAGTGTCAGCGTGTCAGTGTGCTGCTGACTGCTGACATTATGTGCTGTATTTCTGGGGATTTGTGTGTGCATGCTGTTAGTACAGCATTGCAGTATCACATCTGGGGGGTGTCTATAGGTTTCCTGTGAAGGGGGCAGGTTTCCTGTGCTTAGAACTATCCCTGCAAAAAGTGTAATTTTTGCAGGAAAAAAAGCTATTTAAAAGCACTCGCGGCTAATGAATTGATGGCTCCCGTAACACAGAGAACTGTCATTCATTGATAAAAAACTAAACAAAAAAAGCGTGGGGGTCCCCCCAAATTCAATAACCAGGCCCTTCAGGTCTGGGATGGATATTAAGGGGGACCCCAGCTAAAAAAAAAAAAAAAAATGACGTAGGGTCCCCCTCAAAAGCCATACCAGATCCTTGAGGTCTGGGATGGATTTTAAGGGGAACCCCAGCCAAAAAAAATGGCGTGAGGTCCCCCTCAAAATCCATACCAGACCCTTATCCGAGCACGCAACCTGGCAGGCCGCAGGAAAAGAGGGGGGGATAAGCGCCCCCCCCCCTCCCGACTGAACCGTACCAGGCCACATGCCCTCAACATTGGGAGGATGCTTTGGGGGTCTGAGACCCCCAAAGCACCTTGTCCCCATGTTGATGAGGACAAGGGCCTCTTCCCCACAACCCTGGCCGGTGGTTGTGGGGGTCTGCGGGCGGGGGGCTTATCGGAATCTGGAAGCCCCCTTTAACAAGGAGACCCCCAGATCCCGGCCCCCCCTGTGTGAAATTTCACCAAAAAAGTGTCAAAAATTGTAAAAATGACAGGAGACGGTCTTTGACAATTCCTTTATTAAAATCTTCTTTCTTCTTTCTTCTGGTCTTCCTTTCTTCATCCTTCGGTTTCTTCATCTTCTCCTTCCGGCATCTTCTTCCATCTTCTTCTTCCATCATCTTCTTCCTCCGATCCGCTTCTTCTTGCGCTGGTCTTCTCGTCCTTCTCGTCCGGCATCTTCTTCCATGGCGTCAGCGTCGGTGTCTCTTCTTGGGCCACTCCTCGCAATGGGAGGCTCCCGCTGTGTGAGGCTTCGCTGCGTCTGACAGGTCTTTTATAACGGAGGACACCTGGTGACCCCGCCCCCTCTGACACACGGGGACATCATGGGAAATTCCCTATGGCTTTCCCCATGACGTCAGAGGGGGGCGGGGTCACCAGGTGCCCTCCATTATAAAAGACCTGTCAGACGGAGCGAAGCCTCACACATCGGGAGCCTCCCATTGCGAGGAGCGGCCCGACAGAAGAACAGACACCGACGCCATGGAAGAAGATGCCGGACGAGAAGGACGAGAAGACCAGCGCAAGAAGAAGCAGATCGGAGGAAGAAGAAGATGGAAGAAGAAGATGGAAGAAGATGACGGAAGGAGAAGATGAAGAAACCGAAGGATGAAGAAAGAAGAAAGAAGATTTTAATAAAGGAATTGTCAAAGACCGTCTCCTGTCATTTTTACAATTTTTGACACTTTTTTGGTGAAATGGTAAGGGTACTTTTGTACCCCCTTACCATTTCACACAGGGGGGGGGCGGGATCTGGGGGTCCCCTTGTTAAAGGGGGCTTCCAGATTCCGATAAGCCCCCCGCCCGCAGACCCCCACAACCACCGGCCAGGGTTGTGGGGAAGAGGCCATTGTCCTCATCAACATGGGGACAAGACCCCCAAAGCATCCTCCCAATGTTGAGGGCATGTGGCCTGGTACGGTTCAGGCGGGAGGGGGGGGCCGCTCTCGCCCCCCCTCTTTTACTGCGGCCTGCCAGGTTGCGTGCTCGGAAAAGGGTCTGGTATGGATTTTGAGGGGGGCCCCACGCCATTTTTTTGGGCTGGGGTTCCCCTTAAAATCCATCCCAGACCTCAAGGGTCTGGTATGGATTTTGAGGGGGACCCAACGCCATTTTTTTTTTTTGGCTGGGGTCCCCCTTAATATCCATCCCAGACCTGAAGGGCCTGGTTATTGAATTTGGGGGGACCCCCACGTTTTTTTTTTTTTTTTAATTATTTTTTATGAATGACTTTTTTTTTATGAATGACTTTCAATGAATGACTGTTCTCTGTGTTACGGGAGCCGTCAATTCACATTAGCCGCGAGTGATTTTAAATAGCTTTTTTTCTTGCAAAAATGACACTCTGTGCAGGGAGTTCTAAGCACAGGAAACATGCGCCCCTTAACAGGCATACTATAGACACCCCCCAGGTACGAAATTTAAAGGAACATTACACTTTTATTGTTTCAATTTAAGCATTATTTAAATCACTGCTCCTGAAAAAATGGCCCTTTTTAAAAAAAAATTTTGCATTGATACATGTCCCCTGGGGCAGGATCCAGGTCCCCAAACACTTTTTTATGACAATAACATGCATATTAGCCTTTTAAATTAGCACTTTTGATTTTGAACGTTCGCATCCATTATAACTAGTAGGGTTCTAAAGCTCGCATCGGACTTTAGGTCCGTTTGCGGGTTCTGGTGCGAGCCGAATGGGGGGGTGTTCGGCTCATCCCTACTGCTTAGCAACCAGCAACTGTTTGTACAATTAACGCTTTAATGAGGAGTATGTAATGTACAATATAGTGTATACAGTGCAGGAGACAGTAAGACAGAGTGCAGGGTCAGGTGTGTGTAATGCACAAAGTATAAGGGTCAGAAGTACATAACATACAGAGTTCTGCATTCAGCAGAAGGTTAGGACTACATATAATAGGGGTCAGGGGTGTGCAATGCAATGTGTTCAAGGATCAGGGTCCAGGAGGATGTAAAGCACAGAATGCAGAGGACAGGAGTGTGTAATGCATAGTAGGAGTCAGGAATACAAAGCAAAAAAGCACAGGAGTCAGAGTTTGCACAGTGTAGAGCTCAGGAGTAGAGTTGAGCGAACACGAACTGTAAAGTTCGGGTCCGTACCAGACTTTAGGGTGTTTGGGTCCCGGACCCGAACCCGAACAATTGACTGTATGTTCGGGTTCGGGTCCGGTGTTCGGGGATTTAATGTTGCTTTTAAAAATGTCTTTTAAAAGCACTCGCGGCTATATGAATTGATATTCATATAGCCGCGAGTGCTTTTAATACAGAGAACAGTCATTGAAGTCATTTATTTTTAATAAGTTAGTCATAAAAAGTGTTTGGGGACCTGGGTCCTGCCCCAGGGGACATGTATCAATGCAAAAAAAAACTTTTAAAAACGGCCGTTTTTTCGGGAGCAGTGATTTTAATAATGATTAAATTGAAACAATAAAAGTGTAATATTCCTTTAAATTTCGTACCTGGGGGGTGTCTATAGTATGCATGTAAAGGGGCGCATGTTTCCCGTGTTTAGAACTGTCTCTGCAAAAAGTGTCATTTTTGCAGAAAAGAAAGCTATTTAAAATCACTCGCGGCTAATGTTAATTGTCGGCTCCCGTAATACAGAGAACAGTCATTCATTGAAAAGTCATTCATAAAAAAAAGTCATTGATAAAAAATAAAAAAACAAAAAATAAAAAAGCGTAGGGGTCCCCCCAAATTCAATAACCAGGCCCTTCAGGTCTGGGATGGATATTAAGGGGGATCACAGCCAAAAAAAAAAAAAAAATGGCGTAGGGTCCCCCTCAAAATCCATACCAGACCCTTGAGGTCTGGGATGGATTTTAAGGGGAAACCCAGCCCAAAAAAATGGCGTGAGGTCCCCCTCAAAATCCATACCAGACCCTTATCCGAACACGCAACCTGGCAGGCCACAGGAAAAGAGGGGGGGACGAGAGCGGCCCCCCCTCCCGCCTGAACCGTACCAGGCCACATGCCCTTAACATTGGGAGGATGCTTTGGGGGTCTAAGACCCCCAAAGCCTCTTGTCCCCATGTTGATGAGGACAAGGGCCTCATCCCCACAACCGTGCCCGGTGGTTGTGGGGGTCTGCGGGCGGGGGGCTTATCGGAATCTGGAAGCCCCCTTTAACAAGGGGACCCCCAGATCCCGCCCCCCCCCCCCCTGTGTGAAATGGTAAGGGGGTACACAAGTACCCCTACCATTTGACCAAAAAAAGTGTCAAAAATGTTAAAAATGACAGGAGACGGTCTTTGGGCCACTCCTCGCAATGGGAGGCTCCCGGTGTGTGAGGCTTCGCTTGGGCTGACAGTTCTTTTATAACGGAGGGCGGGGCCACCTGGTAACCCCACCCCCCTCTGACGCATGGGAACGTCATGGGGACTTCCCTATGGCTTTCCACGTGACGTGGGGAAAGCCATAGGGAACTCCCCATGACGTCCCCATACGTCAGAGGGGGGCGGGGTTACCAGGTGGCCCCGCCCTCCATCATAAAAGAACTGTCAGCCCAAGCGAAGCCTCACACACCGGGAGCCTCCCATTGCGAGGAGTGGCCCAAGAAGAGACCGACGCCCTGGAAGAAGATACCGGAGACCGACGCCGTGGAAGAGGATACCGAAGAGAAGCCTCACCCAGCGGGAGCCTCCCATTGCGCGGAGCGGCCCAGAAGAGACACCGATGCTGGACGAGAAGGCCAAGAAGAAGCGGATCGGAGGAAGAAGAAGATGGAAGAAGAAGATGCCGGAAGGAGAAGATGAAGAAAGGAAGACCAGAAGAAAGGAGAAAGAAGATTTTAATAAAGGAATTGTCAAAGACCGTCTCCTGTAATTTTTAAAATTTTTGACACTTTTTTGGTGAAATGGTAGGGGTACTTTTGTACCCCCTTACCATTTCACACAGGGGGGGGGGGGGCGGGATCTGGGGGTCCCCTTGTTAAAGGGGGCTTCCAGATTCCGATAAGCCCCCCGCCCGCAGACCCCCACAACCACCGGGCACGGTTGTGGGGACGAGGCCCTTGTCCTCATCAACATGGGGACAAGAGGCTTTGGGGGTCTTAGACCCCCAAAGCATCCTCCCAATGTTGAGGGCATGTGGCCTGGTACGGTTCAGGCGGGAGGGGGGGCCGCTCTCGTCCCCCCCTCTTTTCCTGCGGCCTGCCAGGCTGGGACCCCCCTTAATATCCATCCCAGACCTGAAGGGCCTGGTTATTGAATTTGGGGGGACCCCTACGCTTTTTTTTTTTTTATCAATGACTTTTTTTTTATCAATGACTTTTTTTTTTAATCAATGACTTTCAATGAATGACTGTTCTCTGTATTACGGGAGCCGACAATTCATATAGCCGCGAGTGATTTTAAATAGCTTTCTTTTATGCAAAAAATGACACTTTTTGCAGAGACAGTTCTAAACATGGGAAACATGCGCCCCTTTACATGCATACTATAGACACCCCCCAGGTACGAAATTTAAAGGAATATTACACTTTTATTGTTTCAATTTAATCATTATTAAAATCACTGCTCCCGAAAAAACGGCCGTTTTTAAAAGTTTTTTTTGCATTGATACATGTCCCCTGGGGCAGAACCCAGGTCCCCAAACACTTTTTATGACTAACTTTTTTAAAAATAAATGACTTCAATGACTGTTCTCTGTATTAAGGGGGACGGGAGCCAACACTTTATTATAGCCGTTCGGGTCCCCATTGACTTCAATGGGGTTCGGTGTTCGGGGTCAAGTTCGGGTCAAGTTCGGTCCCAAACCCGAACTTTTTTCTGAAGTTCGGCCGAACCTGCCGAACCCGAACATCCAGGTGTCCGCTCAACTCTACTCAGGAGAGTGCAAAATTCCTCCTGCACGCAATACTCTCCCTTTTCCCACTCCCACCTCTCAAAAACAAAATCCAGAACTAATCTGCACACTCACTACTTCCTAAACAAATCTTGTCCCTCCCCAGCACCAATCCTCTTCCCCCTAATCCCCCCTCCTAGAAAATATCCTCTTTTTCCCCAATCCCCGCCTTTGCACAAATTTTCTTCTAAACCCTCCCAGCACAACTAATTCATACTAGTACAACCCCCCCCCCCCCCAAATCCCTCTCTCCAAATCCCCCAGTACAAATTCTCCTTGCCCCAGTCCCCTCTTCCAGCACCACAATTACTCCCATAAATTCCTCTCTCCAAGCAAATCTCTCTCCTCCTCCCTTCAAGCACAACACCCTCGAAATTCCAATTTCTAGCACAAATTCTCTCCCTCAAACCCCTCTCAGCACAAATCAGTTTTTACCCCCCAAATTTGCTCTGTAAGCACAACACGCCATCCCAGAACAACCAGATAACACCAGGCCCCCCTTTATCCCTGTACTCCTAGATAAAACCTGATCTCCTATACACCCCACTCCTAGATAACAACAGACCTCCTATAATCCCTAATTCTAGCTAACACTAGACCCTGCTATACCCCCCACTCCTAGATAACACCTGGCCTCTCATACCCCTACTCCTAGATAACCCCAGACCACCCTATATCCCAGACTCTGAGGTAACACCAGACCTCCCTATACCCCCCACTACTAGATAACACCAGACACCCCTATCCCCCCTCTTCTAGATAACACCAGAATCACTATACCCCCCACTTCTAGATAACACCAGACCCCCCTATGCCCCCCACTCCTAGATAACACCAGAATCACTATACCCTCCACTCCTAGATAACACCTGATCTCCTATACTCTCCACTCCTAGATTACACCAGATCCCCCCACTTCTAGATAACACCAGGCCCCATATACCCCCCTTTCTAGATAACACCTGGTCTCCTTTAACCCCCACTCCTAGATAATACCAGAACCCCCTGTACACCCTGTACTCCTCAATAACACCTGATCTCCTATACACCCCACTTCTGGATAACACCAGACCCCCATATACCCCCCCACTCATAGATAACACCAGAACCCCCCTTTACCCCTGTACTCCTAGATAACACCAGAACCACATATAGTGGAGTCAGTGCCACTATACCTCCCACTCCTAGATAGCACCTGATCTTTTATACCCCCCATTCCTAGATGAATCCAGACCCCCACTCCTAGATAACACCAGACCCCCCTCTCCCCACTCCTAGATAACACCAGACCCCCCTTTACGCCCTGTACTCCTAGATAAGACCTGATCTCCTCTACCCCCCACTCCTAGATAATGCCAGAACCACTATACCCCCCACTCCTAGATAACATCAGACCCCTATGCCCCACACCAGACCCCCTGTACTCCTTGATAGTATTCCTTGTACTACCTAAGGTAGTATGATGTCACCTTTAGCCCAGCACAGAGCCCCCTTGTCTGTGTAATTTTCCCATTCCCAGAGACAGAGCCCCCATTTATCAGAATCCCCCTATGGTTAAAGTCAGAGCCCCCTTATTAGTGGAATCAGTGCCCAATGTCTCATCTGTTCTCTGTGAGTGAGTTGGTGCGGACAGCGATGCCAGGGATCGGGACTGGTTGGGGAAGGAGTCGGTGACACCTTAGCTAGTCTCACCAGTTCCAGGACTGGGATGGAGGAGGATGTAGAGTGTGTATGAGAGCCATGAATGTCAATACTGTCCTCTTCTCCCCACCTGTCATCACCGACCACAACACTGACAGCATACATCCCACTAATCATCATTTTCTATAGATTAACAGGAGCCTTTCATGGGGCTCCCTACTGGCCCCAGGGGACACACTGCACCCTATTGCACTTACTGCTGATACTCATACTGAGTGGAGTCCAGTGCCGGAGCCCAAATCCATGGGACCCCGTAACTTACCAGAAATCTTGCAATGGTCCCGTGGAATCCAGGAAAGTTGGGAGGTATGTGTGTGAGGCCGTGTTTTGTCTGCACAGGATACACTGATGTTCCATTTAATTGGGATGCAGTGACTGCACAGACACAGCTGCTGCTCCTAATTGGTCATCCGTGTGGGTGTGGGTGCATGTAGAGGAGTGTCCCCAAACGTACAATGTTTGGCGTATTGCATATTATGAGAATCCAGCTACAATAAAAGACAAAAAATCGTTAATAATTTATATTTAGACAGATGACCATATAGATCAGTGTTTCTCAACCTTTTTTTCAATCAAGGCACCCTTTAAATTCTGGACATTCTCAAGGCACCCTTTAAAATTATGGACAGTCTTGAGGCTAAGGTGTAAAACACTATTGTAATAGTTTTACATAACTCATCAACATACACACACGTTGGATACCCAACATTAGAGGTGATTTATTCTTCCAAATCCAATACACTTTTGCACTCTGTTACTGACTAGTATTCCAATGTTTCTCTTCTCCCTCAGTTTTTCTCTATCTCTCAGCTAATGTGACCCCAGCGCTGACAGAGAGGGACAGGGGAGGGT
Source organism: Lithobates sylvaticus (assembly GCA_028564925.1). Lineage (NCBI taxonomy): Eukaryota > Metazoa > Chordata > Amphibia > Anura > Ranidae > Lithobates > Lithobates sylvaticus. Next base: position 150,368,774 of record CM053027.1, read on the forward strand.
CATTGGTTGTTAGGACATCGGTGGATAGAAGGTCATAATGGTGCACATTGAAAACCTGTGGCTTTGTGTAACTAAAAGGAAGGCTTCAGTCATCTGCTGGCTTGTATACAATTTTGGGGCAATTTTTAGGCATTTTGCCAAGGCACCCCAGAAGAAGCCTCAAGGAACCCCAGGGTGCCTGGGCACCCTGGTTGAAAAAGGCTGTTCTAGATAATGTAAAACTAAAAAAAAGTAATATTTGAACTATAGCTCTCTTTCTCTATTAAGCGTAATGTACTGTTTGTTGAAATGAGCAATCTTCTACCTATTTTAGGGTCCAATATCAGACACAAACGGGAACTATGAAATGTTACTGCAAGATCCCAAATTTGGATGTCCCTTGACAGCTGTTAACAGAAAACAGTATATTTAGGGCATTTGTGATTACATTTAAAAGATCCTACATGTTAAGACATACTTTACAACAGCTGTCAAGTGCTGAATATCCTTTCTCTGGAATGTGAAGCTCATAAAGAAAAATTTATGTCAAACAATACGTTGGTCATTTTGGGCTGTCACCACATTCCAACTAGAGAACTGAATCAGATATGTGAATGAAGATTTAGTTGAAAACCTTTTACATACAGTATAATCCTATGTGGTATTCAAGACCCCGGGTCATTCGAACATAATATAATTGGATAATAAACTTCTGGCACAGGATGTAGTATCTTGTCTTTTTGTGCATTGTCTGTTCAAACTGGCAAACATTTCTAGTCGTTTACATATATATATTATTTTTTTTTTATTATATTAAATTCTTTATTTAAAAACAACATTTATATTGTCTGCTGGTAATGTTAAGCTTTATGAAAGCCCTGCACTATCTGCTGATTATTTAATTTCATGTAGCAGCACAATTGGCAAAATTTGGCATAATGAAAAATCTATTTTTTTTTTTTTTTAACAAGGGAATGTATAGAGTCAGTGTATAAAGTCATGTTTCTGTTCAGTTATACAAAAACACAATTTTATTTGGATTTTAGGCAGGTAAATGTGAAACATCATGTTTTCCTCATCTGCAATTTTACTTTATGCAGTCATGCTCTTTTTTAGAATATGAACATCTAAATTACTTGAAGGTGGAACACTATCTCTAGTCCATATGTTCTTCTCCCCACCTCCATCCTGTAGCTGAACATTGAAAGAAAAGCAGCAGACTGATGAGCTCATCTCTGCTCTTGTTTCCTATCAGCATATTATGTGCATTGCAGCACAACTAATTGGTTCCTTGTTCTGCTTCTCCCTACCCCTCCCTGATCTCTTCTGTACATTAGATTTCAAGTGGATTAAGCTTTGAAATTGTTCTAAGGCCAGGTTTACACTGGTGCGAAAAATGCTCCGACATTGGGAGCTCATGTCTCATGATGTGTGAAAATGTTTCCCTATGGGAGCTGTCTTAACTGGTCCGACACAAGTCGGTCCGACTACTTTGGTCGGACTTTGATCCTACTTCAGCCCATTGAATATCATTGAAGTCGGATGAAAGTCAGATCACCGTCTTGCCTGATCCGACTTTGGCATGCCACTTGTGCTCTGATGATCTTGAGCGGGAACTCCACGCTAAATTTTAAATAAAAAAACGGCATGGGTTCCCCCTCCAAGAGCATACCAGGCCCTTCGGTCTCATATGGATTTTAAGGGGGAACCCCCTACGCTGGTGTCCCCCCAAAACCCATACCAGACCCTTATCCGAGCACGCAGCCCGGCCGTTCAGGAAAGGGGGTGGGGACGAGCGAGAGCCCCCCCTCCTGAACCGTACCAGGCCGCATGCCCTCAACATGAGGGGGGTGCTTTGGGGCAGGGGGGGCTCCCTGCGGCCCCCCCACCCCAAAGCACCTTGTCCTCATGTTGATGAGGACAAGGGCCTCTTTCCGACAACCCTGGCCGTTTTTTGGTGGGGTCTGTGGGCAGGGGGCTTATCGGAATCCGGGAGCCCCCTTTAATAAGGGGGCACCCAGATCCCAGCCCCCCACCCTATGTGAATGAGTATGGGGTACATCGTACCCCTACCTATTCACTTGGGGGAATAAAAGTGTCAATAAAAAAAACACACTAGTCAGGTTTTTAAAGTAATTTATTAGACAGCTCCGGGGGTCTCTTCTGATCTCTCCGGCCTCTTCTCCCAGTCTCCGGTTCTTCTCCCGCTCTCCGGTGTCTTCTGGCAGGCTCCTCCGCTATCTTTTGCTCTTTTGCCGCTCTTTTGCTAGCGTTGGCCCGGTCTTCACCGTCGTCTTCTTCCCTTCGGTCTTCTTCCGATGTTGACGTGCAACGACTTATATAGGCATGGGGCGTGGTCACCGAGTGATGTCATCCGGTGACCCCCGCCCCTTATGAGGCTGCCTAATAAATTACTTTAAAAACCTGTCTAGTGTGTTTTTTTATTGACACTTTTATTCCCCCAGGTGAATGGGTAGGGGTATGATGTACCCCATACTCATTCACATAGGGTGGGGGGCCGGGATCTGGGGGCCCCCTTATTAAAGGGGGCTCCCAGATTCCGATAAGCCCCCCGCCAGGCAGACCCCAACAACCAACGGCCAGGGCTGTCAGGAAGAGGCCCTTGTCCTCATCAACATGGGAACAAGGTGCTTTGGGGTGGGGGGGGGCCGCAGCCTGGTACGGTTCAGGAGGGGGGGCGCTCGCTCATCCCCACCCCCTTTCCTGACCGGCCAGGCTGCGTGCTCGGATAAGGGTCTGGTATGGATTTTGGGGGGACCCCACACCCTTTTTTCGGCGTAGGGGGTTCCCCTTAAAATCCATACCAGACCCAAGAACCTGGTATGCTCCTGGAGGAGAAACCCATGCCTTGCTGTCTGTGTCTGTGTTCCCCTCTTAGCAAGCGGCTTGCTGGGAGGGAGGGTACTTGGAAGGGAGAAAGTGTCAGGAGAGCTGGCGTGGGACCCCAGAAGAGCAGAGGGCTGCTCTGGGCAAAGCCTTTGCACAGAGTAGGAAAGTATAACATGTTTGTTATTTAAAAAAATAAATAACGGTTTAATATAACTTTGCGCTTGTCTCATTTGAAGCAAGTTCAGAGTGTTGTAGAGCAGGCTGACACAATGTAGATATCACATTTACTTTAAACACATGCTGCTGTTATTAAGTAGACAGTGGAAAATCAAAAGGTTCTGCTCCTTATATTTACATTTCCAAATATATAGCCAGAAGTTCTCAACATTCCGCTATGCCTAGATGTATAGTTATTCAAAAAAGGTTGAGTTTAATGTCATATTGTAACATTAACAAAAGTCCTGCATGTGCAAGCACTTCTTACATAGGGACACATTCCCCTTAAATTGGTTGTAAACCCTTACAGACCACTTTTTGCTACAGGTAAGCCTATAATAAGGCTTACCTATAGCTACCCCAGATATCTCCTAAACCTGCACGGTTTAGGAGATATCCCCGGTATTTGCATGTGCCAACATCAAAGAAGCGTATGTGCCATTTGCTTCAGTGAGTGTGCTGTTACCAGCGTCATTGTGACTCCAGTCAATCACAGCGCCAGAGCCACGATACCCGCAAGTAACCCCCGGGAGTGATGTCACCGGCCGGTGCTGTGTACAGGCACCGCAGTGAGGGCTTCGATCTCAGGTGAGTATTACATAATGAGCTAGTAGCTCATTATGCCTTTGTATTGCAGGTGTTAGTTTTTGTTTGTTTTTTCAAAGTGGGTTTACAACCACTTTAAAGCCTAGTTCTATCCATTTTTTCTTTAGCTTTAGATATAGAGGGAAAGAGAAAAAAAAGAATGTCTGCTTTTCTTCCTGTCTCCGACTGGGGAGATTTTCCCTCGCTTGCTACTCCTATAGCACCTGTGTAAGAAATAAAGTGTGGCAGTTGTCTCTAGGACCAGCATGGACAGCAATAAAAACATTGCTAAAAGTTCCAGTCATTTCTCACTCATCTATCACTACCTAACACAGTATATACAGTATATATACACTCACCAGCCACTTTATTAGGTACATCTTGCCAGTACCGGGTTGGACCCCTTTTGCCTTCAGAACTGCCTTAATTCTTCGTGGCATAGATTCAACAAGGTGTTGGAAACCTTCTTCAGAGATTTTGGTCCACACTGACATGATAAAATCACACAGTTGATGCAGATTTGTCAGCTGCACATCCATGATGTGAATCTCCATATTCACCACATTCCAAAGGTGCTCTATTGGAATTAGATCTGGTGACTGTGGAGGCCATTGGAGTACAGTGACCTCATTGTCATGTTCAAAAAACCAGTTTGAGATGATTTGAGCTTTGTGACATGGTGCATTATCCTGCTGGAAGTAGCTGTCAGAAGATGGGTACACTGTAGTCATAAAGGGATGGTTATGGTCAGCAACAACTCACGTAGGTCAGGGCATTTAACCACTTCTGGACCAGCCACCGTATTTTTACAGGTGGGCTTGGCGGGGCAAATCGATGTTACCATACGTCACTTTTTCCTTTGGCTACTAGGGGCGTGCGCGCCCTCAGCGTGTGACCGGAGCCGATGCGAGTGCCCGGTGGGCGCGATGACCACTGGACACCCACAATCGCTCGAGACAGAGCGAGAACCGGGATCTGTGTGTGTAAACACACAAATCCCCATTCTTTCTGGGGAGTAGAGACAGATCGTGTGTTCATACAAAGTATGAACACACGATCTCTCTCTTCCTAGACAGTCCCATCCCCCCTACAGTTAGAACACACCTAGGGAACACAGTTAACCCCTTGATCGTCTCCTAGTGTTAACCCCTTCCCTGCCAGTGACATTTACACAGTAATCAGTGCATTTTTATAGCACTGATCGCTGTATAAATGTCAATGGTCCCAAAAGTGTCCAATTTGTCCCGATAAAAATCACAGATTGCCACCATTACTAGTAAAAAAATGTATAACAATAAAAATGCCATAAATCTGTCCCCTATTTTGTAGACGCTATAACTTTTGCGCAAACCAATCAATATACGCTTATTGCAATTTTTTTTTACCAAAAATATGTACAAGAATACATATCGGCCTAAACTGAGGAAAACATTTTTGGGGGGGGAAAAAAAATTGGAATATTTATTACCGCAAAAAGTAAAGGATGTTGTGTTTTTTTTTTCAAAATTGTCACTCTTCTTTTGTTTATATCAAAAAATAAAAACCGCAGAGGTGATGAAATACCACCAAAAGAAAGCTCTGTTTTGTTTGGGTATAGCGTCGCACGACCGCGCAATTGTCAGTTAAAGCGGAGCAGTGCCGTATCGCAAAATATGGCCTGGTTATTGAGCAGCCAAATCTTCCGGGGGGCTGAAGTGGTTAAACAATGCTCAATTGGTACTAATGGGCCCACAGTGTGCCAAGAAAATATCTCCACACCATTACACCACCAGCCTGAACCGTTGATACAAAGCAGAATAAGATCCATGCTTTCATGTTGTTTACACCAAATTCTGACCCTAACATGAATGTCGCAGCTGAAATCAACGCATTAGACCTGGCAACTTTTTTTCCAATCTTCTATTGTCTAATTTTGGTGAGCCTGTGAAAATTGTTGTCTCAGTTTCCTGTTCTTAGCTGACAGGAGTGGCACCTGGTGTGATCTTTTCCTGTATAATAATAATAATAATAATATATATATATATATATATATATATATATATTGTACATACACAGTATATGTATTTCAGTCCATGAAAGTTAATAGTGAAATAATTACCAATTTGTCCTTTATCGTAACAGCACTAAAAATCATCCATTAGGATAGGATAATTATGGCAAGATGGTTCCAGACCAACACATGGTAAAAATAATTATACAGATAAGGAGGAAAGCATGTACTGTGTATGGTTTGAAAAAGATTAGAAGTATGGGATAGATATAGGATAGATCCCTAAACATGCCAATTTACAGGGTTACCACATAAATGGATGATGAGTAGATATGTGTGATTTGGTTCATTATGATTCGTTTTGTGGTCTAAAATTGACTTTTCGGAGATTTGGATGTATCCACAATTACAAATGGACATAGTAACAAATGTCAACAAATCCAAAAAAGTTATAAAGATACTTTTCAAATTCATATGGATACATTGAGAGTAGCTGGTTGTCAAGGAGCAGGTGGCCGTGGCATAACCATGAATACAAATACATTAAAAATGAAGAAAAAAAAACAGCGTGGGGGTCACCCCCAAACCATACTAGGCTCTTTGGATCTGATATGGATTTTAAGGGGAACTCCACACCAAACTTTAAAAAAAAAGGAGTGGGGCCCCCCAAAATCCACACCCTTATTCGAGTATGTGTGCCCTCCTGAACCAAACCCGCCACATGCCCTCAACAGGTGGGGGTGATTTGGGAGGGATTTATCAGAACCTGGAAGAACAGCCAACAAAAAAGGCCAAAGTAAATAAAAACCTGAACTTTTGTCAAGTCCGTTATTAAAAAAGGAAAAAAAAAAAATAAATAAATGTCCCCCAAGGTGAATCCAGCATCAATCACCAGGAACACTGGTCGACGACCCGAATAAAAAAAAAAGAAAAAATAAAAAAGTCTGTACCCTTGGCTCCTGCCGACTGACAGCTCTGCTTCACGCTTTTTAATAAAACTCTCTATATTGTGGAATTATCCAGGTATAATAAAGTAACTTTTATTCTCAAGGGTAATTTGACTGTGCTTGTTTATCAGGATTCTTTATGTCATGGGAATGCTATTTTAACGTCATGTTTCTTTCTAGTTTGAATAAGTCCAATATCAAACTTTAATGTATCAAAGCCCCTTGCAGAGGTGTCAGCATTACATTGAAATCCCCAGCAAGGATCAGGATGATAGAGTAAAAGGCTATAAGTTTAGTAAGTACCTGGGATTAGACATGTGCGACTAGTTTCGTACGAATAGGAAATTCGTACGAATCCGAATTACGAATTTTTACGAATACGAATTCTGTACGAAATACGAAATTTTGTTTACGAATTTCGGATCCAAATTATCCGAATCCAAACTACCAAATAACTAATTTCAACTAATATGAAAGAAATTATAGTGGATATAACGAATGATTCGAATGAATTCGAGATTCAGTATAACGAATATTGACACTCTACGAATAATAACGAATCATCCGAAAACGTATTAACGTTACATAACACAAGTCTATTGTTCACCAAGTACGAAATACGAAATTTCATATTCGTAAACAAAATTTCATATTTCGTACTTCCTCTGAGTGATTAGTGAACAAAAGACTTGTGTTATGTAACGTTAATACGTTTTCGGATAATTCGTTATTATTCATAGAGTGTCGATATTCGTTATCCAAATTAACGATTCGTAACGATTCGTACGTATTCGTAAACTAAATTTCGTATTTCGTACTTCCTCTAAGTGATTGGTGAACAATAGACAATAGACTTGTGTTATGTAACGTTAATACATTTTCGTATAATTAGTTATTATTCGTAGAGTGTCGTTATTCGTTATCAAAATTAACAATTCGTATTTCGTACGAATCCGAATTAAATTTCGTACATGAATTACAATTTTTTTTTAGACGGAACAGAACGAAACAAAACAAATTTTTTGACGGCTCCCATGTCTACCTGGGATAAGAAAGTGCTTGGGTGTAGGTTTGGGTAATAAATATTAATCAATGCACAGTGTTGCCTATGGAGCCCTAATAAAAAGCTACCGGCCATTATTATCAGCAATCATATCCGAGAGCATGAAAGGAGTATTTTGGTTATTGTCTACTCTCTGAATTTCCTATATTGTTACCCTCCCCATTGTTATTCCCTTACTTATAGTTCTACAGGCTGACTAGCAGCTCAATGTGGTGACCTCCCAGACCTACAGCGTGAACCCATTTGGGGTAGGCTGGATTGGGCCATCAAGATTTGAACAAAGCCTATTTTATATGCCTTTACAATGTTTTTTATTACAATGATATGTACCATTTGCAACAATCTTAATTGTTATGTTCTCTTTTGATAAAATAAAACATTTATGGATAAAAAAAAAAAGAAAGAAGTATTTTGATGCACCCCTATAGTAACACCCTTGGCTTTGTTCATGTGAGTTAAATGGTAGTGTGAGTTAAATGCATTTCCTGAAGAAATGCAATATTACAGAAAAGGTGGTATAATTCTCTAAATATCTGGTGCCTTTTGCCAAAAATGTTGAGTTGCCTCCCATTATATATCACAAGGTTATCTATTGCCAAAGGTATTACAGGAGTAAGCCATCCGACTGTTAACACCCAGTGAGGGAATAACAGAGAACAAATAGCTTGTAAGCAGAAAAGGGGGTTTTCAAAACAGATGTCTTCATGTTCACAACATACAACTCATTGAAGGTATTCAATACAAACTATGGTATTATAATTAGGGTGAACTTGAGAAAAGGAATGTGCTAAGATAAAATAAAATAAATAATGATGATCTCACTAATTGCATTGAGCAGTCCTGCCTTTTTCTTTCAGCGGCTTACTGTCAATGTAGTAAAGGTGACTTCAATGCCTAGGTTCACACAGAAGTTCTCTAGAACTTCCAGGAAATGAAGCAGTGATGAGTGACCTTTTTGTGTAGAAAGACATGCAGGGAATCCCTATCAATAGGGGATATTAGAAGCTTGGAGCTTGTTCAGCAGTAGGCATCCCATCTTACTGCATGCCAGAGTCTCCCTAACTGGACTGAGGAAAATGGAGATAGTGGCATCATCAAAGTCAACCGTTTGTGTCTCTCTCATTTTGCAAAACTCTGCTTCTTACTAATGGTAGTAATACAATGGTCAAATAACATCTTTGTGTAGCTGAAGATAGGTTACAAGTGGGTAATGCCCCGATGGACTGTGACCCAGTAGCATAATAAAAACACCTCTGAGTGTGTTCTGGAGACCATCATGGCCTGTTGCCTTAGGAAACCCCTCTGATCTAGACATTATTGCACCTCCCTCTTTTTATATTCAATTTCATATAGTGCAAATTGATGAGTAATTGCCGTTTGTTGGATTGCTTCTTAAGGCATCTATCTTGATGGCCTCAAGCATATCCAGCCTATTTTCAGAGTCCCTCACTTTAGTAAGTAAGTGAAACAAGTTGTTGGGCATGACTGTCATCTCTTTTTCAGTGGTCATTCCAGAGAGTATGTTGGTGATAACTGATTTCTTAGGTAGGTCTCTCAGTAATTCGACCACCTTGGATCTATTGCTGGGAGGAGCATCAAGGGAAGCCTTTAAATTGCAGAAGGATGCCTGTGAACCCCGGTGGCATGGTGTCGCTAGCAATTCAAACAAGTAAACACCTGGCAGTGATGCCTGCTTGCAGGATTTAAACACTTCATCAGTTTCAGCTGCCATGTAATGTTTAATTGGCCACCAACGATGCTTTGTAAGGTCTGGATGGGAATTTGTTAGCAGGATAAGACCATTTGGCAGGGAAGGGACAACAGTTCTTTGAGCAAGTGTAGGAGTAGATTTGTGCACAACGGAAAATTTTGTTTAGTTTCGGTTTGTTGTCATTCGTAAAATACATCATTTCGTTCTGTTATAGTCGTTATGTTGCGTTAATATGTTTTCGGATAATTAGTTATTTCTGTAGAGTGTCGATATTCGTTATACTAAATCTCAAATCATGTTGAATTCATTCATTATATGCACTATAATTTTGTTTCGTATTCGTTGAAATTTGATATTTATGTATGTGTATATATATTCGTGCTAATGATTCGTAGTTTGGAAAGTCATTTGTTTATTGAGTCTTTTAACACACACAATGACAACATCTCTTCTCTGCTCAAATACAATACAACATCCTTCTCACTCAGTTTTCAGGAATGCACTTTGCCGGTAATCCAACCTCCAGCACAAAATTAATCAGCTGAGTGGACTGTAAGATTTAATTTGAGTTGACCTTTTGTTTCATTAGATCTTTAACAAATTACCGAATCATGTCAAATTCATTCATTATATCCGCTATAATTTCTTTCGTATTAGTTGAAATTCGTTATTTTTTTATTCGGATGCATCCGAAAGTCCGAAAGATGCAAAATTCGTCCGAATTTCGATTCATTACGAAACAAATTGCACAAGCCTATGTAGGAGACCTTTCATATGCATCTAGCTAGTGCCATGAGTAGACTTAAATTCTTGTTGAGGAAAGAAAATTTTTTGAAGCCAGAGGGTTGGCATGACAGCACTTTGGAAAGGAAAGATAGGCATTTGCTTTGATGTTCCTCTTACAATAGGGTTCCTTTAAAGTTTAAGTCTGAACACTTTAAAAAATAATGTAAATTGCCCTCCCCTCTTTACTCTGTAGTCCCTTAATCTTTGCACAAGTGTTCCAATTGTGACAAGCTCTCCACTGAAGCCAGTCTGAATTTTGTTGCAGTCCTTCTCAACAAGATCATCACACCTGTACTACCCTCAATGATCACGTGACGTTGTGACGTCTGTCCCCATTCCATGGTTGTCACAAGACCATGAAGTAAAATGAGTATCGCTGTGCATTAGCCCATTCCCTTGCAAACACGATGAATTGAATTAACATTAGGGATGAGAATGAGAAATGTTTTATTATTTTTAATATGCCCAGAGTTAGGCTGGCAAATCTGTGAGGACTGTCTCTCTTTTAGACTGGAGTTTTGCAGCCCTACTTGTGTAGAAGTGCTGCTCTACCAAGGTTTTTTAGTATTTTCAAAGATATTTTAATATGATCACATTTATTTTATATCATTGGCTAATGCAGATTATATAATCCATGTTCAAATGAATACAATACCATTTCTTTGTACGGAATATAACAGCAATACTGTATCAAAAGCTTCTCCTGACTGCCATTTAAACCTAGAGACCAGTTCTTTAATTAAACAGACTGTTGAAGATATGTGAACATTTGTTCAACTCGGATTCCACATTCATTTCTCAGTTTGTTCTGGCAGTGGCAAAACAGTTCAGCTATATGACCAGTCCTGCTGCATGTTATTCTGGGAAGTCTAGATGTCATGTGGTAAAGTGTTTATTTAGACATTTTGAAAGGTAGACTCAATATTATAGTGGGGAAGAGAATGATTTTTCTTCTTCAAGAATTCTTTTCCTCAATACATACATAAAAAAAAGTATTTTACAGCTCTCAGAATTTATAGTAAAATAAAAAATTACATTTTAATTGTGACAAGTATATTTTAGAAAGATTAGAGGTTGTATCCATTGATATAATGCAAAAAACAATGATATGCTGTGACGCATAACAGTTTTCATGAGACAGTTTACCTTAGAGATGCAATCCCACCAAGGTTTTCAAAAAATGTGCGCATGCTGGTGACTGCATGGGGTAAACCAACAACTTTGACCAGGAATTCACAACTAAGCGCACTTCTGGTCTCCGCACTCTTTGCTCAAAGACTTGTTTCACAGTTGCCCAGGAAGAGCTTCTACGAGGACAGAGGTTGTATTCAGCCATTCAGCTGGCTGCCTAGAGGGTCTCCTAAAAACTGAGATTCTCCAAAGCAATCCTAGTACTCTTCGTAGAATGCAAATCAATTAAAGTCATCAAAAGTTCCCCAAACAGATATGTAGTATAAGATAGTGAAACTTTACATTACTTTTGCATCCAGTTAGTATGTGGATGTTGGCAGGAGGAACCATTGGAAGCTGTGAGGGACCCAGGAGATCAACACTCCCTGCAGTGTTGGTTTGCCTGTGGACTTCATAGAAAGATAACACTTGGAACAGTAAGTATTCAGTTTTATTTTACAGATATGCAGCTGCACACCAGACTATTCCGAAAAAAGTGAAGACATTCCAAAAGACATGCTGGTAGGTTAATTGGCTCCTGTCTAAATTGGCCCTAGTATGTGTAAGTATAAATGTGAGTTAGGGACCTTAGATTGTAAGCCCCTTGAAGGCAGGGACTGATGTAAAGTGCTGTGTAAGTTGACAGCGCAATATAAGTAGCTGTAATAAATCAATTCAAATAAAATATAATGTACCAGACACAATACAACAGAGCTCCTCCCCTAACTGTCTCACCCACAAATGTGCTTAATTGTAAGGATGAGGAGAGTCAGAAATGACTTTTTTTACATACAGGAGTTAGTAATTATAAAACACCTAAAGGCAGTGGCGGGTCATTCAGTGCCCAGGGCAAAGATTGCAAACTGCGCTCCCCCCAGAGGGTTACCTTCTCCTATAAAACATACAGTATCCGTCAAAAAAATAAAAAAAATAACACATTTCTTCATAAATTTAAGCTAAAGTGTATTCTGCTACATGTCTTTGTTTAAAAAAAAAGTGTATATTAATTGGTTTGTGTGAAAGCTATAGCCACAGATTGTGCAGGGAAAAGACACAAAGAAATCATTCCCTCTGTACTGAGCTCTTTGTTGATTGTCAACACAGGGCTCTGGGCTGTGATTCGATCAGTCGATCAGCAGGTCCCGGCCATGGGGTCTGCTGAAAGACTTCCGCTGTGCCAAATCACAGGGGAGTAGGTGGGTGGGGACATGCGCTCAAAACAGGCAGAGATGTACGAGTATGTCGGTCGCCGTGCCTGTAGCTGCGGCTCCGTTGCAGTATGTGTACTGCGGAAGGTCGGCAAGTGGTTAATTACCAATGGTATTTGTAATATGCAGCATGAAGGGGGTCCATGTAATGCATTAGGCTTTTTTCGCCCGACCGTTAGCGCTGCTCATTTTAGTGGCGCTATAGCGCTGTTTAATCATCGCTTTTCAGCTGCTAATGGGACAATTTTAATCCCCCGCTAGCAGCCGAAAAAGGGCAGGGCTAGTGGGAGCGCTATATACATCGCTCCCAATCCACTCCCAAACCGTTCCCAAAACGCCCCAAGGATGCTGCTTGGAGGACTTTTTCTAATGTCCCACAAGCACACCCCCCAGTGTGAAGGCAGTCAGGCTTTCACATTTGGACAGAATGGGAGACAGTTTGCAGGTGCTTTACAGGCGCTATTTCTAGCTTAAAATGCCTTAAAACTGCCTCAGTGTGAAAGGGGTCTAAGTGACCAGTGTCAGTTAATCAACCCCTTTGTGCTGCATTATTGGCACCAGTATCAGTGTTTATAAACCGCTTCATGCTGCAGCAAAAAAGGTGTTCATTAACACTGATACTGGTGCCACTAATTCAGCACAAAGGGGTTAATTAACTGACACTGTTCACTAATGCATCAGTGACCAGTGTCAGTAAATGAACGCCTACTATATTACAGAAATACCAATGGTAATTAATTAACCTCACCTCAGCATCCCCCCCCCCCCCCCTCAGAGTTAACCCATTAATCTGCAGATGCCAATCTGCTTGCTTGTTTGATACACTGATTCCTCCTCTAGGTCACACTCACTGCGCCGCCCGGCAGCACTCTAGTCCCTTCCCATCCCACCTCTCAACCGGCCTCTCAGTGACGTCTCGCCTCGCTGGGATTACTCTGTGGCTCCCCCTGACAGGGAGGTGAAGGACTGGTCAAGACTGGCAAGAATGCACTCGGCACATCGTTGTAGGCAGCTTTGGCTCTGCACTAGTGTAGCTTAGCCGGCGGTAATCAGTCACAGTGTACTTCTTGTGCTGCAAAGGGTTTAGCAGCACACTGCCAGAACTTCACCTGCGCCCCCCTTGCTCCACTATTGTTCCGTCCAGGGCTTCCTCCCCTTCTGCCCTCCCCCTTTGTACCAGCCCTGCTTAACCACTTCAATACCAGGCACTTAGACACCTTCCTGCCCAAGCCAATTTTCAGCTTTCAGCGCTGTAGCAATTTGAATGACAATTGTGCAGTCATGTAACACTGTACCCAAACAAATATTTTATCATTTTGTTCCCACAAATAGAGCTTTCTTTTGGTGTCATTTGATCACCTCTGCGATTTTAATTTTCTGCGAAACAAATAAAAAAAGACAGAAAATTTCAGAAAAAAAACGTTTTTCTTGGTTTCTGTAAAAAATTTTTTGTAAATAAGTACGTTTTCTTCTTCAATGATGGGCACTGATATGGCTGGGCTGATGGGCACTGATAAGGTGGCACGGATGGGCACCGATGAGGTGGCACCAATGAGGTGGTACTGATGAGGTAGCACTGAGGGCACTGATAACCGGCACTGATGGGTACTTATGGGTGGCACTGATGGGTACTTATGGGTGGCATGGATGGGCACTGATAGGTGGGCACTGATGGACACTGATAGGTGGCATTGCTGGACACTGATGGGTGGCATTGCTGGGCATCACTGATTTCATTTGTTACATGATGGTGCCAGTCAGTGCCCATTTGTGGGCACTGATTGGTACAGATTGGGCTGTCATTTTCACATGTGGATGGCCATGGGGTACATCCACATGTTGCCCCCCTTCCTGGTGGTCCTGGCGGCTCTCCTGGTGGTCTAGTGTGGGCATCCGAGGGGGGGCTGCGCTAATAAACAATCAGCGCAGACCCTCACTGTCAGGAGAGCCGCCGATCAGCTCTCCTCTACTCGCGTCTGTCAGACGCGAGTGAGGAAAAGCCGATCAGTGGCTTTTCCTGTTTACATCGTGATCAGCCGTGATTGGACTTGGCTGATCACGTAGTAAAGAGCCTCCACCGGAGGCTCTTTACCAAGATTGGTGTAGCGGTGTGTCAGACTGAACTGCTGCGGCTGTTATCCTGAAGGACGTCATATGACGCCCAGTCAGGATAACAGAACCACTTCCCGGACGTCAATCTGCTATTGACCGGGCGGGAAGTGGTTAAAGGCAAATGCACCTTGCATACAAATACAATTAACACTGTTAAAATTTATGGCAATAAATTAAAGTGCTTGTTACCCCAAAACGTCATATTCCTGATATGTGCTTGCTGTACCATGTACTTGTATGACAAAGTATCCTGTTCTCTTTATATTGCTTCCTTTGCATGGAATCCCTGGTGTTCCTGTCAGTCCCTCTGTTTGCACTTAAAAACTGACCACACTAGGCAGGGGAACACACCGTAGTCAGTTCTCTAGCAATGCTGGGAACTCAGTGTGCTCTCCTCTAATGATCAGACTTGTCCTGACATGCCCCTGCTGCACAGCCATTCACTGGGAAGCTCAATGTGCTGGTGCTTCTCCTCCCCCCAGCTCTTATGCTGCTGAGAACAGAGGGAATGTGATCATTTATAAAAAAAGAGGAAAAGGGTATTTACTGTATAATATATTTTTATTCCCTTTATGGATTACTGCCTTGCTGTGGGCGAAGGAGCTTGCGTAATTCAGTAAAGCTGCGAGCAATGGCGTGTAGGCCCAGCCAAAACGAACAGGTCACAGAGGAGAATTCTGACAAAACGTGATCCACTGTAAAAGGAAATGGCAACCCACTCCAGTATACTTGCCAAAAAAATCTCATGAACGGAAAAAAAAGACTAACAGATATGACACCGGAAGATGTGTTCTGACACCAGTGCCAGCCAACGCCAGTGCCCTGATTTCCAGTAAGCACCAGTAAATTGTTTTAATACCAGTGCCAGCAGCATCAGTGTCCTAATGGCTAGCTAGCATCTGTACAAATGTTCTAATACCAGTGCCGGCCAATGCCAGTGATCTGATCACCAGCCAGCACCTGTACAGTGCTCTAATATCTGTGACAGACAGCACCAGTGTCCCGATCATCATCTAGTACTAGTAAAGTATTCTAGTACCAGTGTCAGCCAGCACCAGTGTCTTGATCACCTGTAAGCATGAGTACAGTGCTCTAATACCAGTGTCACCTGGAACCAGTGTCCTTATAACCAACCAGTATCATCAGGTACCAATACAGGTGCTGCCAAAAGATGCAAAAAATGTACACTAGTGTGGTGGCATTTAAAATTCCTAGTATGAATCATAACAGTGGGAATTCTAAGTATGCCTAAACTGTGTGTGAAAAATATCTCATAAAAAGACAACTTTATGTAAAAAAATAATTTTTTTGTCTTCTTGATTTTCCAAAAAAGTGTGGCAAAATGTTGAATCTTTAAAGGTTCACCATGCCTCTTAGCAAATACCTTGGGCATGTTTGGGGGTGTTTATATTGTTCTAGAAAATAAGTTTTATAGGGAGAAAAAAATCAGGCTAATAAATTTCAAATATATATATATGACAGTCTGTAGACTTCAACTTTTGCACAGGCTTATTAATATACACTTATTTTGGATTTGTTGTTTACCAAAGAAGTGTAGCAGAATGCTTTAAATTTAAATTTATAAAGTAATTATGTTTATGTGACATATTTTTTAAAAAAAGGGAAACCATTTTTTTTTCAAACTGTTCAGTTTTTTTCCTTTATGTAGTAAAAATAGCCCATTGCTGATCAAATACCACCAAAGATAGCTCAGTCTGTCCCAGAAAGAGGACATACATTTTTGGGGGGAACTGTGTTACATGACATGTTACATGAGTAATTATCAATATCACAGTGCTGAAAACTGAAAAATGGCTTGGTAATGAAGGGGTGAAACCTGCTGTTACTGAAAAAGTTAAATTAAAATCTAGAAATTTAAGTTGTGCCAAAGCAGTAGCCTGGAATTGTATTTTATCTTTTAATAGGCTAATCCTTTTTTGTGTTTTTTTTATTTTTGGATAAAGTTCTGCTTTAAAGAGGGCCATAACTGTGGAAGCGGTGCCCAATAAATGCAAGCAGAGGGCAAAGAACAATTAAAACATTATTGCCTTTAGGCTCCCTACAGCTGATCTTTAACCCCTTTGCTGCCACAGCCATTTTTTATTTTTTTTTGCACGTGTTTACAAAACCATTTTAAGCCTATTGATTAGTTAAACCAGCAAAACAGTATATACAGTATCTCACAAAAGTGAGTACACCCCTCACATTTTTGTAAATATTTCATTATATCTTTTCACGTGACAACACTGAGGAAATAACACGTTTCTACAATGTAAAGTAGTGAGTGTACAGCTTGTATAACAGTGTAAATTTGCTGTCCCCTCAAAGTAACTCAACACACAGCTATTACTGTCTAAACTGCTGGCAGCAAAAGTGAGTACACCCCTAAGTGAAAATGTCCAAATTGAGACCAATTAGCTATTTTCCCTCCCCGGTGTTATGTGACTCATTAGTGTTAGAAGGTCTCAGGTGTGATTGGGGAGCAGGTGTGTTAAATTTGGTGTTATCGCTCTCACTTTCTCATACTGGTCACTGTAAGTTCAACATGGCACCTCATGGCAAAGAACTCTCTGAGGATCTGAAAAAAAGAATTGGTGTTCAACATAAAGATGGCCTAGGCTATAAGATGATTGCCAAGACCCTGAAACTGAGCTGCAGCACAGTGGCCAAGACCATACAGCGGTTTAACAGGACAGTTTCCACTCAGAAAAGGCCTCGCCATGGTCGACCAAAGAAGTTGAGTGCACGTGCTCAGCGTCATATCCAGAGGTTGTCTTCGGGAAATAGACGTATGAGTGCTGCCAGCATTGCTGCAGAGGTTGAAGGGGTGTGGGGGTCAGTCTGTGAGTGCTCAGACCATACGCCACACACTGCATCAAATTGGCCTGCATGGTTGTCGTCCCAGAAGGAAGCTTCTTCTAAAGATGATTCACAAGAAAGCCCGCAAACAGTTTGCTGAAGACAAGCAGACTAAGCACATGGATTACTGGAACCATGTACTGTGGTCTGATGAGACCAAGATAAACTTATTTGGTTCAGATAGTTGCAAGTGTGTGGGGCGGCGAGCAGGTGAGGAGTACAAAGACAAGTGTGTGGTGGGAGTGTCATGGTCTGGGGGTGCATGAGTGCTGCCGGCGCTGGGGAGCTACAGTTCATTGAGGGAACTATGAATGCCAACATGTACTGTGAAATACTGAAGTAGAGCATGATCCCCTTCCTTCAGAGACTGGGCCACAGGGCAGTATTCCAACATGATAATGACCCCAAACACACCTCCAAGACAACCAATGCCTTGCTAAAGAAGCTGAGAGTAAAGGTGATGGACTGGCCAAGCATGTCTCCAGACCTAAACCCTATTAAACATTTGTGGGGCATCCTCAAACAGAAGGTGGAGGAGCGCAAGGTCTCTAACATCTACCAGCTCTGTGATGTTGTCATGGAGGAATGGAAGAAGACTTCAGGGGCAACCTGTGAAGCTCTCCATGCCCAAGAGGGTTAAGGCAGTGCTGGAAAATAATGGTGGCCTCAAAAAATATTGACACTTTGGACCCAATTTGGACATTTTCACTTAGGGGTGTACTCACTTTTGTTGCCAGTGTTTTAGACTTTAATGGCTGTGTGTTGAGTTATTTTGAGGGGACAGTAATTTACACTGTTATACAAGCTGTACACTCACTACTTTACATTGTAGCAAAGTGTAATTTCTTCAGTGGTGTCACATGAAAAGATATAAAACAATATTTACAAAAAAACGAACAAGGAAAAAAAAAAAGGGTTTTGCGGTGAAAATGGGAAAGCCAGACAATGCCCTTAAATGCCCTTAAAGTGGCCACTTTAAGGGCATTGTCTGAAGTTTAATCAACTCAACAAGAAAATCCACAGGTAAAAAATGTCATGCATTGTAACTTACGATTTAACACACATTTTCACTCTATCATCATTTTCATCATTACACCTATCACTCACTGCCAGTCTGGCTTTCCCATTTTCACTGCAAAACCCTTTTTTTTTTTTTTTTTCCCTTGTTTGGTTTTACACACCATTACACATGTCACTCACTGATAGCATGGCTTTCCCATTTTCACTGTAATACCCTTTTTTTTCTTTTCTTTACTGTTTGGTTTTACATAAACCAAACAGGAACACCCTCTGTACACCCTGTTTCATACACATTTCCCTTTCCTTTTCACTTGCCGCACACCAAAGCAACACAGTCATTTCTTCTTTCTCTTTTTTCTTAATTTTCCAAATTTGTATCACGGTCCATTCCATTATCACAACACATCAATGTAATACAAAAACTAAGTCTTTTTAACTTAGATTTCAAAACTAAGCTTTAAATAACTAATAACTTTTAGACTTATAATTCAGATTCCACACAATGGGCAGTGTTCCATTAGAACAAAGCCATCATAACCAAGCCCGGAGTAGTACCACAACTATTAAACTATATATCCAACTACATCAACTACATCATACTCTGTCTCTCTTCCTGATTCAGCAATCACAGTGTTAATTATATGTAGCA
The DNA here is from genome assembly GCA_028564925.1 of Lithobates sylvaticus. Lineage (NCBI taxonomy): Eukaryota > Metazoa > Chordata > Amphibia > Anura > Ranidae > Lithobates > Lithobates sylvaticus. The sequence continues at coordinate 150,387,919 of CM053027.1, forward strand.
TACAAGTAATTCAACAATGATTGTTGCTTTCAGGTGTGACCACCCACACGGCGACACTCCCTGTATTGGGACGAGCGCCGCCTTATTGCCATCCTCTGTAAGCCCGTGATCTAAGCCGCCTTTGCGCAGCCTTTTCCTCTTACCACTAGGTGGGAGGATTGGGGAGCAACTTTTCGGCGGTGATGCCCACGATTATTCTCAAGGAGCGAAATTCATGGTTTTTAGTAAAGTCTCTGGTCTGCGCAAAACACTCTGATGGAAGGGTAAATATTACATGCGAAAAATTGTACAACAACCAAAATATATATATAATAATTGTATAAAATGTTTAATGTTTTTCTCTTTTGATATTTTGCAAAAATTTGATAAAGTTGCCCCTTTTGTCTTTTTTTCCCCCCTGAAGAAGACCATGGCTCCTAAACGGTCGAAATGCATTGGGGTAGTGGGGTACTCTTCATCAGATGATCTTTTCGAATTAAACTTTATGACATTAATTTAGAAATCTCACCTATATTGATGTATATAACATTGCATGTACCTTCATCTGTTAGATTGCTTGCACTTTGTGAACCAGAGCTCGAATTTTAAAATTATTAATCATATTCTTGTCTTTTGGATAAAACAAAAAATAAAATTATCTTGACTTCATTAATATATTGTTCCTTATTGCTGCCTAAAAACCCCATGGGGGATACGTTCCATATTTTTCCAGAACATTTTACCATTGTATGAGGAATCTTGTCCGATTTACACACATGAAAAACCTGTAAAACCCCATGAGTGTTTGTAAACTCCCATTGACATACATCAATGACCTCAAATGAGTTAGTGAAGCTTTGTTGTTGTTTATTTCACATTTAATAATATTTTACTCATGAACTGGCTGTATGCAATAATGAGTGAATTAACCACATGGAGGCGTTGATTTTAATTCAACCCATGTACAGTATATATTTGGTATATACTCACAGATTGAACATATTGGCCAGATCCAGCTTTTAGCAAAATGAACATGTGTGCATATTGGGAATTTTCTATCAGACATGGAGCTACTAGTAAATACCTCTGCACCTTCATTTTAGATCTAGAGGTTTTCTAGGGACAAATACATTAGTTATCCCTGATTTTTTTATATGCTGGTAAAGTCCATGTGTCTGCACAGTCTGTCTGAGTAACAAGCAACGTTTGTTGACTTTCTGCATGTAACAACTTCATCTTTGCAATTGTATTTTACTGCCTGAGGATTCTTTTCTCAAGAGAGAGTATCTTTTGGGCCAAGTTATCTTCACAAGTCAGTGCAAGTTCTTGTAATTGAACTCTGTGCAGATAATAAAAGATAACTCTTCTGTTGTGCATTTGTCAAAAATTGTTGCTGCCATTCTGTATTTTTTCAGTTATAACTGGTTTAAACTGTATTCATATTAGCTCACTGTAGTCCTCAGCACAGCAGAGCTGAGAGAGGGAGAGACATCACTGCACAATGCTAAGGCTGGATTCACACTATTTAATTAAAGTGATTGTAAACCTTTATTTTTTTTAAATTAGAATAAAAAAAGAAGTTGCATTTACCTGCTCTATGTAAAGGTGTTGCACAGAGCGGTCCAAGCTTCTTGCTATGGGGGCACACGTGTGTGGGCTGTGCGTCCATAGACACACACAGCGTGGCTCGGCCCCACTCCCTCCTCACACAGTGTCACTGACAGCAGCCAGAGCCACTGGCTTCTGTTGCTGTCAGCAAAGAGTGAAGGGAGAGAAGACCTGCAGGTGGGCACAGTGCTGCATTGATACAGGTAAGAGTTATGGAGGGGGAGGAACAGGTTGTGGAAGTTTTTTTTTACCTTAATGCAGAGAATGCATTAACGTGTTACTAAACCCACAACCATAAAATCAGTCTGTATATGCAGTAAAGCATGCTTGTTATACTCACTGTGGAACCTAAGGAGTTAATACTTTGCATTGTGTAAAAAGGTTGTTTGATTCTGTCTTCTCTGATTCTTCCCTTCTTTTACTGTACCCAGCCCATCTCCTGATAGAACAGAGCCTTGGAAGCACTTGGCACATGTTCAGTTTTGTGTGGATTGCTAGAGAGTTTTTTTTTTTTTTTTTTTTTTTCCGGAAGGGTACATGTGATCAGCACAGGGCCAATCAGCACTGGCCAGACAAAGTCAGGGGTCATGCAGCCTCATAGGACAATCACAGGAGAATGAAAACTCCTCTTACAAGGTTTAACCAGTGCTCTGCCAGACACTGATAGAAGTCACAAGACTGTTATATACTGCTGATGAGAAAAGGTTATTTAGCAGTTTATATTTACTAAAATAATTGCATTTTCATGTTCTTTTTACTGTGAGAGACCAGATATAGACCAGATATAGTGAATGAAGGGTCCTTCACAGTTAACATGCATTATGGTTAAAAGTTATTTCCAACATGTGCGAACATCCGTTAAAACACACAGCAGCGAAGGTAAACATATACACATGGAAAACCCGCTTGCAAAAAATGCACATGTATATGTCCAACCTAGATATTTGGTGACAGGAGGAGAGAGCAGAAGGTCAATCCCATCTGGAGGATGATGCTTCTTTATTATTTGAGTTGGAGTTGGGTTGGCTACTGAGCTGTGTTGTGTTTTTTGCAAGTGGAAAAGTAAGGTTAAAGACCTGAATTACAATACTGGCTGATAGTAGTGATGAGCTGAAACATACCTGGGTTCGGTTCAAGGCAGGTTTAATGAACATTACTTAAGTCTGACCCCCATTTAAGTCAATGGAAGCCGAATGTTAAACAGTGACGTATATTTTGCAGACTTATAAGCAAGGGATTACCAGAAAAATGATATGGAGGGTTGGGCACCGCCCTGGGGAACATGTACCAAATCAAAAAAAAGTTTTACAAATTCTGTTTGGCAGGGAACAGCACTTTCAGTAATGCTTAAAGTGAAACCTTAAAAAATGGGCAGCACGGTGGCTAAGTGGTTAGCGCTTCCCTCGAGCAGCACTAGGGTTGTCGGTTCTAATCCCAACCACGCCACTACCTGCACAGAGTTTACATGTTGTTTTTGAGCCTGCGTGAGTTTCCTCCCACACTAAAGACATTCTGGTAGGTTAATTGGCTCCTGTCTAAATTGTCCCTAATATGTGTATGTATGAATGCGAGTTAGGGACCTTAGATTGTAAGCTCCTTGGGTACAGAGACTGATGTTATTGTACAATATAAATGTAAATTAACAGTGTTAAATAAACCTGTAATAAATGCAAAATTCCTTTAAGTAGCATGCCTAGGGGATGCCCTGCGCATGGCTGTCAAGTGGCACAAAATGAAGTTGCTGAGAGATCTTTAGCTTGTTTCTGAGACCTAATCTGCTGATTCTGCCCTGCCCTGTATGACCAGGCTTCCCCTCCAACCTTGCTAACAACCTACCCCTTGCCATCCTCATCACACCTGGTACCCCACTGCAACCTTGCTAACATCCTACCCCCTGTCATCCTCAATTTCATTACCCCTGGCACCCCACTGACAGCTTGCTAACAACCTAACCCCTGTCATTATCATCACGCCTGGCACCCCAATGCCACCTTGCTAACACCCTACCTCCTTTCATCCTCATCACACCTGGCACCCAACAGCTGCCTTGCTAACACCCTACCCCCCTGTCATCCCCATCCCCCCTATAGCCCACTACCAGCTTCCAAACATCTGCATTGACAAAGCAGCTTATTCCAATGTTGAGAGGACAAGGGTCTCTTCCCCACAATTGTGTGGTGGTGAATAATGTGGTCTGTGGACAGGGGCTCATTGAAATATGGAACACTATGTTAACAATAAAGATGCCACCCCAAGTGAATCATTAAAGTGTTACTAAACCCACAACAGTAAAATCAGTCTGTATATGCAGTAAATCATGCTTGTTATACCCCTTAGTGTGGAACCTAAGGGGTTAATTCTGTGCATTGTGTAAAAAGGCTGTTTAAACCTGTATTTTCTAATCATCTCCTTCTTCCACAGACTCCAAAAAATAACCTGATAATTACAGAGTCTATGGAGTGTTCAGTTTCGTGTGTATTGCTAGAGAGGTTTTTTTTTTCTCTTGGGAGGGTGCATGTGATCAGCACAGGGCCAATCAGCACTGTTCAGACATGTCCAGACACAGGGTCAGGGGTCTTGAAGCCTGATAGGACAATCGTGGGAAAAATTAAAACTCCTCCTACAATCTATCTGCACACACTGATACAAGCCACAAGATTGCTCTAAGTGCTATATACAGCTGATGAAAAAAGGTATTTAGCAGTTTATATTTACTAAAACTATTGCATTTCCATGTTCTTCGTACTGGGTGAGATCAGATATAGTGAATGCAGGTTTTGCGTTTAGTAACACTTTACACGTCTTTGATTCCTTATTTGGTCCTACACAGCTCTGCTGTTTCTGAACTTGGTTTGTGTCCCCACTCTGCCTCTGTCTCCTGATCTGGTACCCTGCTGTCTAATCATGACTTCCCTCAGCAAGGGCCTCAACCTAGTTTCTGTAAACTGCTCAAGTACCACAGTGATCCTGCGTTTGGTTCCTGCTTTGTGTTCCTCATTTCTCTACTCCATGCATCTGGCGGCAACACAGATCTAGTATAGCCTGCAGCTCTGGCACTTATGACACTTCCAGGGGCGGACTGGGCCAGGTGGCAGGGGAGCAATTGCCCCCCAGGCCACTTTGTTGCCCCGTAAAATGGCTGCACCGCTTCTGCCGGAGACATGCCTAAAGACTTCTTGGTGAAGATGAGTAATGAGACCCATTGGTGTCCTACCGAGTGTAGGACGATGACAGAGTGTAGGCTGCCCCCCCTGCCTGGATGGTGTATGTCATTCCGAGCAGAGGCTGGCTACGTTTCTCACTCTCTCACTTCGCTCTACTCCCCCAGCCAGCCCCAACCGAGCCGCCCTGGCTCCCCCATGAAGCCACCCAGTTCGGGAACCCAGAGTCGGTCCAGCAGGCACCTTCCAGCCCTCCGGCCTGGTGAGCAAGAGTACTTGGAGCAGAGCTTCAGCCTGGGATGGGGGTCAGGAGGAGGCAGGGAAGGGGGAGAGAGGGAGGGGGCCGAGACGCTGCACCATGGGCCTCTGGGTTGTACTTGACCCCTGGGCCAAAAGCTGCCAGTCAGCCCCTGGACACTTCATGTCCTCTCAATCTCTACCACCACCTTCAGGGGTGTTTTGCAGGAGATCTAGTTGGTCTCTACCAAGTACGTGATACCTCCACAAAAAAAAAAACCTCCAGGTTTAGTATGAACTTTAAGGGTGGCCCCGTGCAAAAACACAACAGCACGAGGTCCCCATAAGTGCTAAATAGAGCCCCCCCCCCAAATGCTGACAGCCACCCTCCCTTTTGTGTCCTCTCCTCCATTGACAAAAGTTCTTGAATTTTTTTTCACAGAATGTAGCTCAGAATGGGATAGAGGCAGATGAATAACAGGATCCTATCCCCTATTCACAGAACATGTTACATTCTTTGAACACAATTAGGGTTGAGCGAACCCGAACTGTAAAGTTCGGGTCCGTACCGGACTTTTGGGTGTCCGGGTCCCGGACCCGAACCCGAACTATTGGCTGTATGTTCGGGTTCGGGTCCGTTGTTCGGCGATGTATTGGCGCCTTTTACAAGCTGCAGGGCAGCCAATCGATGCTAGTTTCACTAGTGTGCCCTTAGAAGCCATCACAGCCATGCCTACTAATGGCATGGCTTTGATTGGGCAGTGCAGCATGTGACCCAGCCTCTATATATAGTCCAGACACACAGCACACAGCGTCATTCTGCTATAGACAGGTTCCTGTGCTGCTAAGAGAGGATTTTATGAGTTAGTGTGATAAAGTCAGTCCACATTCCTTAAATTTTCTTCAAATTAGTTAGATCAGTGAGCGATCTACATAGCTAGAGTAGAGTAGAGAGTTTCTTTAGTAAGGAAGAGAAAGAGGCAGAGAGAATTATTCAAGAGATTCCTAAATCAATTGTACCCTGGCTGGGGTGCAGTGCACAGTCTTTTAACAGTGCCATGAGGCCAGTGCCAGACAAAATATAAGTTTTACCTGCAAGCTCAGTGCACCATCACTGCACTGCATATTTTAGTAAGAGATACACCATACTCTGTGTGCATTCTGATATTGGAAAAACATTGCAAAAAAAAAAAAATTTAATTTTGCTGTGTTATTTTTTTCCCAATAGCATTTTCTGCGTGTTCATACACGCTTTAGACCCTGTCCGTGTATTCTGATATTGGAAAAACATTGCAAAAAAAATAAATTTTGCTGTGATATTTTTTTTTTTTTCCCAATAGCATTTTCTGCGTGTTCATACACGCTTTAGACACTGTCCATGTATTCTGATATTGGAAAAACATTGCAAAAAAATTTAATTTTGCTGTGTTTTTTTTTTTTTTTTCCCAATAGCATTTTCTGCGTGTTCATACACGCTTTAGACACTGTCCATGTATTCTGATATTGAAAAAACATTGCAAAAAAATTTAATTTTGCTGTGTTTTTTTTTTCCCAATAGCATTTTCTGCGTGTTCATACACGCTTTAGACACTGTCCATGTATTCTGATATTGGAAAAATATTGCAAAAAAATTTAATTTTGCAGTGTTTTTTTTTCCCAATAGCATTTTCTGCGTGTTCATACACGCTTTAGACACTGTCCGTGTATTCTGATATTGGAAAAACATTGTAAAAATTTTTAATTTTGCTGTGTTTTTTTTTCCCAATAGCATTTTCTGCATGTTCATACACGCTGTAGACACTATCCGTGTATTCTGATATTGGAAAAACATTGCAAAAAAATTACATTTTTTGCTGTGTTTTTTTTTCTCCCAATAGCATTTTCTGCGTGTTCATACACGCTTTAGACACTGTCCGTGTATTCTGATATTGGAAAAACATTGCAAAAAAATTTAATTTTGCAGTGTTTTTCTTTCCCAATATCATTTTCTGCGTGTTCATACACGCTTTAGACACTGTCCGTGTATTCTGATATTGGAAAAACATTGCCCAAAAATGGAATTTTGCAGTGTTTTTTTTTTTTTTTCCCAATAGCATTTTCTGCGTGTTCATACATGCTTTAGACACTGTCCGTGTATTCTGATATTGAAAAAACATTGCAAAAAAATTTAATTTTGCAGTGTTTTTTTTTCCCAATAGCATTTTCTGTGTGTTCATACACGCTTTAGACACTGCCCATGTATTCTGATATTGGAAAAACATTGCAAAAAAATTTAATTTTGCTGTGTTTTTTTTTTTCCCAATAGCATTTTCTGCGTGTTCATACACGCTTTAGACACTGTCCGTGTATTCTGCTATTGACAAAAAATTAAATATTTCAGTGGTTTGTGCAGTAGTGTGGCATACAATCGATCGATATTTCTTCTATTGTATATTGTCTCAAAAAAAAATTGTAGTGACATTTTTTTTCCCAATAGCATTTTCTGCGTGTTCATACACGCTTTAGACACTGTCCGTGTATTCTGCTATTGACAAAAACACCCATTTAGGGCGAGATCATAAATTTTGAAAATATGAGGAGATCATCAAAAAGGGGACGTGGCCCGGGTCGTGGTGCTGCTGGTGGCGCTCCTGTTGCAGGGAGAGGACGTGGTCGATCTTTGCCAGCTACACGCACTAGTGAAACACCTTCCTCAGGTGCAAGTAAGCGACAGAGCCTGCAGCGGTATTTCGGCCTTACCCAGCCTTACCCAGCCATTGTTGTATTTTTGAACCAGTGTTGGCTACCTCGTCCTCCTCCACCGCCGCTTCCACCTACACCGCCACATCCACCGCCACCTCAACCTCCTACTCCATTTGAACCTCGTCCTCCTAGGTCAAGATTATAATTTTTTCATTTTTTTAATTTCCAAGTATTTTATTTTCCCACTATCTTATCCATTAAATTTAATAATTTTTTCCAGAAAGTGCGTATTCTGGGGTATTACCACTAGAGATGAGCCGAACACCCCCGGGTTCGGTTCGCACCAGAACCTTCGAACGGACCGAAAGTTCGCGCGAATTTTCGAACCCTATACGTTATAATGGACGCGAACGTTCAAAATCAAAAGTGCTAATTACAACGGCCAATATGCATGTTAATGTCATAAAACAGGTTTGGGGACCCGGGTCCTGCCCCAGGGGACATATATCAATGCAAAAAGAACTTTTAAAAACTAACGTTTTTTCGGGAGCAGTCATTTTAATGATGCATAAAGTGAAAAAAAAAAAGTGAAATTTTCCTTTAAATATGGTACCTGGGGGGTGTCTAAAGTATGCCTGTGAAGTGGCATCTGTTTCCCGTGTTTAGAACTGTCCTTGCACAAAATGACATTTGTAAAGGAAAAAAAGAAGCCATTTAAAACCACTTGCGGCTTTAGGTTTGTTCTTAAGTAGAATCTGAACAGGTACATTATGAAGTGTAGCTCCATCCCAAAAAAATCTATTTTTAAGCTTTTTGGAGAACATAGGGAGGGGTTATCACCCCTGTAACATTTGCTGTCTTTGCACATCTGTTCAGAACATGTCACCTCACTTTCCGTCCCAATGACAAATGTTTTTGGAAAAAGTGGGGTTTTAATTGAAACAAGGATTGGTGATAAAGTATCAGTAGAGAGGAGATACCTTTTTCCCAAATTAAATCTAACAGGATAGAATTTCCCTTCCTAGGGGTAGATTTCCTCTCACTTCCTGTTTTCTTCCTTTCTTTCCATTTGCAAGTAGGAGTCGTTTGTAAGTTGGATGTTTGAAAGTAGGGGCCTGGCGTATATACTCTGCAGAAATTTGCCCTATTAGATGTTGGTGTAGCCACAAGACTGGTGGGCACAGGAATGGGCCCTGCTGTGAGTTAATAGATCAAGATTTGTAATTGCATGCACCTGTTGAACAGGGCAGAAAAATTGGGGGTGGTGGTGGTGGTGGACGGTGTTGCCACAAGACTGTAAGCTCTCACAGTTACTCTTGGTGGGCGCAGGAATGGGCCCTGCTGTGAGTTATTAGATCAAGATTTGTAATTGCAAGCACCTGATGAACAGGGCAGAAAAATTGGGCCTTTGGCGGTGGTGGTGGACGGTGTTGCCACAAGACTGTAGGCCCTCATAGTTACTCTTGGTGGGCGCAGGAATGGGCCCTGCTGTGAGTTATTAGATCAAGATTTGTAATTGCAAGCACCTGATGAACAGGGCAGAAAAATTGGGCCTTTGGCGGTGGTGGTGGACGGTGTTGCCACAAGACTGTAAGCTCTCACAGTTACTCTTGGTGGGCGCAGGAATGGGCCCTGCTGTGAGTTATTAGATCAAGATTTGTAATTGCAAGCACCTGATGAACAGGGCAGAAAAATTGGGCCTTTGGCGGTGGTGGTGGACGGTGTTGCCACAAGACTGTAGGCCCTCATAGTTACTCTTGGTGGGCGCAGGAATGGGCCCTGCTGTGAACTATTAGATCAAGATTTGTAATTACCCGCCCCTGTTAAACAGGGGCTGAAAAATTGTGCCCTTAGGCACTGGTGCTGGTGCCACAACACTGCAACCCCTCACAGATACTGTACTTGGAGCACAGCAGTCACACGTGTTGCGAAGCATTTTTTTAAAAAATTGTAAGTACACGCCCCTGTTAAACAGGGGCTGAAAAATTGTGCCTTAGGCACTGGTGCTGGTGCCACAACACTGCAACCCCTCACAGATACTGTACTTGGAGCACAGCAGTCACACGTGTTGCGAAGCATTTTTTTAAAAAATTGTAATTACCCGCCCCTGTTAAACAGGGGCTGAAAAATTGTGCCTTAGGCACTGGTGCTGGTGCCACAACACTGCAACCCCTCACAGATACTGTACTTGGAGCACAGCAGTCACACATGTTGCGAAGCATTTTTTTAAAAAATTGTAATTACCCGCCCCTGTTAAACAGGGGCTGAAAAATTGTGCCTTAGGCACTGGTGCTGGTGCCACAACACTGCAACCCCTCACAGATACTGTACTTGGAGCACAGCAGTCACACGTGTTGCGAAGCATTTTTTAAAAAAATTGTAAGTACACGCCCCTGTTAAACAGGGGCTGAAAAATTGTGCCTTAGGCACTGGTGCTGGTGCCACAACACTGCAACCCCTCACAGATACTGTACTTGGAGCACAGCAGTCACACGTGTTGCGAAGCATTTTTTTATAAAAATTGTATGTACACGCCCCTGTTAAACAGGGGCTGAAAAATTGTGCCTTAGGCACTGGTGCTGGTGCCACAACACTGCAACCCCTCACAGATACTGTACTTGGAGCACAGCAGTCACACGTGTTGCGAAGCATTTTTTTAAAAAATTGTAATTACCCGCCCCTGTTAAACAGGGGCTGAAAAATTGTGCCTTAGGCACTGGTGCTGGTGCCACAACACTGCAACCCCTCACAGATACTGTACTTGGAGCACAGCAGTCACACGTGTTGCGAAGCATTTTTTTTAAAAATTGTAAGTACACGCCCCTGTTAAACAGGGGCTGAAAAATTGTGCCTTAGGCACTGGTGCTGGTGCCACAACACTGCAACCCCTCACAGATACTGTACTTGGAGCACAGCAGTCACACGTGTTGCGAAGCATTTTTTTTAAAAAATTGTAATTACCCGCCCCTGTTAAACAGGGGCTGAAAAATTGTGCCTTAGGCACTGGTGCTGGTGCCACAACACTGCAACCCCTCACAGATACTGTACTTGGAGCACAGCAGTCACACGTGTTGCGAAGCATTTTTTTTAAAAAATTGTAATTACCCGCCCCTGTTAAACAGGGGCTGAAAAATTGTGCCTTAGGCACTGGTGCTGGTGCCACAACACTGCAACCCCTCACAGATACTGTACTTGGAGCACAGCAGTCACACGTGTTGCGAAGCATTTTTTTTAAAAAAATTGTAAGTACACGCCCCTGTTAAACAGGGGCTGAAAAATTGTGCCTTAGGCACTGGTGCGGGTGCCACAACACTGCAACCCCTCACAGATACTGTACTTGGAGCACAGCAGTCACACGTGTTGCGAAGCATTTTTTTATAAAAAATTGTATGTACACGCCCCTGTTAAACAGGGGCTGAAAAATTGTGCCTTAGGCACTGGTGCTGGTGCCACAACACTGCAACCCCTCACAGATACTGTACTTGGAGCACAGCAGTCACACGTGTTGCGAAGCATTTTTTTTTAAAAATTGTAAGTACACGCCCCTGTTAAACAGGGGCTGAAAAATTGTGCCTTAGGCACTGGTGCTGGTGCCACAACACTGCAACCCCTCACAGATACTGTACTTGGAGCACAGCAGTCACACGTGTTGCGAAGCATTTTTTTTATAAAAATTGTATGTACACGCCCCTGTTAAACAGGGGCTGAAAAATTGTGCCTTAGGCACTGGTGTGGTGGCATGGATCATTGAGGAGGAGGAAGAGGATAGTCAGTGAACATAAGAGGACAGTCACTCAGCATCAGCATAGGCAGTCTTGAAGGGATGTGACATTATAAATTATTCGGTTATATCCGCCTCAGGTGCCTGGTAGCTGGTGGTGATCCAAGACTGATTCATTTTGATGAAGGTCAGTCGATCAACCGAGGCGGTGGACAGGCGCACCCTATGATCGGTGACAAATCCTCCAGCAGCACTGAATGTGCGTTCGGAAAGAACGCTGGAGGCAGGACAGGCCAGTAGCTCAATTGCATACTGTGCAAGCTCTGGCCAGTGATCCATCCTCAGGACCCAGTAAGCCAAAGGATTTTCGGTGGGAAAGGTGTCCAAGTCTGACCTTGCCCGAAGGTATTCCTGCACCATGTATATCAGACGCTGGCGATGGTTGCTGGAACCGATCATACCTTGGGGCTGCGGACTAAAAAATTGTCTGAACGCATCGGTCAGACGTCCACCTTCCCCACCGCTCCTTCTGCTACTGACCGAAGCCTCAGCAACTCGTCGCCCAGGACCAGGAGTTTGTAACCTCCCAGTTTCTGGGAACGCCGTGCACAGACCTTTCTGCAAGGCCTCCCTGAGATGTCTCATCCTCTGCTCCCTCTGCGACGGCAAGATAAGGTCCGCAACCTTACCCTTGTACCGCGGATCAAGGAGAGTGGCCAGCCAGTAATGGTCCCTCTCCTTGATCCGAAGAACGCGAGGATCCTTCCGCAGGCTTTGCAGGATCAGGGAGGCCATGCAGCGTAGGTTAGCCTTAGGCATTCGGTCCGGAGTCTTCTGGGTCACTGAGGATGACATGATCGCCAGCCACCTCCTCCCAGCCACGTACAAGTCCACTGGTTTGTTGGGACTGTACATCATCCCTAAAAGACTGCTGCTGCTGATGCTGAGTGCCAGGCTCCACCTCCATGCTCACACAATCCTCCTCCTCCTCAACCTCCTCCTCCTCATCCTCTTCCTGTGTGATGGGTGGGACAGAAGGAACACTGTCCGGATAAAGGGGGCCTTGAGAGGCAAGGAAGTCCTCCTCTTCCTGCCTCTGTTCTGCCTCAAGTGCCCTGTCCATTATCCCACGCAGCGTATGCTCCAACAGGTGGACAAGAGGGACAGTGTCACTGATGCATGCACTGTCACTGCTCACCATCCTCGTGGCCTCCTAAAATGGTGAGAGGACAGTGCATGCATCCCTGATCATGCTCCACTGATGTGGGGAAAAAAAAACAAGCTCCCCTGACCCTGTCCTGGTGCCGTAGTCGCAAAGGTACTCATTGATGGCCCTCTGCTGCGTGTGCAGTCGCTGCAGCATGGCCAACGTTGAGTTCCACCTGGTGGGCATGTCACATATTAGGTGGTTCTTGGGCAGGTTCAGCTCCTTTTGCAGCTCAGTCAGCCGAGCACTGGCATTATAAGATCGGCGGAAATGCACACAGACTTTCCTGGCCTGCCTCAGGACATCCTGTAAGCCTGGGAACCTGCCCAAGAACCGCTGCACCACCAGGTTGAGGACGTGAGCCATGCAGGGCACATGGGTGAGCTGGCCCTGTCGCAGGGCGGAGAGGAGGTTGGTGCCATTGTCAGAAACGACCATTCCTGGCTTAAGCTGACGTGGCATCAACCACCTCTCGGCCTGCCCCTGCAGAGCTGCCAGAACCTCTGGCCCAGTGTGGCTCCTGTCCCCCAAACACACCAGCGCAAGCACGGCATGGCATCTTTTTGCCTGCGTACTTGCGTAGCCCCTTGTACGCCTACGGAGCACCGCTGGTTCCAAGGACAGAGCACTGGAGGAAGAAGAAGAGGAGGGGGTGGAGGAGAGAGGTGTGTCACAACCAGTAGCAGTAGTAGCGTTTTGGAGGCGTGGTGGCGGAACAACCTCCAACACTACTGCACCTTGTCCTGCATCCCTCCCAGCTGCCAATAGAGTGACCCAATGGGCCGTGAAAGAAAGGTACCGTCCCTGTCCATGCCTGCTGGACCATGAGTCAGCGGTAATATGCACCTTACCGCTGACCGCCCTGTACAGCGAGGCATGGACATTGCCTTCCACATGCCGGTAGAGAGACAGAATCGCCTTCCGTGAGAAAAAGTGGCGTTTGGGAACCTGCCACTGAGGAACCGCACATTGAACAAACTCACGGAAGGGGGCCGAGTCTACCAACTGAAAAGGCAGCAGCTGAAGTGCTAGCAATTTAGCCAAGCTAGCATTCAACCGCTGGGCATGTGGATGGCTGGGAGTGTACTTCTTTCTACGGTCCAGCAGCTGGGGCAGGGAAATTTGCCTGCTGCAATCGGACGTCGGTGTACTGCAAGTACTTGGTTGTGACACACCTAATTCTACACCTTCAGTCCTCTCAGAGCAGCTTTCAGAGAGCACTGAAGGTGTAGTGGGGATGGAGATCCCTGCTGATGAGGAGCAAGGAGAGGTCCGCTTAGTTCTTTGGTGTGGGTCTTTTATGTGTGCCTGCCAACGAGCTGCATGGCAGGTCGACATATGTCTGGTCATGCTTGTGGTGCCCAAGCGGCTGATGTTTTGGCCACGCGAGATACGCTTGAGACAAATATTGCAAATAGCAGTGGTGCGATCTGATGCACTCGTCTCAAAAAAGGCCCACACCAAAGAACTTTTCTGATAACGTGCAGAGGCAGCGCCCTGCACAGGCGGAGCTCTGCGGTGTTGCACAGTTGCTGTGCTGGCCTCTACCTGGCCTCCAGGGGGCATCCTGCCTCGTTGGACATGTGACGCCGCATCCTCCTTCTCCTCGTCCTCCTCCTCATCCTCTCTCCCTTCAGGCACCCACGTGGAGTCAGTGACCTCATCATCCCCTCCCTCTTCACCACTAGAGCAAACCTGGCAGTAAGCTGCAGCTGGTGGAACAGTACTGCCAGATTCCTCAAGCTGGGTATCATCATCCGAGCCTTCGAATTGTTGGGCATCCTCCTGGAGCATGTACCCAACACTGTGCTCAAAGAGTTCGGGGGACTCCTCAGGAGGACATGGTGGGTCTAGGGAAGGGGTGGCTGATGATGCCATTGAGTACGCGTTGGCAGCTGCTCTGCCAGTACCCTGAGCCTGGGTGAGAGAGGATGAGGAGGATGAGGAGGGCTTGGTCATCCATTCTACCAAGCCTTCAGCATGATGCGGCTCCACATGTCCAGCTGCCGAAAACAAAGACGCGCGTGTCCCATGGCCACGTGCTGATGACGATGCACGACCACGTCCACGGCCACGTCCACTAGAAACAGAGCCTGCCTGCCCTGTGTTCTTGGCTCTGCACGCTCTGCCTCCCCTTGGCGGTCTTCCAGCCATTGTAGTCGGTAGTCCTGTGGGTGCTGCTGAGAAGAATATATAGGAGCTCTGTGTGATGCCACTAACACACTAGAAGTCCTATGGGTGCTTCTGCAAAGAAAATATAGGAGCTCTGTGTGATGCCACTAACACACTAGAAGTCCTGTGGGTGCTGCTGAGAAGAATATATAGGAGCTCTGTGTGATGCCACTAACACACTAGAAGTCCTATGGGTGCTTCTGCAAAGAAAATATAGGAGCTCTGTGTGATGCCACTAACACACTAGAAGTCCTGTGGGTGCTGCTGAGAAGAATATATAGGAGCTCTGTGTGATGCCACTAACACACTAGAAGTCCTATGGGTGCTTCTGCAAAGAAAATATAGGAGCTCTGTGTGATGCCACTAACACACTAGAAGTCCTGTGGGTGCTTCTGCGAAGAAAATATAGGAGCTCTGTGTGATGCCACTAACACACTAGAAGTCCTGTGGGTGCTGCTGAGAAGAATATATAGGAGCTCTGTGTGATGCCACTAACACACTAGAAGTCCTATGGGTGCTTCTGCAAAGAAAATATAGGAGCTCTGTGTGATGCCACTAACACACTAGAAGTCCTATGGGTGCTTCTGCAAAGAAAATATAGGAGCTCTGTGTGATGCCACTAACACACTAGAAGTCCTGTGGGTGCTGCTGAGAAGAATATATAGGAGCTCTGTGTGATGCCACTAACACACTAGAAGTCCTATGGGTGCTTCTGCAAAGAAAATATAGGAGCTCTGTGTGATGCCACTAGAAGTCCTGTGGGTGCTGCTGAGAAGAAAATATAGGAGCTCTGTGTGATGCCACTAACACACTAGAAGTCCTATGGGTGCTTCTGCAAAGAAAATCGAGGATCTCTGTGTGATGGGACTAACACACTTCAAGTCCTATAGGTGCTTCTGGGAACAAAATATAGCTCTGTGTGATGGGACTAACACACTTCAAGTCCTATAGGTGCTTCTGGGAACAAAATATAGGATCTCTGTGTGATGGGACTAACACACTTCAAGTCCTATAGGTGCTTCTGGGAACAAAATATAGGATCTCTGTGTGATGGGACTAACACACTTCAAGTCCTATAGGTGCTTCTGGGAAGAAAATATAGGTCTGTGTGATGGGACTAACACACTTCAAGTCCTATAGGTGCTTCTGGGAAGAAAATATAGGTCTGTGTGATGGGACTAACACACTTCAAGTCCTATAGGTGCTTCTGGGAACAAAATATATGATGTCTGTGTGATGGGACTAACACACTTCAAGTCCTATAGGTGCTTCTGGGAAGAAAATATAGGTCTGTGTGATGGGACTAACACACTCCAAGTCCTATAGGTGCCTCTGGGAACAAAATATATGATCTCTGTGTGATGGGACTAACACACTTCAAGTCCTATAGGTGCTTCTGGGAAGAAAATATAGGTCTGTGTGATGGGACTAACACACTTCAAGTCCTATAGGTGCTTCTGGGAACAAAATATATGATCTCTGTGTGATGGGACTAACACACTTCAAGTCCTATGGGTGCTTCTGGGAAGAAAATATAGGTCTGTGTGATGGGACTAACACACTTCAAGTCCTATAGGTGCTTCTGGGAACAAAATATAGGATCTCTGTGTGATGGGACTAACACACTTCAAGTCCTATAGGTGCTTCTGGGAAGAAAATATAGGTCTGTGTGATGGGACTAACACACTTCAAGTCCTATAGGTGCTTCTGGGAAGAAAATATAGGTCTGTGTGATGGGACTAACACACTTCAAGTCCTATAGGTGCTTCTGGGAACAAAATATATGATCTCTGTGTGATGGGACTAACACACTTCAAGTCCTATAGGTGCTTCTGGGAAGAAAATGTAGGTCTGTGTGATGGGACTAACACACTTCAAGTCCTATAGGTGCCTCTGGGAACAAAATATATGATCTCTGTGTGATGGGACTAACACACTTCAAGTCCTATGGGTGCTTCTGGGAAGAAAATATAGGTCTGTGTGATGGGACTAACACACTTCAAGTCCTATAGGTGCCTCTGGGAACAAAATATATGATCTCTGTGTGATGGGACTAACACACTTCAAGTCCTATGGGTGCTTCTGGGAAGAAAATATAGGTCTGTGTGATGGGACTAACACACTTCAAGTCTTATAGGTGCTTCTGGGAACAAAATATAGGATCTCTGTGTGATGGGACTAACACACTTCAAGTCCTATAGGTGCTTCTGGGAAGAAAATGTAGGTCTGTGTGATGGGACTAACACACTTCAAGTCCTATAGGTGCCTCTGGGAACAAAATATATGATCTCTGTGTGATGGGACTAACACACTTCAAGTCCTATGGGTGCTTCTGGGAAGAAAATATAGCTCTGTGTGATGGGACTAACACACTTCAAGTCCTATAGGTGCTTCTGGGAAGAAAATATAGGTCTGTGTGATGGGACTAACACACTCCAAGTCCTATAGGTGCCTCTGGGAACAAAATATATGATCTCTGTGTGATGGGACTAACACACTTCAAGTCCTATAGGTGCTTCTGGGAAGAAAATATAGGTCTGTGTGATGGGACTAACACACTTCAAGTCCTATAGGTGCTTCTGGGAACAAAATATATGATCTCTGTGTGATGGGACTAACACACTTCAAGTCCTATGGGTGCTTCTGGGAAGAAAATATAGGTCTGTGTGATGGGACTAACACACTTCAAGTCCTATAGGTGCTTCTGGGAACAAAATATAGGATCTCTGTGTGATGGGACTAACACACTTCAAGTCCTATAGGTGCTTCTGGGAAGAAAATATAGGTCTGTGTGATGGGACTAACACACTTCAAGTCCTATAGGTGCTTCTGGGAAGAAAATATAGGTCTGTGTGATGGGACTAACACACTTCAAGTCCTATAGGTGCTTCTGGGAACAAAATATATGATCTCTGTGTGATGGGACTAACACACTTCAAGTCCTATAGGTGCTTCTGGGAAGAAAATGTAGGTCTGTGTGATGGGACTAACACACTTCAAGTCCTATAGGTGCCTCTGGGAACAAAATATATGATCTCTGTGTGATGGGACTAACACACTTCAAGTCCTATGGGTGCTTCTGGGAAGAAAATATAGGTCTGTGTGATGGGACTAACACACTTCAAGTCCTATAGGTG
Organism: Lithobates sylvaticus; assembly: GCA_028564925.1. Classification (NCBI taxonomy): domain Eukaryota; kingdom Metazoa; phylum Chordata; class Amphibia; order Anura; family Ranidae; genus Lithobates; species Lithobates sylvaticus. The sequence goes on from CM053027.1 coordinate 150,405,823, forward strand.
CCTCTGGGAACAAAATATATGATCTCTGTGTGATGGGACTAACACACTTCAAGTCCTATGGGTGCTTCTGGGAAGAAAATATAGGTCTGTGTGATGGGACTAACACACTTCAAGTCTTATAGGTGCTTCTGGGAACAAAATATAGGATCTCTGTGTGATGGGACTAACACACTTCAAGTCCTATAGGTGCTTCTGGGAAGAAAATGTAGGTCTGTGTGATGGGACTAACACACTTCAAGTCCTATAGGTGCCTCTGGGAACAAAATATATGATCTCTGTGTGATGGGACTAACACACTTCAAGTCCTATGGGTGCTTCTGGGAAGAAAATATAGCTCTGTGTGATGGGACTAACACACTTCAAGTCCTATAGGTGCTTCTGGGAAGAAAATGTAGGTCTGTGTGATGGGACTAACACACTTCAAGTCCTATAGGTGCTTCTGGGAAGAAAATGTAGGTCTGTGTGATGGGACTAACACACTTCAAGTCCTATAGGTGCCTCTGGGAACAACATATATGATCTCTGTGTGATGGGACTAACACACTTCAAGTCCTATAGGTGCTTCTGGGAAGAAAATATAGGTCTGTGTGATGGGACTAACACACTTCAAGTCCTATGGGTGCTTCTGGGAACAAAATATATGATCTCTGTGTGATGGGACTAACACACTTCAAGTCCTATAGGTGCTTCTGAGAAGAAAATATAGGTCTGTGTGATGGGACTAACACACTTCAAGTCCTATAGGTGCCTCTGGGAACAAAATTTATGATCTCTGTGTGATGGGACTAACACACTACAAGTCCTATAGTTGCTTCTGGGAAGAAAATGTAGGTCTGTGTGATGGGACTAACACACTTCAAGTCCTATAGGTGCCTCTGGGAACAAAATATATGATCTCTGTGTGATGGGACTAACACACTTCAAGTCCTATAGGTGCTTCTGGGAAGAAAATATAGGTCTGTGTGATGGGACTAACACACTTCAAGTCCTATAGGTGCCTCTGGGAACAAAATATATGATCTCTGTGTGATGGGACTAACACACTTCAAGTCCTATAGGTGCTTCTGGGAAGAAAATATAGGTCTGTGTGATGGGACTAACACACTTCAAGTCCTATAGGTGCTTCTGGGAACAAAATATATGATCTCTGTGTGATGGGACTAACACACTACAAGTCCTATAGGTGCTTCTGGGAATAAAATATAGCTCTGTGTGATGGGACTAACACACTTCAAGTCCTATAGGTGCTTCTGGGAACAAAATATAGGAGCTCTGTTTGCTGCCAGTGCCTGCCTGCCACGAACACACTACAAGTCCTATAGGTGCTTCTGGGAACAAAATATAGGAGCTCTGCCTGCCTGCCACGAACACACTACAAGTCCTATAGGTGCTTCTGGGAACAAAATATAGGAGCTCTGCCTGCCTGCCACGAACACACTACAAGTCCTATAGGTGCTTCTGGGAACAAAATATAGGAGCTCTACCTGCCTGCCACGAACACACTACAAGTCCTATAGGTGCTTCTGGGAACAAAATATAGGAGCTCTGCCTGCCTGCCACGAACACACTACAAGTCCTATAGGTGCTTCTGGGAACAAAGTATAGGAGCTCTGTTTGCTGCCAGTGCCTGCCTGCCACGAACACACTACAAGCCCCTCTTTCTAAATCAATCTTTCTAAATGAATCTATCTAACTCAATCTCTCTAAGTAAATCTCTCTAACTAAATCTAGCAGAGTGACACAGAACGATCCTGCTCTATCTACGCCGGAACAGCATGTGACCGGCGCAGACGGCGTGGCGGCCTTTTATAAGAGGGGGCGTGTACTAAAGCCCCTGAGCTGTAATTGGCTACAGGCGTCCTGCCTGTAGCCAATTATGGCTCTTCGAGTTTCTGGCGCTGTGATTGGCCAAGCATGCGGGGTCACAGTGCATGCTTGGCCAATCATCAGCCAGCAATGCACTGCGCCGGCCGCGCCGGCCGCAATGCATTGCGGGGCCGCTCGCATCACACGATCGTGATGCGAGCGGCCAAAATAGTTCTGGGCTCGCCGAGCGAGCGAACACCCGGTGCTCGATGCGAACATGGGTTCGCATCGAGCACCGGGCCCATCCCTAATTACCACCATATGTGCGGCATCGTGCCGTTGAGTTTCTGAGGTTCTTAATGACTTCCTGTACCTCTTCTGCTGAGAAGGGGGCCTCCAGCATTTTATTTTTATTTTTAATTTTTTTAATGTTATTTTAAGTTATTTCCCTAACCACATTTGTTTGCAGACCACTTGCCATGCTCTTAACAACATTTTGTTGCCATTTGCAGCCCTCTAGCACTTTCCATTACTTTTTTACAGCCATTTTAGTCTTCAAAAGTTCGGGTCCCCATTGACTTCAATGGGGTTCGGAGTTTGGGGTCAAGTTCGGGTCAAGTTCGGTCCCGAACCCGGACTTTTTTCCAAAGTTCGGCCGAACCCGCCGAACCCGAAAATCCAGGTGTCCGCTCAACTCTAAACACAATGCAAGGGCTTTTGTCAATGAAGGAGTGAGCAGAAAGGGGCAGGTGGCTGTTGGAACTTTCTTCAATGTTTGATCTGAATCTATTAACCCCACAATTCCAGGAGTTCAGTACTGTGAAGAAGACTGGGCACCACTGGTGAGATGTTTTTTATAGGTAGCATCCTAAGGCATGCAACATAATTCATTACAGGTAAGTGACAACTGTAACAAAAAAAAATTAAACGTTAACTAAACTTCAGCTTTAAGTGTAATATGTAACAAACTTTGACTAAACTATTGATTTCAATATATTCTGGTCAAAACATTGCAATGGAAGCTATAGGTGCTTTAAAAGCAGCTGTCATCACTACATGAATTGTGTATATGCTACATACAATGACAGCTTATTTCACTGTATCTTTTTATTTCACAGTTTCAAACTTTAAACTCCCTGCAATGAATCATGTAGTATCATGTAGGGATAAACATTCTTTAGAAATTGAGCACAGGCTTCTAGGACAGTCTCTCTTTGTAGACTGTTAAGATATCTTGCTACCCATAGGCATTTTGAAGAATTATTTATGACACTATGACAGCCGATACTATTTTAAGTGGACTATTTATGAAAGATGTAAAATATATTAGATGTATAGTATAGGCAGCTTGAACAGTGGTTGAATTGCAAAAGGCAGTTACTATACCTTTCATGAGAATACCAGTTGTAAATTTTTCTTCAGTTTGCAATGCTCTGACAGAAGCTATTACAGTAAATGCATGTGGCCATTTTAAACCATTTAGGATTCCATAGTGCATAATAGGAAGTTTCTGCTGTTTCATGTATTGTTAGCGTGCCAATTGCCAGTAAGATGGCCATAAAATCTAGAAAACATTTACATCTGTCCAGGTGATTACAATTTTATGCATGTCAAAAAGGATGCAGTGTAAAACAATATTACACAGTAAGGAAACGTTTAGTTATATATAGGTTCAAATCAAACTAAAAATTAAAGCATATCTCTATCTACTTTTGAAAAGATAAACCTGTATAGGACTATTTGTTCAAACCCCATGTGCTAAGGCAAATTATTTTGCAAATATGTACTTCAGCTAAAGATTAAAGTTGAGCGGACACCTGGATGTTCGTGTTCGGCGCGTTCGACCGAACTTCGGAAAAAAGTCCGGGTTCGGGACCGAACTTGACCCCGAACTCCGAACCCCATTGAAGTCAATGGGACCCGGACCTCTGAACACTAAAATGGCTGTAAAAAAGTCATGGAAAGGGCTAGAGGGCTGCAAATGGCAACAAAATGTCATTAACAGCATGGCAAGTGATCTGCAAACAAATGTGGATAGGGAAATAACTTAAAATAACATAAAAAAATAAAAAATTTAAATAAAATGCTGGAGGCCCCCTTCTCAGCAGAAGAGGTACAGGAAGTCATTAAGAACCTCAGAAACTCAACGGCACGATGCCGCACATATGGTGGGAATACCCCAGAATACGCACTTTCTGGAAAAAATTATTAACTTTCATCAGGAGACTGGGTGGGAAACAATGTGAAGGAACCGGAGGCACTGTCAGCAACCCAATCTACTATCGCCTGTACTTGTCCTGGCCTCAACATTCGTACAGCCTCATTAGGCGTGCCAAAATACTGCTGCAGGCTCTGTCGCCTACTCGCACCTGAGGAAGGTGTTTCACTAGTGCATGTAGCTGGCACAGATCGACCACGTCCTCTCCCTGCAACAGGAGCGCCACCAGCAGCACCACGACCCGGTCCACGTCCCCTTTTTGATGATCTCCTCATATTTTCAAAATTTATGATCTCGCCCTAAATGGGTGTTTTTGTATATAGCAGAATACACGTACAGTGTCTAAAGCGTTTATGAACACGCAGAAAATGCTATTGGGAAAAAAGAAAAACTGCAAAAGTAAATTTTTTTGCAATGTTTTTCCAATATCAGAATAAACGGATAGTGTCTAAAGCGTTTATGAAAACGCAGAAAATGCTATTGGGAAGAAAAAAAACACTGCAAAAGTAAATTTTTTTGCAATGTTTTTCCAATATCAGAATAAATGGATAGTGTCTAAAGCGTTTATGAAAACGCAGAAAATGCTATTGGGAAAAAAAAAAACACTGCAAAAGTAAATTTTTTTGCAATGTTTTTCCAATATCAGAATACACGGATAGTGTCTACAGCGTGTATGTATGAAAACGCAGAAAATGCTATTGGGAAAAAAAAAAACACTGCAAAATTAAATTTTTTTGCAATGTTTTTCCAATATCAGAATACACGGATAGTGTCTACAGCGTGTATGTATAAAAAAGCAGAAAATGCTATTGGGAAAAAAAAAAACACTGCAAAATTAAATTTTTTTGCAATGTTTTTCCAATATCAGAATAAACGGATAGTGTCTAAAGCGTTTATGAAAACGCAGAAAATGCTATTGGGAAAAAAAAACACTGCAAAATTACATTTTTTAGCAAAGTTTTTCCAATATCAGAATACACGGATAGTGTCTACAGCGTGTATGTCTGAACACGCAGAAAATGCTATTGGGAAAAAAAAACACAGCAAAATTAAATTTTTTTGCAATGTTTTTCCAATATAAGAATAAACGGATAGTGTCTAAAGCGTTTATGAAAACGCAGAAAATGCTATTGGGAAAAAAAACACAGCAAAATTTAATTTTTTTGCAATGTTTTTCCAATATCAGAATACACGGACAGTATGTAAAGCGCGTATGAACACGCAGAAAATGCTATTGGGGAAAAAAAACACAGCAAAATTAAATTTTTTTGCAATGTTTTTCCAATATCAGAATACACGGACAGTATGTAAAGCGTGTATGAACACGCAGAAAATGCTATTGGGGAAAAAAAAACCACAGCAAAATTTTTTTTTTTTGCAATGTGTTTCCAATAGCAGAATACACACAGACTATGGTGTATCTCTTACTATATGCAGTGTTGGTCCTAATGGTGCACTGAGCTTGCAGGTAAAACTTTTATATTTTGTCTGGCACTGGCCTCATGGCACTGTTAAAAGACTGTGCACTGCACCCCAGCCAGGGTACAATTGATTTAGGAATCTCTTCAATAATTCTCTCTGCCTCTTTCTTTTGCTTATTAAAGAAACTCCCTACTCTAGCTATCTAGATCGCTCACTGATCTAACTAATTAGAATAAAAGTTAAGGAATGCTGACTGACTGAATCACACTAACTCCTAAAATCCTCTCAGCAGCACAGGAACCTGTCTATAGCTGAATGACGCTGTGTGCTGTGTGTGTGTACTATATATAGAGGCTGGTTCACATGCTGCACTGGCCAATCACAGCCATGCCATTAGTAGGAACAACCAAAATATTTTTTCCTGCTCCTGAAGATCACAGTGATACCACATATGTGCAATGTTCATATTATTAGTTGTTTGTATCTGTAGTAGGGCCCAGAAATAATAGTGCGCATTTTGCTTTTTTTTTTTTTCTACCTAAAGCTCTGTTTACATTTTGTTTTTGGGCGTTTTTCTGCTCTAAGCCTCAGCTCTAAAAACACCCAACAAGACAAATTCCATTCATTTCAATGACCCCTGTTCACATCTGAGTGTTCTGTCGCCTAAAGCAAAATGCCTGTTGCCCAAAAAAGTACATGAGCTTCTTTTTTGGCAGATTACAGGTGTGTTTACATTGGTGACCTTTTGAACTTCAAAACGCCTGTACAAAAATGCCCGAAAAAATGCCCGAAAAACAGCAACGCCTAGATGTAAATGGAGCCTAAAACACACTGACACTGATCTTAATTCAAAAAAATATATATTTTTAAAAAAACATCCTACCCAAAATATACCAACCTCTGCCTTTTGACTTTTGACCCTTACCTTGACCCTAACACTGACCCCAACACTGACCAAGGTTTTTACTGAGAGCATGTTAAATCTTAGGAAGATTCTATTTTTTGCCATAAAATTAAAAAATAATAAAAAAAAATAATAAAAAAATATATGAACTGGGGCTGCTATATATGATGCTACACTAAGCTATATTCCCTGATTACTTATACAGAGGCGACCATTACAGTACATTGGTTTTGACACAACTGGTTGATTTATGTGATACACAAGATACAATGCCTTGTACATAATCAGTCCAAACATTGAAAAAGTGTTATACTGTATATGTGGCATCCCCATACTCAGGAGGAGTAGCAGAATGTGTTTTTGGGTTGTAATTCTAAGTATGCTCATGCTGTGCGTGAGAAATTGTCAACTTTCCTGCATTTTTAAAAAACTTGTGACAAAAAAAATGACATTTTCAAAAGACTCAGAAAATACCTTGGAATGTTTGCTTTCAAAAACAGGGTAGTTTTGTGGGAGATTCTACTGTCCTGTGGTTCAGGGCCTCCAAAAATGTGATAGGTAGTCAGAAAATGTATGCCCCTAGAACGCCTAAAGGTAGTCCTTCGATTTTGGGCCCCTCTATGCACCCAGACTGTGAGAAAATAGCAAACGTGTGGTACCCTTATCTTTAGGAGGCATAGCAGAATGTGTTTTGGGGGTGTAATTGTAAGTATGCCTATGATGTGTGTGAAATAACTTGTTAAAATAACAACTTTGTAAAAAAGAAAAAAGTAATTTTATTTAATTTCTTAATTCTCCCAAATTTAAAAAAATAAAATAAAAACTCACCATGCCTCTTATTAAATACCTTGCACTGTCTTCTTTCCAAATAAGGGGTAATTTGGGGGAGTATTTGTACTGTCCTGGCATTTTAAGGCCTCAAGAAATTAAATAGATTGTCAGTACATCAGGACTGATCAATTTTAAAATATACTGTATATGCCATAATTTGTAAAATCTATAACTTTCACATACATTAAATAATATACATTAATTTAGGTTATTTTTTTACCAAAGAAATTTAGCTGAATACATTTATTTGCAACATTTTATAACAAAAACTGTGTTCTTTTCAAAATTTTCTGTCTTTTTTTCGTTCAAATAGCAAAAAATAAAAATACCCAGTGGTAAATAAATATGACCAAAAGAAAGGTCTATCTGTCTAAAAAAATAAATAAAAAAATAAAAAAATAATCATTTGGATACAGTGTTCAATGGCTGAGTAATTATCATTCATAGTATGACTGTTCTGAAAACTGAAAAAAATGTCATGAACTGGAAAGGGGGTAAAAATGTCCAGTCTTAAAGTGGTTAAAAAGCATGCTTGAGGGATGCTCTGATTCTGCCTGTAAAGTGGTACATCTGTACTATGTATACAATGTACTACATCAAAAGTGACATTTACAAGGAAAATACCATTTACATTGCCAGAATGGCAGGGGGATGAGTCATAGTTGTTGGGAGATTGGTAGATGCCAACCCCTAATAACCAGGTAACTACTAAATATGATTTTCTCACGCAGCCAGAGGTTCCGGTCTCAAGCAAACAGCTGAACACTGAATCCAATCTGAAGCTTATCCCTACTCCTCTATTTGCTGGAAATTGGCGTTTGGATTTGAATAGAGATGAGGAAGGATCACCTAAATTACTTTTAAAGGAATACACAACATTAAATGGCATTTTAAAATCTGTCTGGAATTCAGCTTTAAATTATTATAACTATAATTTACTCCTTAACATTTGCTCTTTGTTTTATTATATTTAATTTGCCTCATTTTTTTTATCTATGATGCCGAGATGAAGGCGCCTGCAATAAATGATTTAAAGAAATCTGAAATAACCCGTACTTAGTCATTCATACTAATAATCCCATACTTTGTGAACTTTCTCTGCATATTTACTTTGAAGATTCCAGTGTTCATTAGACAGACATAATTACATGATCACTGACCTCTCTTGAAATAGGTCAGACCACACTGTAAAATAGATCTATGTAAGTCGTACAGAAACAGTGATTTTCAAATGGCTCTGCAGCCTGACAGATATTACATAATTCATCTGAGGCCATTAATCAGCAATGGGTGGATTGCATTTAACCTTGGTGCATGCGATAATTTCCCAAAGGTACGTGTGCTCAGGTTTCCATAGGTGCTAAATGCTGAAATGTTAATGATGATAATTACTGGAAGGTATTGTGTAACTACTTATCACTGTTTTGACTGGAATGAAAAAAATGACTGTTATTTCTTAAACGTATGTTTCAAAGCAGATGACTTTACCTTATGTTTGCCATTAACAACGAGCTTGTAAAAGATCTGTAAGTTCAGCAGTACAACATTTTGTTTATTTTTGTTGCGGGACAAGAATGTGCACAGACTGACGCTGATGGAATTACCAGATTGTGCAAGTACATTTCTTTCTATAGAAACCACCCCTGCCAGTTCCTTTAATGTTTTATGCTAACTCTTTAAAGGGTCAATCTACCCCAAAAATCCTTTTAGTTCTAGCTGGAGCCTGCTGGGCTGGGTCAACCTATGTACCTTGGATACTTCAACAGGGATACATCACTGCTATGATCATCAGTTCTTCACCTGTTCACTTAGGAGTTTTTGGTGTTCTCAGCTTTGTGTTTTAGTACCTCCTGTTGTGTCCTTTTGACTATAAAATGAAATAAAGATCCAACAGGGAAAGTGAGCGAGTACAGGCCTAGAAAACGACAGATGGATCTCCAGTGGAATCTTTGCATGATATAAGATAATGTCACATTGTTAAACTCTTTAGGATCTACTAAAGACTGAAATATCAGTTCATGTTAAATTTACCCTTTAAATACTAAGATTATGGCAAAGATTGAAAGTCAGAACTATTTGGAGTCAGATTCAAATCCACATGGGCTTAAGCATGGGTAAAAGATTCCCCAATAGGCTTCACTTGATGATTTTCTGTTTGTGATGTGCATTGCCCTTCCATATGCATCTTGCTGTAAAGGCCAGTTAAAGATTGGGGTGGTTCAGGGCCATCTTAATATCATCATTGGCCCCTGGACAAAGTAATACTCTGAGGCCCTTACCAGCCTGCCCCAATTTATGCACCTACTCTGAAGAATTACAGTATGAATAGTTAATAGAAATAAACATACATTTATTAGTACTTTCAATAAAATTTATTTTTAACAATAAGAAAACATGCCATAAATCAAGGACTAATCAAAAGAAGGGCACAGTACAGGGGGTAAGCAGAAGGACACAGTACGGGGGGTCAAAAGGGCACAGTACAGGGGGGGGGGGTCAGAAGGCACAGTTACAGGGATGGAAGCAGAAGGACACAGTAAGGGGGGACAGAAGGGCACAGTACGGGGGGGTGGTCAGAAAGTCACAATACTGGGATCAGGAGGGCACAGTCCAGGTTCCAGGACACAGCCCTGGACACAGTCATCCCAGGACAGCTTAGTAAAAAGGGTGAATGTCCAGGCAAATCCGGGACAGTTGGCAAGTTTATCACGGGGTCAATATGCACCTGGGGCCCCTGGGCAGTGTCAAGGGGTGCCCATGCATTAAGAGGTCCCTGGTGTGGTTGCCACTCTTTGGTACAGTTGGATGAATTTGGTGCAGGGATGCCTTTGCTGCCATTGTGCTCTTGCTAGGCGTTACTGTGCCTTTAAGTAGGGATGGGCTCTCTCATGGCATACCTGCTCTTAATCTATCCATTCTTATATGTTCTCCTACTATGGAGGCTCTGGAAATTTAGAGTTAGGACCACAGTATATACAGAGGTCTCTTGGCATGGGCTCTTTGGCTTAGGCATATATTTGCAAATGTTTTTAACATCAACTGTTTCGGTTGTTTTGCAGGCTGGTCATTAAGTGTGCTGAGAAATCCTTTGTTTGTGATGTGCATTGCCCTTCCATGTGCACCTTGCTGCAAAGGACAGTTATGGATTAGGGTGGTTGCCACTTTGTTGTACATTTGCACTTGATGATTACTAAACTATCTGACACTGAACACTGTGTTGATGTTCATCTAATATGGACCTTTTCTGGCCATAGCTATAGAATAATCAAGTGTACAGTTGCGGTATAACAACTTTAAGTGCATTAATGTGCAATACATGGATGACCAAGTATGAATGTTACTGCAACTGGTGGTGTGAAAAGATCCCAAGTGTCAGCTTTTTAGTATCTCAGGGAAATAAAACTGACTGTACAAAAAAATAATAATCCAATTTTGAAAACAAGTTGCTTATCCATTAGTAATAACTGGGTATTGGTTGTTTCATGGTAGCAATAGATATAGTAATGTTTGGTTAGCCATTTTAGGAACATGTTGGTAAAGACACAAGCATGTCTATGTTACTGCAAACACCCCTGGTATTTCTCTTATCTCTATCACTTGCATTGCTTTATAGTTATCCTGCTTATAGTATTGGATGCTGATCTTCTAATGTCTACAGACACTCTGAAAAGATCTTTTATGCACTGTTCAGCACCAACTGGAAAAGTTCCAGCTATTCACAAACCAGTGACTTAAATGTATGTCTTCCACCACCACCACCACTACCATGCTTGATTTTCATCAGTGCTGGTGATGAAGTATTAGGAATTATTTGGTATCATTTTGGGATGGACCTCAATCCTTTTCATTAAAAAGTTAATTTACTGGGTTTAAATCCCTAGTAAGACAGAATAAGATGAATCGCTAGAGTAGATTAATAAAAACTTGACTTGGGTTTACGTAAAAGCTTCCTGGGATACCTTATTTTTGTCGATCAGTAACTGCATGCATTTTATTTGGTAAATAAATGCAGATTTTAAAAGGTTCTTAATTCTAGCAGAAACTTGACAAGGAGTCACAAGTGTAACGCCTAATTAAATGCACCTAACTACTGGCTAAGTGTTTGCTTTTTTATGCCCCCTAAAAGCTGAAAGTTTGTTTAAATCCAAATGTCCATGTAAGTATAATCTAACATTTTACATTTGCAAATCAGAAATAACTCAATGGACTTTATTTCTTACAATTTTGTGAACCTGGTGGTTTAAACTGGCTGGTTTAAATTAAATATTTTTTTTTTATTTTTTTTTTAGGATTTGAACCTATTGCAGACATGGTGATATTAGTAATAAGCTGTATTTTCAACCTAAGACATATATACTGTATATATGTGTAGCGCTGACATCCTCTTTATTAATGTGTGTTTGCATGTAATAATCAAAAGTCTATGGACATTTCTATGGTTTAGTATTTGGCGACATCTAGCGGTCAAATACTGGTAGTGAACTTAAATGATTATTGCCTTTAAAACACAATGACTAAGTACAGGAAGTGACTGTTGTTTATATCAGAAGGTTGACCTTTTTACCCAGGATGCTTGGTGACCTACCCAAGAAGACTCTTCTTGCACTGCATGCTGGGTAGGACATAAAAAGAACCCGAGTGGCCATTTTAGCTCTCTTGGGATCGCATGGCCTGCCTGTGAGGATCTGTGCAGAGGCCTCCCGGAGACAGCGGCCTACAGCCATTGTGGAGCGCAACCTTGCTTGTTTGTGTAAGTGACCTGACGGTGCCAGATATACAGTGACCGGATTCAGAGACACTCGTTCGAGCATCAGAGGACTGGGCTCAGCCAGCAGTGCGGAACGGACTGACGGAGCCAGCTGACGGAGAAGCAAGCTGCAGTCACCGGACAAAAGCTACAGTACGGAGTTCCGTTCCAGTCGGTGAGGGGGTTACTGCCCACAGTTTGTTAACTTTTACATTCAGTCAGACTTATACACAGGCCTAGCTGGGATTTATAGTTCCACGGAGAAGTATAGCAACTGACACTAAGCAGGCTTGAGGCCTATCTACTTTAGCATTTCAAGCTTTGTAATATAGTTACTGAAGTTACACCAGGAGCATCTTTACCTCAACTTAACTTATGTTAACCCCTGGATTACAAATCACAAGGAATTACTTTAGCTAGCGAAGAAAAGAAGATCAAAGACCAAGTACTTTAAGTGAGATCTCACGTATAGCTATCAAAGTAGGGGGAGCTCCCGGGTATTTACATTGTTTGCAATTGTTATATTGAAATTCATTGTGCTGTCGTCCTATGCTGGGATGACAGCACAATTGCTGTAATCACCTTTTTAAATATATTCACAGTAAAATATATTTGGTTAAGTATCCAGTTGTGCGGAGTACTGTTTTCTCCCAGCAGGTGGAGCCAGTGGATTCTGAGGTTACAATACAGGTACCTTGCATTATATTGTATTGTATTGTATTGCAATGTACCACAGCTGTGCCAAGGGTACTGAGCCAAGTTAGTGGGTTTATTGGAAGAGTGCAGGCCCAAATCAAACCAGCAGCTCTTTCGGGGGTCAGTGCTACATATAAATAATAATTATATTCACAATTCTGGTGAAATCTTGCATTTAACTGAGTATGGATATATGCGGTAGGTAACAGTATTGCTATACAGTAAATGACAAATGCTGCTATTCACTGTGAATCTAATAGTTTAGCTGTCATTTTAATCTTTGTTGAGCAGGTTGGGAAGGTAGCCCAGATAAAATGATAGCTAACATGTAATAAAGATATAATAAGTACTACCTAATCTGTTCATATGATATATTTCTTACAGTGGTCTTCAGTGTATAGGACACAGGGAGGGATTCGATGCACATGGTCTGAGGCAGCTGTGCTATAACTAGGGACACCCATGTAAACAAGTTTTACTGATGCCATGCTAGCAACACTGGAAAAGAGGGTGTCTGGCTGACAAACGCTGTTTAGGACAAAGCAGCAAAAGTGATTATGGCATAGGCTGGAACAAACTGTAGCACTGCCAGGTGGGCTTATTTAGACACATTATAGAAGCTGGTGGTACACATATTAAAGTACTCCTAGAAGTGTTAAAAGTTGTCCCATCTCTGCTTAAAGTAGTTCTAAAGGCAATTTTTTTAAATTGAAATAAAAAAGAGCTTATACTTAGCTTCTCTGCGCAATAATATCGCACAGAGACAGTCCTATACCTCTTCTTCAGTGGTCCTCTACTGGTGCTGTTCCCTACTTCTTCCTTTGTGTGTCCCCATAGCAAGCCATGTGCTATGGGGGCACCCATGAGGGCAGACTCCCAAGTCGGGCTGGTGCACACACAGTGCTGCTCGTTCATGACCCCCACTCCTTCCTTATAGGTTTTTACTGACAGCAGCAGGATCCAATGGCTCTTGCTGCTCTCAGAGTCTCCTGTGAGGTCAGGAAGAGAGAGAGAGCAGTGGTGCTGCAGATGGGGGGAGGAATAGTTAGTAGTTTTTTTTCCCCTTAATGCCGGTAGAAGTAAACCACCCTGTTGTTTTCAGCCAAGGAAGCTTCCATCTTGGCCTCTGTTTAATTTTCAACTGTCACGATGCTGCACATGTGATCAGTTATGACATCAGTCATTGGATGGTTTGACAGTTTGGTTGAGGACACAACCAAAGTGACAGTTGCATTCCCAGCATGTGCCGGGAATGTAACTGTTTTTTGAAACTGTTAAATCGATGGGTTTACTTCCGCTGTAAGGTAAAAAAGCAACTAGACTTTAGAAACACTAAAGGCAGTGGGGTCAACCATGGAGGGAATTTTATACGGTGATAAACAGTGCTTGATGAGAGCCATGGCATAATGTTGTTGTGGCTAAATTGATTAAAAATCTAGGCTTATAGGGAGCACAAGGAATGTTGAACAGTCATAGTAAGTTGTACAAATAATTAACCACTTGCCACCTGCTCACAGTACATTTACTGGCACAGCCAGGTACTGCGACGTGCTCGCATGCCGCAGTGAACTTTTTATTGGATATGTTTTATAATGAAAAGTAGAAAATATTGGTTCTTTTTCCAGAAAATTTTGGTCATTTTTATTTATTTAATAAAAAAAAATGTGGTGATCAAAAAAAAAACAAAAGAAAGCTCTATTTGTGTAAAAAGAAATGATATAAATGTAATTTGCGCACAATGTTGCATGACCGAGCACTTGCCAGTTAAAGTAGCACAGGGCTGAATAGCAAAAAACTTCATGTCTGGTCACATCACGTCTGGTCATGAAGGGGGTAAAACCTTCCAGTGATCAAGTGGTTAAAGATACCCAGTGCCAATATTAAATTCAAAATAATCCTTGAAACTGTTTGACACTGCTCCAAGCCCAAAAACACTCCTTCTCACAGCTGCTGGGTTTCCGTCATGCCAGTGAGCCCACCTCTGCTCTCCAATAGAAACACCAATAAGGTGAATCACCTTGCAGTGATATCAGCATATTTTTAGTTCATTTGATCACACAATGATTGGTGTGTTGGCCTGTTTGAAGCCTCGCCACTTACGCATTTTACTTTTAAACAAGGCCAAATCTTAGAGATACCATTTGCCACGCTGGTGTTTCAAAATAAACCTGTCACCTGAAAAGAACAATACAATACAAACATCTTCCAGCTTGTCAGCAAAAAAAATAATTAGAGGAGGAAAGCACACTTCATAGTAGGGCCTTGATGAGGCAATTATGGCTTCCACATATATTTGCAAATGTATGTAACTAAAACCTCAATTTTTTTCATGTAAATAGTTGAATCAGTGTAGAATTAGTTTCTTTGCTGACTAGCTGGTAAGTGCACTGGAAACTGATTGTATTGTTCTGGGAAATGCTCTGTCCATGAGCACCTTGTTTTAAAGGGCTAATCATGAACTGATAGGAATGGCCACCATTTTTGTTTTGATTTCCTGAAAAAGAAAATTGAAAATATTTCTCCTGCTGCCCGCACTGCTTAACGGCTACCTGTGAGGAATAAACCCATAGAAGTCTGCTGGGAAATCAACAGGAAAAAATGGATGAATGGCTGCACACTTCGGAAGGATGCCAAAATCGTTATTGTAGGAATCAGCAATTAAAAGCATATACAGCCCAGCAAACACCAGGAGATAAAAATGTTTCACGCATATAACAGCGCTTAATCATAGCACCTGGTGCTCACTGTGCTGTATATTCTTTTATTTGTTGATCACTGCAATAAAGATTTTGGCATCCTTCCGTAGTGTGCAATCATTCATCCATTTTTCCCATTGATCTCGGAGGTGAGCTAAGCGGGCACCTCTGCTTTGGAAGCAACACTAGACTTGCAGCACCCACACCTTGAGCTGTGTTTCCTCATCCTTTGGAAATCAACACTTCTGGGAGTGTCAGTCTCCTGTGCCCCACTCTGTGGTTCTTCCTGCCGACCTCCACCACACTGCAGGACACTGTAAAGATGTAGAGAAACCCTGGCAAAAGTAATGCCCCTTACACACGATCGGACTTTCCGACAACAAAACCGTGGAATTTTGTTTGAAGGTTGTTGGCTCCAACTTGTCTTGCATACACACGGTCAGACAAATGTTGGCCAACTTTTTCTGCCAACAAGCTCACATGCAACATTTGTTGTCGGAAAATCCAATTGTGTGTACGGGGCATAAATCTGCTGGCCAGGATTTGCAGATCTCCCTGCAACCTGACATGTTACTGCCTATTGATGCAATGAGCTCTAAGGTGAGTAGAGAATGTGATGGGTATATGTTTGTATGTATATGGGTGTAATAGGGTACATCAGGAGTGGCCAACCAGTGGAAAGGGGGCCAAATGTGGCCCGCTGAGCCCTCTGATGTGGCCCACGACCTCCTGCTCTGGAATGGCGGGTTAGCAAGCCCAGATCGCAGGTTGCCGACCACAGCAACAGTGTTGTGAATGAAGCTGGTGGTAGAGGAAGAAAGCGGCTGCAGAGCCCCATAAGCCGATGCTTCCGGTACAGCGCCTGTTTTTGCCACAGGCAGAGTCTATGGAAAAGTTCAGTCAACTCGCAGGATAGACACAGGTGCATTACGCTGCATCCGTGGTGTGGGTAAACTGCAGCACATCAGCGTAAAAGCAGTCTTAGGCCCTTTTCACATGATCTGCCCTACCCAATCAGACCCTCAATTGACTTCTACAGAGTGGCAGATGTAAACAGACTTTGGTCTGCTTACTCCTGCCTGCCTCCAATCCGATCCTCTAAAAAAAAAAAAAAAATAGAAGGGAATTCGTCCCCTTCCATCTGGGTGGATCGGATCGGAGGACCTGTCATCCACCCGCTCCACTCATTGTGGCCCGCGACTGGTTACCAAGTTGCTTAAGTGGCCCTCGCTGTTAAAAAGTTTGGGCACTCCTGGGGTACATGGTAGGGTGTCTTCTACTTATACAATATGATATACCCCACACTGAATGATTCTGTATATTGTATACATACACTTTCACTCTAAACAGCGGGGGAGATTTACTAAAACTGGAGCACACAGAATCTGATGCAGCTGTGCATACCACCCATTAGCTTCTAACTTCAGCTTGTTCAATTGAGCGTTGACTATAAAACCTAAAGGCTGATTGGGTACTATGCAGTTGCACCAGATTGTGTGTGCAACAGTTTTAATAAATCTCCCCCACTAATCATCACTGTATTGTCATTAATAGAGAAAATATATTTGTACTTCTGACTCTGAGTATTACCCCGGTAAACAAATAAGCACGTTTTTGCCAGTTAATGTGAACCTGAACTCAGAATGTGAACATTTTGCATTTTATAGGGAGCATCTAAATAGAAAATGTAATTGTGCCTAAGCAGTGCCCAGAAAAAAAAAACTTTTATTTTGAATTCCTTCTCAGTAACAGCACTCTTGTTTTGTATCTTAATAGTTGAATATTTTCAGTATGAGATCATCTGAGGTGCTGCTAGACTTACAAGATCTGGAGAGGAATTTGTGGTATCATTACAATGCTACTCACTGTTCTCCTGAAGGGCTTCCTAGAGGGGAAGCTGTATTTGAGAAACTATAGTGCTAGGATCTCTCAGCTTCTGCTTCATTCATTCTGTTGATATGTGATCTCACTTTCCTGATGCTTTTTACTCATTCTACCACTATCAGGTGACAAATTATCATAGAGGACAACTATGACATGAGAAAGTAAAGCCATCTTCACACATTAACATAGTATGGAACAAGGCACAGTAAGTTAGTAATGGAAACTAGATCAGTAGCAGGAAGCTTATGGGCAATACTAGTCCTTCTTTAAGGCTGGGTTCACATTATTGCGTGTTCCCCGCATCCAATTCCCAATAACAGGAGCTTTTGACCTGCTCTCTATGGAGCCAGTTCACATATCTCCACTTCGGCTTCCGACGCAAATTTGCACAGGAGCCCTGTGTTTCCTTTGGTCCTTTTCAGGTCCGAATTCAGCCAAAAATTGGGGCTGAAATCTGACCTGAAATCGTGAACCATGATGCACCGGACCCCTGCTGGGAGCCGCATGCGGGGATGTTGTGAACCCAGCCTAAGTGCTAAAATAAGCAGAATATTCATGAATCAGAATCATTACAAAAATAAAAAAAGAAGATAAGACATAAGTTATTTCTTGTTCTCTAGTGTATAATGGTTTTTTAGCTCATGAAACTGACCATAATTAGGAAAAAAGCTAGATATATAAATTGATAAATTGCTCAGAACAGTTAGCTTTGAAGCTTGTTATATGCTCATCATTTGTGGTTTCTACATCTGCAGTAGACGTGCAACCTCAAACGCTGCCTTGATAAAGCTGGGTAATTTAATGAATGATTTAGCCTATTATTTTCACTCAATGCAGCTTTTCTAAGTAATCCTATTCATTTCTACATCTAAATATAAAACTGGTTCGCAGTACATATTTCAACACAACAAAGTGCCAGATGGACAGGAATTTGCTAGTCATTGTTTTCCTACTATATAAAAGCCAAACATCCATCCACATACTTATCATCATTATTACCCCACAGCAAAAGGCATTTTTGTACTCATAATTGATATACAGTAGTTTAGATTTCAGTTAGAGGTAACACGATAGAGCTCAGTCAGTTAACCAAATTCCCTATTTAAATTCACATTTCACTTGTAATTTAGTGTTAAAATTTGAGAAATCATTTTACATATATATATATATATATATATATATATATATATATATATATATATACATACATATATATATATATGTACAGTATCTCACAAAAGTGAGTACACCCCTCCCATTTTTATAAATATTTTATTCTATCTTTTCATGTGACGACACTGAAGAAATGACACTTTGCTACAATGTAAAGTAGTGAGTGTACAGCTTGTATAACAGTGTAAATTTGCTGTCCCCTCAAAATAACTCAACACACAGCCATTAATGTCTAAACCGCTGGCAAAAAAGTGAGTACATTCCTAAGTGAAAATGTCCAAATTGGGCCCAATTAGCCATTAGCAACAAGACCATACAATGGTTTAACAGGACAGGTTCCACTCAGAACAGGCCTCGCCATGATCGACCAAAGAAGGTGAGTGCACGTGTTCAGCGTCATATCCAGAGGTTGTCTTTGGTAAATAGACACATGAGTGCTGCCAGCATTGCTGCAGAGGTTAAAGGGTTGGGGGTTCAGCCTGTCAGTGCTCAGACCATACGGCGCACACTGCATCAAATTGGTCTTCATGGCTGTTGTCCCAGAAGGAAGCCTCTTCTAAAGTTGATGCACAAGAAAGCCTGCAAACAATTTGCTGAAGACAAGCAGACTAAGGACATGGATTACTGGAACTGGAATCATGTTTTGTGGTCTGATGAGACCAAGATAAACTTATTAGGTTCAGATGGTGTCAAGCGCGTGTGGCGGCAACCAGGTGATGAGTACAAAGACAAGTGTGTCTTGCCTACAGTCAAGGATGGTGGTGGGAGTGTCATGGTCTGGGGCTGCATGAGTGCTGCCGGCACTGGGGAGCTACAGTTCATTGAGGGGACCATGAATGCCAACATGTACTGTGAAATACTGAAGCAGAGCATGATCTCCTTCCTTTGGAGACTGTGCCACAGGGCAGTATTCCAACATGATAACAACCCCAAACACACCTCCTAGATGACCACTGCCTTGCTAAAGAAGCTGAGGGTAAAGGTTATGGACTGGCCAAGCATGTCTCCAGACCTAAACTTTATTGAGCATCTGTGGGGCATCCTCAAATGGGAAGTGGAGGAGCGCAAGTTCTCTAACATCCACCAGCTCCGTAATGTCGTCATGGAGGAGTGGAAGAGGACTCCAGTGGCAACCTGTAAAGCTTTGGTGAACTCCATGCCCATGAGGGTTAAGGCAGTGCTGGAAAATAAAGGTGGCCACACAACATATTGACACTTGGGACCCAATTTGGACATTTTCACTTTGGGGGTGTATTCACTTTTGTTGCCAGCAGTTTAGACATTAATGGCTGTGATTTGAGTTATTTTGTGGGGACAGCTAATTTACACTGTTATACAAGCTGTACATTCACTGCTTTACATTGTAGCAAAGTGTCATTTTTTTAGTGTTGTCATATGAAAGATAGAATGAAATATTTACAAAAATGAGAGGGGTGCACTCACTTTTGTGATATACTGTATATGCATGTATAAGAGCTATTGTTTTTGACCTCCTGCCAGAACACATTGGCCAGTGCTCTCAGCCATTGGCTGAGAGCACTGACCTGATGCCAGTATGCAGACCTTTTTCAGTCATGACCCTTCAACAGAAGCTGTCCGAATGGCCGGCTTGCCGGCTTCTGTAGGGCCAGCTGCCGTACACATGGGTTGAATGGCAGCTGGTTTCTATTGATGCCATCCGACTTTCGGCTCGTGTGTAGGGCCCTTTGGTTTATACGTTTTTGCCAACGTCTAACTTACGGTGCATATACTGTAGAGACGTGTGGTAGTAACACATCACAGACAATTATGCAATGTATCAATGGGCCCTTTGAGACCTGCATTAGCTTAGGCTGGCCATACATTATACAATTTTCTTGTACAATTTTCCTTTAGATTTACCAAAACCATATACTATGGGGTCATACCTAAACACTTTCAATTTGTATGCAATCAGGCAGGCCCTTTCACTACATAGTTGAAATCTAAAGGAAACTGAATAACATAATTGTATGTATGGCCAGCCTTACCTTGTCCAAGTAATCCTATTGGATTAACCCTGTTGGGCCTGAACCTTTAAATTCTATTACGCTCCACTTCAAGTTTTCTACTGTTTTCTTCCAAATATCGAACCCGCCAATACATAATTCATGACCTGCTATAGTGGATTTTATCCAGAAAATTCAAAAGCCCCGCAAATATTTCTTACAAGGGAATGAGCTCACAATCATATCAATAACAAGCATTTTATTACTTTAATTCCTCAGCGTACGGTGTCTCTGAATCCAAAAGGAGACTTGGCAAAGAATATGGCTGTGCTCACTCGCTAAAGTCTGCAATGAGAGGATGGGAGTCTAGCCAAAGTGAATGCAATCCCTGCTATGAATACACCTGTGTGGGAATTAGGGCTTCTTTAGTCTTCATCTTCCATTGAATGCAGGTGTTAAAGTTTTGGCCTTCGTGATACAATCTTGCGATCCTTCTGTATGACGAACATGAAAGAAAGAGCACAGGCTATATATAATTTACATTAGCCTTGTTTAAAGTCTGGTGGATGTCTTTGAATTAAAAATGTTTTCATTTCTTTGCTGTTAGTACAAAATGTAACCGTTTTTTCCTTAGAGCATGCTTTAAAGTGGATGTAAACCTGAAAATGTTTTCTTTTTTTTTGTCTGGCACAATATAAACTATGGGATTTCTGATCAGCTGTGCCCAGTCTTACCACAAAGAGTTAATTCAGCTCTGAGCAATCCTCATATCTTTTTTCAGTGAAATAAAACTGACAATCTGGGAAAACTTTGTCCGTTCTGCCCCCTTGCTGTGATTGACAGGTGATTTACATATCTCGTGCACTAGCCTAAGACATGCATTATTTTTCTTTATTCCCACCCCCACTTCTTTCTTCAGCAGCTCTGCAAGGATTGGCTGTTCCACACCTCAGCGTGATTTGGCATGCTGAAGTCATAGCGGGACTTTTCTGGATTTTGACTGGATGTTAGAGATCATAGCAGAAGTTCAGTGTAAGAAATACACAGGAGAAAATGCATGTTGATAAGGGGAGTGTAGAGGTGGGCGGGGAGTCTACTGAAATCACAACTCCACCCACTGAGCCCTGGAAAACAGACCCACCCACAAAATCTGCAGTTTTTCGGGTCTCATAGCAGACAGAGGGGAGGCATTTGACAGATAAGTATACATGCAGGAGGCATGTATATCCTTCTAGATAACCAATATTGTAGTAGTTTAGAAAGGATGAGAGTGGGTTTACATCCACTTTAACCACTTTCAGACCGGACCAATTTGCAGCCAAAGGACCAGGCCCCTTTTTGCGATTCGGCACTGCGTCGCTTTAACTGACAATTGCGCGGTCGTGCGACGTGGCTCCCAAACAAAATTGACGTCCTTTTTTTCCCACAAATAGAGCTTTCTTTTGGTGGTATTTGATCGCCCCTGCGGTTTTTATTTTTTGCGCTATAAACAAAAATAGAGCGACAATTTTGAAAAAAATGCATTATTTTTTATTTTTTGCTATAATAAATATCCCCAAAAAATATATAAAAAAAAACATTTTTTTTCCTCAGTTTAGGCCGATACGTATTCTTCTACATATTTTTGGTAAAAAAAATCGCAATAAGCGATTATTGATCGGTTTGCGCAGAAGTTATAGCGTTTACAAGATAGGGGATAGTTTTATAGCATTTTTATTAATAATTTTTTTTTTATTATTAATGGCGGAGATCTGCGATTTTTTTTGTGACTGCGACATTATGGCGGACACATCGGACATTTTTGACACATTTTTGGGACCATTGTCATTTTTACAGCAATTAATGCATTTAAATGCATTGATTTCTGTATAAATGACACTAGCAGTTTAGGGGTTAACCACAAGGTGGCAGTGTAGGGGTTAAGTAGGCCTAGGGGTGTGTTTTTTACTGTGGGGGGGCGTGGCTGTCAGCTAGTGAATGCTGATCTCTGCTCCAATCACAGGGAGCAGAGATCGGCGTCACTAGTTGCTAGGCAGAACAGGGAGATGCTGTTTATCTCGGCATCTCCCCGTTCAGCCGCTCCGTGAGACGATCGCGGGAGTCCCCGCGGCGATCGAGTCCGCGGGGACCGCGGCCGGACTCACGGGGGTCCCGACTGGCGCGGGAGCGCGCCGCTCCCGGCGCGCTCCCGATGGCACGGACAGGCGAAAGGAGGGACGTATATATACGCCCTCCTGCCTGTACGTGCCATTCTGTCGACGTATATCGTCGTGCGCCGGTCGGCATGTGGTTAAGTACAGTCATCACATCTAGAAATGTATCAGTGTGGTAATGCATTTTAAATAGGGTTGCACCAATACCATTTTTTTACTGGCGAGTACAAGTACTGATACTTTCAGTCAAGTACTTACCGATACCTTTGCGGTGTAAATTATGATTCTGAGTCAGCCACCATTTTAAGAATTTACAACACGACAGTAAGGCTGTTTCTTCAATCTCTCGCCATCACCCCTTAGCGAGCTTAACCGCTTCAGCCCAGGAAGATTTAGCTGCTGAATGACCAGGCCATTTTTTTGCGATTCGGCACTGCGTCGCTTATATTTTGTAATTTCTGCTATAATAAATATCCCCATTTTTTTTTTAAAAAGCAAATTTTTTCTCAGTTTAGGCCGATATGTATTTTTCTACATATTTTTGGTAATAAAAATTGCAATAAGCGTATATTTATTGGTTTTCGCAAAAGTTATAGCGTCTACAATATAGGGGATAGATTTATAGCATTTTTATTATTTTTTTTTTTTACTAATAATGGCGGCAATCTGTGATTTTTATCGGGACTGCGACATTATTATTTTATAATATATTATTTTATCAGACACTTTTGACAAATTTTTGTGACCATTGTCATTTATACAGTGATCAGTGCTAAAAAAATGCACTGATTACTGTAAAAATGTCACTGGCAGGAAAGGGGTTAACAATAGGTGGCGATCAAGAGGGTAACTGTGTTCCCTCATATATGTTCTAACTGAAGGGGGGATGGGACTGTCTAGGGGAGATGGCAGATCGCTGTTCATACTTTGTATGAACACACGATCAGTCTCTTCTCCCCTCAGAGAACCGGGATCTGTGTGCTTACACACACAAATCTCGGTTCTCGTTGTGTCACGACTCACGAGCGATCGCGGAAGCCCAGCCGTGCCATTCTGCCGCAGTAAAACTGCGGCGGCTGGTTGGCAAGTGGTTAAAAAGTGAGTTCTTGTTATACCATTCTGTGTTATAGAGAATTGTTTCTTTATTGTATGCGAAATTGTACTGATTGATGTTTGTTTTATCAATTTGTCGTTTCACCTGGCTCGTTCTAATAAATGTAAGATCAAAGAAATATGGTATCTGAAGTTTATGGAGTGGAAAGGTTTAGCTCTCTGTCCTACAGATAGAACAATGGGAGCTCAGTCAGATTCAAATTGCCAAATTTGTACAGTGAGCTGCACATGCACGACTCAATGTAGAAGGGCAGACAGACAGACAGGTAAGTAACTTTAATGCAGAAGAGACAAATCATGTCACTTCTGCATTAACATCGTGCATGTTCACCCATTTTTAATTTCACCCTAAATTTCAGGTAAGTAACTTTAATGCAGAAGAGACAAATCATGTCACTTCTGCATTAACATCATGCATGTTCACCCATTTTTAATTTCACCCTAAATTTCTTCTTTAAAAATTGCATTGATTTGGCTAAATATAGAATGCCTTAAGCTGGTGTTAAAGTTTGTTATTGGGCCTATTGTCTGTTTCTATTCTCTTTACATTTGCAATCACCAACTGCACATTGTCATGAGTTCCATGTTTAATGGATAGTAGTAAAACCATATTTACATGTCTTAATATATGCGGTGTTGAAAAATAAATAATTACCTTTTATTATCAGTGATTAGTAAAACAGTGAAACTAAAGAACCAGATGAAAAACAACATTAGTTAGGTCTTCTTGCCTTAAGCACCAAATCGATCAGTGTTAAAGAAGGAGACAGATCTTTGTAGAGAATGATCTCTTCATATTGTTTCTATTATATAGGGTATTTTATCTAATCCATCCAGAGTTTGTTTTTTAACAAAAATTAAATAATGATAAAGTACAGTAAAGAGTTATGACTTTGAAACCATCATAAACAGATGGTTTTCTTTAACCACTTGACCTCTGTAAGGTTTTACCCTCTTCATGACCAGGGCATTTTTTTTGCTATGCAGCACCGTGCTACTGTTTAACTGGCAATCATGAAACACTGTATGAAAAAATAAATTATATACATTTTTTACCATAAATAGAGCATTCACCACTGTTTTTTTTTTACATTTTTTATTATATAAATGTGTAGCATGACCCCCTAAGAGGCTGCTTGGATTCACCTGCTCATCTGCACTGCCATGACCTGATGAACATTCCAATTCACCTGACACTCTGGGTTCAGACATCTTTGCACCACTTCAAAGCAATAAGTGGTTTGTGTGCATTTATATTCTGATACTGTTTACTAGGACAGTTCAAAGAAGATATTGTCACAAAGAGGAGGTAATACATCTGCTGAATTTTAGGCAACAGTGCCAACTCAGCAAAGGAATTGCTACCAATAACACAAGTCAAGATATTTGCAGCTAAACCGTCTGTTATATACACATGTACAGTGAAGTACTGCTTGCACCTGAAAGGATAAACAAAGTTAAATGTTTATACTGACACACTTGTAATAGGGGAAACCTCGCCCAGTCTATAAACCTTTAACCCTAATAAGAGGTTAGACTTAATGGCAATGGTATAAGGACCCTTGAAGCAATAATGACAGCAATATCCCCATTGCAGATCTGATGGTCTTCACCGGCACGTAGGAGCTTGTTAATTGTATCCAATAAGGTTTAATAGCAAGCAATAAGAGTTCTTGAAATGATAGAAGCTAAAAGTGTCTATGCATGTTCAAGATAGGTTCAGTAAAGTATTCCCAAGGTAAAGATGTCTGTGCAAAGTGTCCCTAAGAAAGGATTTGTACAGGTGGGCGATTGCCCTCTCACCAACGACCGGGCCGATTTAATGCCTTTTGGACAGCAGCCCCTGAAGCGACACACATGCAGTGGATCCGATGTTTTGATGCAAAGCATAGAACACAGGATGGCAGGCGACCTAAGTGGTGCTGGATGGATGTCCGACAAACAGCAAGCAGTGCTAGGCCCCTCTCATCTGGGTTGGAATGTTTATACTGCATGGTAGGCCGTGACCTCTCTCTCCATGCTCGGAGAGGTCCGTCTCATGTCAGGCCCAGGAGGAAGAGACCGCAGGGCAGGGCTTTGGCTTCTTATATAGTTCCTCCCAGCAATCTCTCCAATGGCAGCTAAGATCCCTGGGATGTGCAGTATAGGTACAGGGTAATGTGACGCAATTATCAGACTGTGGAACTACTCAACCCGCAATCCCTTTAGCTTGGCTCACTAATATGATGTCAGTTGATAACACTGAGCACTAGAGGGAAATGCGATGCATAGAAATATCAGAGGGACACTGTACTTTTTAATTGTAGCCCACATTGCTACAAACAAAAAAAAAAACACAACATTTTCTACCTTCTGTTATAAGGCATATCCACTAAAATCTAATTATTTTATAAATGTAGGTCAAAATGTATTCTGCTACGTCTTTGGTAAAAACAAAAAAAAAAATCCCCAAAAGTGTATGTTATTTAGTCCATGTGAAAGTTATATTGTTTACAAACTATGGTATACATATTTGAAAATTGATCAATACTGATATACTGACATTTCTTGAGGCTGTAAAATGTGACACTGTACTACTCTGGGGTGGTGATCAGGGATTCTTTTTTGCACTATTATTGCTTATAACAGTGATGATCATCATTCATGACAGCTTGCTTACTGTTGTGATCTGTGATTGGCTACAACTAATCACATGGTACAGGTGGTATGATTGGACCAGATGTCATGTGATAGCTGTAGGCCAATCACAGTACCACAATAGTAACCAAAACAGTGATGAATGGAAGCCATTCATGATTATTTTGATGCCATTGTAATCATGTGACCAATCATAGCATCACATATGAGCATCCCGGTACCAGTCACCATGATCCACAAGTTTGCGCCGCTGTACACCCCATAGGGCGCATCGGTGCACATGTGCTCAGTGATGTACCAGTATGGCACTGAACCTGCACCTGGTGCCCGCTCACAATATATTTACTGTGAGCGATAGGCAGGTGGTTAAAGCACAAGTCCAGCAGCTCTGGCTGTTATATCCACCCTATGTGTTGTACCCCATAGACTCACTAATTTATCATCCTATTCTAAGTTGAATGATGCCCAGTGTCATACGACTCACTTCTTGTAAGCTCAGGGTGTCAAGGTCCCCACTCTAGACTCACAGAAAAATGTTTCAGAGAGTGACGCACCACATTATTACAGCATTGAACCTCAGATAACTACTTTGCCCAGAGATATGAACAATCTGTTAAGAAAGATAGCACAAGAAGACCCCAGAATAATTCCTATGGGGATTTCAGCTCCTGTATGGGAACGTGAATGGACTCCATAAACTAATAAATAATGTTAATCAGGGCTCAAGTCCTGCACGAAGGCATGGGAATGGAGTTCCTGTACTTTTTCCACAACAGGAACTCAGTTCCCGTTAGCAGTTGTGTCCTGCAAGACTTTGAAGTATGCAAGCTGTGTGGCAGGTGCTACACCAGCAGCTGCCGACACAGCTCGCAATAGTAAGTGCCGCACACCGGACCATTCAGGCATTGCCAGTAGGGGGCTCCATGACAGCTTCTGCTTCGATCTACCTGTCAATCACAGCTAGCTGCCAGGTAGATCAGGTCCCTGCTGCTAAGAGATTGTATTTAGTCAGACCTCTCATGATGTGCTCCTCCACGCCGGCCCCTCCTGATTTTCTGTCTCCTCATCTCCCCCCCCCCAGTCTCCTGCATACTTGCTCTGTGTGTCCCGCTGAATCCCCCCTCCTCTATCTTCAGTGCCATATGATGAGAGAACCCAGAGGAGCAGCACAGCTATTCTGCTCACAGGACATGCAGGGAGAGAGATGAGCTGAGGGAGGAACATCAGTTTGGGGTGGTAAGCTGAGCACAATACCTGGCAAAGTTTAGGGAAGTTTATGTGGAAATATGTGAACGGTTGGAATAGCAGCGAGTGTGTGTTGGAGCCCTGCAGAGTTTGCAGCCCCCCAAGCTAACATACATCTCCTAAGCAGGAACACATCACTATCTCCCCAAGCATTCTGTCCAGATAATGTGCAGTTAATTTATGACCTTTCCGTTTAACCCTGTGTTATCCAAACTCTGTTCAATGAAAAGTGTAACTCACCACATAAACACTCTATATACAAAATAAAATTCCCCAATAAAGATCAGAACATGATGTTCACATTTGCATGGAAGCACAATTGAATGAATGCCGATTATTCAGAGAATTACCGTATTTATGTTTATTGAGGATTGTTTTTTTTTATGTACTAACAGTTAAGCTTCATACACACAATACGAAAATTGGATGAAAAATACCACTTTTGAAGCGTTCGTGCATATGAGCGTATCATTTTTTTTTTTTTTGTGGGCGAGTGGATCTTGGGTGGAAGTTCCCACACTTTTTTCCCCAGGACTTGACCCCTGATGTTAATCGAGCTGATGAAATAATCAACAGTATATAAACGTTGGCAGAGTTTCTAATCATTATCATTCAGAAACATTTGCTGGTGGAGATTTCCCCTCATTCTCTGTTCTTTTTGACACCCAACAAACAAACAGAATCTGAAGCAGCTGTGCTTACCTTGACAGTTTCTGTCTGCTTCAGTCTTGATAAATTCCGCCATGCTGTTTTGGCTGAAATGGAGCAGAGAGACCACTGCTTCTTTATGCCCCGTACAAATGATCGGAAATTCTGCCAGCAAAAGTCTGATTTGAACCTTTGGTCGGAAATTCCGACCGTGTGTATGCTTCATCAGACTTTTGCTGGCGGAATTTCTGCCAGCAAAAGATTGAGAGCAGGTTCTCTATTTTTTCGTTGGAAAAACCATCCAAGATTTTTCCGACGGAAATTCTGATCGTGTGTACGGGACATTAAAACTGATAAATAAAGACACACATGTAGAATAATATGGTGCAGTTACATACATGTGCAAAAAGAAATGTTGTCAATAATAGAGTTTTCTTATACATCTTCCAACATCTACATAAAAAAGAGAATTACTGTATTTTATATATATGGTATTGTTTTGTTTTTTCATCTGAATATAAACTGACCTTCTGTAGTGTGAGGTAGAATGTAATGATTATTTACACAGTACAATACTTGAGGCCTAGTTCTGTTTGATTTTGTGTCAGGAAGACTTTCACCCCCTCACTGTCCCTTTCAAAGTGAGTAGTCTGTGGATTCATGCCAATATACGAAATGCTTCTTTACAAAGGAGCAACTGTCAGGTTATTTCCTGCTGGTGTTAAGTTTATGCCTCTCCAGTATGTTTTGAGGTTTTCTCCAAGTTGTGATGACTGATTGGTCTGCATACAATCTCACAGGCAAACTGTCTGGTGGTTCAAGTCCATTCACGAGCACATCAAAGGAAACTTGGTTACAAATTGACCCATCAGAGCTTACTTCTGTAGATGTATTGTCTGGAGTTGGGAAATACCCTGGTCCCATAGCTATAAATCACGTCACTAAGAGATCCCAGCAAGAAGAAACTGTTGCTTGATGTTCAGCTTTAACTGCTTGGGTCAGGACGCTTGTTTTCCAAGAAGAGGCCAGGCAAATCTGTTTTTGCTGAATGCTTATGAACTTGCACTATCTTGGGATTTTGTGCAGTGTAGCAAATGTATCCTACTATGAAAACAAATGTATAACAGGTTTTCACTCTTTAACAACCAGTTATATTCGGTACACATGCAAATGACCCTCAACAAGGATTGAAATGTATTATTTAACACGTAATCTTACTTAACATTTGCATAAACATAAACATTTAAAAGAATTATAGGGACTGCCATTGCTGACCCACTTCTGAGAGTCAGTGGCGGCTGGTGCTCAAAATTTTTTGGGGGGCGCAAACAAACAGCCTCACTGTGCCAAACGCTGCTACTGTGCCCATTAAATGCTGCCACTGTGCCCATCAAACGCTGCCACTGTGCCCATTAAATGCTGCCACTGTGCCCATCAAACGCTGCCACTGTGCCCCTCAAACGCTGCCACTGTGCCCCTCAAGTGCTGCCAGAGTGCCCCTTCAAGTGCTGCCAGAGTGCCCCTTCAAGTGCTGCCAGAGTGCCCCTCAAGTGCTGCCAGAGTGCCCCTTCAAGTGCTGCCAGAGTGCCCCTCCAAGTGCTGCCAGAGTGCCCCTCCAAGTGCTGCCAGAGTGCCCCTTCAAGTGCTGCCAGAGTGCCCCTCCAAGTGCTGCCAGAGTGCCCCTCCAAGTGCTACCAGAGTGCCCCTTCAAGTGCTGCCAGAGTGCCCCTCAAGTGCTGCCAGAGTGCCCCTCAAGTGCTGCCAGAGTGCCCCTTCAAGTGCTGCCAGAGTGCCCCTCCAAGTGCTGCCAGAGTGCCCCTCCAAGTGCTGCCAGAGTGCCCCTCCAAGTGCTGCCACTGTGCCCCCTGCCTGCCCTCTGCACTTACCTTGTCTCGATGTGCAGCTGGTGACGGCGTCAGGCGGCGAGCGGTGTCTCATCGTCCGAGGTCTTCTTCTCCCGCGCTCCTCCTGTCTTCTGCTATCGTCCGTCCGAGGTCTTCTTCTCCCGCGCTCCTCCTGTCTTTTGCTATGATTGGACGCCTAGCGTCCAATCACAGCGCCTGTGACTTCAGCCAATCAGGTTACAGGTAACAGACCTGGCATCCTGATTGGCTGAGAGGCGGGTCTGTGTTAGGGAAGCGATGTATTCGCTTCTCTAACACAATACTGTGTAATCAGCGAACGCAAAGCATTGCGCCCACTGTTTACACTTAGGGAAGCCTATTAGAGCACACCGCTCTAATAGGGTCCCCTATTAGAGCTTACAGCTCTAATAGGGGCGCTTCCAGCAACACCCCCCCACTGTAATTCAAATGCCCGGCGCCCGATCAGGGGCCGGACACCTGAATAGGGGGGCGGCAGCGGTGACAATAGATAGATTCATGCAATGCATGAATCTATCTATTGGTGATAGAGCGGTGCATACTGCACTGTGCCCGGCGTCCTTTTTTAAAGGGACATGTTTAAATAATTTTTTTTTTTTTTTTGAACTTTTTTTTTTTTAACTGCAGGAGGGGGGGGGGGGGGGGCGGCGCCCGGGCGTGCTGAGAGTGCTAGATGTCATGCTACATAAAAGTATACTACTGCCTGGGAATCTGGTGTCACTCCACCCAACAATGTCATGCTGAACCTCAACTCAAAGACTGTCAGGATTTGTTAAAAGGAAGAGGTGGCTCACACAGTTGCAGAGAGCATGCTTATCTGTGTAGTAATAAAGTTCAGGTGCAGCGCTCAAATTAAATATCAACAGGTGAAATATAATTGTGTAAAATAGTCCATTATTCAAAATACAGATGATATGGAAAAGATCCTCCACCAAGCTTCAGTGCACAAAACGAAAGCACACCACACCCATGTGCTATCAATCTGCTTACCAGAAAGATATAAAAATCAAGCGATGTAATCATATGATGCAAGAGGTCAGTGGTTGGACTTGGTTGGTTGCACTTGATAGATAACCAGTTTCATCAATAGTAATAAAGGCAGGACTCACAACAGTGGATCAATGTATTGTGCTATATAATCTCCATCAGAGCATGAAATCTGTTGTCGGGATCCGAGGGGTAAACAGGCAACTGTGAGACAGTTCACTCAACTTAAAACAGCTTTTTTTCAGGAAAAACCGGCAGGTTCAAGTCAGAGACTACAAGCTTCCATCCAGCATCAAGGTCTCCTCAGCACTGATAGCAAAACAGCCACTGTGTAGTAGCCTTATCATTTGGCATTGGTGTATGTGAAATGTGTTAGGGCTTCATGTGATACCTACAGATCTACATGACTGAGGGACCTGCAGAGTGTAGAGGCTCTGATTATCTATAAAAAATTAAACACTTGACCATTGGCATTTTTTTTTGTAGCATACACTATGAGATTGTAAAATACCTGGGACACCTCTGTGTGCCCTAGGGTAGTAGTAATGCGGCATGCGCAGCGGTGAACAGTGGGTGTAGCCAATTGCACATAGTGCAGGTATGTGTAATGTACACTATAATGTATATAGTGCAGGCGTGTGTAATGTACAATATAGTGTATATAGTGCAGGCGTGTGTAATGTACAATATAGTGTATATAGTCGTGTGCGTCCGCAGGTAGGTAATGTATCTGTGTGTATGGGGGTGTCATGTATCTGGGTGTATAGGGGTTTAATGTATCTTGGTGTAATCTGGGTGTATGGGGGGTGTAATGTATGGGGGTGTAATGTATCTGGGGGTGTAATGTGTCTGGGTGTATGGGGGTGTGAAGTATCTGGGTGTATGGGGGTGTAATGTATCTGGGTGTAATCTGGGTGTATGGGGGGTGTAATGTATCTGTGTGTATGGGGGTGTAATGTATCTGGGTGTAATCTGGGTGTATGGGGGTGTAATGTATCTGTGTGTATGGGGGTGTAATGTATCTGGGTGTATGGGAATGTAATGTATCTGGGTGTAATCTGGGTCTATGGGGGGTGTAATGTATCTGTGTGTATGGGGGTGTAATGTATCTGGGTGTATGGGGGTGTAATGTATCTGGGTGTAATCTGGGTGTATGGGGGGGGTGTAGTGTATCTGGGTGTATGGGGGTGTAATGTATCTGGGTGCATGTGTACTATGTCTGCAGTCTCTGACCATCTCCTGTACTATGTCTGCAGTCTCTGACCATCTCCTGTACTATGTCTGCAGTCTCTGACCATGATAATGACATTGTCGAAAAGGGGTGGAGCATGGGTGACCTTAAAATAATGCCTCCCCCCCTGAAAAAAGTTCTGCAGACGCCCATGAATATAGTGCAGGTGTGTGTAATATACAATATAGTGTATATGTAGTGTGTAATGTACAATATAGTGTATATAGTGCAGGCGTGTGTTATGTACAATATAGTGTGTGTATATAGTGAAGGAGTGTGTAATGTACAATATAGTGTGTATAGTGCAGGCATGTGTAATGTACAATATAGTGTATATGTAGTGTGTAATGTACAATATAATGTATATAGTGTATAGTGCAGGCGTGTGTGATGTACAATATAGTGTATATGTAGTGTTGGTGGGGAGTCTCCCAGTGTAATTTTGGGGGGTGGGGGAGGTCACCTGGTGTAGAATGGGGGGGCAGGGGAGAGAAGGGGTGCTAACAGAGAGAAGGAGGACTAACAGAGAGGAGGAGGGCTGACAGAGGAGGGGGGCTGACAGAGAGGAGGGGGGCTGACAAAGAGATGGTGCAGGAGTGGGTGTACTGAGGACAGTTTTACCCCACAGACACAGACAGAGAAGGCGGGAGGACATTCAGCGGGACCGGGAGGTGGAAGGCTGACAGGGAGAGGCGGTGGGTAAGTGAAGTGCAGACCGGAGGAGGGACAGTGTGAGACTGATCAGTGAGCGGTGGCACTGAAAGTGACTGACTGACTGCTAGTGCCAGATTACAGGGGAGGCTGTGCAGAGTGACACAGAGACACAAACTGCAAAACCTGACTGACAGTGTATGTGAGTACCTGAGTGTTGGTAGTACCTGAGTGTTGTGAGTACCTGAGTGTTGGGAGTATCTGAGTACCTGAGTATTGTGAGTACCTGAGTATTGGGAATACCTTAGTATTGGGAGTTCCTGAGTATTGTGTGTACCTGTGTATTGTGAGTACCTGGGTATTGTGAGTGCACGTGGTCTGCGAGTGCACGTGGGTCCGCAGGTGCACATGGGTCCGCAGGTGCACGTGGGTCCGCAGGTGCACGTGGGTCCGCAGGTGCACGTGGGTCTGTGAGTGCACGTGGGTCCGCAAGTGCACGTGGGTCTGCGAGTGCACGTGATCTGTGAGTGCATGTGGGTCTGCGAGTGCACCTGGGTCCAGGAGTGCACGTGTGTCCGCGGGTGCACGTGGGTCCACAAGTGCACGTGGGTCCGCAAGTGTACGTGGGTCAATGAGTGCACGTGGGTCCATGAGTGCACCTGGGTCCGCGGGTGCACGTGGGTCCACGAGTACATGTGGGTCCACGAGTGCATGTGGGTCCGCGAGTGCACATGGGTCTGCGGGTGCACGTGGGTCTGCGGGTGCAAGTGGGTCTGCGGATGCCTGTGCGTCTGCGAGTGCACACGGGTCTGTGAGTGCACGTGGTCTGCAAATACCTGTGTAGTTTATTGTTGAGTATTAGTGTCAGTTGCTAGATAATTTGGACAGGATATAAAGTAAAAACCACAAAAGACAGTTTTTGACAATTCCTTTATTAAAATAGAAAGTGTCCCACGATGAACATCCATCGTCCATCACGCCGCCCGACGGACCAATTGTCATGTTGGAATGTCCAAGTATGTTCCATGCACAGCTTCCTGGCTGATGAATGCAAATGTTCCTCCAGTATTTTTGGATAACATACTGCATTTATCTTGCTATCAATTTTGACCACATTTCCTGTGCCTTTGTAGCTCACACATCCCCAAAACATCAGCGATCCACCTCCGTGTTTTACAGTAGGAATGGTGTACCTTTCATCATAGGCCTTGTTGACTCCTCTCCAAATTTAGCGTTTATGGTTGTGGCCAAAAAGCTAAATTTTGGTCTCATCACTCCAAATGACTTTATGCCAGAAGGTTTGAGGCTTGTCTCTGTGCTGTTTGGCATATTATAAGCGGGATACTTTGTGGTGTTTGCATAGTAATGGCTTTCTTCTGGCAACTTGACCATGCAGCCCATCTTTCTTCAAGTGCCTCCTTATTGTGCATCTTGAAACAACCACCCCACATGTTTTCAGAGAGTCCTGTATTTCACCTGAAGTTATTTGTGGGTTTTTCTTTGCATCTCAAACAATTTTCCTGGCAGCTGTGGCTGAAATTTTAGTTGGTCTACCTGACTGTGGTTTGGTTTCAACAGAACCCCTCATTTTCCACTTTTTTATTAGAGTTTGAACACTGCTGATTGGCATTCTCAATTCCTTGGATATCTTTTTATATCCCTGTCCTGTTTTATACAGTTCAACTACCTTTTCCCGCAGATCCTTCGACAATTCTTTTGCTTTCCCCATGACTCAGAATCCAGAAACGTCAGTGCAGCACTGGATGAAAAATGCAAGGGTCTGTCAGGAGTCCAGAAACTCATTGATCTTTTATACACACACACACACACTCATTACAAGCAAGCAGATCACAGGTGAGGATGGTTACATTTAATATCCATTCAAACACCTTTGTGTCAACTTGTGTGCATGTTATCAGGCCAAAATCACCAGGTTATGTAAACTTTTGATCAGGGGCTTTTGGGTAGTTTCTGTTTTCATTATGATTTAAAAACAGTAAACGCAGTTGATTGATAATAAATGGCTTCAGCCAAACACTAACCACGAGTGAAAGAAATCTTTTTCTCTGAAAAATTGCCAAGAAATCATAAATTCTGCCAGGGTATGTAAACTTATGAGCACAACTGTAGAATACCTGATAAAAACTATAAAAACATAAAAACTCTGAACATAGGGTCCATTATAGGGATGAGCCGAACCACCCCCCCCCCCCCCCCCCCCCGCTTCGGTTCATACCGGAACTTGCGAACAGACAAAAAATTTGTGCAAACATGCAAACCCTGTTAAAGTCTATAGGAGCAGTGATTTTAAGAATGGCTAAAGTGAAACAATAAAAATTAAATATTACTAGGGTTGAGCGAACTCGAACTGTAAAGTTCGGGTCCGTACCGGACTTTTGGGTGTCCGGGTCCCGGACCGGAACCCGAACTATTGGCTGTATGTTCGGGTTCGGGTCCGGTGTTCGGCGATGTATTGGCGCCTTTTACAAGCTGCAGGGCAGCCAATCGACGCTAGTTTCACTAGTGTGCCCTTAGAAGCCATCACAGCCATGCCTACTAATGGCATGGCTGTGATTGGGCAGTGCAGCATGTGACCCAGCCTCTATATATAGTCCAGACACACAGCACACAGCGTCATTCTGCTATAGACAGGTTCCTGTGCTGCTGAGAGGATTTTAGGAGTTAGTGTGATAAAGTCAGTCAGTCAGTCAGTCCACATTCCTTAAATTTTCTTCTAATTAGTTAGATCAGTGAGCGATCTACATAGCTAGAGTAGAGTAGAGAGTTTCTTTAGTAAGGAAGATAAAGAGGCAGAGAGAATTATTCAAGAGATTCCTAAATCAATTGTACCCTGGCTGGGGTGCAGTGCACAGTCTTTTAACAGTGCCATGAGGCCAGTGCCAGACAAAATATAAGTTTTACCTGCAAGCTCAGTGCACCATCACTGCACTGCATATTTTAGTAAGAGATACACCATACTCTGTGTGTATTCTGATATTGGAAAAACATTGCAAAAAAATTTAATTTTGCTGTGTTTTTTTTCCCAATAGCATTTTCTGCGTGTTCATACACGCTTTAGACACTGTCCGTGTATTCTGATATTGGAAAGACATTGCAAAAAAATTAAATTTTTCTGTGTTTTTTTTTTCCCAATAGCATTTTCTGCGTGTTCATACACGCTTTAGACACTGTCCGTGTATTCTGATATTGGAAAAACATTGCAAAAAAATTTAATTTTGCTGTGTTTTTTTTTTCCCAATAGCATTTTCTGCGTGTTCATAAATGCTTTAGACACTATCCGTGTATTCTGATATTTTTAAAAAACATTGCAAAAAAATTTAATTTTGCAGTGTTTTTTTTTCCCAATAGCATTTTCTGCATGTTCATAAACGCTTTAGACACTGTCCGTGTATTCTGATATTGGAAAAACATTGCAAAAAAATTAAATTTTGCTGTGTTTTTTTTTTCCCAATAGCATTTTCTGCGTGTTCATAAACGCTTTAGACACATTCCTTAAATTTTCTTCTAATTAGTTAGATCAGTGAGCGATCTACATAGCTAGAGTAGAGTAGAGAGTTTCTTTAGTAAGGAAGATAAAGAGGCAGAGAGAATTATTCAAGAGATTCCTAAATCAATTGTACCCTGGCTGGGGTGCAGTGCACAGTCTTTTAACAGTGCCATGAGGCCAGTGCCAGACAAAATATAAGTTTTACCTGCAAGCTCAGTGCACCATCACTGCACTGCATATTTTAGTAAGAGATACACCATACTCTGTGTGTATTCTGATATTGGAAAAACATTGCAAAAAAATTTAATTTTGCTGTGTTTTTTTTCCCAATAGCATTTTCTGCATGTTCATACACGCTTTAGACACTGTCCGTGTATTCTGATATTGGAAAGACATTGCAAAAAAATTTAATTTTTCTGTGTTTTTTTTTCCCAATAGCATTTTCTGCGTGTTCATACACGCTTTAGACACTGTCCGTGTATTCTGATATTGGAAAAACATTGCAAAAAAATTTAATTTTGCTGTGTTTTTTTTTTTCCCAATAGCATTTTCTGCGTGTTCATAAATGCTTTAGACACTATCCGTGTATTCTGATATTTTTAAAAAACATTGCAAAAAAAATTTAATTTTGCAGTGTTTTTTTTTCCCAATAGCATTTTCTGCATGTTCATAAACGCTTTAGACACTGTCCGTGTATTCTGATATTGGAAAAACATTGCAAAAAAATTAAATTTTGCTGTGTTTTTTTTTTTCCCAATAGCATTTTCTGCGTGTTCATAAACGCTTTAGACACTATCCGTGTATTCTGATATTGGAAAAACATTGCAAAAAAATTTAATTTTGCAGTGTTTTTTTTTTCCCAATAGCATTTTCTGCGTGTTCATAAACACTTTAGACACTATCCGTGTGTTGGGGGCGGAGCCAGCCCGCGGCATGTGAGGACGCTCGAGTCGGAGCTCTCCCCTGCCGGTTCCAGATCCGACAGAGATCCTGTGAGCTAATCACACAAAAACACCCAGGACTGCTGGGGCATGTCGGCGGGACAAACCCGCAACACTGGGATGGTGAAATACGGACCGCCATGGCTAAAAACGGCCGGAGAACGGCTTGCTCGATTCGCCTGGGGATCCCAAGATGGCGCCGGCATCCAGCAAGAGCGCGGGGAGGAGGAGGAGGACTGGCCGCCGCTGCTGCACAGGCAGGAGGATGCTGAACAGGGGATGTCCCCACGATCCCAGCGGGTGAGTCCTGACACACACAGGGGACCCTGAAAGCGCAGGGGAAACTCCCTGGACAGGCTAGATGCATGAGTGCACAGGGGAGGCAGAGAGGTGGAGGAGGAAGAGGGAGAGGAACCGTCCCTGAAGCAGATTATGGCCGCCATACAGGGATGCCAGAAGCAACTAACAGATCATATTGGCCAGCTGCAGATGGAGTTCTCATT
Source organism: Lithobates sylvaticus (assembly GCA_028564925.1). Taxonomy (NCBI): domain Eukaryota; kingdom Metazoa; phylum Chordata; class Amphibia; order Anura; family Ranidae; genus Lithobates; species Lithobates sylvaticus. The sequence continues at coordinate 150,443,667 of CM053027.1, forward strand.
TCTGAAGAATGACATGCAGAAGCTGAGGGACAAAACACAGGCGTCTGATCACCGTATTGCTGGCTTGGAGGACACTGTTAGGCCCATGACCACTAAAGTGCATGTCGCCCAAAAGACCCTCTCTGAGCACACTTTAAAGATGGCGGACATGGAGGACCGCATGAGGAGAAATAATATCAGGCTGGTCGGTTTTCCAGAAGGGGCAGAGGGGAAGCAACCTGAGGAATTTTTAGAGAGCTGGCTGAAAGAGCATATGGCCCCAGGCACCTTTACTACTCTGTTTGCCGTTGAAAGGGCGCACCGAGTCCCGGGCAAGGCACCACCAAAGGGTGCTATCCCCAGACCTATGATTGCCAAGATACTACACTTGGAAATCGTGTATCCATCTATCCTGATTTCTCAGCTGCCACTCAGAAGCAGAGAGCGTCTTTCCATCCTGTGAAGAAGAGGCTCAGAGAGCTGAGTTTGATTTACAGTATGCTATACCCTGCAAAATTGCGCATTGTGGATAATGGAAAAGCATATTTCTTCACGACCCCGGCTGAAGCCACAGACTGGCTGGAACTGCGGGGGCGCCCTCGAGCACGTAGTTCACATCGCTCCACCTAGGGCTGCGGGCCGGCTTGAGCTGACAAATTGAGGGGGGTGAGGGGGAGTATTGGGGTGACCCGCAGGCCTGACGGTGGAAGTTGCTGTCTCGCCCCCCCCCCCCTAGTTCTCTCCTTTTGTGTGAAAAAGGAATTTTTTCTCCTCTCTTTCCCGGGGTTTTTTTTTTCCCTACGGGGGGTTCTTTGCTGCCTCAAAGGACTCTGTTACCTAAAGGACTGTTTCCCCCAAAGCTCCGGTGAACTGTCAGCAACAGGGGAGGAAAATCTGCATGGTCACCATGCGAATCCTATATCCTGACTTCCTAGCAGTCCTGAAAGGAAAAAAAGAAAAGGGGAAAAAAGAACGGTATGGTCTAGCTTCCCATGTTGAGGGGAGGTGGGGAGGGGACTTCTTACTACCTCCTGCGCATCCTGGTTTTGTTTGGTTATCAGTGACTTAGTTTTTTATTTTTATTTCTCTGCTGCGATTTTTTTCAGCTCATGGTCTCCTGACAGGAACCCAGGGATTGCTCTCAGAGACACGTAGGATAGTAGGAGACAATCGGACAGTCTTCACTAGCCTCTGGTACAATAATAAAAGGGGGGAGGGTTTTTTTTTTTTTTCTCTCCCCCATTTACCTTTTTTGTTCACTGCTACATGCCTACAAATGTTCACCTTTGGGTGAGGGGTGTGGGATAAGAGATTAAGCCGCGCTATCTCTGTGCGCCTTTTTGCTACAATGGTTTTGGGAACAAAGTGCCTGGCAGGTTGGGGCTTGGTACGGGGTGGGGGGGGGGGGGGGGATTGGGAAGGGTGTTCTGTTGGGGGGGTGGGGGTCATGGTTACTGGGGTCTCTCTGCGTTCATGATAGCTATTGGGGATTGCCCGCTGCAGAGCGTCTGCTCTGCATGGTGTGGTGGGGAGGAGAAAACTGGAGCCTGCTGGTATGTGCTTGCTGGGGAATGGGACGGTGAGATGCCCTGCTATACAAAGCTGTTATGGCGGTAAATCTAAAAGTAATGGCCTGGAATGTTAGAGGCCTTAATGCTAAGCTCAAACGTTCACTGGTATTTGACTATATTAAAAAGCACAAGCCACACCTAATCCTTCTACAGGAAACGCATTTGCAGGGCTCCAGGGTTCTCGCATTAAAAAGAGCTCACATAGCGGGGGTATACCATGCCAGTTATTCCTCCTATGCAAGGGGGGTGGCGACGTTGGTCACCAAATCTATGCCTATTTCTATACATGCAATTAAGATTGACCCGAAGGGGAGGTTTGTTGTACTAGTGATCCAAGTAATGAACAAATTTTTGACATTAGTAAACTTATATGTCCCTCCTCCTTTCTCGCTGTCCCATTTAGATGACATGCTTAAAGCGACATATGAGGTAGCGGAAGGGAGGATCTACATTCTGGGAGATTTTAATTCAGTGGCGGACCCAGCCCTGGACAGACTGGGGGCGTCAGTTGGATCACCGGCCCCACTGGCTGGCTGGCTGTCTGCTCATAGATTTAAAGACGTCTGGCGTTTCCATCATCCTGATATTAAAGCATATTCCTGCTATTCCGAAACGCACAAGACGCTCTCCAGAATAGACACTATCCTGACAGTGGGAGATGGTATGGAGCTGGTGGGGAAGGTCTCCTATTTGCCTAGGGCATTCTCAGACCACTCTCCTATGATGCTAGAACTGAATCTGGGACACAAACCAGGTATACGTCAGTGGCGGATGGAAGCAAGCTGGCTTAAGGAAGATTATATTCTGATCAAATGTAATGAAGCTATGAAGTTCTTCTGGGCCGAAAATGGTAATGCTGAGTCCCTTCTTCAATGGGAAACTTTTAAGGCTACTCTGAGAGGAGTGTTCGTTGCAGAAGTGAACGGGTTTAAAAAACAGCTGGCATCTACGGTACAAACTATTGAGACAGAGACTACATTGGCAGAAGCAGAGTACATTAGGGACCCCACTAGAGAGAAGCTCCTGCGGTTGAGAGCTAAAACACGGGAATACCAGACTGCATTGACTGACCGGACTACGAAGCTTAATCTTGCGCAGCGCAGACGTATATTTGAATTCGGAGATAAAAATGGTAGATTACTCGCGTTTCTTGCACGGCCGGAATATGTTCCGATCTACATTAACGCAGTCTATGACATGCAGGGAGTAGAGGTCTGCGATTCACTGGGTATACTTCGGACGTTTACCCAGTTTTATGCTGATCTCTATAAATCTCAGACTCAACAGGACAATAGGGCGCTAGAGGAGTATCTGACTGAGGTGGACCTCCCAACAATATCGGGGGACGAAAATAGTGTTCTGGAAGCGGGTATAACGGTGGAGGAGGTGGAAGGAGCAATAGCCTCCTTTGCCCCTCGAAAATCCCCAGGTTTAGATGGCATTCCCTCGGAATGGTATCATACCTTCCGCAATGTTTTGACACCCAGGTTGTTGAAAGTATTCAATGCGGCGAGGTCGGATGGTAGGCTACCTCCTTCCATGAGAGAGGCTCTGGTTGTCCTGATCCCCAAGGGGGGGAAGGACCCCAAGATGTGTGATTCCTACCGATCTCGCTGATGAATGCAGATACCAAAATCCTGGCGAAGATACTGGCAGAGAGGTTGCAAACGGTCATTCCGAAGATGATAGACGCAGATCAGACGGGCTTTATACAGGGAAGATGCACCCAAATGAACATCAGGAGACTTTTTATAAATTTACAGACGGAGCATGATAATTCTGGGACCAGAGTTATCGCATCCTTAGATACAAAAAAGGCGTTTGACTCAGTGGAGTGGGCGTACTTGTTCCGTCTACTGGAGTCATTCGGCTTTGGCCCTGTTTTTATTTCATGGGTGAAATTGTTATACACAGATCCACTGGTCAGGGTAAGAGTGAATGGCATTATCTCAGACCCTTTTTCAGTGTTTAGAGGGACGAGGCAGGGGTGCCCGCTCTCACCCCTCTTGTTTGCCTTGGCCATAGAGCCCCTAGCGACAAGACTGAGATCCACTACTACTCTGACCGGGCTGAGGATAGGGGCGTTTGAAGAGAGGGTATCTCTCTACGCAGATGACATGCTGCTTTATCTGCAGGACCCGGGACCCTCTCTGTCAGGGGCTTTCCAGCTGATACAGAAATTTGGGGATTATTCTGGATTTAGAATAAATTGGACTAAATCAGCCCTGTTCCCGATAGATACCGGAGTAGTGGCTCCGATTGGATGCCCCATTCCGGTCTCATCCACCTTTCGCTACCTGGGGATTGATATCCAGCTGCCCATATCGGGATTTTTGGAAGCTAACCTGTCGCCTATTATCAGGGGGTTTCGGGAGAAGGTACAGAAATGGCAGAACCTACCGCTTACGCTGATGGGGCGAATTAACCTTTTTAAGATGGTCTTTCTCCCCAAGTTTCTGTACATCCTCTCTAATTCCCCGGTGTTTGTGACCCTACGGACTTTCAAGCTCATCGATTCCATTATCGTGAGTCTCTTATGGGGGACGAGAGCCCCCAGGTTGTCATTAAAAATTTTAAAGTCCCCTGTCATACAGGGGGGCATGGCACTACCGGACCTGCGATCCTATTTTTTTGCATCCCAACTGTCCTTCCTACATTGGAGATTTCTCCCCCAGACTCAGAACGCCACCATGTTGTTGGAGGCAGCGGTTGCCTCCTCACAGGAGACGTTGCAGAATATGGTGTATAGGAAAGGTATCCCGGGGAGGAAGGTGGGATCGGTTATGGCACTACCTGGGAGAATCTTCCATATCTGCGGGCAGCGGAGAAAGGATGAGCCGCTTTGGCTATCTCCAAATAGCCCCCTATGGTGCAATAAGTCTATGGGAGAATTCCTTAAGATACCGGACGGACAGGTGACGTGGGCAAAGTATGGAGTGAAATATCTTCATCACATATGTCAGGAAGAAAATATATCTACTTTCACACAGTTGAGGGAACAGTTTAATGTGCCTAGGACCTGGTCCTTCAGATATGCGCAACTAAGACACGCGGCGATTGCGCAGTTCGGAAGCACCAAGCCGAGGGTACAAAATACAGGCCTGGAAAGGGTACTAATAGACCCAGACCCGACTAAGAGGATCTCTAGGTATTATAGAGCAGTGGGGCCGGAGGAATTGGGAACCACGTCTAAAGCACAAGCAAGATGGGTGGCGATAGTACCAGAATTGTCAGGGGAAATGTGGCAGGAAATCACGGACTCCTATTTACGGACGGTTATCTCATTTACGGATAAAATGATCCAGCTTAAATTCCTACACCAGATTTATTATACCCCACAGAGGTTGTATAAAATGAGGAAAAGGGATTCAGCATTATGTCATAAGTGTATGAAGGGGGAGGGCAACTTTCTTCATATGGTGTGGGAATGCGCCAAAATTAGACCGCTATGGTCTCAGGTTACTGATTTTATTTCAGAACAATTTGATCTGCCGAATATCTGTTCACCCCTACGATGCCTTCTAGGGGTATTTGATCAGGAGGAGATGAATGCTCACACAAAACTATTTCTCAGACTCCTGTATTTTGCAGTACGAAAACTTGTCGCCAGGAGGTGGATCTATGAAGAGCAGCTGACAATGGGAATGTGGTTGAAGGTGGTTAATGCGGATGTTCAAATGTACAAAATGACCTATGAAGCCAGGGGGGCACCTAAGAAATTTAGGAGGGTATGGTCTAGGTGGGTGGAATCTGAATACACTTTGGAAGAGGAAATTTGAATGACATCACCCAGGTGTTATCTACGGGAAATCGCCTAATGTAAACCTCAGGGAAAAATGTAAGATAATGTAGTGATATGGAATTAATAGATCGCTAACAGCATGACAAACAGAATTCCGGAGGGGGTAATGTGTTGGTGAGGTCTGGTGATCTCCCCCTCATCCAGGAAAGAAATGAGGACTATTGGATGTGTGGGAAGTGAACGCAGAGAGACAGAGGGGGGGGGGGGAGGGGGAGGGGCAGTTGTATTAAGGATTAAATGGGTAGGAACAGTTGGGGTTTTGTTTAAGTTGTTTAAAAAAAAAAGAAATGTACATGTTTGTATGAGAGAACTATACTTTATTGTCATGTTGTACATGCTACAGTGGCGGATGTGCCTTATTGGAATATCTCTCAGATGGTTTCTTCTTGAATGTTATATTTCCGTTTGTACAATAAAAAACTATTTACAAAAAAAAAAGACACTATACGTGTATTCTGATATTGAAAAAACATTGCTAAAAATTTAATTTTGCAGTGTTTTTTTTTTTTACCCAATAGCATTTTCTGCGTGTTCATAAATGCTTTAGACACTATCCGTGTATTCTGATATTGGAAAAACATTGCAAAAAAATCTAATTTTGCAGTTTTTTTTTTTTCCCAATAGCATTTTCTGCGTGTTCATAAACGCTTTAGACACTGTACGTGTATTCTGCTATTGACAAAAACACCCATTTAGGGCGAGATCATAAACCTCCTACTCCATATGGACCTCGTCCTCCTAGGTCAAGATTATAATTTTTTCATTTTTTTAATTTCCAAGTATTTTATTTTTCCACTATCTTATCCATTAAATTGAATAATTTTTTCCAGAAAGTGCGTACTCTGGGGTATTCCCACCATATGTGCGGCATCGTGCCGTTGAGTTTCTGAGGTTCTTAATGACTTCCTGTACCTCTTCTGCTGAGAAGGGGGCCTCCAGCATTTTATTTGTATTTTAAATTTTTTTTATGTTATTTTAAGTTATTTCCCTATCCACATTTGTTTGCAGAGCACTTGCCATGCTATGAACAACATTTTGTTGCCATTTGCAGCCCTCTAGCCCTTTCCATGACTTTTTTACAGCCATTTTAGTGTTCAAAAGTTTGGGTCCCCATTGACTTCAATGGGGTTCGGAGTTCGGGGTCAAGTTCGGGTCAAGTTCGGTCCCGAACCCGGACTTTTTTCCGAAGTTCGGCCGAACCCGCCGAACCCGAACATCCAGGTGTCCGCTCAACTCTAAATATTACTTTAAATATCGTGCCTGGGGGGTCCCCATTAGTCTTTCTGTAAAGTAGCGCATGTTCCCCATGTTTAGAAAATTACCGCAGCAAAATTTCTAAAGGAAAAAATGTCATTTAAAATTGCTCACGGCTTTAATGTATCGCCAGATCCAGGCAATATACATAAAAATCCTGTGTGTTTTCTTTTGGAGCCAGGAGCGGGGGTTAGGACTTAAGAAGACCCGGAAATATCTGAGTTAGCAAAAGCAGAAGTAGATGATACAGGTAGTAAATCACTGAAAGATGGGACAGTGATAGATGAAGATGGTACAATTACTGGTAAGTCCGTGTCGGCTACCACGGGGGTGGGGTTGGGCAACTCATGGGGTGTATCATTGGCATTATGAACTTCTGAGGTGGGAGATAAAATTTGTACCACCTCAGAAGTCTGCACATGGTCAGGATTAGATGAAGAATATGCCGTATCGGCACTACCAGTATGGGGTCTAGTTTTCCTTCTGTGTATTGTGGGACGATTGGGTTTTGGTGTCAAAGGAGGTCTATTAAATAAGATATTGGTATAGTTAGGAGGAAAATATATAGGTGGCATAAGGGGTGCAGGTTTGGGTGGCAATGGCCTCAGTATAAGAGGAGGAATAGCAGCCCTAGGAGGGTGTGGTGTCTTAGTCTTTATCCAACTAAAGACTCAATTAGGAGTCGAGCGCTGAGTCTTTTTTTTTTTGTCTGTTTATAATCTATGAGGCATAATGAGTAATTTTTTCCCCGAAGTTTTTGGAAAATGTGGAAAAACACATTTTTTTTACACAAAGTTGTCCATTTATAAGATATTTCCAACACACAGCATATACATAAAAATGACACCCCAAAATACATACTGCTACTCCTTCTGAGTATGGCGATACCACATGTGTGAGACTTTTACACAGCCTGGCCACATACAAAGGAAATGGGGGTGGTTCTAGCGCAAACTGTAGCTCAAATGATGCCGGAGAACCTGAGTCCACCAGTGCCTCAGACCTATCCTCTGTATTACCATGTAAGCCACAGTGTACAGAGCCTGCAGACGGCTTTCTATGGGTTTCTGAGTGACACAGCCTGTTGAACCAGCGAGCAAGGAGATGCACCGCTGCAGGATTTTCCTCATGCTGATCGCTTTTAAACTCAATGTGAGTGTTTTTATTTATTTTACCATAAAGTTTCTACATTTCATACTTAGAAGGCGCCTCTTTCTTTACCCTTTGGCCACATACAGAGGCCCAACATCCAAGTAGTACCATCAGGCATTCTAGGAGCATAAATTACACATCTAATTTCCTGACAACCTATCATTTTTGAAGGTCCTTCATATTTCTAAAAACATAGCATGAACATACCAAGAATTACACTCCAAAATAAATTCTATTGAGAAAAGGGTAAAAAAAAAAAGTATTACCTGTGGTTTTAGTAGTGTCCACAGGGGTGAGCATTGGTCCAGGCAGCAGGCAGGGATGTGCTTAGCGACAACAATAGTAATTATCCAGGCAGCAGGCAGGAATATTGTCTATAGTCCGTACTGTGATATTGTCACATTATTTCCATAGTACAGGTAACAGGCAGAGGCGTGGTCAGTTTATGAGGCAGGCAGAGGCATGATGGCAGTAAGTCAGCAGCATTCTGAGGGCCTCAGTTAGGTAAGACCTGGGCACAGGGGCACAGAGGTAGAGGCTTCTCCAATCCAAATGTCTTTGGATTACGAAACCCAGAAAATTAGTTTTCTCCATCCGGAAAAACAATTCTGGAGCCTCTCACATATGTGAGACCCCTGTGAACTACAGTAGTAGGGCAACAGATCAGTCCAAGCAGTAGGCAGAAGCATAGTCGATAAAACAGGCCAGGGTCAGTTCATGTGGAAGCAGTCCAAACGGTAAGTAGAGGCATAGTCGAAAAACAGGCCAGGGTCAGTTCACGTGGAAGGCAGCGGCATGGTTATTTGAGAAAGCATGGAAAATGGTCAGCACAGATGATGAAATTAGGGAATTGGTTAAAAATCTGGGCTAATATTTTAGGGATGTATGTGTGATAAAGTCAGAAGTATTCACTAATGCAAAGGCCGGGCTGGGGGGGGGGGGGGGGGGGGGGGGACACTGGGGACAATGGTAGCTGGTATCTCTTCAAAATCCTCTTTTGCTGCATACGCAACATTTTTTTTGGCATCTCGGCCTGCTTCAGATGGGGGAATGTTTTCTGGGAAGTGGCGCTCATGAAGTTGGCTAACAGCATTAGAGCAAAGCATAAAGCATATCAGAACCTGGGCATTAAGGCAGAGTAAATGGACATGTGTTGGATGGGGTCGGTGGACAAGTAGGCATGTCCTTCATTTTTTTTTTTGTAAGCCCCATGTTTATGGTGAGGCCCATAAATAATCTGTGATTGGCCATGAATGGATCAAGGCTGATCGCGTGGTAAACAGCCATGCCTATTGGCTGTTCACCCCCGTCGATGACAAGCTATGTCTCGGGGACACTCCGCAACCGTCAGTGCAGGGCTGCGTGCACACACCGCCCCTCCATCATTTGAAGGTGAGCATGCGGCAACTGGTAAAATTGCGCACGCTTGTGGAATGGCAAAAATCTACAATACTTAATGTTACAGGTTACCTGTTGAGAGTTACAGAGGAGGTTTAGTGCTAGAATTATGCTAGAATTATTGCTCACTCTAACGTTCACACCGGTACCTTACATGTGTGATGCAAATAACATTTACATCTGTGTGCTCGACATATGCGCTCACTTCTGTGCATGATCACAGATGGATGAGGGGACTTGAAATTTTTTTTTTCTTATTTATTTTTTTTATTTATTGTGGTGGAAGTTGGGGCATCCCCCTTGCCGCTTTGGAAACCATTCCAGTGGCTCATAAGCCGCCCAGACCGGTTTCATGAGAAAGCAGGCCACAGACTTAAAAAAACGATCCCAGGGTTATGGCTGATATATTCAGCCATAATTTCGGTAAACCCCTTGCAAACCGCAACATATATTTACAGTATGTATTGCGGTCAGTAAGTTGTTAATAAAAAATATTAAAGCCTAATGCCGTGTACACACGGTCGGAATTTCCGACAGAAAAAGTCAGAAGGGAGCTTTTCATCGTATATTCCGACCGTGTGTATATAGAACATGTTCTATATTTTTCAGACGGAACAAATTCCTATCGGAAAACCTGCTCGTCTGTATGCTGTTCCGATGTACCAAAAATGTGTGATGCAAATAACGTTTACATCTGTGTGCTCGACATATGCGCTCACTTCTGTGCATGATCACAGTTGGATGAGGGGACTTAACATTTTTTTTCTTATTTATTTTTTTATTTATTTTTTTACACTGTCCATTTTTTTTCTCTTTTATTCTTATTACAAGGAATGTAAACATCCCTTGTAATAGAAATAAGGATGACAGGTCCTCTTTATGGAGAGATCTGGGGTCAAAAATGCCCCAAATCTCTTTATCTCAAAAGATAAAAAAATTGATCTTTCACTTTAAAAAATAAAATGATTTACTTCCAGCCTGGACCGAAAGTGACGCCATGATGTCATTCCAGTCCTCCAAAGTATTAACTCTTTGATCGCCTATGGGGGCAGCTGGCTGCACCATCTGATCGTTACTCAGGCACCGGCGGAAACAGTAAGCCAGAGAAGTGGTGGGAGTTGGGGCATCCCCGCTTGCCGCTTTGGAAAACGTTCCAGTGGCTCATAAGCTGCTCGGACCGGTTTCATGAGAAAGCCGGCCACAGACTACAAAAAACGATGCCAGGGTTATGGCTGATATATTCAGCCACAATTCCGGTAAACCCCTTGCAAACTGCATCATATATTTACAGTATGTATTGCGGTCAGTAAGTTGTTAATAAAAAATATTAACGCCTAATTCCGCGTACACGCGGTCGGAATTTCCGACAGAAAAAGTCAGACGGGGGCTTTTCATTGTATATTCCGACCGTGTGTATATAGAACATGTTCTATATTTTTCAGACGGAACAAATTCCTATTGGAAAACCCGCTCGTCTGTATGCTGTTCCGGCATTCTAAAAATGACGCATGCTCCGAAGCAAGTACGAGACGGAAGCGATCGGTCTGGTAAAACTAGCATCCGTAATGGAGATAGCATATTCCTCACGCTGCAAATTCTGTGATCTTTTAATGAAGCGCATTCTTTTGTGCTTTATAATGCTAGAATAATGAAGTTGTTTTGCTGCTGATATTCACACAGAGTTCTGACAAACTTATTTATTTATTATTTCTCATGATCTCATGAATAATCTTTTATTTTTTTTAAAGCCAGATCTTCAAAATTATGTTTAGAATTATTTTTTATAGTCACGAGTCTGAAAAGCGCAAATCGGCTCTCACCAAACTTCTACTAACACGGGATAAACATGAGATTAGCAGAAGGAGCCCAAAGGGTGGCACAGTGGCTATTGAACTTCCTTTTTATAGTGCTGTCGTACGTGTTGTATGTCACATCGTTCTTGATGGTCGGAATTTGGTGTGACCGTGTGTATGCAAGACAGCTTGAGCAGAATTCCGTCCGAATTCCATCGGAAAAACCTTCAGAGTTTATTCCGACGGGAAAACCAGTCGTGTGTACGCGGCATAAGTCTCCTGCATTCCTTGAAATCTTCCTTCTCTGATCTCCCCCTATCCCTGCTATCATACTCTTCAGGTGCAGCAGGGGTTACTAAAGTTGAGGGAGCTAAGTGTCTGAGGGAGCAGACACTCATCAAGAGTGGAGAACTATGCCTGCCCTTTCTGCTCAGCATCTTCATTCATAGAAGCTGCACTATCGTTTCTATAAATGAGTCAGCCTGTATAATTGGAGGATGAGCAGATGATTGAGAGGTTTCCCCCCTCCATTTACAGATGTTTTTTTCAAGATTGAGACCAATCATTTACAATCTAACACTGACAGGGGTGTTTATAATGGTCAGTAGTGATGAGCTCCTGTTCAGTCCGAACTTGTTTAGGTGTTTCTCTAAACACTGGACTTTCAGCTCAATTGGCAGGAGCTGAACATTATATGGAGTGGCGTAGGGGGGTGGACCTCTAGCGTGACATCACCTGCCGCCATCTCTCCCTGGATGTTTGCATGTGTCTAATGCGATGGTAGCTAGCAATGTGGCAATCATTTGTTTTATAATATATATATATTATACAGAAAGCACTAGATTCTGTGCTCTGTTCCCTTAAATATTAAAACTACAAGATTGGAGGCTGGTATGGCGATATAGGAAATATTGAAGCTGATACATCAGATATACAATTCTCTTAAAGGGAAGCACAGTTTGTTGTGACCTGCTGGTACAACAGGGTAATCAAGTGGAGTTCCCCATCGAAAATTCATACCAGGCCTTTTAGATCTTGTATAGATTTTAAGGGAGAGCCCACAAAAATAAAAATGTTTGGGGGTTCCTCTCTAAATTCTATATCAGGTCATTCAGTTTAGATATCTTTGCCATGAGTAGGGCAGCCCACTGAAATGAATATGCTGCCCCACAAGCAGTATACGCACATTGCATGACTCCCTGAAATGAATAGGCTGCCCCACAAGCAACACACACATTGCATGACTCCCAATGTTGTGCTATACTACTGTGAAACTGACCTCTTTCACACTGATGGACTGATTGGGTCCACCTGACAGTTTTTGAGGCGGACCTGATCGGACCATCTGTAGCTCTCTATGGAGCAGTGGATTTCAGCGGGCATGTGTCCACTGGCACCCGCCGGTATCCGATACGATCCAATCCTGTCCGATAAAAACAGGTGGATTAGATCGAATGGATCGGATGGAAACCCCATAGAGAACAACAGGCTGTGTCCGTGTCCGCTCTGCATAACGGAGCAGACACAGACCTGTCATCCATCTGCTCACTGGGGGTTAGCGGAGAGATCCACCGCTGAGTAGGCTGATCCGTTTGATGGAGTCAGCCCCTTCTAAAAGGGGCCTGACTAGGGGATGACATCAGAAATGTGCTGCTTGCAAGATCACCAGGTGCAAATAAAGCAAAAAAAAATGTATGCAGTCACATTTAGGGATTGGTAAGCTGCAGTGTACTCAATTTTTCTTTTTGGATTTAGATAGGCTTTAAATCTTTTTATTTTTTATTTTAGTGACCTTATTTTGGATCTACTTTTTCTGTGCTGGTGGTAATTGATGGTGAGGGTTTACAGTACACAATGGGGGATTTCCTTGACAAATTTTCCTAGAACTGTATAAGCTCTGTTACATAACTACTAATGTATTCACATTCCTTGTAAGCTTTCCTCACCTGAACACTCTTAACTTCACACTTGAGCACATTGGATTCATTTTACACTTTTATATTTGCATTCAGTCAGATATCCAAATGCACTGGAAAAGACAGATTAATATCTTTTAGCAAACTGCACTATTTCACCTGTGTTTCATTAGTTTGATATAATGCAGGCTTGTCAAGCTTCCCTCCTAGAAGCTGTAAAACTGACATGTGGCCAGGGTGAAACCAGCTGTATAGTTCCTGTTCAAGATTAATTCTGACTAACTTTAAAGTTAATATGAAATCACATAGGCCCTGGCCTCTTTGTGAGCATGAAATCGTTTGTTATTCGCGAAGCACTGGGCCTGCGTTCTAGAGGTAGGAGGTCTAGATGGAAGGTTCTTTCCAGCAGAGAGGTGTTTCAATTGTTAGTCTTGTAATGAAAAACAGTTGGATTCCTCTGTACCTTAATACACATACTGTAAATGAAGTATGACAGTTAAGAATAAGCTGTTAAAAAATCTGTTTGCACATTTACAAATAGGCAAAAACTGGAATAGATACAAATTCATCAGGATCTATTTTTTTTATCTTTACTTATTGTAATTAAAGGTTATTCCTCAACCACACTGTATAAGGGTCCTCAACCCCCCCCCCCCTCCCCCAGCCTATAATCACCCATGCACATGAAAATCTGTACCAATATGTAGCAATATCATATCCTTCAGCATGAATTACTCCACAGTGCAGAAAATACTCAGATTCTTTGGATCCTTGGTGTGCTGGCGAATATGTACACTTTCTTGATGTCTCCAGGATCCAGCTGGTAATTGCTACAGCACCCACCATTGATCAGCCTTGTTTTCCAGGAATGTGTGCAATAGGAATATAGACAAGGCTGGAACACTGTAAAAACACTTGTAAATTTGTGTTCCGCATAGCAGTAAGAAATGTCAAAAGCACAGAAATTCTAATGAGTTCTTGCAGAGATTTTGAGGTTGTCAGTCTATAAAAAGGCTGTTGTTTCAGGCATACTATACAGTTTAGTTATGCATTTTACTCAAACAGAATTGACACACACAACTTTATGCAATGCTTCACAGATATGAATGGAACATGTGCAAATATTTTTGTTTTCAGTAAAAAATTATTTCTCATTGAAAGATAAAGCTTACTACATTTTAAGCAATTTTTTGGAGAGCGTTGCCGGTGAGAGCACAAACACAGTCAGAGAAACAGTCATGTAACAAAAGGAAAACAGCAATAAATCACCTCATCCAATCAACCTGATGGGGAACGCTGGTACACAGTTTCAGCCTCCGCAGATTTTTTATTTATTTTTAAACCTGTAAGGCAAAAGGCATAATGAGCTAGTATGCACCGCATACTAACTCATTAGGAAATACTTACCTCGACAGGTGATCTCGGTCCACGCCAAGGGAGCGGACATTTTCCCTCAGCGTGTCTTCCGGGTGTCGCGGCTCCGGCGCTGTGAGTGGCCGGAGCCGCAATGTCATCACTCCCGCGCATGCTCGCCGGAGTCTTCTTTCCAGCAAGTTCCGGCATCTGCCAGACCTTTAAGCCGAGAAACTCAGAGCACATGCACGGCTGAATAAAGCCAGTCTGAATAAACTATATAAAGTAAAGCAAGCTGGCACTCCAGTGAAGAACTTTATTAGGTCAAATGGCTAAAAACATCCTGACAGGGATGCTGACACATTTCCGCTAAGCAAGGCCTTACTCTTGTCTGTCAGATAGAAAGAGCACATTTTTATAAACTATCATACCCTGTGGTCCAAGGGCCAGTTCACAGCAGAATCGCACAGGAACGCAGTCTGAAACTAAGATGCAACATCATCCATTCTCCCTTCAAATTTTGCTTAAATATCTCAAAGTCTGGCATACTTGTTGAATCTTTAAAACAGTTATTCAAAATGTGCATGACAAGATTAGTGAGAAAAAAATCTGTGTGCAGCAAAGAACTTTGGCAGTGTTGGGTTGGGTGGCCTGATTGCTATGTGTATGTCCAGCCTAGCAGGCATAGACCAGTTGACACAGGACCAAATATAAATTCAGCACACACACAGGACCATATTTCTGGGGTTGTGTTTACAGCAGATTTTGTCCAAATTTTATACTGGTTTTGTGGTCAGTTTTGTATCTATAATTTATCCAGTTTTCATCAGTACTACATTTACCGACTCCAATGTTTTCCATCCATTAATGTAAGCCAATGCATCAGAAAACCTTAGAAGAAAAGTTGCTGAGGCATAGACAATCTGGTCTGAGTTACTCATTAGATATAAAATGGTAATGAGTGTGTTTTTGGAATGTAAGAATTTTCATTACCATATGAACAACATATTATAAACCTATACTGAGAAAATATGGAGGCTGCTACTGTCAAAACTGTTAACAGGTTCCCTGGACCTGTAAACTGAGCAGGTGTGTGTGCCCGGGGAGCTGCTAGGAGCCCAAAGTGAACAGGGGCCCAAAGCAGTTACCATGTTAAAGCTTATATAAGATTTTAGTTATTGGGTTTGTATCAACATTATGTTGACTATAGTATTCATTGACATTTTCCTTTGAACAAACTGTCCACTTTTGAGTTAAAAAAAAAAAAAAGTCCTACTTCTCAGGACAAGGAGCACTGAAAAATGCATGTATTCACATCCCTGTAAAATACTTAGAGCTACCCAGCCTCAACTGATGGCTATGTTTGAACAATTCTATGACAATTCAAACATTTACAAAGAGGCAAAAATTACTTTAAACATGGTTAGTTTGTCATGTGATGTAGTTTCAATTTGTTTGCCAAGTTTTTTCCAGTTTGGCAGATGTTTTCCATTTTTCCTAAAAAAATACAAAATATTTGCTCTCAAATTCCAAATTCCAATTGCTAATTTTGCAATTTGCCATTTATTTAGACTTAGATTTATGCATTATAAAAAGGGATGACCCCACAGTTTGAGTCGAACAAAAGTTCGACTCGAACATCGGGTGTTCGTTTGTTCTAAAACGAACCGAACATATGGGGCGTTCGCGGAAAATTTGAGCGGGCGTGGAACGCCCCATAATGCATTGCAGTGCATTGCTGTATGATGATTGGTCAAAGCATGCACCTGACCTGCATGTTTGGCCAATCACAGCGCGCTCTGCTGAGAAAGCCATAAATGGCCAAAGGCAGGGTGCCTTTGGCCAATCATGGCTCAGGGGGACTAACACGTGTATACGTGTATATGAAGCACACAGCAGCACACAAGGAAGTCAAGTTACTGGGAAATACTGTGTACGGCATACCCCACTTTTAAGTACACAATGGAGTATATTTACTAAAGCTGGAAAGTGCAAAATCAGGCTCACTTCTGCATAAAAACCAATGAGCTTCTAACCTTGGCTTGTTCAATTAAGCTTTGGTAATAAAACCTGGAAACTCATTGGTTTCTACGCAGAAGTGAGCCTAATTTTGCACTTTCCAGCTTTAGTAAATGAATCCCATTGTGTACTTAAAAGTGGGGTATGCCTGTATTCATGTTGTATAATCTAACATACAACTAAATGTGTATATAACCTCCAAAAGCATTTGATCATTTACATTATAAGTTACATCATAGTCCGCAATCATTGAAACAGTTGTAGAACAGACAATGGATACACTTTTATAGACATAGGTAAATTAAAAACAAAACTAAATATAACAAAAAAAAGAGGGGAGAAAAATAAATAAAAAGAAAAATAAATAAGCATAATTCATATACTGAATGATTATAGACATGAATAAAACCGTAGAGAATATAAATTGGTCCATGGTAGAATGGTAGTGAAATGTAAGGCTTGACGCATTTCACGGCCTTATAGCCGCTCATCAGAAGCATAAACCATGGAAAGTATCCAAAAACAAAAAATATATTAATTCTAAATGGTCAAAAGGATAATTGATTTTAGTTAGGCAATTACAAGAAAAAAAATTGTATATAAAGGTTTGTTACCAGGTTGCATATTGAACCTACATCTGCATCTACGCAGCGGCAGTGCAGCATCGAAAGTCGCCAAAAAATCGCAAGGTCTCATCTCCAGGTACTGCGGTCGCCAAAAGAGTGATAGCAACCAGCATAGACAATTCGTGGGCCATGGGTATGTGAATGGACAACCCTGTGAAAGGAAAAAGCAGTGAGCCTGATGGAAAACCTAAGATGCAAGATAAATGCATGAAAAAGAAAGGTGAATGATGTAGAGTATAAAATGATTAAAAAGGTGAAAATAATGAGGGAGTTGAGCGGTGAGTGATAAAGGGTGTAAAGGAAAACGAGAAATGGAAGAAAATAAAAAATTAGAATGAAATTTTAAGTTATTAGAAAATGAAAACAAAAACACAGGGGGTGATAGTGAATAAATACTTATGAATTACAGATGGAAAGAATGATCGATGTAAATGGAAGCGATCACTTTCTCTTTTTCCTTTACACTCTTTATCACTCACCACTCACCTCACTCATTATTTTCACCTTTATAATCATTATACAATACAGTGCAGCCGTTGTGCAGTTGCTAATACAGTGCATGCGGTGTACACAGTATCTAATACAGTATGTACAGCTTCTAATACACTTCTGGTGGTGTACACAGTATATAATGCAGTGCAGCCGTTGTACAGTTGCCAATGCAATGCAGGCGGTGTGCACAGTATCTAATACAGTGTGTACAGTTTCTAATAGACATCAGGTAGTGTATTAATATATATATATATATATATATATATATATATATATATATATATACAGTATATATATATACAGTATAATATATACAGTATAAGTATAAGGAGAGGCAGACACTCACAGGCCACTAAAAGAGGTAAAAAAAAACCGCAGTAAGCGATTATTGATTGCTTTGGGCAAAAGTTATAGCGTTTACAAAATAAGGGATAGTTTTATAGCATTTTTAGTAATAATTTTTTTACTAGTAATGGCGGCGATCAACGGACATTTTTGACATATTCTTGGGACCATTGTCATTTATACATCAATCAGTGCTATACAAATGCTGTTTACTTCCGCATCTCCCCGTTCGTCCTCCCCGTGAGACGATCGCGGGTATCCCCGCGGCGATCGAGTCCGCGGGACCTGTGACCGGACTAATGGGGGTCCCGACCGGCACGAGGGGCTGGCAGCGCACACGCGATGGCACAGCAGCATATTCAAAGGGACGTACCTGTACGCCCTTATGTCTGTCCGTGCCATTCTGGCGACATACATCGTCGTGCGCCGTTGGGAAGCCGTTAACAGGGGCATGTAATTACAACTTTTGATATAATATTTCACAGCAGGGTCTGTTCCAGCGCCCAACACGAGTATCTGTGAGTGGGGCTACAGTGTTGTGGCACCACCACCACCCAGGGCCAAATTTTTCTGCCCCTGTTTAACAGGGGCATGTAATTACAATTCTTGATATAATATTTCACAGCAGGGCTTGTTCCTGCGCCCAACAAGAGTAACTGTGAGGGCTTACAGTGTTCTGGTACCACCAACACCTAAGGTCCAATTTTCTGAAGAGTATATAGGGCAGGCCATATAGTATATATACTTCTGTTCAGAGTATATAGTGCCTGGGGAGCCTGGGGGTCCACCACACCATTTTTATTTTTATGTGCGTACCCCTTAATATCCATACCAAACCTGAAGGGCCTAGTATGGATTTGGGGGGGGGGGGGGGCATCCACACCATTTTTTTTTGTATTTTTGTTTTTTTTATCTATATTTCCGACAATACATTAAAGCTGCCAACAGTTTTAAACAATTTTTTTTCCTTTAGAAATGTAATTTTGCTGTGGCACTGTTATAAACATGGCAAAGATGCGCTACTTTACATACTAAGGACACCCCCCCCCCCCCCCAGGCACTATATTTAAAGGAATATTTAATTTTTATTGTTTCACTTTAAGCATTATTAAAATCACTGCTCCCTTTTTAAAACTTTTTTTTTGCATTGATACATGTCCCCTGGGGCAGGACCCAGGTCCCCAAATATGTTTATGGCAATAACTTGCATATAAGCCTTTAAAAGGAGTACTTTTGATTTTTCACGTTTGTGTCCCATAGACTTTATTGGTGTTTGCGTGTACGAACAAATTTTTTGCCTGTTCGCATGTTCTGCTGCAAACCGGGGGGGGGGGGGGGGGGGGGGGGGGGTGTTCAGCTCATCCCTAATTATAAATATGAAAAATGTGCGATGATAATCCCCTATGCTGGCAGAAGCAGGCCATCACATTAGAAAAATCTCAGTGGAATTTAAGTTTAAGTGGAAACTCTCAATTTTGCTTTTAGAGCTGCTTTGCCAAAATTTGCTTTTTTCACTGTCTGTTTCATTTTTCTGTGACTAAATTTAAAATAATGAGGCTAACTTGGGGACATTTTTTTGGCACTAGAACAGGTCCAAGGTAGTAGAAACACATTTGTAACTAATTTAAAGCCACCTAATTTCACCTTACATATTGAAGCCAATGCATTTAGCCACAACAATATTTCAACTAAAGCTCCCTTTTTTTGTTTTATAAAACTCACAATTTAGTTTATTCTTGTGAATCAGAGAAATGTATTGATTAGCTCAAAGCTAGCAGGTTGGAAGTGAAAGATATGCTTGTTGTCAGACTTTGCTTCAATTACACAGTATGATTCCTCTGGCTACTCTGCTCCACTGGATGCAAGCAGCACATCCCTGTGATGTAGAAAAGGATAGGCTTGAGGATCTGGTAGTCTGACTGATTGATTATTTGATTGGACCCCTCCTCCCTAGGTTTTTTCCCTGGCCCATTCAGTTCTACTGTGGGTCACACTAATCTGGTGAGCAAACATACAGAAACTTTTTAGAGATTAGCATGTGTAGCTGGGTGCAGCTGGTTGTGTAATCTCCTGCCCCCACTCGCCCCCCCACACACACACCACTGTGCTCGGGGCTGACTACACAGGAGTGCTGAGACTCCTAAGTGTGTGGAAAGCTGCAGATTTCCTTTCTCCCCCACTGCTGCACTGAGATCGGCACTGCCATGCGTGTGCTCTCCAGCCACTCATCTGCTTGCCACCCCCCCTGCTGTGAGCAGTGATAGGATTGGGTTTTCTTCCCCATCCCCTGTTTTGTATTGCTGACTGTGAGCAGAGCAGGATGTCTGTGTAAAATCCTCTGCTAGTTCTAACACCTTCCTCCTCCCTCTTGGCAGCAGTGAAGAGACATTTAGAGGGTAGGGGAGTCAGCCAATAGGAACTTCAGAGAGGGGGATTTCCTGTGCAGCAGGGCATCATGGGACATGTAGTACCTAGGCAGCATTATCGAATGGGAATGAATGGCTGCAAGAACTACAAAGGACACAAATCCCTGCACACAAAGGGTGGAGAGAACTCGTTTCCCCAGGTAAATCTAGAGAATATGAGTCCTTTTGCAGAGTAGAAACTGAACCACACAGATGTGTTGCTTTTGCATCCATCATGGCATACCATCAGGATGGCATGTGATTGGCCCCAAATGTATTCTGTAGCAGGACAATGACCCCAAACATACAGCCCATGTCATTAACAGTTACAATGCCTTGAAAAAATATTCATACCCCTTGAAATTTTCCACATTTTATCATGTTACGACCAAAACGTATATGTAGTGTATTGGGATTTTAGGAGATAGACCAACACAAAGTGGCACATAACTGTGAAGTGGAAGGAAAATGATAAATGGTTTTAAACACTTCTATTTCAGAGGAAGTCAATAAACTTTTTTCTAATGCCCACCTAACCTCGTTCCTTCTCAAATACTATGGTCACCCTCTAACTCTATCCTACACTCTTTAACTCATATCTTCAACCTCTCCCTCTCTACTGGCATCTTCCCCAACCCTCTGAAACATGCACTAGTCACTCCCATACCAAAAAAGGCCTCACTGGACCCCACCAATCTTAACAACCTAAGACCTATCCCCTTACTACCTTTGCCTCCAAACTCCTTGAACGTTTAGTCTACAAGCGACTGAGCGACCACCTCATTGAGAATAACCTTCTTGATCCCCTTCAGTCTGGATTTTGTGCACAGCACTCCACAGAAACTGCTCTCCTAAAACTCACAAACGACTTACTAACAGCTAAAACGGTCATTATTCCGTACTCGTATGCCGCGTACACACCGTCAGAATTTCTGACAACAAATAGTTGATGTGAGCTTGTTTTCAGAAATTCCGACCGTGTGTAGGCTCCATCGGACATTTTCTGTCAGAATTTTCCGACAACAAAAATTTGAGAGCTGCAGCTCAAATTTTCCGACAACAAAATCCGTTGTCGGAAATTCAGAGTGTGTGTAGACAATTCCGACTCACAAAATTCCACGCATGCTCAGAATCAAGCAGAAGAGCCACACTGGCTATTGAACGGCTCGTCGTACGCGTTGTATGTCACTGCGTTTTTGGCGTTCGCAATTTCCACCAACATTTGTGTGAACGTGTGTATGCAAGACAAGTTTAAGCCAACATCCATCGGAAAAAAAAATCCAGGATTTTGTTGTCGGAATGTCCAATCGTGTGTACGCGGCATTACTCTTGGACCTCTCCGATGCCTTTGATACAGTTGATCACCCCCTCCTCAAAAAAAAACTCAATTTGCTTGGTATCCATGGCTGTGCTCTCCGTTGGTTCGAATCTTACCTTTCTCACCACACTTTCAGTGTCAATTACAACTCCACTTCCTCCTCTCCAACCCCTCTTACCGTTGGGGTCCCCCAAGGTTCTGTCCTCGAACCTCTACCATTCTCGATCTACACATCCTCCCTGGGTCACCTAAAAAGCCACCCATGGCTTCCACTACCATTTATATGCAGATGACACCCAAATCTATCTCTCTACCCCTCAGCTCACCCCATCAGTCTCCTCACACATCACTGATTTACTAACAGACATATCAGCCTGGATGTCACACCACTTCCTTAAACTCAATCTATCGAAAACCGAGCTCATAATATTTCTTCTCCCACGTGCCCCTTCCCCTGACTTCTCTGTCAAGATCAATGGCACAACTATCAGTCCGTCCCCACATGCCAGGGTGCTAGGGGTAACCCTAGACTCTGAGCTGTCCTTTCAGGCCCACATCCAATCCCTGTCAAAATCATGCCACCGCCGCCTTAGCCTCCGCAACATCTCTAGAATACGCCCCTTTTTAACCAATGACACCACCAAGCTTCTAATTCACTCCCTGGTTATCTCTCGCCTCAACTACTGCAACTCACTCATTGGATTACCTTTACATACACTATCCCTCCTTCAGTTCATTATGAATGCTGCTGCAAGACTCATCCACCTTACCAACCGTTCAGTGTCCTCCACCCCACTCTGCCAATCCCTGCACTGGCTTCCACTCACCCAACAAATAAAATTCAAAGTACTAACAATAATTTACAAAGCTGTCTACAACTCTGCCCCCAGCTACATCACTTACCTAGTCTCAAAATGCCAACCAAGCCGCTCTCTTCGATCCTCCCAAGACCTCCTGCTCTCTAGCTCCCTTGTCACCTCCTCCCATGCTCGCCTACAGGATTTCTCCAGAGCTTCTCCCATCCTTTGGAACTCCCAACCCCAATCTGTCCAACTGTCCCCTAATCTATGTATCTTTAGACGATCCCTGAAAACCCTTCTCTTTAAAGAAGCTTATCCTGCTTCTAACTAATACACTGTTTAACTTTCTCCATCAGCTCATCCCCCACAGCTATTACCTTTTGTATGAATTGACCCTCCCTCCTAGATTGTAAGCTCTAACGAGTAGGGCCCTCTGATTCCTCTTGTACCAAATTGTAATGTAACTGTAATGTCTGCCTTCATTTTGTTAAGTGCTGCGCAAACTGTTGGCACTATATAAATCCTGTAAAATAATAATATAATAATAATAATATTTCTGAAAGCATTCTTAAGTTACAGCATTTTTTCACACATGCCTAAAACTTTTGCGCAGTACTGTACATTAAATTGTTACTTGCAAAATTATAATCCTAATTAAAAATTCAGAGGCATAATACACTTCTTGAAAAGGCTTCGAGGAAGGAGTAAGAGGCTAGCCCACAAACATAGAATACAAAACTGCTTTCCTACTACAAACAATAAGGTAATGATCCAAAAACAAAAAATTTTGGAAAATACAACATCATTTCATGCCTTACCTGAAATAATAAAATATTTGTTAACTGTTGCAGAATATTTATCATGTATTTTATATGCAGGTACACAGATGGGAAACACCTGGTTCGCAAAAGAGTCATTACACAAATGCCTCTGTAATTTTCTTACAGACTTTTACAATTGGTAAGTATTCCTTACAGCTATAAATTATGTAAAATGAAAGGGTAGTCTTGTTTCCCTATTTGTATGTTTATTTCGTACAGCTTACTAAAGTGTCTGGTATTCAACTTTCTAAATATTTAGTTAGCTTAATAATCTGTTTAGAGTAATACCTTGTAAACCATGGTCGGAGAAAGGCAGTTGTATACCAAGTCTTTTTACTCAACAAAGACATTCTTTTACACTCTATGCTGTAATATAAAAAAAAAAACAACTTAAATGACTTATAATGATTTAATGTTTAGAGCATGTATCATTTATATTTATATGGGACCAGATGCTGGAAAAGTTTTAAAATGTTTAAAAATGAAATGTCAAGTAACTCATTTCAAATAGCAAACTAGAAATATACCTTAAGGTTTTGGATTTGTAATGAGTGTGAATGTGATTTACAGTTTATGATGCTCATAGGAAATAAATAGCCCTTTACAAGACATGTTAGATTTATATGAAATTGAAATGTTTATTTAATAGTGATTAGCATAACTTATTTTATAAATGTATTTGATCAATCATGACATGCCTGTGATTTTATGGGATAAAGATGTTTTAAATGTAGGAATTGGAGCACTTTGAATTAATATCAAAATTGTACAAATGATGTAAAAATGATAGCCAAAACATTGTTTTCGTTTTGTATAAATTAGTAGAGGATTTTAATCTGTAAGGGTTTTTATTACTGTCTTTTTTCCCCACTAGGGAGATTTATCCTATTAATTTGTCTTGGTGAACATTTTTTACTGAAACAGAAAGTGATGGGAAATTCAAAGTAAGGAAGGGAGAGGAAATCCTCCATGTGGACATCTGTTCCAATGACAACTCTCTAAGAAGGATATTACCTTCACTTTGTAGAGATTTATTTTTTCTTCCTGTTGTGTCTCTCTAAACAAGAAGTGAAGGGAATCCCCCCCAGTGTAACAAAGACCATATGACTTCTCTATGTTCTCTTTCCTGTAATCCACATTGCTAAAATCCCCTGCTTTTGTGCCTGGGCATGGATTTCTATGCAGAGGTTTTACTAGGGTTTTCTACATCTTGAATAAAGTGATTGTAATAATGTATTTTATTCATCCAAAAATGGGACTGCCCCCATTTTACCTAATTATAACCTGTTTCCCCCCCATACAATGCACATTAGATTTTAGAAGAAAATGTCTCTTCTGGTAAAATACTATTACGAACTGAACAACGCTACACAACGCTAAATATTGATAGTTCATCCAATGAACCACTAAGCTTTTTAATGGACTAATATGTTGACAGTTTCCTTTTAAGGAATCATTGTTATAGATAAGCCCGACTTATCTACTGCCTTATCTTTGTCTGTTATTGCTTGGTTATAGTTATTCTTGAATAACTAATATAATAACCAAGAGCTGGTATCGATAAAGTGCATCTCTTGCTAAAACTTTTTTAGTTTTAGACAGTGCAGAGAAGGGTTAAAACTTCCACTACCTTGTTATTCCTGCTCATGTTGTTGCTGAAAAAATTCAACCTCTCTAGCTGTCCTAGTGACTTTTGTCACTGGGTGTCACGTACCTAGTGGCGAGTCTGGATTGCAGTGGGAGACCTCTCTTACGTCCCAGACTTGCGGCCCCTGGAGATGGGGACAGGGGGCGCAGAAGTCAGAGGAGGCACGAGTGTCTGGAAGGAACAGCAGCTGTAGGCGGGCCTCCGGACTAGACCAGCGAAGATAGGAACCAGCAGACAACAGGTGACAGGAACCAGCAGACAGCAGGTGACAGGAACCAGCAGACAACAGGTGACAGGAACCAGCAGACAGCAGGTGACAGGAACCAGCAGACAACAGGTGACAGGAACCAGCAGACAGCAGGTGACAGGAACCAGCAGACAACAGGAACTGGCAGGTATGCAGCGGACTACAGGAACCAGCAGACAACAGGAACTGGCAGGTATGCAGCGGACCACAGGAACCAGCAGACAGCAGGTGACAGGAACCAGCAGACAACAGGTGACAGGAACCAGCAGACAGCAGGTGACAGGAACCAGCAGACAACAGGTGACAGGAACCAGCAGACAGCAGGTGACAGGAACCAGCAGACAACAGGAACTGGCAGGTATGCAGCGGACTACAGGAACCAGCAGACAACAGGAACTGGCAGGTATGCAGCGGACCACAGGAACCAGCAGACAGCAGGTGACAGGAACCAGCAGACAACAGGAACTGGCAGGTATGCAGCGGACTACAGGAACCAGCAGACAACAGGAACTGGCCGGTATGCAGCAGACTACAGGACAGGTGCACAGGTAGGTCAGACAAGCCGGGTTTGGTAACAGAGGACACACTGCGGATAAGCCAGGGATAAGCCAGAGAATAGTCGTGGGTAAGCCGGGATCGGGGCAGGCAGGAAGCAGAGCAGGTAGGTAGACAAGCCGGGTCACTGGTGCAGATACAGAGAAGTACAGGATTAACACACGGAACGCTGTAGATCAGGCAGCAAGGATTGCATGGAGATGGCTGGTTTAAATAGCCCGCCTGGCGCCAGTAACCGTGCGCGCGCCCGTCCGAGACCGCGCGCGCGCACCCGTTCGATTCCGCGCATGCGCAGTAGCCCGCGCACCCGTTCGAGCCCGCACACGCAATCGCAGCGGTGGAGAACCACTAGGCCCAGCAGAGCTTTCCTTACATTGCCCCCCCCCAAGGGGCAGCCTCCGGATGCCCAACTGGGAACACTTCTCTGGGTGAGCTTTCTTGAAGGCTTGGATCAAATGCTCGGTATGCAAGTTGGTTTCAGGTTCCCAGGAATTCTCTTCAGAACCGTACCCCTTCCACTTGATGAGGTATTGTATCTGGTTATTTCTCTTTCGACAGTCCACAATTGTCTCCACCTCGAATTCCTCTTCCCCATTGACCATTATCGGGGCTGGGGGATCCGTAGATCGCCCAGGGAAAGAATTGGGGACTGCTGGCTTCAGGAGTGAAACATGGAAGACCGGGTGTACCCGAAGTGACTCTGGCAATTCCAGCTCGTATGCTACCTCGTTGATTTTCCGCTTCACAGCGAAGGGGCCCAAGAATTTGGGGCCTAACTTCCTGGAAGGACAAGTAAGTCGGAGATTCACTGTGGACAGCCATACTTTGTCTCCAGGCTCCAGGACCAATTGCCCCCGTCTGCCCCTGTCAAAGACCTCTTTATTAAGATTCTGTGCCCGAGTCATAGTTTCCTGCAACACTTTATTGTTGGTTGAAAAGAAGTCCACGGTCTCAAACACAGCAGGAACGGCACATTCTGGTACAGAATTTGGCAGGAATGATGGGTGGTAACCATAGTTGGCAAAGAACGGAGTCTGTTTGGTAGTGGAGTGGGTGGAGTTGTTGTAGGCGAATTCCGCCAATGGCAACAGAGAGAGCCAGTCCTGTTGAGAAAAGGATGAAAAGCAACGCAGATACTGCTCAAGAGTCTGGTTTGTTCTTTCTGTCTGCCCGTTCGTCTGTGGGTGGTAAGCAGAGGATAAAGATAGTTCAATGCCAAGGGAGTTGCAGAGGGCCCCTGTCCGAGATGATATTTGCTGGAATCCCGTGAAGTCTGACAATGCCTGCAATGAAGGCCTGAGCCGTCTCTGGTGCCGAAGGAGTCCCCTTCATGGGGATAAAGTGGGCCATTTTGGACAGCCGGTCCACTACCACAAAGATGGCCGTATGGCCTTCGGAGGGGGGAAGTTCCACAATGAAGTCCATGGTTATTAGCTTCCACGGCCTTTCCGGAGCAGGTAGGGGTTTGAGTAGCCCCCAAGATTTGGTCCTGCAGCTCTTGTTGCGAGTGCACACTGTACATGATTCCACATACCTTTGGCAGTCTTTTGCCAGTTGGGGCCACCAGAAAGTGCGCTGGACCAGGTCCGTGGTCTTGGCTATGCCGAAATGTCCGGCCAGTACATGGTCATGACATAGCCCAAGTATAGTGACCCGGAGACTTTCTGGAACGAAGATCTTACCACCGGACCAGAATAGGCCATCCTTGGCGGAGACTTCTGGCCTAGCAGGCGGCGGGTCCTCCCTGGACGCCTGCTTGATCCGGCTTAACAGATCTTCATGGAGAAGTAGGAAGTTCTCAGCGGTTAGGATGGTGTCAGGTGGATTGGGCTCCTTAGGATCGATGAACATCCGTGATAAGGCATCAGGTTTGGTGTTTTTGGAGCCCGGCCTGTAGGTAACATGAAAGGCGAACCGGGAGAAGAACAGTGCCCACCTGGCTTGTCGTGGCTTTAGTCTCTTGGCGGCCTTCAGATACTCCAGGTTCTTGTGGTCTGTATATATGAGAATCGGGTGGGCCGCCCCTTCCAACAGGTACCGCCATTCCTCCAATGCCGCCTTGATTGCCAACAGTTCTCGGTCGCCCACGTCGTAGTTCCGCTCAGGAGGCGTCAACTTACGGGAGAAGAACCCAACGGGGAACAGGAGGGCCTTGGGGCCTTGTCTCTGGGATAGTATCGCCCGACTGCGATTTCCGATGCGTCCACCTCCAAGACAAATGGGAGAGCCGGGTCGGGGTGCTTTAGGATGGAGGCGGAAGTAAAGAGTTTCTTGAGGGCGACAAAGGCGGCCTGGGCCTCGGTTGTCCATTGGAACCGAACCCCTTGTCGGGTTAATTGTGTGATGGGGGAGATGATGGCCGAGAAACCTTTAATAAATTTTCGGTAAAAGTTAGAGAAACCCACAAACCGCTGTACCCCTTTTTTATCCACCGGTGCAGGCCAGTCTAGAATAGCGGAGATCTTCTGGGGGTCCATCTTAATGCCTTCGATGGAGATGATGAGTCCCAGGA
Source organism: Lithobates sylvaticus (assembly GCA_028564925.1). Taxonomy (NCBI): domain Eukaryota; kingdom Metazoa; phylum Chordata; class Amphibia; order Anura; family Ranidae; genus Lithobates; species Lithobates sylvaticus. The sequence goes on from CM053027.1 coordinate 150,471,673, forward strand.
ACTGTATGCTCTGTTGTTCAAACTCGCACTTCTCGGGTTTAGCATACAGACCATGTTGCCGCAGTCGCCCCAACACGCATCTGACGTGTTGTTGGTGACTGTCCAGGGAAGAAGAAAAGATTAAGATGTCATCTAAGTAGATGATTACAAACAGGTCTAAGTAGTCTCGAAAAATGTCATTAATGAAATGTTGGAACGTGGCAGGGGCGTTACAGAGTCCGAAGGGCATCACAAGGTATTCAAAGTGCCCGAATCGTGTACGGAAGGCGGTCTTCCATTCATCGCCCTTTCGGATGCGTACCAGATTATATGCCCCGCGGAGGTCCAACTTGGTGAAGATGACCGCTGCCCCCAGCCTCTGGAACAACTCGGGGACTAACGGCAAGGGGTAACGATTTTTGATGGTCACCTTGTTCAATTCTCTGTAATCGACACATGGCCGAAGGGAATGATCCTTTTTCTCGACGAAGAAGATGCCGGCTCCGGCAGGTGACGTGGAGGAACGGATAAAGCCCTTTCGTAAGTTATCATCAATGTAGTCTTTAAGGGCGGAGAGCTCCAGCTCGGATAGTTGGAAGATCCTCCCAAAGGGAACTTCAGCTCCAGGGAGAAGCTCAATGGGACAATCGTAGACCCGATGAGGAGGAAGGGTCTCTGCCCCTTTTTTGCTGAAGACATCCAAAAAAGAGTGATAGGCCTTGGGGACCAGCTGATGGGTCTCGTTGTCCAAACACATCAAGGTAGTTGACTGAGCGTCGGTCCGTGGAAGGCAGTGTTGGGAGCAGTAAGGAGAGGAGAAGGTAATCTCCTTGGTGGACCAGTCAATGCAGGGGTTATGGGCGCGGAGCCAAGGCATGCCCAAAATGACCGGGAACAGTGGGGAAGAAATAATGTCCAGACTCAGTAACTCCTGATGGAGATGGTTTATGCATGCCGGCAGAGGTTGCGTTTCTAGGGTGACAGGCCCGGATCTAATGGCTGAACCATCGGCCAGGTGTATCTGTAGTCCCTGGGCCTTGTTCCGTAAGGGGATGCTATGGGCAGTAGCAAAGTCTGAGTCCATGAAGCAACTGCAGGCTCCAGAGTCAATAATGGCGGGGACCATAATGTTCTTTCCGGGGAGCTGTAACAAAATAGAGAGAGCAAGGTGAGAAGAGGCATCGGTAACGGCCATTATCTGGTCAACTGAAGGAGGGCGCCACTTACGGGTCTTGGCTGGACAGGATCGCACATAGTGCCCTGGCTCCCCGCAGTATAGACACAAATTGTCCCGACGGCGTCTCAGCCGTTCTTCAGGAGTGAGAGCAGGGCGAAGCACACCCAACTGCATGGGCTCAGTTCCTTCGGTGGAGGCAGAGGTTCGACCCGGCGGTGGACCCCTAGGAAAGTAGGGTACCTTTGGCAGCATCCAAGAGGGACGAGGTGGAACAGAGGCCCTCTCAGACCGTCGTTCGCGTAGGCGCCTGTCGATCTGTATAGCCTGGTTGATGAGCTCCTCAAGAGTTGGAGGAACCCCAACCCTAGCAAGTTCATCCTTGAGGGGATCTGACAACCCCAACCGAAACTGGTAGCGGAGGGCCGCATCATTCCAGCTGGTATCAGCACTCCATCTCCTGAATTCAGCAACATAGTCCTCGGCGGGCCTACGCCCTTGGAGTAGAGCATGGAGGGCAGTCTCAGCCGTGGCACAGAGTTGCGGGTCCTCATACATTCGGGCCATTTCATCAAAGAAGGTATTTAGATGAGCAAGTTCCGCGGCCTCCTGTTTAAGCAGACGGTGGGCCCAGAGTTGGGGGTCGTTCTGGAGCAGGGAGATCACAAAGCCCACTTTGGTGGACTCCAAAGAAAATGTTCGGGGCTGTAGTGCAAAAAACAGTTCACATGCACTGCGAAAAGTCCTGAACTTACTACGCTCACCGGAGAACCTCTCAGGTGTGGGTACTCGAGGTTCCGGGGGAAGCATCACGACGGTTGGTGGAGTAGGCTGGCTAGTGGTGAGGCCTGGGGATCCCTGAGTAAGGACATGTTTTTCAAGTCGGGTATAACCTTCCTGTAGGTTAGTGACCGCTTGTGCAAGGCCTGCTAGGTGTAGGCAGAGTTCTTCCATAGGAGAGGCTCCCTGCTCAGACTCGGTCATGGCTGCCTGATACTGTCACGTACCTAGTGGCGAGTCTGGATTGCAGTGGGAGACCTCTCTTACGTCCCAGACTTGCGGCCCCTGGAGATGGGGACAGGGGGCGCAGAAGTCAGAGGAGGCACGAGTGTCTGGAAGGAACAGCAGCTGTAGGCGGGCCTCCGGACTAGACCAGCGAAGATAGGAACCAGCAGACAACAGGTGACAGGAACCAGCAGACAGCAGGTGACAGGAACCAGCAGACAACAGGTGACAGGAACCAGCAGACAGCAGGTGACAGGAACCAGCAGACAACAGGTGACAGGAACCAGCAGACAGCAGGTGACAGGAACCAGCAGACAACAGGAACTGGCAGGTATGCAGCGGACTACAGGAACCAGCAGACAACAGGAACTGGCAGGTATGCAGCGGACCACAGGAACCAGCAGACAGCAGGTGACAGGAACCAGCAGACAACAGGTGACAGGAACCAGCAGACAGCAGGTGACAGGAACCAGCAGACAACAGGTGACAGGAACCAGCAGACAGCAGGTGACAGGAACCAGCAGACAACAGGAACTGGCAGGTATGCAGCGGACTACAGGAACCAGCAGACAACAGGAACTGGCAGGTATGCAGCGGACCACAGGAACCAGCAGACAGCAGGTGACAGGAACCAGCAGACAACAGGAACTGGCAGGTATGCAGCGGACTACAGGAACCAGCAGACAACAGGAACTGGCCGGTATGCAGCAGACTACAGGACAGGTGCACAGGTAGGTCAGACAAGCCGGGTTTGGTAACAGAGGACACACTGCGGATAAGCCAGGGATAAGCCAGAGAATAGTCGTGGGTAAGCCGGGATCGGGGCAGGCAGGAAGCAGAGCAGGTAGGTAGACAAGCCGGGTCACTGGTGCAGATACAGAGAAGTACAGGATTAACACACGGAACGCTGTAGATCAGGCAGCAAGGATTGCATGGAGATGGCTGGTTTAAATAGCCCGCCTGGCGCCAGTAACCGTGCGCGCGCCCGTCCGAGACCGCGCGCGCGCACCCGTTCGATTCCGCGCATGCGCAGTAGCCCGCGCACCCGTTCGAGCCCGCACACGCAATCGCAGCGGTGGAGAACCACTAGGCCCAGCAGAGCTTTCCTTACACTGGGACAGAACTGGGACAGAACTGGGACAGAACTTTAGGGAAAATTCACTGCAACAGGAGGTGAAGTGAAATCTTTTGTTGGGGAGACATATGTTTAGTAAGAGATTTTCGTTCACTTCTTATAGTGTCTCCAAGGAATAGAAATGAAAATCACCTCAATGGGAAAAAATTAGAGGACTCTGGTGTTAGGTTTCATTGGCCATCCACATTCGACCATACACTTCTGTTTATAAAATGTTAAAAATAATAACATCTCCATTAGAGTGTTAAAGCATGCAGCTCACCAGTATGTATTTGTATTGTGTCAGGAAACCAGATTATCTGGAAGAAGCTGACACAAATTTGGAAAATAGGAAGGGAGAATATGCAATTACAACCATACAAATCTATTAACATTTAGAACTGTAAGACTACTATATTCCTAAACTACCATACTGTCCATTGTAAACATAATAGCAGAAACTTCACCACAGACCCTTCTCCAATGGTTTTCACCTAAAACCACTTAATTGCACACTCATTGCATAGAGAGATAACCATTATGAAACTCATTAGAAGAAGCTCCTGGCTTTGAGTAGCCTGGCTTAGCACCATCATGGGGCCTACATTCATTCATTCATGTATTATAAATGGTTGTAAATAAAACTAACAAAGAGCTACACTTACATAGTTAGTAATGGAAGACAGATTTCTTCCTTGTCGTTGTTGTCTCCTCAAAAAAGACACACTCACAGGGCTTGGGCATTTCTTGTTGCTTGGCTATTGATTTACTGTATTTTAAATTATCAACATCTGTTCAGCATTCAGGGAGCTACAGTAACAGTCCTTTTAGTTACACAATATTATGTAAGATTTGGGGGAAAAAAGATCAAAACTAATCTCCGCTTTACTTTTTTCCATGACCCATGATATTGCAATCTAATGTTAACATTTTCCTTGAAGGAAAAACAGATCTTATATACAGTAATCAAGATCTTTTTTTATAGAGCATAAAATAAATGAGCATATAATCATTCAAGCCCATACAGAGAATCTATTTTTTATAAATTTGCATTCCAGATGCTGGAGGTATATTTTTAATACACAAAGAGATTATATATCAGAGATTTTCATACCGATTTTAGTGTTGATTGCTGTTGATACATTGCTGCTGATGCATTTGTTAGATGTGTAAACTTTCCCTTTTATTTGTTTAAACGTGTTCTCTTCCGCAGGGAAAAAAATAAAAAATAAGCCTATAATAACGCTGTGAAATTATACAGAATTTCAGCTAGTTTTCTGGTAAAAATTATGTTGCAAGAAAACCTTTAAAGGCTGGCATCATTTATTCTGAACTCCAGTCAAACTGCTAAGTCCTGATATACACAATCCTGTCAGACAGCAAGGCCAGGTTGGTGACATGAATGTTCCCTACTGCAACTAAGCAGTACAGCTAGGTATCCTCTATAACAGCCTGTGATTGGGCTGTGAAAGAGCAGTAGCACAGTAATGTGTTATTCTCTGTCCACTCTGCTTTTTTGTCTTGTAAGAATGTTCTTTGCCAATGCATATGCACTGCAGAATAACTAATTGGCTCCTAGCAGTGCCTCTTTTTCTCCCACAGAGTGGTTCTGCACCGGATGATACTAAATCCAAATCATGTACTTATACTAGCTGCTTTTCAAAATATATTTTTATATTACATCTGCTCTGGTGACAACCGTCTAAGAAGGGAATTCACTTTCCATCAATTTCCTTGACACGATCCAGGCAGCAAGGGAACACTGCCAGAGGTTGTAATCTTTCCTCACTCTATCCAAGACGAAAAAGAAGTTGAAGAAGTTGAAAAGCTGTAGCTCAGCTTTTTGGAAAATATCTAGTAGGAATGAACTCCTAGTTCGGTCTGAACCCATGCTAGGACCAAATTTTCAGAATCTGGTCAGGCAAGTAGGGTACCTACCAATAATAACTATTGTGCTCACATTGTTAGGTGCCTCAATATTGTGCAAAATAACTTCCCTCATGTTTATCATGTTTTACACCAGCATGAACCTTTCCCATGCTCCAAAACCTTACCAGACTTGTCCCTGCAATCCAGGGTAATGTGGATTCATTTCAGATCTCCCCCTCACACTCTGCTCACTCTGGTATTCTAAATTCAGTACTCTCCAAATATTTGGTTGTAATAGGACATGTAAGAAAATAAACAGGCCAATAATGCAGAAAAGCCCAACAACATTTATTAAGCCCAAAATGCTTACAATGGTAAATTAATGAAATGTGCCAAATAAAAAACGGCGGAATGTTCCTGATCACCACCAAACCAGTGCAGTGTTGCCTCTGACTTCCACCTGTACTGACCCTGGCCTGCTTATGTTTCTACCTGTTACATGGACTGATCCTTTGCCTGTTTGCTGACCATGTCTCTGCCTGTGGCCTGAAATGACCCATCTGCACTATGTTCCTGTGAGACACCGATCCCAGACATCCTCTATGGACAACTGCACTCCTGGAACCACTAGGATTCTTTCGTTGTTCCTTTCTTCAGCCTTCTGTACTTCCTGGTCAGTGAGCATGGCATTCCTTGGGGCATCCATGTACCAGCAGGCTAGGCTTGCTTGGGTTATAGGAAGTGGGACTGATATAGATGATGCTACACTAAGCTATATTCCCTGATTACTCGTATAGAGGCGACCATTACAGTACATGGTTTTGATACAACTGGTTGATTTGTGTGATACACAAGGTACAATGTCTGGTATATAATCAGTTCAAAACGTCTCACACATATGGTAATGCCATGCTCAAAAGGAATAGTATAATGTGATTTGGGGGTGTCATTCTAAGTATCCCCATGCTTTGTGTGAGAAATATCTTTTTAAATTGACAACTTTGTGTAAAAATTTTTTTTCATTTTCCTTCTGCATTTTCCCAAAAATGAAGTCTTTAAAAGACTCACCATGCCTCTTAAAAAATACCTTGGGGTGTTTGCTTTTCAAAATGTGGTAATTTTGTGGGTGTTTCCACTGTCCTGGTGCTCCAGGACCTCCAGAAATGTGATAGGTAGTCAGGAAATTGGATGCGTTATCTACCACCCTAGAACATCGAAAGGTGATCCTTGGAATTTGGGTCTCTTTGTGGCTAGGCTGTGAAAAGGTCTCATACGCGTGGGAACCCCATACTCAGGAGGCATAGCAGAATGTGTTTTTTGTGGGGTATTATTGTAAGTAAGTCCGTGCTGTGTTTTGAGAAATAATTTGTTAAATTATGACAACTTTGTGAAAACAAAAAATACATTTTAATTTGAATAAAATTACTGTGCCTCTTATTAAATACCATTGACTGTCTACTTTTCAAAAAGGGGTCATTTGGGGGGTATTTGTTCTGTTGTGGCATTTTGGGCCTTAAGAAATGAAATAAGCAGTCAAAGTTTGTAGACTCTATAATTTCACACAGATTAAATAGTATACAATGATTTGGGGGTTACCAAATAGATGCAGCAAAATGTATGAAGAAAATGTTATAATAATATACTGTATAATATATAAGATATAATATATCGCTCTCTAACAGCAACATGAACAGACATAAAAAATCTATTTCTTTAGTGGAGTAGGGGAAGACTAGACCCCCTGCCAGATTATTATGTCTTCCAGTGTCCCTGTTAAAGATTTTCCCTCACTGCCTCTCTGGTAAACCATTGTCACCAGGACAGGAAGTAAGGATAAATCTTTCTTACAAAGCTCCTGATAGCAGTAAAAAAAACAGACAGGAGTTCAAATCCTTTCCCATGGCTGAAGTTTTTTGATTTGACATACACTAAAGAGTGTCTTATCTCAATAACAAACATGGTATAGACAGAATTGCAGTTTGCCAGTCCCTACATTTTTTTTTTTTTCAGACTAAGTACATTTTATTCAAGTACTGACAAATACCTCCTGAACACCTGCGAACTGCTGCTCTACCACTTCTGAAAAGGGATCTAACACAGATTACTTTTCAGAGGGGTAGTAAACTTTCTGCCATTGTGAACAAGGCAGTAACATATTTATCTCCTCTAGAAATGCATTTTTTGAGGTCTGTAAAAATGGTGTAACCTATTGGAGTAAATATTAGATTAAAAAAAACATTAGAATGAACAATGCTTTCAGAGAGAACAAAGAGCTAAGGAACATTATATTTACTTAATCCCTACTATTATAATGCTAACTGTAGTTGACATACTTTTGGCTTGGTCCTCCAGTTTTATTAACTCAACCATTGTACTTATCATTTATGCATTAAATATAGCTATTTTTGAATTTATGAACTTGCCATTTGAATAATAGATCATTTATTGATTTACTTATTTATCGTTTTACTTTTATTCAGCAAAATTAAATTTTTGGATATATCCAATATGAATAAATAAAAGCAAAAATATAAGTACATTCAAATCAAATTACTTTTTAAATAATGATCAACTAAAGGAAAAAGGTAATGGTCAGCTGAGAGGGCAGCACCTTCATTCCTACTCTGCCTGTCATTGATTGGCTGTTCCCGATCATCGGGAAAGCCGATCAATGACATCAGACGTCAGCCCCGCCCCCTAATGTAAAAAAAAAAAACACACGTCACAGCCCATAACCCCTCCCCTCCCCCTAGTGGTTAACCCCTTCACTACAACTGTCATTTATACAGGAAACAATGCATTTAAATAGCATTGATTGCTGTATAAATGACAATGGTCCCAAAAATGTGCCAAAAATGTCCGATGTATCCGCCATAATGTCGCAGTCACAATAAAAATCGCTGATCGCCGCCATTACTAGTAAAAAAAAAAATATTAATAAAAATGCTATAAAACTATCCCCTATTTTGTAAACGCTATAACTTTTGCGCAAACCAATCAATAATCGCTAATTGCGATTTTTTTTACCAAAAATATGCAGAAGAATACGTATCGGCCTAAACTGAGGAAAAAAAAATGTTTTTTTATATATTTTTTGGGGATATTTATTGTAGCAAAAAATATTGCATTGTTTTCAAAATTGTCGCTCTATTTTTGTTTATAGCGCAAAAAATAAGAACCGCAGGGGCGATCAAATACCACCAAAAGAAAGCTCTATTTGTCGAAAAAAAAAGGACGCCAATTTTGTTTTGGAGCCACGTCGCACGACCGCGCAATTGTCAGTTAAAGCGACGCAGTGCCGAATCGCAAAAAGGGGCCTGGTCCTTTGGCTGCCAATTGGTTCGGGGCTGAAGTGGTTAAAGTTGATGGGACTACAGAAACTGTAAGGTGCAGCTGTCCCCATCACTCCAGATACTTGACTTATGTGTGAAACAATGTTGACCTAATAACCTCCTAATGTCTTTGTCTAGTAAAACTTCAAACATGTCTTCTACATTCAATCAGTACAACCAGACAGTGCTCTACATTACTGAACACTGCAAGTTTACTAACGTAATTTCCCATGTTTGGAATCACTCTACTGCTGTAACTAATATGCTAATCTATTAGTTAAACCTGTACTAAACAAAATGACTACAAGAATTTCCAGTGCAATAAGATTAAAGTCCACTACATTCAGAGAGGAGCACATTACTGGTAAGTGCCTCTTGCCACTAAGGGCAAAATAGGTGAAGAAGTGGCCCACTTTATTATTTTTGTTACCATAATTACTGGCACACCTATACATTTAATCAATTAAAGTAACCCCCCCCCCCCCCAAAAAAAAAAAAAATTGCAGATAAGCAGTCTTTAAATTTAGTGGTTACATTAGTTTTTTCCAGACTAAGTACAAAACAATGCTTCTTCATTCTGATGTAAATCCAAACTCCATAGCAATATTTACACTGGTCTGGGCCTGAAAAGGCAGCTCTCAAATACTTAGGCAGATTATAGTTGTTTGGTACTTATGGGTGTAATAAAAGAGCCAATGTGTTTTAAAAGCACAGTTGTTCTTTAAAAAAAAATGTAGGTTTAACCACTTGCCGACCAGCTCACGCAGATATACTGCCACAGGTCGGCTCTCCTGCGCGAACCAACGTACCTGTACGTCGGTCTGTGCAAGAAGGATATCAGTCGCACGTGCCCACCACGTGCAGCGGGAGCGTGGCCACGGGTCCAGCGGACTTGATGTCTGCTGGCGACCCACAATTGCGGTGAACAAGGCAATTCCCAGTTCTGCCAGATGACATGACAGAGATCTTCTGTTTCCAGTGATTGGGAACAGTGATCTCTGTCATGCTCCTGTAAGCCCATCCTCCATACAGTTAGAACACACCCAGGGAACACACTTAAGCCCTTGATCGCCCCCTAGTGTTAACCCCTTCCCAGCCAGTGTAATTTTTACATTGATCAGTGCATTTTTATAGCACTGATCAATGTAATAATGTTACTGGTCCCCAAAAAGTGTAATTTGGGGGTCAGTATTTTCAGCCGCAACGTCACAGTCCCGCTAAAAATCGCAGATCACCACCATTACCAGGAAAAACAATAAAAATAAAAGTTCCTAAATCTATCCCGTAGTTTGTAGACACAATGTCTTTTGCGCAAACCAATCAATATACGCCTTTTGCAAATTTTTTTTTACCAACAATATGTAGAAGAATATATATCGGCCTAAACTGATGAATAAATTCGTGTTTTTATATATTTTTTGAGGGATATGTATTATAGCAGAAAGTTTATTTTTTTTTCTAATTGTTGGTCTTTTTTTGTTTTTAGCACAAAAAATAAAAACCGCAGAGGTTATCAAATACCACCAAAAGAAAGCTCTATTAGTGTGTAAAAATCGACGTCAATTTTGTTCGGGTACAGCGTTGCTCAACAGCGCAATTGTCAGTTAAATTGGTGCAGTGCCGTATCGCAAAAAATGGCCTGGTCATTAAGGGGGCAAATCGTTCCAGGGCTGAAGTGGTTAATGTCTATCGTATCACTGAATTATGAAAATGAAGAGGCAAAATAAAATGATGTATGTGTTTTTCTAGCTTTTAAAATGATTTCACCATTAACTGATGCAAACTAGTACTTTTAGGCTATGCATGCCATACAGGCTACAGTCTGATTGTATAATCTCCGTTAGCTCCATTAGCACAACTATGTTTTGCAGAGGCCTGCTTGATTGGATAAGGAAAAAGAGGCCAGGTGCGCCAAACTAAGTGCAGTATCTAAAATCACTGTTTAATACATTTTTAAAACCAAAGCCAAATGGCTACTCACAAAAGCAGAGTGAATACAGGCATGTAAAAAAATTAATCCAAGTGGCAGGTACTTCAGCGGTCCAAATTGCTGTCCATTGCTGAGGAATTGGCTGGATGCAAAGGTACACCAGGTATGCTTGTGGGAAGGCTGGTAATGAGGCTGTGTAGCTTCTGAGTCAATCCAGAATGCCCAGAGGTACAGCGTGCAAGCGGCTACCAAAGTGGAAAGCATGACTTAAAAATGCTAAAGGGGAGGAGATAACGAATGGCCCTAAATAATATTATGCTGTGAGAACTGATATAGACTGATGAGAATACCTTGAATGCAATACTCTAATAAGAACAATGGAAATGAAAAGGAAAAACAGAAGTGAACATATGTACATATGTTAGACAATATGTGATATATATATATATATATATATATATATATATATATATATATATATATATCTATATATATATGTATATAATTATAAATATTTTATATATATATATATATATATATATATTATATATATATATATATATATATATATATATATATATATATAATAAATATATAAAAGTATAAATTAAATAATAAATAATAAATCATATATATTTGTCATATCATAAAAAATATATATATATAACAAAATATATATAAATATATATAAACCTCAATGACAAATTCATAAAACAATTATAAAAATATAATAAAAACAAAGACAAAGGTACCTTTTGGATATAAAATGACATAATGAGATCACAGGGATGAGCCGTAAAAAAGGGAGCGTCATCAGTAAGAGCAACATATGAACTAGATAGTCAAAGAACTATGGTATGGGGGAGCGTGCGTTTATATAAACGCACAAGGCTAAAAAATAAATAAGTTAACTATGGCTGTTACATTCGGACAGCATCAGAACATGATTTGTCTAAATGTATACTGTATATAGTGTATGCAGAAGTGCGTTTTGAAAAAACGCACATGACTAAATAATAGTATTTATTTAAATTTCTTCATTCAACCCATGAGGTGACAAACTATTTAACGTATATATGCAAAAAGTTTCTTGCTTACATAAAAGTGAGAACCTCTCAGCAGAAGAATGTTTGTCAGGTATGGATTCAATGACCCATACTTGCAAGTCTGAAATCTTACTGTGATGATGAGTGGTGAAATGGTGTACAACACTATATTTTGGATTATTAGTCTGCACGGGTCTGCGATGATCTCCAAATCTAGTGCGCAATGCCCTAATTGTTCTCCCAATATATAGAAGGCCACAAGGGCAAGATATACAGCACACTACATATGGGGTAGAACAATTGTAAAATGAGCTAAGGGTGAAAGTTTTACTATTAGTGGTAAAGGATTTTTTACCATGAGAAACATGTGAACACGTGAGACATAACGCTTTGTAACAACGGAACATACCTAAAAGAGGAATGAGCGTAAGTTGTCTAAGTTGATGATGTTTAACCTGAGACCTCATTTTGCTTGGAGCAATTTTGCTCCTTATGCTGGGAGCCCTTCTGTAATCAAATTTAGAAATATCAGGAATGGTGGTAGATAAGTGGGGATCTTGAGTCAAGATGGGCCAAAGTTTTTTAAAAATGCTCTCCATTTTCTTGTAATCAGCATGATACTGTGTAATATATCGCATGGACGGTTCTGAAGTGTGTTTAATGGAAGGGATTGGCAAATCCTCAGTTTGAAAAGATGCACAAGCTTCATCTATGAGGTAATGGGATAGCCTTTATCAAGAAACTTCTTTTTGAGTACTGAGCACTGGGAGGTATAGTCTTCCAACTTAGTACAATTACGTCTAAGACGATGAAATTGTCTCTTTGGGACATTGTTTACCCACCTAGGGTGATGGCAGCAAGAATAATGTAAGAATGAATTTCCCGCTGTCGGCTTAGTTTAGTTGTTAGCTTTGATGGTACTGTCTGAATGAGGAAGTTCCAGATCCAGAAAACATATGGAATTAGGGTCCATGACTGAAGTGAACTTCAGGCCAAAAGTATTGGTGTTACAGTAGGCTACAAAATCCTGAACTGAATTCACTGGTCCATCCCAAATAATAATAATATCGTCAATATAACGACCGTAGAAAACCAGGGGTGCAGAGTAGGGGTTGTCGACACCCACACACCTGGTCTCCCACAGCCCCATGGTTAGGTTGGCGTAGCTTGGGGCGAAATTCGCCCCCATGGCGGTCCCCTGTTTTTGTAAATAAAAATCACTGTCGAACGAAAAATAATTGTGCCCCAAACAAAACTGAGTAGCTAGGAGAAAAAATTCTACCTGTTGTGGATTGATACTGGAATCCTGATTAAGAAAATGTGCAACTGCTTGTACATGATGTGGTATCAACGTGTATAAGGAACACACGTCCAACGATACCCACAAATAAGATGGTTCCTAGGTGTAGGGGCGTAATTATTCAATCAAATGTGTGCCATTCCTTATATAGGAAGGGAGTGACTGGGCTAATGGCTGCAAAAAATGGTCTATGTATAATGAATAGCAGGTGGTACAGTAATGCTATCCATTGAAGCGACTATTGGACGACCAGGCAGGTTATTAGTATCTTTATGGATTTTGGGCAAATGATATATGTATAGAACTTGAAAAAATGTTTCTTAAAGAAGGCTGCCTCAGTTTTACTTAAAACACCAGCTGTCTGAGCTTGTGCTACTAGAATATTAGATTCCTCAATAAATTTGGGTAGAGGATCTTTGGTAAGTTTTTTATAGGTGGTCGGGTCAGAAAGGAGACGTCTTGCTTCCTTCAAATAATCGGCTGTATTCTGTAGAACTATACCACCTCCTTTATTTGCTTGTTTAATAATAATCAATGAGTTGGTACTGAGAGATTTAAGAGCAGATTGTTCCGAGGGGCTGAGGTTATTTTTAGAATAATGGGACCTGGAGGACTGGGATGAACAGAGGTCAGTGAGTTCTTTGTAGACTACTTGATAGAATGTGGACAAACAAGGTCCCTTGGACTGGGTGGGAGTGAAAATGTACTTTGGTCTGAATGAAGAATGTTGAAAGGGTAAAGCAGTTTGGGAGTATTGGGACCAGACAACCAAATCATCATCCTCGTCCGTATTCCAAAGATCACAAAGATCTTGGAGAGCTTGTTGCTCGATAGAATTATCTACCGAATAAGAGGAGTCCTCGGTAGAAGAAGCATCATTATGAGTGGTATTGTGGGCCTTCATATTAAAATGCCTTTTTAAGGTAAGATTCCGAATACATTTTTTCAGATCCTTAAATATAGTAAATGAGTTTGGGTGGGTAGTAGGGGCAAAATTCAAACCTCTAGATAGTAGTGAAAATTCTTGGTTCCTTAGTTTATTGAAATAGATTGAACTCAATTCTCAGAACACATGTTGGTTGCCATCAGTCATTGGCCAGAGGACCACACTGACGCTGCCAAATGGGGTAGACTTCTCCCTGAGACACTATGCCTCCTGCCAGACTCAGGGGGTGGTGTACCTCATGCAGTGTCAGTGTGGTTCATTTTATGTAGGCAAAACCAGACAGAAACTCTGTAAGAGAGTTGAAAAGCATATGCATGACATGAAGATTTGCAATCTGTATTTGCCTTTGGGGCGCCATATAGCCAAGAAACACAATTATAGATTGCCGAAAGTGAATTTCACTGTTCTTGATAGATTACACATTCCAATCAGAGGAGGAGATTGGAATAAGGTTCTTCTTCAACGGGAAATGCGTTGGATTAGAACCTTGAAGGCAACCACCCCACCAGGTTTAAATGAGGTGGAAAGTTTTAGACCATTCTTGGATGGCTATAGTTCAGGAAAAACTGACTAGATGGTCAGGTTTCCTTTATACAGTTACTGTACAACAATAATTCTCAATTTATATGACTCTCTTTTATTCATTTCTTCAGCTGCAGGTCCCTCATTTTTTAGGGGGGTTTCCCTTTGATACTCTCTGTCTCTCCTTTTAGTAACTTGCTGGGTTAGGTGAATGGTTCAGTTTTGGGGTTTCTTCTATCTGTCCATATTGGACAACATTTGTATAATGTATGTTTTGACTTTACAATTGTAAATGGTTTTGCCTCCGGGGGTTTTACTTACCGAGATATAAATATTGATGTTCCACATTTTTGCTCGGCAGGGGGTTCTCTTAGTGCCCTTCCACTATTCTCTACCTGGCATCTCAACCCCAAATAGACCCATAGTCTCCCTATCCCGTGATGAGGGGCATCGTGGGATCCTATTTCTTTTAGGGGGGCAGTTCCTTCATTCTCCATCTTTTATGGTTTGGAGGTCATTTAGGGTCCTTTGGGGTGGGGGCCATTCTGGGACTCAGGAATTATTTTCTGATCCCCGGATGTAAATCCCCTTTGTTGTCTTGCCAGTGGTTTTAGTCCTTACTGTTGCCTTTTTCTGGGGGATGGGGTGTTTCCGCCCACCAATGTGCCTGGGCCCCTATTATGCTTCGGGCCATTGGATTGGGGGGTTTCTTTTTTCCCCCCTCTCTTACCCCCTTGCAACAATAAACTCCCTCCCAGCTTAGATCCTCCTACCCCATATTATTACATCTGGGTGCGGAATAAATTCCGCCTTTGGGGATTTATGGGGGATCCCTTTTCCCAGTGGCTTCCCCCCTCTATGTTCCACTCTCTCTGTCCAGATTTGGGCAGAGGGGATGGCCTGTTTCTGGGGGGCATGCGCGGCCGCCTGCGCTCCGGGCGTTGTCTGCAATTCTGTCCCAGGCAGGTCACACTGCGCATGCGCACCTTCACGCTGGGCGCCTATGCCATAGACGGACCGTCTCTGGCTGGGTTCCCCACGTAGCGCATGCGCACATCGCGCAATGCGATTGTGCTGTATGGGGCAGGGACGTCCTATGACGTCTTGTGGACGGCGCCTTTTGTGATGCGGAAGGCGGCACGTACGCACGCATGCCGCCCATGTTAGCTGGGTCCCTTCCTTCCTATTTCCATCTGGAATAGGACACAGCCCAATGGGTGGGCCTGTATGTGATTACGCCGGACGCTCTTGCGTCTGACGCCATCCAATCATACCCACTGGGGCGGGACAGAGTTTCATTCCATCTATATAAGGACGCCAGAGATGGTATATGGCGTCATTCCGCTCCACAGCATTGTGCTGTGTGTATCACTCTCCACCCTAGGACTTTTTGAGGGTTTTCTCCTGGAATTTTTCCACCTTTGGACCCCTGGATCATGGACCCCAGGGTGAGTAATCTATATATGGGATAAATGTTTGGTATCTTGGGGGTTTTTTCCCAAGATTGCCACACTTTTTCTCCAATTTTATATCCAGGTTTAAAGATATTCCCTCCTTTCTCCATTGGTGGTTTTTAGGTCTTTATGCCATTAGATATATGGAACTTTTTCATTCGTACCGTCTTGTAGAGAGTATGGGAATGCGGCCTTTATCCTTTGCCAGCTTTTGGACGTCCTTTCTTCTCGGAAAGTGAATGGGAGGCAATGCTATATATGTGATGCAATATAGGACTATGTAAGTGTATTATTCATAGTATATTATTGATATATAGTGAATATTTGTTTATACTCCTATGCAATATATGATTCTCTACTCTATATCAAAATGGGGTGGGGAATTTTTTCTTTATATAATTGACATGTCTTGATATTCTGTAGATGGTGACTATAATTCCCTGAGGAAGATAGGCATATTTTCAGCCATTTGGAAACGCGTCGGAATTCTACACCTTCACCTACTTCAGATATGCATATCATCTTGTACCATTTGTCATACTGTTTTTAAAGAATTTTTTCCAATTTCTATATATGTTTTTGTATTTTGAAAATAAATTTATAAAATTATTCTATGTAGCCTATATGGTTTATCTTGTTGCCGGTATAGTCCCATCTTTTTGAGGTTCCTTAGTTTATAAGAGGACAGATCGTAATTTTTATAGTTTCCATAGTTTGTCTGGATGGAGTGGATCTGGACTTATGTTTCCCCCCTCTCCTGCCTCTTCTACGTGTTTTCTTTTTGT
Source organism: Lithobates sylvaticus (assembly GCA_028564925.1). Classification (NCBI taxonomy): domain Eukaryota; kingdom Metazoa; phylum Chordata; class Amphibia; order Anura; family Ranidae; genus Lithobates; species Lithobates sylvaticus. The sequence goes on from CM053027.1 coordinate 150,488,129, forward strand.
TGTGGTTATCATTGATACTGGGCTGGATTGGGGGGTCAGTACTAAAAAAGATTTAGGGATAGACGATGAAAGGTAATGGAACAAGTATCTAGAGGGGTATTTACAGATTGCATCTGGTCCTGGGTACTAGATAAAGATGCGAAACCCTGATTGTCGGAATCATCTATGGCCGTATTGGAAGTGGTTAAGTATGTATTAGCTGAGTAACTAGAGTTCCCTGAATAAACAGTAGGAGGCAATGGAGGTGGCGAAGATGTGGTGGGGATAGTAGCCAGAACAGGATGAATGTTGGCAGCCTTGGCCAGATGAATAGGGTTAGACTGAATGGATGATGCTTTAGGGGATATCCAGGTAGTATCAGACGCTGAATGACCACAGGTGGATGCATTTTTACTGGAATGGGGAAGCAATGAAGGGTGAAGAAGGGGGGGGGGTTGCTTGACTGGATAGGTGTTCTCTCACATTCCATAGTTTTGGTAAATCAAAAGTACGGTATATTCATACTGTGTGTAAAACTGACATTTCTATAGTTAACACAACCCTCCTCTTCTCCTTGTATGTAAAATGTATGTGTCTATGGTATAATTTTAATTGTCAGTAAATGTTTTGAACTGCAGCTGTAAAGGTCCCACTAGGGGTGGCCATGTAGATTTTCCCTGGAGGTGAATAATAAGCACTTTTAACGATGTATTGCAGAATTGATCATCTTCAGTTATAGTTGCATCTGTAGAAAACCTAGAGTTTTAGTATTATTTTACCAAAGGCTTTGTAAAACACAGGTGATGAGCATAACGTTTCTGAAATAATTTTCTTCATTTTCTGTAGTATGCCATTTCTTATATGTTAACTAGTCCAATGTGTTATTTTTATGAGCATTCACGTTCTTCATTTGACGCTGAAGGAACGCATTCTAGAACATTTAAACAAGATAAGATCACAGTTGACTGTAGAATGTAGTTCTGAAGAAATGTCAGTCCCTCCATGTAATCAAGGACATACAAGAGTGGAACCATCTTGGCTATGCACTAAACAACTCCCCAAACAACCCCCTTTGGAATAGCTGATTATAGGATAGTGCCATTTGTAAAATGCATTTTCCCACAGTAAAACAGTGAAAACAGATGTACCCTTCTATCCATGGACATCAGATCTTCACTATACACCAGAGAGATATGAAGCGGATAAGCAATTACATTCACATACTTAGCAGTTAGGCTCTGCAGAACGAAAATTGAACAACCATATTTAAAGTAGATCTAAATTGTAAATGGACAGCATTCACCCTTTGCTAAAGCACTGTGCCTAATGATTACAATGTGCTTTTCTTAACAATGAAGTTTTTGCTTTAAAAAAAAAAATTATAAACAGGCATAACAAACTCCAGCTTGAGCATTACATAAAACACTTTGCATACAGTGCAATACTAAGGGAATAATGCTGTATATAGTGGTGAATAGAGGGTAGGGAGGCTGAAGGCTGGCGTCAATGATGATACGTCGGTGGAGCACAAATCTCAGGCAGTAGCAGCATCCGAGTATGCTAAGTTGCTGGTGAGTAGAATTTTGTTATTGAAAAAAGGTGGTAGGGAGTATGCAGAGAGTGATGCTTAGTTGTGTTTTTTACTCCTATGTTACCAAGGGAAGTGAAGGTTGGAAAGCGGAAGAATGGAGTTTCCCAGATGCAGGGTACCCATGGCACAGCAAATTAAGTTAAATCTCCCCAATGGGACACAGGTGACAAGAAAAAACTGACAGAGGTTATAACCCTCTGTTACCCTCTGTCACACTATCCAAAATGAAAAAAACATTCAGCCTATTGTTCCATTTTGAGCAGAGAGTTTGTTGAATATTAGGGTGCAGGGGTTCCATGTTTTTTGTACTTTTCTAAGTGTTATGTAATCTGGTTGAAAAGAGCTTCAACAACTGAAGATTAGGGATGGGCAAATGGTTCGGCCTGAGCATAAGTTGGGGCCGAACTTTGGTTGTTTGGACGTTCGGCGAAGATTGAACAATATGCGGTGCTTGTGGCAAATTCGAAAGCCGTGGAACACCGTTAAAGTCTATAGGACATTAACATGAAAAACCAGTAGGAGTCCCCCCTAAAATCCAAGTAACCCACCTTTTACTTACACCTCCAGCAAATTTTAGAGGTAAAGGGGTAAATCAAATTGAGATTTCTGGAATTAATCATTTACTTGACAGTCTTTTATTGCAAATTATTTCGAAAGCGTGGGAGCTAAGAATTCAAGTGTTGGTGTGCTTGAGAATATTTAATTTATTTAATTAAAATTAAATATTTAATTTAATTTATTTAATTTATTACAGGTACTTATTTAGCACCGCCAATTTACACAGATACAGTATATTGTACATTCACATCAGTCCCTGCCCTCATGGAGATTCCAATCTACAATAATCTGTCCCTAAGGCCCCTTTCACACCGGGGCGTTTTTCATGCGGTGCAGCGCTAAAAATAGCGCCTGTTCACCGCATGAAAAAATCCGGCCCCTTTAACTCCAGTGTGAAAGTAGGCGGGCTTTCACACTGGAGCGGTGCGCTAGCAGGATGACCAAAAAAGTCCTGCTAGCAGCATCTTTGGAGCGGTATAGGAGCGGTGTGTTCACCGCTCCTATACCGCTCCTTCCCATTGATTAGAATGGGACACCGCGGTAAAACCGCGGCAATACCGCCGCAAAGCGCCGCTACGGCGGCGCTCTGCGGAGGTGTTTAACCCTTTTTCGGCCGCTCGCGGGGGTAAAACCGCACCGCGAGCGGCCAAATACCACGGTTAAAACAACGGTAAAGCAGCACTAACTATATCGCTGCTTTACCGTCACCGCGGCTCCCCGCCCCAGTGTGAAAGGGGCCTAACTCACATTCATACATACAATACACATACTAGGGCCAATTTAGACAAGAACCAATTAACTTACCAGCAGGTCTTTGGAGTGTGGGAGAAATTTGAAGTATCTGAGGAAACCCACACAGGCATAAGGAGAACATGCAAACTCCAGGCAGGTAGTGCCATGGTTAGAATTCAAACCAACAACCTTAGTGCTGCTAGGCAGAAGTGCTAACCAGTTAGCTACTGTGCTGCGCAATAATGGTGTATTTGGACGTAACAGTAGAACATTTTGGCTGGAAAACTGGACAATATGTCCTTGGAGAGGACAAGGAAGTCCCTCACATAAAAAGTATAGTAATGTAGGGTGATGTGGACCCCAATGTATTTTACAGATGTGGATTTCTAGAGGTAGGGGCATCATTGTTTCATATGTAGAATCATGGGCTCGGGCATACAGTAGTTAGAGGTAGGGCTTTAGTCTTTGATTTGTTGATTTTGTGACCTGATAAATGGTAGTAATGTCCAGTTCCTTATGGAGATTATCGGTTGTGTTAAAGCGGAGCTGCACCCGCACCAAAAATATTAAAAGTCAGCAGCTACAAATACTGCAGCTGCTGACTTTTAATAAATGGACACTTACCTGTTCCAGGTTCCAGCGGTGTCGGCAGAATGTGACGAGCGACGGTTCGTCTCTCAGCTGCCCCGCCGCCATCCTCTGTCAAGGAATCAGGAAGTGAAGACGCAACGTCTTCACTGCCCGGTTCCCTACTGCTCATGCGCGAGTCGCGCTGTGCGTCTCTATTGGTCCCCGCTGTGTCCTGGGAACTGTGTTTCCCAAGACACAACGGGGTATCCTCGGATATCCTCGGATATGGGCGGGGATGCTAGTCCCGGAAGTGGGTGCATATACCTGTATAATACAGGTATCTGCACCCCCCTCCCCCTTGAAAGGTGCCAATTGTGACACCGGAGGGGGGGGGAATCCGATAAGCGGAAGTTCCACTTTAGGGTGGAGCTCCGCTTTAAGGTCAACAAAATGTTGTCTGCAAAATGGGAGAGGTTCACCTTTTTTAAAATCCTTTTTATGGATATCAGTGTTGCTCATGTTCTCCAGCCTGTCACATCCTGTTTACATGCACATGTTCAGGATTAAGGTACACAGCGATTCTCTGAACTGGCTTCCTGATGTTACAATGATAGACTATGTCTGCACAATCTGTGTTGTCAGCACAGTCATTTGTAGTCTCAACAAGAGGCATCTATGACAGAATGATAATGCAAAAACAAAACTGGGGGACATTTAGATTACAACAGGAAGTGCTTAAAGCGTTACTAAACCCATAACAGTAAAACCAGTCTGTATATGCAGTAAAGCATGCTTGTTATACTCACTGTGGAACCTAAGGAGTTAATCCTCTGCATTGTGTATAAAAAACTGTTTGATCCTGTATTCTCTGATCCTCCCTTCCTTTCACTGTCCCCCCCCCCCCTCCTTCCCTAAACCTTCCGAGAGCAGGAATTTCAGCCAGAGAATGTGTATGTATATAATCGGCACTCTGTGGAGGAGGGGCGTATAAAGCAAGCAGAGAGACAGATATAAGCGCCTTAGAAGTGACAACACCGTTTAAAGACTGGGAAAATGCTATAGCTTGACAGTCAAGAACAGGAGAGAGGGTGGGAAAGGGAAAGGGAGAGAAAGGGGGAGATAAAGATAAAGACTTTGATCCACGTCTCAAGTTTCTGTTTTTTTTTCCTTTTTGTTTCCTGGGGTTGTCCTTTTTTCTGCTTTTTTTTTTTATTTTTATTTTTTTGGGTTATCCTCACTCTTGAAGAGAAGCGTACAGAATTACGGGTATATTATACCCTTCTTACAGCAAACAGTATACGAAGCAAAGTTTTAAAACACTGGGTAACGAAGAAGGCCCGTGCTAATTCCTTATTGCTCCATCACTCTATACCCTGATAGAGCCGGGACTCCATCAAACAACACACGTACACAAAACAAATAAAATATTTATGGTGTATAGGGGAGTATAAGGCAACGGGACATCTAAACGGGACTACTCTCCACCCCCCCCGGACTAACTTTGAGAGGGGACTACACGCCTCATGAAACAGGCGGGCCCCCCTAATTAGTAAACGGGGGTCGGACCTAATTACATAAGTCCAAATATAGAACAAACTTAAGGTACGCAATTTTCAGGGTAAAGAGCATAATATAAGGTTTAGGGGAGTATTCACCGTTCTACCCCATACCCTGCTCTCTTGCGCCCCCTTGACGACAAACAATAGGAGTATGCATGTAAGGATCCATAGGAAGCCGAAAACTGCCCCAGAGCTCTGAAGAGTGAGAGGTAAAGCAGAAATAAAGAGAATTAAAGAGAATTAAATACCCGGGTAAAGAGAGAAATAGAAACCCTGATAAGCCCGGGTGATTAAGCATATCAGCAAAATCCTGCTACTTTCCCATACCCTTTGTAAGGTTAATTTTCAGGGAAACGGATCCGCAACCCGGACAATCTTCCTCCCGCGGACTACCCTTTTTCTAGGACTCCTTCCCATGCACTCCCATATTGGTAGTCGATACCAACAGAACACAGCTATTAAACCAGGGATATAACACAATTAAGAATATCCTAGGGGTTGCCGAAAAGGGAGGGTAGGGAAGGGGAGCTTGGGTAGAGGAGGAGAACAAGAGGGGCGAAGTGGGAAATCATGAGTAAAACCTCAACCAAAGCGCCTAAAAAAGGGGCTCTAAAAACACCGAAAGAAGACACGAGCACTATCCAACAATACTTAAAACAAGGAGGAATCCCAAAAACCCCGGAGACCACTCACCAGCCAAAGGCCATTATGGAGAAAAATAAAAGCACTTCTAGGAAAACGGAAGGGGCTCATGATCAATCTAAAGAAGATGACCTAAAGGCCATTATGGAGAAAAATAAAAGCACTTCTAGGAAAAACGGAAGGGGCTCATTGAAGATCAGCACCGGGGTGACCAACTCCCAACTAAAAGGGAAATGGAGGAAATGTTATTAAAAGTGGAAAATGTGATAAAAATGGAAATTGTAGCCCCATAATAGGGCTAGAAGAGGGGCAATTCCCGGCGATTGAAAGAGCTCATCGCATTGGCAGGATGGACCGCCGGGGGGGGGGGGTGCGGGGCGCGGGGGGGAGCGAAAACTAGAAATTAGATGAGATATTAAACACTCCTTCATCCACCTGGCCCACTAGATCCCGAGACCAACTGGGGAAAAGATAGTGGGAGGGGGCGGGGAAAGAACCCCACCTCACCTTAGCTGTTCCAAGGGACCCGAAGAAATGGGTCACCATCGGAATAGAGACCCGAGATGGGGTCAGGGAGGGGGAGGGGGAGGGAGGGGGGGGGGGGGAGGAGTGAGGGGGCGGGGGAGGAGGTTAGGAGGGAGGGAGAGGGTTCGAGGAGGGGGAGGAGGGAGGGAGGGGGGGAGGGGGTTAGGAGGGAGGGATGGGGTTCGAGGAGGGTGACTCTCATCGCTGCCCTATATTTAGGTAAATATAGAGTTAATTGAGTAATGACTCCCGATTTGAAATTCTTAACTTATAACGTCAAAGGATTGAACACTCCAAGTAAACGGCAAATAATTCTAGATGAGATAGGGAGATACGGGGCCAATGTGGTTTTTCTTCAAGAAACACATCTTGCCCACAACACAAATGTGAAACTTTTCTCAAGAACATACCCTACCTGGTATTACGCTGATACTTCTTCAAGCAGATCGAGAGGGGTGGCCATTGGCTTTTCAGGGGATATCCATTTTAAGCTGGAAGATAGAAGGGTAGACCCAGAGGGAAGGTATTTGTTTTTGAGGGGAACCCTATTTGGAACGACATATACGCTGGCCAATGTCTACGCGCCAAATACGAGCCCCATCAAATTTATGAAGGGGATACTGCGAAAGTTGGGGGTTTTTAGTAAGGGACATGTAATTCTTATGGGAGATTTTAATTTTATCATGGATCCCAGCTTAGATAGTACGTCCGGTGGCCAGGGGACAAAAAATGCACAGTTATCCTCGTTTAAAAACAAATTATATAATATGCAACTGATGGACGTATGGAGGGTCCAGCATCTCCAAACAAGGGATTATACTTTTTTCTCCCCTGTCCATGGGACGTACACTAGATTGGATTATATATTTGTAGAACACGGAATCTTAGATAGAGTGTTAAAAACAAAAATAGAGACAATTACGCTCTCCGACCACGCCCCTGCCTCCGTGACCCTTGCAGTCCCAGAATTTAAACCCCCATCAGGCGGGTGGAAATTAAATGAGGAGCTATTGCGAGACGGGGAAGTGGTGGAATGCGTAAAAAGAGAACTGGAAGGATTCTTCACTAACAACGATAATGGGGAAGTTAATGGAGCCAACCTCTGGGAGGCACACAAAGCATTCATTAGAGGGATCTTGATAGGGAAAGCCGCATGGTCTGAAAAAGAGAGGAGGAGGAAAGTGCAGGAATTGATGAATGACTTAAACAGCCTGGAACAAAAACATAAGGCAGCTTTGACCCATAATAGGGAATTATTTCAAGATCTAATAGCAAAAAGGGAGGAATTAAAAGACTGTATAGAACATGAAGCAAAACAGATTTACAACAGGACAATAAAAGAACGGTACATCTGGGTCAGGAGGATAGAGAGGCACTGGAACAGCCAATTTCGGAGGCGGAAATATTGCGGGCCCTGAAGAATTCCGCCACAGGGAAAAGTCCGGGCCCAGACGGTTTTTCCACCTTGTACTACAAAACCTTCAAGGAGATCTTGATCCCTAGACTTCAACAATATATGAATGGGCTGGGAATAGAATACGCTATGGGTGAAGCCTCTCTGTCAGCAACTATAACAGTTCTTCCTAAAGAAGGGAAAGATGGATCCAAGTGTTCTAATTACAGGCCTATCTCTCTGCTGAACGCAGACACTAAGCTGTATGCCAAAATCCTGGCTGAGAGAGTGAGAGGGCATCTTGAGGCATTGATCCATCCGGATCAAGTGGGCTTCGTCCCAGGGAGGGAAGGGAGGGACAATGGCGTCAGGACTCTATTGGCCCTCCAGAGGATGAGGGATTCAGGGACCCCCAGTCTGCTCTTGTCTATAGATGCAGAAAAAGCATTTGACAGAGTAGACTGGGGGTTCATGTTTAGTACCCTAGAGTACATGGGGTTTGGGCCGAGATTCATTAGTCGTATTAAAGCCCTTTATAGGAGCCCTAAGGCAAATATTAAAGTAAATGGAGTTCTTTCCGCACTGTTTGAAATGAGGAACGGGACGAGGCAAGGTTGCCCCCTATCCCCTCTTCTTTTCGTCCTGACATTAGAGCCCCTATTGTCATCGATAAGAAAAAACCCCGACATAGAGGGATGTAAAGTGGAGGGGGAGTCCCATAAATTGGCTGCCTTCGCAGACGACATTTTGTTTTATGTAAGTAACCCTCGGAAGACGATGCCCATTCTTTTGAAGACCCTCACAGCATACGGAGCCCTTTCAAACTTCCGGGTTAACCCCGCAAAATCTCATATACTTAATATTAACGTAAATAAAACCGAGCAGCAGATTCTAAAGAAAGAACATAAATTTGTTTGGAAGAAGCAAATAAAATATTTGGGTATAGACTTAGCCAACTCTACTGGAAAACTCTATAGAATCAACTACCTCCCCTTGCTAGATGAAGTGAAAAAAAAATGTAATGAATACACTAGCAGGCCCTTGTCCTGGATCGGACGAGTAAATACTGTTAAAATGATGATACTTCCTGTAATAACGTATAAGCTACAGATGCTCCCTCTCCCCTTACCCCAGCAATACCTTAGGAAGCTTAACTCAATACTGATGAATTTTGTATGGAAAAATAGGAAACATCGCACGTCGTTGAAACTTTTAAAACAGGGTAAGAATCAAGGGGGACTGGCGGTCCCCGATATAATTAGTTATTATCACGCAATTGCACTAACTAGAATCCCAGAGTGGGGGAAAATAAACTCAAGTAAAAGATGGGTACACTTAGAAAGGGCACTGAGTAAGGTTCACTTGGGAAGGATTATTTGGAACCCCCCGGGGTATAGAGCACTGGATGTTCACACACACATTATCACACGGCACACGTTTAAAATTTGGGACAAGGTATATAATCAGTTGAATGGTAATTATAACTCACCTTTATTAGCACTCAAGGAGAACGATTATTTCCCTCCTGGGAAAAAAGATATAGGAGGGAATTGGATAATTAAAGAGGAAACACAATTAGGGGACGTAATATTTGCGGGACAACCACTGGCACTAAATGAACTAAAAAAAAAAAGCGGATATATTTAAAATCGATGAGTGGCGGTACCTCCAGATATGCCAGTTCGTGAAAAAACTTCCACAACCAATCAGGTCACGCGGAGACCTGACGAAGATAGAGCAAATATGTACAGCAGAAAATACCAAAAAGTCTATAACAAAAATATATAAGTTGTTGATCGAGATGGACAGGCTGGTGGTCCCCCCATTCATCGAGAAATGGGAGAGAGAATTAGGGTCACAGATAAACACGGGGATGATCAAAAAAATAATGAAGCTCACACATAGCTCGTCAGTAGATATGCGAACAGCCGAAATGAACTACAAATGTTTAATTAGGTGGTATGCGACTCCCGACATAACAAGCAAATTTCAGGAAGGGAGATCCCCCAATTGTTGGAGGGGTTGTAACCTGAGAGGAAACATGGGGCATCTATGGTGGGAATGTCAGAAAATACAAAAATACTGGGAGAGGGTCCTGAGTTACATCAAAGAAATCACCCAAATAGAAGTAAAAAAAAATCCATGGGTGGTTTTGATGCACGCTACAGATGAGGGAGTAAGGCAATACAGGAGCACACTGGTCCCACATCTGCTTAATGCCGCAAAAAGATTAATCCCAAGGAAGTGGCAAGAACAGGAAAGCCCCTCTATAGGGGAATGGATAGATGAAGTGGAGGCGACTTATAGGCTGGAATGCTTGAAAGAGAATCTTGAGGAAGACACCCAACCAAAGGGGAAGTGGGAATGTTGGGAAAAATTTAAAAGAACCTGGAGTTACGCGGAGTTGTTACAGATTTAACGAGATCCAATCAATTAGTAAAGAAAAATAACACATTAAAAAAAAAAAAAAAAAAAGAGAGGGCAGCGATGGGAGTTAGGGATTGGGGGGGGGGAAGGGGGGGGGAAATGGGGAATTGAAAGGAAGGGGAATAAATGAGAGGGGAGGATCTTGGGGTTTCCCACCCCAGCCCACGAGTGGAACAGGGGGCCTGTTTTTAAAAAAATGCAACAAGAGTTTTTGAATAAAAATTAAGTAGGATTAAGAGAATGTTAAGAGATCTAAAAAGATTAAGCCCCTATGATGACAAGACTAGATGGGACAGAGGTGAAGACCTCATTGACATAGTCCTACTTCAAAGGTTCTTCTGAGGGGAAAAAAAAAAAAGAAAACTCCTCCTACAAGCTTTAACTAGACTGCTATATACTGCTGATGAGAAAGGGTATTTAGCAGTTTATATTTACTAAAATTGTTGCATTTCCATGTTCTGTGTACTGTGGGAAACCAGTTAAAGTAAATACAGGCTCCTTCATGGCAGGAGAACCGGGTATTAATTAATGAATGTTAAATATAAAAAAAGGCCAACCAATTTACGTAAAAAAGGTATTTCTTATATTAGTAGTTGCCAGTGGTCAAACCTCCTATAGACTACAGAATGAAAACTTCTCACCAGAGATCTAGGCTCTAATGCTCACTCCTATGAAGTTAAACACAGCATCTGCAATGTTCTCTACAGTCAGAAATGCAAAGATAAATATTTAAGAAGAGTGATATTTCTGTCTAATGGCTGACCAGAAAACCCAGATCAGATGTAGAGAGGTAAGAATCTACCAGGAAGATAAATAATAAGTTTTGAATGGCCTCCATTCAGTAATTAAAGCGTATCTAAAATAAATATTTTTTTGACTTGTGGTGGAATTTAAAAGCATTCCAACTCCAGTCAACTCCTAATACCCCCCTTCTACTTCCCCAAACCAGTGAGTTCAGGGGTCTATTGGTTCATTATCCATGTCATGAACATGATATTTAGGCTAAGACAAAGGAGTTAGTTTCCACTGTAAAAGCCTTCTATGAGAACTAGTTTATTGCTGTCCCTGTCCTCACTGGGAGATTCACCCTCTCTGTTTGACCTGATGACAACTGTCACTGCAAGGTGAGGGAAAATTGAACATTTTGAATTTTCACAAGAACAGGAATGTTTTAGTGACAACTGTCTTAAAGCAGTAGTAAATACTGCTTTTGAACGTGTACCTACAGGTGAGCCTATAATAAGGCTTACCTGTAGGTATAGTGACTATCTCCTAAACTTGCGTTGTTTTTAAGATATTCACACAGAAATCAGCCTGTGACACTGAGTATGCTGTCAATTTAGATGACAGGTCGATGTCCGCTCCGCTGATGCAGAGACACAGCCCGCTGCTCTCTATGGGGCAGTCGAATGAAAACAGACTGCCTGTCCAGTTCCGTCAGATACCATCCAATCCGATCTGCTAGATGGATGGGGAATGGGATCATCCCTCTGTTTTTAGCAGACTGGATCGGATGCAGGTGGGTGTAAACAGACACCTGTACATTTACATCAGCCTCTCCATAGAGAATAATGGGTGGTCCGATTGGACCTGCCTGAAAAACGGACAGGCAGATCTGATCGGTGTGCTTGTGTGAAAGGGGCCTAAGGCCTTGTTCACACAGGGCATACACAGTGTACCTTTACAGAGATGCACGGGTGTTCCGTGCATCTCTGTGCAGGCCGTCCCATTGATGTAATTTAGAATGTAGCACCTACACGAAAAGAGCTGTTGCTCCCAATTTCACATTCATGTAGGTTCGCATGCATGTCGCTGAGCTCACACATAAATGGGACTGCCTGTACGGGGATGCACGGAACACCTGTGCATCCCTGTGCGTGTAAACATGGCGCCCCATGGCCATACACTTTATTATGACACATGTGAACAATGCTTTATTAGCAATTTAGCAGGAATTGTGTTAGTAATGTTGTGTTTATGTGCACTATTAATGATTTTAGTGTACTTTTAGCGAACATATCGTTTTGAAAAACATTTGTGCAAATATCGCGCTGCTAATGGTTTTTTAACCACTTTCAGACCGGACCAATTTGCAGCCAAAGGACCAGGCCCCTTTTTGCGATTCGGCACTGCGTCGCTTTAACTGACAATTGCGCGGTCGTGCAACATGGCTCCCAAACGAAATTGACGTCCTTTTTTCCCCACAAATAGAGCTTTCTTTTGGTGGTATTTGATCGCCCCTACGGTTTTTATTTTTTGCGCTATAAACAAAAATAGAGTGACAATTTTGAAAAAAATGCATTATTTTTTACATTTTGCTATAATAAATATCCCCAAAAAATATATAAAAAAAACATATTTTTTCCTCAGTTTAGGCCGATACGTATTCTTCTAAATATTTTTGGTAAAAAAACGCAATAAGGGATTATTGATCGGTTTGCGCAGAAGTTATAGCGTTTACAAGATAGGGGATAGTTTTATAGCATTTTTATTAATAATTTTTTTTTATTAGTAATGGCGGCGATCTGCGATTTTTTTTGTGACTGCGACATTATGGGGACACATCGGACATTTTTGACACATTTTTGGGACCATTGTCATTTATACAGCAATCAATGCTATTTAAATGCATTGATTCCTGTATAAATGACACTGGCAGTGAAGGGGTTAACCACAAGGGGGCAGTGTAAGGGTTAAGTATGCCTAGGGGTGTGTTTCTTACTGTGGGGGGGGCGTGGCTGTCAGCTAGTGAATGCTGATCTCTGCTCCAATCACAGGGAGCAGAGATCGGCGTCACTAGTTGCTAGGCAGAACGGGGAGATGCTGTTTATCTCGGCATCTCCCCGTTCAGCCTTCCCGTGAGACGATCGCGGGTGTCCCCGCGGCGATCGAGCCCGCGGGGACCGCGACCGGACTCACGGGGGTCCCGACCGACGCGGGAGCGCGCCGCTCCCGGCGCGCTCCAGGCGCGCTCCCGTTGGCACGGACAGGCTAAAGGAGGGACTTATATATACGCCCTCCTGCCTGTACGTGCCATTCTGCCGACGTATATCATCGTGCGCCGGTCGGCAAGTGGTTAATGTATTTTTTGCGAATATATTGGTTTGATAAACATTTGCGTGAATACCGCGGGGTCTAAAAAATCAGTAGCACCTTCTTTTTATTCTAGAGATCATATGCTTTCAGAAAACATATGGTTTTGGGGGTCTTTCACAAATTCTGAAAGTTGTAAGGGAAAAATAAAAACCTTCAGATTGTTAGAGAAATTTGGATATTTACATTTTTGCGTACGTTCGATTTTCACCATTTTCCAAAAAGGTGCAATGTAAAAATTCAACTTTTTTGTCATTTATTAACTCAATATAGGTTTAGCTTTTATATTTAGTAGGGATTTAGCAGGAATTTTGTAAAATTTGCTTAGTTTTTATCTGCTAATAATGGTTTTAGTGTATTTTGTGCGAATATATTGGTTTGAAAAACATTTGCACAAATAGTGCAGCGTCTAAAAAATCAGTAGCACCTTCTTTTTATTCTAGAGGTCAAATGCTTTCAGAAAATATATGTTTTTTTGAGAAATTTGGATATTTCCATTTTTGCGTACGTTCGTTTTTGGAAATCTAGAAAAATCTAGAAAAAGGTGCAATCTAAAAATTACAAATATTTGTTGTTTATTAACTCAATACAGGTTAAGCTTTTATATTAAGTAGGAGTTTTGTAAAATTTGCTGTGTATTTATCTGCTAATCATCATATTGTATTTGCGCAAATATCATGGGACCTTAGAAATCAGTAGCACCTTCTTTTTAATCTACTGGTCATGTGTTTTCATAAAATATATGGTTTGGGGGGTCTTTTACAAACTTTGAAAGCTATAAGTAAAAAATAAAAAAGCAAAGGAAAAATTGCAAAAATGGTCTGGCCACCTGAGTGTACAAAATGGAGCACAGGGCGTGGCAGCGAAAGGGTTAAAGAGGATTTCTCCCACTTTGAAGAGTTTTTCTTTCACTTCCTGTTGTGTCTCAACAACTTGACAGGAGTTGTACCCCATTATCCAAAATAAAGAAAAAGTTCTGGCTTTAGATTTTTTCTTTTAGTGCATGCAGGTATTTTTGAAAACTGTAATAGGTTTCAAGACTTAAATGGTACATTTAGATATTTATTCAGTGGTGAAAAAATTAACCCTAAAAACATTAAAAAAGAGTGTTTCCAAATCTCTGAAGGTTCCAAAATATTAACTGGCCTGTGGCTTTTTACCACACACTAGCAGAATATTCCCACCCACAGCTGTCGTTGTTACTATAGTTCGGTGCCAGATGTATGTATTTTCTGCTGCATCCAGAAGGGCAAAACAAGTACAAGCGTAAATTTCTGTACCTGCCGAATGAAAAAAAAATTCAATTCTGACAAACGACCCTGCTTGTTTTTATGTGTTAGATTGAACATTTGTTAAGTTGACACTACGCTCATGAAATAAATTAGCAGTTGTAATGCAACTGATTCCTATTTTTTATTTACCGGTAATTTTGTATGTATCTTCGAGTATTTATTGACAATAAAAGTACAGTGACAGAAGTGTGCTTATAAAAGGTTATCCTATATATAGGGAAAGAGTCAATAATTGCAAAAACGTAGATGTATTTTATTGGGAGTTTATGTGATAAACCAACAAAGTGAAAGGAAAATGATAAATTGTTTTCAACATGTGTTACAAATAAATATTTGAAAAGTGTGGCATGCATTTGTATTCAGCCCCCTTTACTCTGATACCCCTAACTAAGATTTAGTGGAACCAATTGCCTTCAGAAGTCACCTAATTAGGAAAAAGAGTCCACCTGTGTTTAATTTAATCTCAGTGTAAATACAGCTGTTCTGTGAAGCCCTCAGAGGTTTGTTCGAGAACCTTAGTGGACAAACAGCGTCATGAAGAACAAGGAACACACCAGACTGGTCAGGGATAAAGTTGTGGAGAAGTTTAAAGCAGGGTTAGGTTATAAAAAAATATCCTAAACTTTTAACATCTCATGGAGCACTGTTCAATCCATCATCCAAAAGGGGAAAGAGTATGGCACAACTGCAAACCTACCAAGACATAGCCGGCCACCTAATCTGACAGGCCAGGCAAGGAGAGCATTAATCAGAGAAGC
Organism: Lithobates sylvaticus; assembly: GCA_028564925.1. Classification (NCBI taxonomy): domain Eukaryota; kingdom Metazoa; phylum Chordata; class Amphibia; order Anura; family Ranidae; genus Lithobates; species Lithobates sylvaticus. The sequence continues at coordinate 150,503,248 of CM053027.1, forward strand.
AGCCAAGAGGCCCATGGTAACTCTGGAGGTGCTGCAGAGATCCACAGCTCAGGTGAGAGAATATGTCCACAGGACAACTATTAGCCATGAAATCCACAAATCTGGCCTTTATGGAAGAGTGGCAAGAAGAAAGCTATTGTTGAAAGAAAGCCATAAGAATTCCCGTTTGCAGTTTGTGAGAAGCCATGTTGGGGACACAGAAAACATGTGGAAGAAGGTGCTCTGGTAAGATGAGACCAAAATTGAACTTTTTGGATTAAAAGCAAAACGCTATGTGTGGCAGAAAACTAACATTGCACATCACCCTGAACAAACCATTCCCACTGTGAAACATGGTGGTGACAGCATCATGTTGTGGGGATGCTTTTCTTCAGCAGGGACAGGGAAGCTGCTCAGAGTTGATGGGAAGATGGATGGAGCCAAATAGAAGAAAACATGTTAGAGTCTGCAAGAGACTGGGGCGGAGTCTGCAAAAGACTTGAGACTGGGGTGGAGGTTCCCCTTTCAGGACAACGATTCTAAACCTACAGCTGGAGCTATGGTTTAGATCAGGGGTCTCAAAACTGCAGCCCGAGGGCCAGATGTGGCCCTTTGCTTGTCTTTATGCAGCCCTTGGGGCACAACTCCTTCCTGATATGAGGCACTATTCCTCTCACTGACACCAACAATGGGGCACTATATCTTCCACGATACCAATGATGGAATACTATTACTCCTACTAATAGGGGGAATACTCCTCCTATTGACCACCAACCCTGAGGCCATATTTATTCTCACTGATGCTGGGCCCGTGATATTTTCTGCCCTTGCTGGCCACAATCCGGCCCTCCTAAAGTCTGAAGGATAATAAAGTGGCTCTTTGTTTGAAAAGTTTGGAGACCCCTGGTTTAGATCAAAGCATATTCATGTGTTAGAATGGCCCAGTCAAAGTCCAAACCTAAATCCAATTGGAAATTAGTGGCAAGACATGAAATTGCTGTTCACAGACAAACCCCATCCAATCTGACCGAGCTTGAGCTATTTTGCAAAGAAGAATGGGCAAAAATCTCACTCTCTAGATGTGCAAAGCTGGTAGAGACATACCCAAAAAAGACTTGCAGCTGTAATTGCAGTGAAAGGTGGCTGTACAAGGTAATGATTTAGGAGGGCTGAATACAAATGCACAATAACATTTCATCCCAGAGGAAAGATGTTACCATCTTTGGAGTGGATGTAATCTAAAACTAGCTGCAGGACATCAGCAGCTGTGAGATGTAAAAATATTGAAGAAAAGGTCAAAACAGGTATTTCATTTAAAACGAAAGCATGGCCAAAACGTATAAAGTAAGTTAGCTCTAATGATGTGTGCCCCATCTTTGGCTCTTTTAAATGAACGCATAACACTCTGTGATTGGAGTAGTGCAGATGAACATGTAAGGGGCATGGGGTGACACTTCCTCCATGTTCCCATGTTGGGCGCCAAGTGTGGGTCACATAGGAGGTCTTCCCTGGGATGGGTTCTTCTGGGCTACCCTAGGCATCTGTAACAGGATCACTTTACTACACAAGGGGTACCTTTATTTCTGTGCTATTTTTATCAGTTCCCTGGGACAAGACTGAGGCCGCCTTGGGGTAATACTCAACCTTAAAGCAGGCCTCTGCTTTTAGAGATGAACGTATACCATGTACAATTGTACCATAACTTTTTTCCAGTTAACTATCGGGTCAGCTTGGCAATGTACACCTCCACCATAACTTGCATTTAGGAGGGACATGCTAAGCCTTGTCCACATCCACCTGTCCAGCATATCACCGCTACCTCACTCCCAGTAATGATATGGGGTCCCACTGTGCACCTTGCGCAGGCTCTGTGTGTACGCTTCCCTAACTCTTGCTCTTCTGTACCTGTGCAAAGGATGAGAACCTCTGCAGAGCTGATCTGCTCCTATTGCTATGGGAGATGGATCGCTCATGGAGAGAGTGTGGACAACAACTCCCTCACTGCAAGAGGATGTCTTACTCATCACAGGCACATGCTTCATGTCAGGCTGCGTGATAAAACCTCTGTTATCTCTGGTTACCACTTGTATCTTCACACTGTAATAACTCTCTTTGTACTGATGTCTTCATCCCTCAAAGTGCTTTAGTGACCTGAGCTGTAAAAATGTCAAAGCTTTAGTTGTAAAAGTGCAAAAAACATGCAAATACAATTTGAAGACAATTCCTAACCTTAATGGAAGGGTCACTATGTATTCTTTTAATGAAAAAGCTAACTTAAAATGATAAAAAGCCTTTAAAATTATTTTAACTTATAAAGCTTAAATGGAATTTAGTTAAAGGGTAACTCATCTGTACACAGATGCTGTATGGAATGCCCATGGGGAAACATAATTTCCTGTTTGTGTGATTGGATCACTGATTTTCCCAGAAGTGGGCACTAAGTTATAAATCAGACTTTGGGTATCCTTGCATCCTCTGCAACAAAAAAAAAATAGTTTTAGTGAAACTCTGTCGAAGGGTTTATTATTATACAGGATTTATATAGCGCCAACAGTTTATCATGTCTAAAGGGATTTAGAACCTGCCACCTTCCTCATTAGAACCCTGCAAATTTAGCAGCTGATTAATAACAAGGCCTAAAAAAAAAAAAAATTCTTGGTGACTTGGTTTTTAGACTTGTTGTTAGTGTTATTTGGTTTGCTGATTCAGAAAATTGCTGTCAAATTTCTGTAATTTCGTAGTCAGTTTTTGAAAAGATCTTGCTGATCAACATTTTTTCTGTTACCTAGTTTGTGTTTTTGAATGCAAGGTTGCAGGTATACAGAGAGTGTTTACATACTTCCAACTGTAATTTTACATTGGAAACATTGAATTCTAAAGTGTAAGTCATTAACTGTATTATAGTTATGATGTAGTTGTGTGTTAATTGATACTCATATTGTTTCATTTTTGCAGCTCAAGCACCCTAGATGTTATGGCTACTTTTTATGTGTTTCTTTCGTGCTACTATTAAATAAAATGCTACAGTAAAATATCCTGATTTTTGACAGGTGACCAGAGAGAAGAGTGGTATATGGTGTGTATGCTATATCTCAAAACAGAGATTTTTGGAATCAGTGGGTTAAATATATCCAGGTACAGGTCTATGGCAGGAGAGTGTAACGCTCCTGCTCCCCATTCCAGAATCCTGGTTTTGGTTGTGGCATGCTTTTTTGTCTGTCCACCTGCAAGGTGATTGATGTGGCCAGTCTCTGGGTAGAGACCAAACCTGATTTAAGCCAGCCAAGCCTGCAGTTTAATGCTTGTGGTATTGAATTTGTTACACATGCTCCAAGCTCTCTGTTTATCTGCCTTGCTCTGCTAGATTGGATTCCCTCGTTGAAGACCTTGAATCAGATATTGACTACTCTTTAAACTCTGCTTGCCTTTTGACTGCGGATTTGACCCTCACTCTTCTGTACCTTGCCTGCCTTATACCTGGACTCTCATTGAACCACTCCGCCTGTCTGCCAACCGCAAGTACCTGTTTGCTTTGCTCAGTTTGTGCCTGCCCTGGCCAGGCGCTAAAACATTGTGTATAAGTCCTGGGGGCAACCGTGTACCGGTAGGCCTGCTTGCCTTATGGGAAAGGGGGCTGCTATCGGTAGAAGCCAGCTATAGTGTCTGACCACCTGCATTAGGGGTAAGCATGACAGTCTAACATTCAAGGCACCAAAATGTGTGTTGGCCTGTCAAAAGTCACTCCAATTCACATTCACCTTGCACATAGACACAGACAAACAAACACATATTTCTTTGGAATAACAAAAGGTAGGAATCTGCAACAAGGTTTGTTAACATCCCTACAATGTACATTGATCGACCAGAGAGAAAAAAAATGTTTTTCTCAACAAAAGTGGAGTTACTCTTTTAGTTCTGCTTTAAAAAGCTAAAGATCAGCAACACATAATGTTTTAATATGCATTATAATGAACATCAAAATCCTTCTTCATCATTCATCCTCACAATTTTATCCCCCTAGAATTTACAGTTAATGAACAATGTCAAGGAGAAATAGAGAAAGAGTCTTGTACTCTGTTTCGATACTAAATAATGCAGAAAAGTTGTGGTTTAAATTATACCTTTCTTTGGCTAACTCAAGTTATTAAGGATGCAAGCTTTCCTGATCCCTTAAAACCCTTTGTCAGGCTTTAGTCAATCCCCAAGATGTCTAATAATCCTATTGAGGGACACAGCCTCTAGTTAACCCTTTCTTAAAAAAAACAGGCTATGCCAATCACCACATGCAAACACTGTATGAAATCTCTTCATAGGACAGTCCACCAAACAATTAATTTTGATTTTGGTTATAGGTAGGGTCTGCCATGTGAATCCAGTCACTGGGTTCCTATAAAGCTTGAATGAAAAGTAAGGTCTGTCCCTGCAACTGGACCATAAACCCCTTTGTGCCTAAGTGTAAAAGAAATCTTAATGCCTAAGCCAAATTTTTCAACTTTGACATGTGTTAGTAAAACCGTACATATCATCACAACTACTTTGTGCATCGAGGTGGACAGATTGGTCTTTCATTTGGTGGTAAATGGTAATAGATATCTCCTATTTTTTTTTTTCTTATCAAAGGAAAACTGGCCCAACATAGTAAAAAAAAAAAAAAATAATTTAGCTGCATATTTCTTGCTACTACTATAACCTATCACCAAAAAATAACCCAAAACAAGTTTTCATGCTCCTAACGATCGCAGCGATACCACATATGTATATGTTAGTTGTTGTATGTACCTGTAGTACAGCCAAGAAATAATAGTGCGCATTTTGATTTTTTTTAATCCTACCTAGAACACACTAATGCCGTGTACACACGGTCAGATTTTCTGATGGGAAATGTTGGATGTGAGCTTGTTGTCGGAAAGTCCGACCATGTGTATGCTCCATCGAACATTTGCTGTCGGACTTTCCACCAACAAATGTTTGATAGCAGGTTCTCAAATTTTCCGCCAACAAAACTTTGTTGTCGGAAAGTCCGATCGTGTATACACAAGTCTGTCGCACAAAATTTCACGCATGCTAGGAATCAAGCAGAAGGAGCCGCACTGGCTATTGAACTTGCTTTTTCTCTGTTCGTCGTATGTGTTGTACGTCACCACGTTCACACGTTCATAATTGTTGGCCAAAATTTGTGTGACATTTGTGTGATTTGTTTGAGCCAACAACCTTCGAACAAAAATCCAAAGTCCGATCGTGTGTACGCAGCATAACACTAATACTAATAAAAATAAATCCTGTCTTAAAAATACTGACCCTGACATTGACCATTGACCTTGATCTTTGACCCTGACCTTGATCCAAACGCTAACCCTGGCATTGACCTAGATCAAACCTTGATCTAGGTATTTTTTATTTTATTTTTTAATTGTTGTTATTATTAGTTTTTTTTCTACACACACTTTTTTTTCTATCTCTGCAAGGACAGAGAAAGATACAATGTATCTTTTTTGTCTATTCACAGAGACAGAAGACGGGGCAGGCTTCACAGTAACCGCTCACTGTGATAGCCAATCAGAGGCTATCATTGCGATCAGGTGACCCGGAATCGGACATTCCAGGTCCCGATCGTTAGAACGGGGCCCAGGGATCTCGGTGAGACCCCAGTCACTGTGCTGGGAAGTATGTAAATATGCAGCCCCACTGCAATAACCCCAGTGCAGTTTATGTGACCTCTGCGCCAAGGGTTTAAACTGGATGTTATCTTCCAACACAGGATGTTGTTAGTTCTCTTGTTGCATTTTTCATAAGGCCCCTTTCACACTGGGGCAGTTTTCAGGCGGTACAGCGCTAAAAATATTGAAAAAAAATATATGTGAAAAACACTGGAGCGGTGCGCTAGCAGGAAGGTAAAAAAAGTCCTGCTAGCAGCATCTTTGGAGCGGTATAGGAGCGGTGTATTCACCGCTCCTATACCGCTCCTTCCCATGATTTGAATGGGACACCGCGGTAATACCGCAGCAATACCGCCGCAAAGCGCCGCTACGGGGGGTAAAACCGCACCGCGAGCAGCCGAATCCCGCGGCTAAAATGACGGTAAAGCAGCCCTAAATATAGCGCTGCTTTACCGTCACCGCGGCTCCCGTCCCAGTGTGAAAGGGGCCTAATATTAAATATATTAAAAATCCAAAATATGCTCACAATGGCCCCAGGCGGTAAATAAACTTGGGAACGCAATCATGGAGGCAATACTGCCAGAGTCCCCAAGAGATATAAACCGGCAATATATGCTTAAAAACTCTAGCATCCACCAACATGGTGCACAGACCCTTTAACTTTTGTATAAATAAAACTTTATTTACATGATACATGATAGTAATGTGAATTTTGTCCTGACCTTCGCTATACAGTATCTGTAAAGAAATTCTGGATAACATTTTTCATTTATGAAATACTGTGTGTGTTTTTCAAACTCCAGAAAATTCCTTTTGCTAATATGACAGATAAATTCGTTTTTAAAGATGATGTCAATACAATTATTGGGCTTTTGTTTAGTTTTTTTGACACTTGTCATCCATTATCTATCATGTAACATACCCGCTTTACCTAGAAAAAAATGATAGCAAGGTAAAATACCTTAGATTTAGTAAGAATTGCTGGTTTGGAGGCCTCACATCTGTATATAGTTAATTTTTCGGTTTATTTGTTTGGATCATACGGGATCGGTGCAACGTATAGTACTAGTACTACAGCTGTAAGACTGCCAATAATTGATGTTTATATTTACTGCTGAAGCTGCAGCAGACCATTAAAAAGTCATGGCTTTGGTAAATAGTTGAAGAAATAAATCCCACCAGCGGAATTATAGTATTTACATTTAGTCGGAAGAGCTAGAAACTGTGTCAGTTAATGGACTGTGTTATGGCACAAGGTAAGTTCTCCCTTGTGAAAACTGGAAATGGCTTGTTCATATGTCTTTACGCTCGGGATTCTTCAGCTACTAAAACAGATTATCAAGTGAGAAGTAAATAGACTAATTCAATAAGCATAATATGATAAAAAGAAGAAATGAAACACTATAATCCTAAGTAATGATAAAGCTATTAGCTTTATTTAACAATAATGGAGCTATCATGCTAATGCACTCAGTAGCTAATCTCCAGGTAAATAACTAACTATACCATTGAACTATATACTCTATATATGATAGCTGCTCTACCTTCAAAAAGGATTTGTATTTCTGTCCAGCCTCTCCTGAGCTTGACACAGCCCTGACCAAACGGCTGGCTTTTCTCTGCTGCAATAAAGAAATAAAGCCTGGTCACCTCCCTGTAGCCAGCCTGTAACTGGACAGTAAAGAAGAAACCGCATAGTGGTGGATTTGACACTTATTTTTATTTTTTGTAAGTTCATTACAAGTTTCATCATATGGTTCAAATTTACTGCACGGATGTTAAATTAGATTCAACAAAAATTTCAAGAGTTAACTTAGACCTCATGCACACAGGGCATCTGAAAAAATGAGCTGCAGAGCTATTTACGATGTCAGGAAAAAGCGGCGTTAAAAACATGCTTTCAGCAGCAGTTTGCATTGGCGTCAATGCGCGTTTAGCCACGTTCAGCAGCGTTGGCATTTAGCAGCATTAGTGCTTAGCAGCAATTAAAAGAAAAACGCATTACTCTTCTATTTTCCATTACCAAATTTCCCACAATGCCAAATAAAATATGTTAAATAGCATGTGTCGGTGCCATTTTGGTTGGAGAGAGAGAGGGGGGGAAGCATTTGAGAGTAGCTGTGAGTTTTTTGGAGTTTCTTGGAGTTATTTTGAGTTTTTGATTATGGATCCCAATGTCCAGAAAATAAATGATCCTGCCGATTGTCTTGCGGAGAAGGAAACGGTTGTAGGAGAAGCAGCAGTCGTCATCGATTCTGGGCGCTTTCAATTGTATCCCAGGGTCTCTCTTTGGGGTACTATAACAACTTGTATGCCCAACTCTGCATGCATCTGGCCAAATTGCATAACTTCACACAGATGTCTGTGCCTGTCTTTGATGACCTGCTGGAGAGGCTCAGGCCAAGGCTGACAAGGATGGACACTTTGATGCAAAACAGTGTGTCTCTGGAGGAATGGCTGCATATATATATGGTTACGGTACGGATTAGGGTTAAGGTTTAGGACTTAGGGATGGGTTTAGGGTTAGGGTTAGGACTTAGGGTTGGGTTTAGGGTTAGGTTATGGGTTAGGGTTGGGGGTTTGGGTTAGGGGGAATCAGTTTGCTGAGTTTTTCATCTCACCAGATAGAGAAGTGTCATGCAAGATCAATACGTGTGAATTTTTTTTTTTGGATCTTTCCGTAATTAGCTCTGCTTTCTGTCTTGTTAAAAAATCTTTTTTCTTTGAATAATTAATTCCAAAAGTCTATTCTTATGATGGCTCTTGTTCCTCTATTGTTAAATGCATACATGCATATGTTTACCCCACGCAAAGGAAAGTGTGTCCTTTTCCTCTCTTACTTCTGTGTGAGATAATGCACATTACATAGAGATGTGCATATGTACTCTTTTACACTTACACAGAATATTTCACTAGTGCTGTAGTGCATCATACCGCAAAAAAAGAAAGAAAAAAATACAACACGGCAAAATATAATTTTAATCATTTCATTTTTAAATAAAAAAAGCCAGAATGGGGAGAATTAAAGCTGGTGATAAGTGGAGGATGAATGGGCTTGCGTGTAGGGATTGGGGACAGGGGAAAACAGATTCTGGATGTGAGTAGGTAGCTAGTAGACATGTGCAATTAGTTTCATAACAAATTGAAATTCGGCCGAATTTAGCATTTAAAAAAATAACGAATTTTAGCTAATACGAAAGAAATTATAGCGGATATAAAAAATGAATTTGACATGATTTGGTAATTCGTTAAAGAGCTAATGAAACAAAAAATCAACTCAAAGTAAATCTTATAGTCCAATCAGCTGATTAATTTTGTGCTTGAGGTTGGAATACTGGCAAAGTGCATTCCTGAGAACTGAGTGAGAAGGGTGTTGTATTGTATTTGAGCAGAGGAGAAGAGATATTGTCATTGTGTGTGTTAATAGAGACAATAAACAAACGATGAATCATTATCACGAATATATATATACATACATAAATATCAAATTTCAACTAATACAAAATAAATTATAGCGGATATATAAAAAATGAATTTTACCTGATTTGAGATTCAGTATAACGAATATCGACACAGAAACAACTAATTATCTGAAAACGAATTAACGTAACATAATGAATATAACAGAACGAAATTATGTATTTTACGAATGACAACGAAACTAAATGAAATTTTCCATTGTGCACAAGTCTAGTAGCTAGGGGCTGGCGTTCATGCCCAAAATCAGGGTGGTACGGGGGTCCTGGAAATGAGGGAGGTGTGGGATCGGGAAGGAAATAGATGGTGAGAAGGAAAGTCACGGGAGGAGTGGGGGGGTAAAAGGAGGTCTGGGACTGGGTAGAAGGGGGCTGGCATTGAGGAGGGGGCAGATATTGAGAGGGGGGTACCAGCGCTGCTGAAGTCCCAAGGCCTTTTGGGGGATCCTGAAAAGCATTGTATGGATTGCTTGGTGGTGGCCCACCACTTAATTTAGCATGTTGGTATTGCATTTCAATCGCATGCATGCGATCCATACAATGCTTCTACTGGTCTCCCCCAATGTCCTCCAGGATATGGTATAAAGTGCTGCAGAAGCAGGCGGGTGGGTTGCCTGGACCCTAGAAGGCATCCACACTGCGCCTCTCCTGCTGCACTTGCTGCAGCAGCGCTAGTACCCTGTCCTCGGTTTTAATACTAAAACGCCCCCCCCAGGCTGATTGCAGCTAAAGCCACGCACAATGCCATGGCCACACACACCACCACGTCCTTGGCTGCTTAATGCCACATCTGGGTCCCTGGATACCTGCCAAAAAAAATGTAACGTCTGAGATTGACATATAGACAGACAGACAGACAAACAGAGAGATAGACATACAGACAGACAGACAAAGAGATAGACAGACAGACATAACCAACAGACAGTTACCTGACGTGGAATCATCCATTGTCACACTTGCCACACTTGCTTGAGGGGGATGCGAGGCCAGTGCTATCTGTGGCACAGCTTGGTAAATCTTCTAACGGCAACAGCTCTTCCACTGCCTCCTCCAAATCCTCCCTTTCATCCATGATGTTGAATGTTGTCTTGAAGAGAATATAATATATAAAAATAGTTAAGCAATATCCCTGCCTAAAATTATTTTTAAACGGATGCAGAAAAATAGGGAATAAACATATTTTTAGCAGATAAACGATGGCTGCCGAGGTCTTTCAGACAGAACTAACATCAGCGGTGGAGGCCCATGCAGAGGCCCATGCAGAGCTATGGCATGTTTCTCATGGCCTGTATAATTAAAGGTTATGGATGGGCATCAGTTCAGTGCTGAAACCCAACCAGGAGCATTAGAGCAGTGCACAAAGGAAAATATATGAGAGTATATATACTCTCTATTGTTGTCTACCATAGCCTGATGGAGGAAAGCCAAATGGTTTTGATAGAGATGTGGCTTCTTTTGAGGAGCTGGTGCTCCACTTCTCATAGCCTTCTCCTCCTCTGTTAAAACCCTCCTTACGCAGTTGCATAGTGATTTCCAGTGTCGTTGGAAATTTTTGCCTAAAGAAAAGTGGAAAAGAAGGGTTAATATGCATTCTTAATTAACATTACACAACAAGCATACCATTCATTAAATAAAAATAAATCTACTGCCTAGCTAAAACAGTCCTAGTCCAGTGTCAGCGCAGAACTGATGTCAATCCATATTTTGGCCTTCCTTATCCTATCATTATAGAAGGCATGTGACAAATCCCACAGCTCTGCTTGGCCTCCACTTCAGATATGAGTTCTGACTGTGAGATCTCAGCAGCCATCTTCCCTGTTCTCTTCCTCTCCTCACACAACCACACAGCTGAGCAAAGGGCTCTTGGGTAATGTACAGACAGGAATTTCCTGGTTTTCTTGACATTACAGTGACCAATCTAATCAGCTTAAAAACGCTTGAAGCGGCTAAGCGTACATCGTAAATCCGAGTTTAGGTGCATTTAGACGCATCAGGCATTTTTACAGCCATAACACCGGTCCTCAGAACGAACCAGCCCTGGTTTTTTTTTGCAGCTTAACCACTTGCTTACTGGGCACTTAAACCCCCTTCCTGCCCAGACCAATTTTTAGCTTTCAGCGCTCTCACACTTTGAATGAAAATTCGGTCATGCTACACTGTACTCAAATTTTATCATTTTTTGTTTTTGCTAAACAAACAAAACAGGACAGAAATAAAAAAAAAACATATTTCATAGTTCTTTATAAAATTTTGAAAACGGGTAATTCTTCTCCTTCATTGATATTCGCTGATGAGGCTGCACTGATGGGCACTGATGGGCTGCACTGATGGGCACTGATGGGCTGCACTGATGGGCACTGATGGGCTGCACTGATAGGCACAGATAAGGCAACACCAATAGGCACAAATAGGGCAACACTGATAGGCACAGATAGGGTGACACTGATAGGCTCTGAAAACGTTTATGGCATTTAGAGCTCCTAAAAGCCTGTGTGTGCATAAGGCCATAGAATAACATGGAGAGGTGTTTTTAACCACTTGCCGCCCGTCCATTGTCAAATGACGTCGGCAAAGTGGTTGTAAAATCCTGACAGGACGTCATATGACGTCCTCAGGATTTTGAGCCGCTGCGCGCCCCCGGGGGCGCGCATCGCGGCGATCGTTGTTGCGGGGTGTCAGTCTGACACCCCGCAACTACGATCTTGGTAAAGAGTCTCCGACGGAGACTCTTTAGCACGTGATCAGCCGTGTCCAATCACGGCTGATCACAGTGTAAATAGGAAAAGCCGGTAATCGGCTTTTCCTCACTCGCGTCTGTCAGACGCGAGTAGAGGAGAGCCGATCGGCTGCTCCTCTGACAGGGGGGGTCTGTGCTGATCGATTATCAGCGCAGCCCCCCCGAGGATGCCCACACTGGACCACCAGGGACGCCACCAGACCACCAGTGATGCCCATCAAAAGGTATGCCATCCTAGACCACCAGGGATGACACACAGTGCCCCCAATGGATGCCAATCAGTGCCCACAATGGATGCCAATCAGTGCCCACAATGGGCATCACTGATTGGCATGCATTATTGTTTGGCACTGATTGGCATCCATCAGTAAAAAACAATGCCGCCTATCAGTGCCTATCCGTGCCACCTATCAGTGTCCATCCATGCCGCCTATCAGTGCCCATCCGTGCCGCCTATCAGTGCCCATCTGTGCCGCCTATCAGTGCCCATCTGTGCCTCCTATCAGTGCCCATCCGTGCCGCCTATCCGTGCCCATCCGTGCCGCCTATCCGTGCCAACCATCAGTGCCAATTTGTGCCACCCATCAGTGCCCATCCATGTCGCCCATCAGTGCCCACCTGTGTCGCCCATCAGTGCCCACTATCAGTGCCGCCTATCAGTGCCCATCAATGCCACCTCAGTGCCACTTCATCGGTGCCCATCGGTGCCGCCTTATCAGTGCCCATCAGTGCAGACCTATCAGTGCCCATCAGTGAAGGAGAAAACTTACTTATTTACAAAGTTTTGAAACTGAAACAAAAAGAAAACATTTTTTTTTTCAAAATTTTCTGTCTTTTTTTATTTGTTTAGCAAAAAATAAAAACCGCAGAGGTGATCAAATACCACCAAAAGAAAGCTCTATTTGTGGGGAAAAAAATGATAAAAATTTCATTTGGGTACAGTGTTGCATGACCGCGCAATTGTCATTCAAAGTGTGAGAGCGCTGAAAGCTCAAAATTGGTCTGGGCAGGAAGGTGTTTAAGTGCCCAGTATTGAAGTGGTTAAGCTGCAAAGAAAAAAAAAAAAAAAACGCCTGACGCTCTTAAAAGCAACTGTAAAAGGGCCCTGTGTGCATGAGGCCTTACTTAAAATTTTCAAATTCACATTTTAAACTACATTGAAGTCACTGTAGGTGTGCTCAGCAAATGCAAAAAGAAATCAAACACCAAAAAAGACTAAAAGAAAAGTGTGCAGTAAATATAACTTGGATGGTAAGATGGGAAATACGCAAATACTTTAAATTACAGGTTTGGGGGATACCTTAGTGTATTTCAACTTTTACAGCTGAATTGGGATAACACCTACTTTATATCTGTTACATTTCCCAATTCACATAGCATAACCAAAAAAATAATTGGGTGCACGAGAGCCAGCACAGTGATTTGTGTGTGTAAACACACAAATCCCTGTTCTGTCAGGGGAGAGGAGACATAAAAATTTTGAGCTGCTATTTCTGCTAAAACAGACCCAATGTGGCTTGATAAAAACTTGCTGCCACAACTAGGAGAAAGAAGTCTTTTTTGACAGTCATTAGTTAAATAGGTAAAGATATATTTTGGGTGCTAATGCTATCTTAAAGCAGATCCAGTTGAGAAAAGTAATTTCCACAGCCAAATATGTGCTGCCAAACCACTACCAGATCCTGAGCCAGCCATAAACCATTCACGGTACTCTTAACTCTTAACTGAATATAACCCCTCACCTTCTGTATTTTAGTCCCTTTTTCCACTAAGATAATAATGAGGCCAGGTATTGCTTTGCTTAAACTCTTTTAATAATAAATAAATTACGTTAATTAATTTGGCATTTCTGCAGGGTAACACCACAGGCAGTAACATCACATAGAACAGTAACATCTTTAAGGTAACATCACATAGAACAGTAACATCTTTAGGGTAACGTCACATAGAACAGTCTGGAACACTTGGTAAAAATTAGGAAATGGTATCCTGTCCACTTTACAAAACACTGTGTGGTTACCTAACACTTTACACACTTCATAGTTAGCTAGGCCGAAAAAAGACACAAGTCCATCCAGTTCAACCATAAAAATAAAAGAAATAATAAATAAAAATAAAATATAATATATCGTACAATCCAATAAACCCCATTCTATACCCACAGTTGATCCAGAGGAAGGCAAAAAAAACCCCCCAAAAGAGCATGCTCCAATCTGCTACAGCAGGGGAAAAAAAATCCCTTCCTGATCCCCCTAGAGGCAATCGGATTTTCCCTGGATCAACTTTACCTATAAATGTCAGTACCCAGTTATATTATGTACATTTAGGAAAGTATCCAGGCCTTTCTTAAAGCAATCTACTGAGTTAGCCAGAACCACCTCTGGAGGGAGTCTATTCCATATTTTCACAGCTCTTACTGTGAAGAAACCTTTCTGTATTTGGAGATGAAATCTCTTTTCCTCTAGACGTAAAGAGTGCCCCCTTGTCCTCTGTGTTGACCGTAAAGTGAATAACTCAACACCAAGTTCACTATATGGACCCCTTATATATTTGTACATGTTGATCATATCCCCCCTTATTCTCCTCTTCTCAAGAGTGAATAAATTCAGTTCCTCTAATCTTTCCTCATAGCTGAGCTCCTCCATGCCTCTTATTAGGGATGAGCCGAACACCCCCGGGTTCGGTTCGAACCAGAACCTTCGAACGGACCGAAAGTTCGCGCGAATTTTCGAACCCTATACGTTATAATGGACGCGAACGTTTGAAATCAAAAGTGCTAATTACAACGGCCAATATGCATGTTAATGTCATAAAACAGGTTTGGGGACCCGGGTCCTGCCCCAGGGGACATATATCAATGCAAAAAGAACTTTTAAAAACTAACGTTTTTTCGGGAGCAGTCATTTTAATGATGCATAAAGTGAAAAAAAAAAGTGAAATTTTCCTTTAAATATGGTACCTGGGGGGTGTCTAAAGTATGCCTGTGAAGTGGCATGTGTTTCCCGTGTTTAGAACTGTCCTTGCACAAAATGACATTTGTAAAGGAAAAAAAGAAGCCATTTAAAACCACTTGCGGCTTTAGGTTTGATCTTAAGTAGAATCTGAACAGGTACATTATGAAGTGTAGCTCCATCCCAAAAAAATCTATTTTTAAGCTTTTTGGAGAACATAGGGAGGGGTTATCACCCCTGTAACATTTGCTGTCTTTGCACATCTGTTCAGAACATGTCACCTCACTTTCCGTCCCAATGACAAATGTTTTTGGAAAAGTGGGGTTTTAATTGAAACAAGGATTGGTGATAAAGTATCAGTAGAGAGGAGATACCTTTTTCCCAAATTAAATCTAACAGGATAGAATTTCCCTTCCTAGGGGTAGATTTCCTCTCACTTCCTGTTTTCTCTTTCCATTTGCAAGTAGGAGTCGTTTGTAAGTTGGATGTTTGAAAGTAGGGGCCTGGCGTATATACTCTGCAGAAATTTGCCCTATTAGATGTTGGTGTAGCCACAAGACTGGTGGGCACAGGAATGGGCCCTGCTGTGAGTTAATAGATCAAGATTTGTAATTGCATGCACCTGTTGAACAGGGCAGAAAAATTGGGGGGGTGGTGGTGGTGGTGGTGGACGGTTTTGCCACAAGACTGTAAGCTCTCACAGTTACTCTTGGTGGGCGCAGGAATGGGCCCTGCTGTGAGTTATTAGATCAAGATTTGTAATTGCAAGCACCTGATGAACAGGGCAGAAAAATTGGGCCTTTGGCGGTGGTGGTGGACAGTGTTGCCACAAGACTGTAGGCCCTCATAGTTACTCTTGGGGGGCGCAGGAATGGGCCCTGCTGTGAGTTATTAGATCAAGATTTGTAATTGCAAGCACCTGATGAACAGGGCAGAAAAATTGGGCCTTTGGCGGTGGTGGTGGACGGTGTTGCCACAAGACTGCAGGCCCTCATAGTTACTCTTGGTGGGCGCAGGAATGGGCCCTGCTGTGAACTATTAGATCAAGATTTGTAATTACCCGCCCCTGTTAAACAGGGGCTGAAAAATTGTGCCTTAGGCACTGGTGCTGGTGCCACAACACTGCAACCCCTCACAGAGACTGTACTTGGAGCACAGCAGTCACACGTGTTGCGAAGCATTTTTTTAAAAAATTGTAAGTACACGCCCCTGTTAAACAGGGGCTGAAAAATTGTGCCTTAGGCACTGGTGCTGGTGCCACAACACTGCAACCCGGCCCTCACAGATACTGTACTTGGAGCACAGCAGTCACACGTGTTGCGAAGCATTTTTTTAAAAAAATTGTAAGTACACGCCCCTGTTAAACAGGGGCTGAAAAATTGTGCCTTAGGCACTGGTGCTGGTGCCACAACACTGCAACCCGGCCCTCACAGATACTGTACTTGGAGCACAGCAGTCACACGTGTTGCGAAGCATTTTTTTTAAAAAATTGTAAGTACACGCCCCTGTTAAACAGGGGCTGAAAAATTGTGCCTTAGGCACTGGTGCTGGTGCCACAACACTGCAACACGGCCCTCACAGAGACTGTACTTGGAGCACAGCAGTCACACGTGTTGCGAAGCATTTTTTTAAAAAATTGTAAGTACACGCCCCTGTTAAACAGGGGCTGAAAAATTGTGCCTTAGGCACTGGTGTGGTGGCATGGATCATTGAGGAGGAGGAAGAGGATAGTCAGTGAACATAAGAGGACAGTCACTCAGCATCAGCATAGGCAGTCTTGAAGGGATGTGACATTAAAAATTATTCGGTTATATCCGCCTCAGGTGCCTGGTAGCTGGTGGTGATCCAAGACTGATTCATTTTGATGAATGTCAGTCGATCAACCGAGGCGGTGGACAGGCGCACCCTATGATCAGACACAAATCCTCCAGCAGCACTGAATGTGCGTTCGGAAAGAACGCTGGAGGCAGGACAGGCCAGTAGCTCAATTGCATACTGTGCAAGCTCTGGCCAGTGATCCATCCTCAGGACCCAGTAAGCCAGAGGATTTTCGGTGGGAAAGGTGTCCAAGTCTGACCTTGCCCCAAGGTATTCCTGCACCATGTATATCAGACGCTGGCGATGGTTGCTGGAACCGATCATACCTTGGGGCTGCGGACTAAAAAATTGTCTGAACGCATCGGTAAGACGTCCACCTTCCCCACCGCTCCTTCTGCCACTGACCGAAGCCTCAGCAACTCGTCGCCCAGGACCAGGAGTTTGTAGCCTCCCAGTTTCTGGGAACGCGTTGCACAGACCTTTCTGCAAGGCCTCCCTGAGATGTCTCATCCTCTGCTCCCTCTGCGACGGCAAGATAAGGTCCGCAACCTTACCCTTGTACCGCGGATCAAGGAGAGTGGCCAGCCAGTAATGGTCCCTCTCCTTGATCCGAAGAACACGAGGATCCTTCCGCAGGCTTTGCAGGATCAGGGAGGCCATGCAGCGTAGGTTAGCTGAGGCATTCGGTCCGGAGTCTTCTGGGTCACTGAGGATGACATGATCGCCAGCCACCTCCTCCCAGCCACGTACAAGTCCACTGGCTTGTTGGGACTGTACATCATCCCTAAAAGACTGCTGCTGCTGATGCTGAGTGCCAGGCTCCACCTCCATGCTCACACAATCCTCCTCCTCCTCCTCCTCCTCCTCCTCCTCCTCATCCTCTTCCTGTGTGATGGGTGGGACAGAAGGAACACTGTCCGGATAAAGGGGGCCTTGAGAGGCAAGGAAGTCCTCCTCTTCCTGCCTCTGTTCTGCCTCAAGTGCCCTGTCCATTATCCCACGCAGCGTATGCTCCAACAGGTGGACAAGAGGGACAGTGTCACTGATGCATGCACTGTCACTGCTCACCATCCTCGTGGCCTCCTCAAATGGTGAGAGGACAGTGCATGCATCCCTGATCATGCTCCACTGACGTGGGGAAAAAAAACCAAGCTCCCCTGACCCTGTCCTGGTGCCGTAGTCGCAAAGGTACTCATTGATGGCCCTCTGCTGCGTGTGCAGTCGCTGCAGCATGGCCAACGTTGAGTTCCACCTGGTGGGCATGTCAGATATTAGGCGGTTCTTGGGCAGGTTCAGCTCCTTTTGCAGCTCAGTCAGCCGAGCACTGGCATTATAAGATCGGCGGAAATGCACACAGACTTTCCTGGCCTGCCTCAGGACATCCTGTAAGCCTGGGAACCTGCCCAAGAACCGCTGCACCACCAGGTTGAGGACGTGAGCCATGCAGGGCACATGGGTGAGCTGCCCCTGTCGCAGGGCGGAGAGGAGGTTGGTGCCATTGTCAGAAACGACCATTCCTGGCTTAAGCTGACGTGGCGTCAACCACCTCTCGGCCTGCCCCTGCAGAGCTGCCAGAACCTCTGGCCCAGTGTGGCTCCTGTCCCCCAAACACACCAGCGCAAGCACGGCATGGCATCTTTTTGCCTGCGTACTTGCGTAGCCCCTTGTACGCCTACGGAGCACCGCTGGTTCCAAGGACAGAGCACTGGAGGAAGAAGAAGAGGAGGGGGTGGAGGAGAGAGGTGTGTCACAACCAGTAGCAGTAGTCGCATTTTGGAGGCGTGGTGGCGGAACAACCTCCAACACTACTGCACCTTGTCCTGCATCCCTCCCAGCTGCCAATAGAGTGACCCAATGGGCCGTGAAAGAAAGGTACCGTCCCTGTCCATGCCTGCTGGACCATGAGTCAGCGGTAATATGCACCTTACCGCTGACCGCCCTGTCCAGCGAGGCATGGACATTGCCCTCCACATGCCGGTAGAGAGACGGAATCGCCTTCCGCGAGAAAAAGTGGCGTTTGGGAACCTGCCACTGAGGAACCGCACATTGAACAAACTCACGGAAGGGGGCCGAGTCTACCAACTGAAAAGGCAGCAGTTGAAGTGCTAGCAATTTAGCAAGGCTAGCATTCAACCGCTGGGCATGTGGATGGCTGGGAGTGTACTTCTTTCTACGGTCCAGCAGCTGGGGCAGGGAAATTTGCCTGCTGCAATCGGACGTCGGTGTACTGCAAGTACTTGGTTGTGACACACCGAATTCTACACCTTCAGTCCTCTCAGAGCAGCTTTCAGAGAGGACTGAAGGTGTAGTGGGGATGGAGATCCCCGCTGAGGAGGAGCAAGGAGAGGTCCGCTTAGTTCTTTGGTGTGGGTCTTTTATGTGTGCCTGCCAACGAGCTGCATGGCAGGTCGCCATATGTCTGGTCATGCTTGTCGTGCCCAAGCGGCTGATGTTTTGGCCACGCGAGATACGCTTGAGACAAATATTGCAAATAGCAGTGGTGCGATCTGCTGCACTCGTCTCAAAAAAGGCCCACACCAAAGAACTTTTCTGATAACGTGCAGAGGCAGCGCCCTGCACAGGCGGAGCTCTGCGGTGTTGTACAGTTGCTGTGCTGGCCTCTACCTGGCCTCCAGGGGGCATCCTGCCTCGTTGGACATGTGACGCCGCATCCTCCTCCTCCTCGTCCTCCTCCTCATCCTCTCTCCCTTGAGGCACCCACGTGGAGTCAGTGACCTCATCATCCCCTCCCTCTTCACCACTAGAGCAAACCTGGCAGTAAGCTGCAGCTGGTGGAACTGTACTGCCAGATTCCTCAAGCTGGGTATCGTCATCCGAGCCTTCGAATCGTTGGGCATCCTCCTGGAGCATGTACCCAACACTGTGCTCAAAGAGTTCGGGGGACTCCTCAGGAGGACATGGTGGGTCTAGGGAAGGGGTGGTTGATGATGCTCTGTCAGTACCCTGAGCCTGGGTGAGAGAGGATGAGGAGGATGAGGAGGGCTTGGTCATCCATTCTACCAAGCCTTCAGCATGATGCGGCTCCACATGTCCAGCTGCCGAAAACAAAGACGCGCGTGTCCCATGGCCACGTGCTGATGACGATGCACGACCACGTCCACGTCCACGGCCACGTCCACTAGAAACAGAGCCTGCCTGCCCTGTGTTCTTGGCTCTGCACGCTCTGCCTCCCCTTGGCGGTCTTCCAGCCATTGTAGTCGGTAGTCCTGTGGGTGCTGCTGAGAAGAAAATATAGGAGCTCTGTGTGATGCCACTAACACACTAGAAGTCCTATGGGTGCTTCTGCAAAGAAAATAGAGGAGCTCTGTGTGATGCCACTAACACACTAGAAGTCCTGTGGGTGCTTATGCAAAGAAAATAGAGGAGCTCTGTGTGATGCCACTAACACACTAGAAGTCCTGTGGGTGCTTATGCAAAGAAAATAGAGGAGCTCTGTGTGATGCCACTAACACACTAGAAGTCCTGTGGGTGCTGCTGAGAAGAATATATAGGAGCTCTGTGTGATGCCACTAACACACTAGAAGTCCTGTGGGTGCTTATGCAAAGAAAATAGAGGAGCTCTGTGTGATGCCACTAACACACTAGAAGTCCTGTGGGTGCTTATGCAAAGAAAATAGAGGAGCTCTGTGTGATGCCACTAACACACTAGAAGTCCTGTGGGTGCTTATGCAAAGAAAATAGAGGAGCTCTGTGTGATGCCACTAACACACTAGAAGTCCTGTGGGTGCTTATGCAAAGAAAATAGAGGAGCTCTGTGTGATGCCACTAACACACTAGAAGTCCTGTGGGTGCTGCTGAGAAGAATATATAGGAGCTCTGTGTGATGCCACTAACACACTAGAAGTCCTGTGGGTGCTTATGCAAAGAAAATAGAGGAGCTCTGTGTGATGCCACTAACACACTAGAAGTCCTGTGGGTGCTTATGCAAAGAAAATAGAGGAGCTCTGTGTGATGCCACTAACACACTAGAAGTCCTGTGGGTGCTTATGCAAAGAAAATAGAGGAGCTCTGTGTGATGCCACTAACACACTAGAAGTCCTGTGGGTGCTTATGCAAAGAAAATAGAGGAGCTCTGTGTGATGCCACTAACACACTAGAAGTCCTGTGGGTGCTGCTGAGAAGAATATATAGGAGCTCTGTGTGATGCCACTAACACACTAGAAGTCCTATGGGTGCTTCTGCAAAGAAAATAGAGGAGCTCTGTGTGATGCCACTAACACACTAGAAGTCCTGTGGGTGCTTCTGCAAAGAAAATAGAGGAGCTCTGTGTGATGCCACTAACACACTAGAAGTCCTGTGGGTGCTTATGCAAAGAAAATAGAGGAGCTCTGTGTGATGCCACTAACACACTAGAAGTCCTGTGGGTGCTTCTGCAAAGAAAATAGAGGAGCTCTGTGTGATGCCACTAACACACTAGAAGTCCTGTGGGTGCTTATGCAAAGAAAATAGAGGAGCTCTGTGTGATGCCACTAACACACTAGAAGTCCTGTGGGTGCTGCTGAGAAGAATATATAGGAGCTCTGTGTGATGCCACTAACACACTAGAAGTCCTATGGGTGCTTCTGCAAAGAAAATAGAGGAGCTCTGTGTGATGGGACTAACACACTTCAAGTCCTATAGGTGCTTCTGGGAAGAAAATAAAGGTCTGTGTGATGGGACTAACACACTTCAAGTCCTATAGTTGCTTCTGGGAACAAAATATAGGATCTCTGTGTGATGGGACTAACACACTTCAAGTCCTATAGGTGCTTCTGGGAAGAAAATATAGCTCTGTGTGTGTAATGGGACTAACACACTTCAAGTCCTATAGGTGCTTCTGGGAAGAAAATATAGCTCTGTGTGTGTAATGGGACTAACACACTTCAAGTCCTATAGGTGCCTCTGGGAACAAAATATAGCTCTGTGTGTGTGATGGGACTAACACACTTCAAGTCCTATAGGTGCTTCTGGGAAGAAAATATAGCTCTGTGTGTGTGATGGGACTAACACACTTCAAGTCCTATAGGTGCTTCTGGGAACAAAATATAGCTCTGTGTGTGTGATGGGACTAACACACTTCAAGTCCTATAGGTGCTTCTGGGAAGAAAATATAGCTCTGTGTGTGTGATGGGACTAACACACTTCAAGTCCTATAGGTGCTTCTGGGAACAAAATATAGCTCTGTGTGTGTAATGGGACTAACACACTTCAAGTCCTATAGGTGCTTCTGGGAAGAAAATATAGCTCTGTGTGTGTAATGGGACTAACACACTTCAAGTCCTATAGGTGCTTCTGGGAACAAAATATAGCTCTGTGTGTGTAATGGGACTAACACACTTCAAGTCCTATAGGTGCTTCTGGGAACAAAATATAGCTCTGTGTGTGTAATGGGACTAACACACTTCAAGTCCTATAGGTGCTTCTGGGAACAAAATATAGCTCTGTGTGTGTAATGGGACTAACACACTTCAAGTCCTATAGGTGCCTCTGGGAACAAAATATAGCTCTGTGTGTGTGATGGGACTAACACACTTCAAGTCCTATAGGTGCCTCTGGGAACAAAATATAGCTCTGTGTGTGTGATGGGACTAACACACTTCAAGTCCTATAGGTGCTTCTGGGAAGAAAATATAGCTCTGTGTGTGTGATGGGACTAACACACTTCAAGTCCTATAGGTGCTTCTGGGAACAAAATATAGCTCTGTGTGTGTGATGGGACTAACACACTTCAAGTCCTATAGGTGCTTCTGGGAAGAAAATATAGCTCTGTGTGTGTGATGGGACTAACACACTTCAAGTCCTATAGGTGCTTCTGGGAACAAAATATAGCTCTGTGTGTGTAATGGGACTAACACACTTCAAGTCCTATAGGTGCTTCTGGGAAGAAAATATAGCTCTGTGTGTGTAATGGGACTAACACACTTCAAGTCCTATAGGTGCTTCTGGGAACAAAATATAGCTCTGTGTGTGTGATGGGACTAACACACTTCAAGTCCTATAGGTTCTTCTGGGAACAAAATATAGCTCTGTGTGTGTGATGGGACTAACACACTTCAAGTCCTATAGGTGCTTCTGGGAAGAAAATATAGCTCTGTGTGTGTAATGGGACTAACACACTTCAAGTCCTATAGGTGCTTCTGGGAAGAAAATATAGCTCTGTGTGTGTGATGGGACTAACACACTTCAAGTCCTATAGGTGCTTCTGGGAAGAAAATATAGCTCTGTGTGTGTAATGGGACTAACACACTTCAAGTCCTATAGGTTCTTCTGGGAACAAAATATAGCTCTGTGTGTGTGATGGGACTAACACACTTCAAGTCCTATAGGTGCTTCTGGGAAGAAAATATAGCTCTGTGTGTGTAATGGGACTAACACACTTCAAGTCCTATAGGTGCTTCTGGGAAGAAAATATAGCTCTGTGTGTGTAATGGGACTAACACACTTCAAGTCCTATAGGTGCCTCTGGGAACAAAATATAGGAGCTCTGCCTGCCTGCCACGAACACACTACAAGTCCTATAGGTGCTTCTGGTAACAAAATATAGGAGCTCTGCCTGCCTGCCACGAACACACTACAAGTCCTATAGGTGCTTCTGGTAACAAAATATAGGAGCTCTGCCTGCCTGCCACGAACACACTACAAGTCCTATAGGTGCTTCTGGTAACAAAATATAGGAGCTCTGCCTGCCTGCCACGAACACACTACAAGTCCTATAGGTGCTTCTGGTAACAAAATATAGGAGCTCTGCCTGCCTGCCACGAACACACTACAAGCCCCTCTTTCTCAATCAATCTTTGTAACTGAATCTATCTAACTCAATCTCTGTAAGTGAATCTCTCTAACTATCTAAATGCAGCAGAGCTCAATCTGCGCCGGAACAGCATGTGACCGGCGCAGACGGCGTGGCGGCGTGTTATAGGGGGGGGGCGTGTACTACAGCCCCTGAGCTGTAATTGGCTACAGGCGTCCTGCCTGTAGCCAATTATGGCTCTTCGAGTTTCCGGGGCTGTGATTGGCCAAGCATGCGGGGTCACAGTGCATGCTTGGCCAATCATCAGCCAGCAATGCACTGCGTCGGCCGCGCCGGCCGCAATGCATTGCGGGGCCGCTCGCATCACACGAACGTGATGCGAGCGGCCAAAATAGTTCTGGGCTCGCCGAGCGAGCGAACGCCCGGTGCTCGATGCGAACGTGGGTTCGCATCGAGCACCGGGCCCATCCCTACCTCTTATCAGTTTGGTTGCCCTTCTCTGCACTTTCTCCAGTTCCCCGATATCCTTTTTGAGAACTGGTGCCCAAAACTGAACTGCATATTCCAGATGAGGTCTTACTAATGATTTGAACAGGGGCAAAATTATATCTCTCTCTCTGGAGTCCATACCTCTCTTAATACAAGAAAGAACTTTGCTTGCTTTGGAAACCGCAGCTTGACATTGCATGCTATTATTGAGCTTATGATCTACCAAAACCCCCAGATCCTTCTCCACTATGGATTCCTCCAGTTGTACTCCCCCTAGCATGTATGATGCATGCATATTCTTAGCCCCCAAGTGCATAACTTTACATTTATCAACATTAAACCTCATCTGCCACATAGTCGCCCAATTAGACAGAGCATTGATGTCAGCTTGTAAACTTCACATATTTCTCCAGGAGAAGTGCTGGGTAACAGTTCCACAATTCACAGGAGGGGTGCTGTGGTGCTACTGTTCATGGCATGCTGTGTATCTTTCCAATAGGCTGGATGCCTCCACTGGTCCATCCCTGGCTTCCTCCAAGGTGCAGGGGGCACTATCCTACAGGGGGTAAAAACCTTCACCTCCTCACGCTGCCAATATTCCCAAAAAGACTCCTATCAGACTTTAAAGTGATTGTAAAGGCTAATTAAAAAAAAAAAAAAATAACAAACATGTTATACTTACCTCCTCTGTGCAGTTGGTTTTGGAGAGAGCAGCCTAAATCCTCCTCTTATCGGGTCCCTCTTTGCTGCTCCTGGCACCTCCTGCCTTTGAGTGCCCCTCAGCCAGCAGCTTGCTACAGGGGGCATCCAAGCCAAGTCAGAGCTCCGTGTATCCATTCAGACATGTAGCCCTGACCTGCCTCATCTCTCCCCCGATTGGCTGACTGACTTTGATTGGCAGCCACAGGAGCCAATGGCACTGCTGCTCTGTCTCAGCCAATCGGGAGGAGTGTCCTTGATGGTTGAGGGGATCGTGGACATCACTGGAGAGAGAAGGGGCTCAGGTAGGTAATTAGGGGGGAGAGGCTGGGGAGGCTGCTACACACAAGGTTTTTTATCTTTATGCGTAGAATTCATTAAGATACAAAGCCTTCTGCCTTTACAACTCCTTTAAAGTGTCCAAAAATGTATAGAGAAACCACAATTAACTCCTGCCTATATGTATAGCGCTACACCTGCAGGAGCCACTTGTAAGATTGGGTTCTTTGTTTTTTTTGGCTCAACTCTGTGAACAAACTCAGCCCCACTGATACACCTGGTTAAGCAAATGGTTACCAAAATACTATTGGGAACTCAAATATAAGCATCCTGCACACATTTATGCTTCAGTATCAGAAAACAGATACCAGACTGGTTAGTGTTTAAGAAACTCATTATATTGTCACTGGTTGAAGTAAATGGCCACAAAGCACTGTGTTAGAGCAGCTTAAAATAGAGCTCTGTACCGCTAGAATAAACTAACCCTAACAACCAACAAAATCAGCAATGAGCAGTACCATTAGTAAACAGTAACAGCAATGGTGATCAATACTACAATGACATTTCTTTAAGCAGTATGCTATAACTGCTTTAGAGTGCACTCTATGTGAATAGGTATGATTACAGATAAGGCTTCCTAAAGAAATACCTCATACTATGGGCAATAGGCAAAGTGAAGCAGCTATTTGGGCAGTAACTAGTCCTTAGGACTAGTTCTTCACCTGGCTATTGTTGGGGCCCAGTCTTTACAATGGGGCACATAAATACAATCCCAATAGAGTCTGCATGTTGTGAACAATTCTGCTAGTCAGATGGCCAGTCCCTATGTACTCTGCTAGCAGTGATAGATCAATGGCAGCAATGCCCTCTCACCAGTCCCAGTGATACAGTAGCTTTGGTCACACTATACCGATGTCAGCTCACTTCTGGATTTGCCTTGGTCCTCTGGTCCTCAGCACCTAGGTTATCAGTGCTCCGATTTCTGTATCAGGCCACAGGCTTGCAGTAGGTTAGTGCACACTCAGGAACAGAGATGTGAGCGCCCTGGTCTCCATGCAGCAAGAGGAAGTCCCCTGCTTTTCAGCCCCAGGAAAATACAGCTCACCTACCCTCCTTTGGACAGTCTTCCCTTGGGCATCGTAGTCCATTGATTTCGACAGCATGATTCCCTTTCTGAACCACATCTCCCACCATGCATTGTGGTCTACCACAGAGTCTCTCACATTTCTTCTGATTGTTAGTTACCTATACTGGTTGGGGCAGACAGTGTTCCTAGTTCAGCACAGTGGTTCAGTGAAACATATAGGGCCCTGCAGCACATCATCCTAACTTGCCTTTGTTATTAGCCAAGCAATGTCCATTCTAACAAATGATTAAAGGGTTAGAGGCTGGGCTTCTTCCATTGTATGTTAATGAGAATGGGCTTGGGACAGACTCACGCTAATGTTTTTCAAAAAAAGAATTGTGACCCCATGACACCTTGTCCTGACAAGCATTTAAAAGACAAGAATTTTTTTTTTTTTTTTAAATTAGGTATGCAGGATTTTTCAAATTTGACTACAAAAGTAAAAAATATGCTTTAAATCTCTGTGTAGTGTTACAAAACAACTGAAGTTTTCAGGTAAAGCATCAGTGACAGTGTACTTTGGCAGCACATATTTGGCTGTGGAAATTACTTTTCTCAACTGGATCTGCTTTAAGATAGCATTAGCACCCAAAATATATCTTTACCTATTTAACTAATGACTGTCAAAAAAGACTTCTTTCTCCTAGTTGTGGCAGCAAGTTTTTATCAAGCCACATTGGGTCTGTTTTAGCAGAAATAGCAGCTCAAAATGTTTAATTTTATTTTTTCTCATTGTTTGGTTAAAAGGGAAATAATTATTTTTCTTTTAGAAAGACACCTTCCTGTGGCCTCTATCTAATTTTTTTTTGTTGGTGCTGTCAAAAAAACTGCAGTGCATTGGCCAGTTTTTACCCACCCATACCTAAGGGCTGTAGCTCTAGTACACTTCTCTGAACTTCTCTCAGTTCTGCATTTAGGCCTCTTGCCACGTTATACGAACATGTCTGTTCCTGGTCAAACAACAAGAAAAAGCTGGGGGATGTGTAATGTGCAGGGGTGCAGAGCTGGGGGCTGTGTAATGTGCAGAGGTGGGGGCTATGTAATGTGCAGGGGTGCAGAGCTGGGGGGATGTGTAATGTGGAGGGGGGCAGAGCTGGGGGCTATGTAATGTGCAGGGGTGCAGAGCTGGGGGCTGTGTAATGTGCAGGGGTGCAGATCTGGGGGGCTATGTAATGTGGAGGGGTGCAGAGCTGGGGGCTGTGTAATGTGCAGGGGTGCAGATCTGGGGGGGCTATGTAATGTGGAGGGGTGCAGAGCTGGGGGCTGTGTAATGTGCAGGGGTGCAGAGCTGGGGGCTGTGTAATGTGCAGGGGTGCAGAGCTGGGGGCTATGTAATGTGCAGGGGTGCAGAGCTGGGGGCTGTGTAATGTGCAGGGGTGCAGAGCGGGGGGCTGTGTAATGTGCAGGGGTGCAGAGCTGGGGGCTATGTAATGTGCAGGGGTGCAGAGCTGGGGGGCTGTGCAGTTATAACTGCAGTCCTATAGATTTCTGTTAGGTTGCACGTTTAATCAGCATTTTCTGAAAGCGCACCAAAAGTCCTGCATGCTGCATCTTTGGCCCACTTTCAGTAAAAACAGCAAAATTATTTGGGGGGGGGGGGGGTGACACCATTTGAAGAGATGACCTAGAGATGTTGCTAAAGTTTAACAGATTAATTGTTAAATTGTAAATACATTACTTTTTTGTTACTTTTGCTTTATCTAAGAACCCCAGCCTCAGCATTCTATGAAGAGAAATGCCACTCACCTGGAGAAAAGAGAAAGAGACGTATTTACATATTTCATAACGTTTAATATATTTCATATGTGAACTTATTTATTATGAATGTCAGAATGACAGTTATTTATGTATTCCAGGAGGCCAATATTTTACGGTAGAGCTGAGGACACTAGAGAACATGTCCTCATATTTTTGTTTGTGTCTCTTTTCAGAAATGTCAAAATAAAAGTATTTTTATGTGTTTCTGCAAATCCTTCTCACTGGAAGGACTCCTTTCCTCTGGAGGAGACCTGGAGCTGCCAATTCCATGTCTTTATTAGAAGAGCACATAAGGGCAATAGATCAAAATGATTGGTGCTGATAACGGAAAACTTAGGAGCACCATCAGTCACATAAGCGGCAACAGTATTTGCCCATCGGCGTGTACACTGTGTGTAGTTATGTGAGAGTGGTAAGAGGGTTTATTTAACACCAAGGGTGGGGAACTCTCCTTACAGAAAGCTCATACATTGAAACCATGCCTGTCCCCTTACTGATTCTAGGGGTGAGGTCTCACTTTTGGCAGATTTCACGCTAGGAGATAATAATGGCTTCTGGATAATTTTTAAACAGAATATATATTTGTGTGACCTGACCGTTACACTTGCTTATTATTTATGTTTAAAAGGTAAAGGATCCACTTTAAAAAATGTGTAGCCATTTCAGTGGTTACCAGAGTAACATAAAAAATAAAATGTTTTGAAAAAATATAATTTAATAGCCACCAGGGGCGGATTAAGAACATCATGGGCGTGGTGCTGAGGATTTTGGTGGGGCTTTTTATAAAAAAAAAAAATGTTATAACAAATTAAATAAAATAGAGAAATGGAGGATGAGAGAGAGCGAAATTGGATAAGAGAGGGGTGAGGGGTAAGGTATGGAGGATGAGAGAGAAAGGGGGGATGAGAGAGATGGAGGATGCGCATGAGCATGCGTGGGAGTTACAGCAACGTAGCCCGGTCAAGGCAAGTGACCGAAGGCACAGAACCCGAAAGGAAGACCGGGTGAAGATGGAAGGGCCCAGGACCCACCGGATTGATCACAGTGCAGCGCTTGAGGGCTCAGTCTGACAATTAAGTGTACCCTAATGTGCTAATATGCTGTGCATACTAGTACATTATGACATAACCTACCTCAGGGCCTCTAAAAAGTAGTAATGTTAGCAAAGTTTACTACCACTTTAGGATCCCAGAAGCCTCTCATGGGGCCCCCTTTTGACCCGGTGGCCCTTGGGTAGTGCCTAAGTGCATAGTTGCCAACATTTCAAAAATATTTTCAGGGACAGTGGTATATTTAAAGTAGCTGACATCCCCTATGTTCCTCTATACATTACAGTAGTAATCACAAAATTAAATGAGTACTATTAATGGGCAGAACAAATATGAGGTCTGAGAATATTTTCTTTAGTTGAACTAACAAAAGTCTGCCCATTCTAGAGCTGGTAACATTGAGGATATTAAATAAAATTTTAAAGAACTGTTTTTGTGGGTAAGAGGCATAGGGGAGGAGTATTGAGGGTATAAAATGGGAAGTATGTGCAGGTAAGGGAGAGGAATGTGGAGGGTATAACAGTGGGCACTATGTACAGGAGAGGAGTGTGGGGGGGGGGGGGGTATGACAGTGGGAAGTGTGCACAGCAGAGGAGTGTGGAGGGTTGACAGTGGGCATTTTGTACAGGAGATGAGTGTGGAGGGTATGCCAGTGGGCAGTATGTATAGAAGAGGAGTGTGGAGGGTATGGTGGGGCCAGTATGTACAGGAGAGGAGTGTGGAGGATATGATAGGGCTGTATGTACAGGAGAGGAGTGTGGAAGGTATTGTGGGGCAGTATGTACAGGAGAGGAGTGTGGCGAGAAAGACAGTTGGCAGTATGTACAGGAGAGGAGTGTGGAGAGTATGACAGTTGGCAGTATGTACAGGAGAGGAGTGTGGAGGGTATGGTGGGGCAGTATGCACGGGAGCAGGAGTGTGGAGGGTATGACAGTGGGCAGTATGTGAAGGAGAGGAGTGTGGAGGGTATCATAGTGGGCAGTATGTACAGGAGAGGAGTTCATGAAAGTGGGCAGTATGTACAGAAGAGGAGTGTGAAGGGTATGACAGTTGTCAGTATGTACAGGAGAGGAGTGTGGACAGTATGATAGTGGGCAGTATGCACAGGAGAGGGGTGTGGTGGGTATGACAGCTGGCACTATGTACAGTAGAGGAGTTTATGAAAGTGGGCAGTATGTACAGGAGAGGAGTGTGAAGGGTATGACAGTAGGCAGTATGTACAGGAGAGGAATGTAGATGATATGATACTGAACAGTATGTACAGGAGACAAGTGTGGGGGGTAAGACAGTGGGCAGTATGTACAGGAGATGATTGTGGAGGATATGACAGTGGGCAGTATGTACAGGAGAGGAGTGTGGAGGGTATGACAGTGGACAGTATGTACAGGAAAGGAATGTGAAGGGTATGACAGTGGGCAGTATGTACAGAGGAGGAGTGTGGAGGGTATGACAGTGGACAGTATAATAAAAGGAAAAAAAGGTAGTGGCGCGCAAAATTACACTAAATAATAAAAGACAAAAGATAGCAGGTCATAGACATAAATAGCCAATAAAAACTCCGGGTAAATAATATGGCATATAGTAAAACAAGCAAAAGTGCATACAATGGTGTGATAAAAACCAAATCGTGTGATAAAAGCAATCCTGGTTAAAAATGCATCATAAAAAATCGCATGGTGTAACTTAAATAAATAACATTACATCCAAATAAGTATAAAAAAAGTATAAAAAAACTGTGATGAGATATATAAAAGGACGTGATGGAGATCTTTAAACGCATAAGTTGTGCATCCAATGTTGTGAAAGAGGGAGTGATCCAAGCGGATAAAAACAATATATAATATAGGTGATATGAGAGGTAGGATAATATAAAGTGCAAAGGAACAGTGGAGACTAAAGAGTCTCATAAAGAAAAATTAAATTAGTCGCAAATCCGTGCAAACTAAATCAAAATGGAGAACTAAAGTGAAAGAAATGGTGGGTAGCGATTAATAAATCGCAGAATATAAAAGTCCAAATAGAGAGTCCATATATGGCATATATGCAGGGTGATTTTAATATCTTCTATCCAATAGGTGGCAGGCTATCAGTGCTGAGGTTTCCAGTGGTGATCAGGGATAATCTATAAATCCTGTGCAGTGTTCCGTGTATTTCTCTCGTGAAATCCTAAAGGGGATATGGGTGGCCCCTTACCTTACAGCTGTAAGGTTACAGCAATGTAATCTGGGTCTTTGTGGTCATAGGAGACCGTCCTCCCTGGGGTGTCTTTCCGTTTTTTTCAATGACTTATCCCTTTCAGCTTTCCTCCTTAATCCAGGCAGGGGCAGGTGGGGGGGGCTTTTCACCTCAATATGCACATAGAATAAGATAGCCTCATAGTGTAGTATGTAAATCTTAAAAAGGTATTTTATTACAGTAGAAACAATAAACAGAAAACAAGTGGGTACTCACATTCAGCAAATGAGTACACAAACAGGGTATAAACGAGCCTCGAGCTCGTCGGCGTCACTTCCGGTAAGGTCACGTGTCCCGACGCGTGTTCGTCACTTGTCACGTGACTTCATCAGGGGTACCTAGTGTCCCTACCGTGGTCTTTAAATAGGCCATGTAAAAGCCAATTAGCGGCCATTTTGTCGTAGCGCCGATCACCGGAAATGGTCACAGATACGTCGCCGGAAGTGGAACGGCGGCCATTTTCTTGGTAGTTAGGCCGCCCAAGGTAAATATAATGAAGTGTCAGCAGGGTATGTAGCAAAAAAACAGAAGTGGTCACGGTTACCTCTGACTAGTGAATAAGTACATTGCAAGTATAGGTGAATGCATATAAATAGAACGGGGGTTGGTTAAGATAATAAAAACGCCAGTGTCAATCTGTGTCCATTATATTAAAACAATAAAGGGAAAGGTCATCTTGATAAAACGTACAAAGGGGCATAGTAAAAAAAGGTATATATATATAAAAAAAATATATATAAAATATAATATAAAATACGATAAAAATACCGGAAATGACGTCAAAGAGATACATAAAATGCATAATTGAAGTAGTTCATAATAATATAACTTCTGAGGGTAATATAGTGTAAATGAGAGAGGGTGAGAGATCTCCAGGGTGCAGACATATTCCAGGGTATGGTATTGAGAAGGCAATGGTCTAAAGGGAGGAGGACCAAAAAAATAGGAGGGATGGACGATGGACTCAATAAAAATAGTCTTATATAAAATAGTATAGAATGTCTAAAAACTATTTTTTAAAAATAATTTAAAAACTGTATTTTAAAAATATCTTAGTTTTAAAAATCACTGAGGAAACAATTGAGATCAAATTCTACATTTAAGCCATGTGGCGTGAGGGTATTTAGGGTGAAGATCCACTTCGATTCGAGTTGACTTAGTGTCCTCACCTTATGTCCTCCCCTCCAGTGTTTGATGTAGGGCTCAATGCCCCAGAATTTTAAATGTGAGGGGTCTTTGTTGTGGTGGATGGCAAAGTGTTTGGACACATTATGTTTATCAAATCCCTTTTTAATGTTCCGAACATGTTCTTTTATTCTAACTCTCAGCAGTCTCTTGGTGCGGCCTACGTACTGGAGTCCGCAGCTACATTCGAGTACGTATACAGCACCCATTGTGTTGCAGCAAACCAAGTTTTTGATTTTATGGTTGGTGCCAGTGCTGTTTGATACAAAATCTTTTCGTTTTTCTACTGGTCATTTGGTTGTTGTGCACGCATAGCAGTGTTTGCACGGGTAGAAACCCTCTCCTGTGAAAAAAGTGAATCCTTTGCTCGGGGGATCTGGAATGTTTTTTACCACCTTGTCTCTGATTGTTGGGGCTCTTCTGTATACAAATTTTGGATGGTTTGGGAGAATTTCTTTTAAGCGTATGTCTGCTTGTAAAATGTTCCAGTTGCGTCTTATAATTTTCTCTATTTGCTTGTGTTGTGCACTGTAGTCTAAAATAATGGGCACAGTGTCTTGCCAGATCTTTTCTTTGGGTTTGTCCATAATGAGATCATTCCTATCCATTGTTTCTATTTCAGCTATATTTCTGTCTAGCATTTTGTTGCAGTAGCCTTTTTCAATGAATCTCATTTTCATATTTCTTGCTTGGCTCAAGAAGAGGTCATTTTCTGTGCAGTTACGTCTAAGGCGCATGAGTTGGCCCTTGGGGATATTGTATATCCAATTTTTGTGATGACACGTGTCGACCGGTAAATAACTGTTCCGGTCTACATCTTTGAAGTGTGTCTTTGACACTAATTTTCCATTTTGCTGTCCTATTTCCAAATCCAGAAATGTGATCTGTTTATCACTGATGTCCCATGATAGTGTTATGTTCCGATCATTTTTATTTAAATTTACTAGGAAGTTGGTTAATTTACTCAGATCACCTTTCCACAAAATAAACACGTCATCAATGTAACGGCGATATATCTGGAGCTCTTCTGGTCTGTTTGTAAATACTGATTCATTTTCCCATTTTGCCATGAAAAGGCCTGCTACGCTGGGGGCAAACTTAGCCCCCATTGCTACTCCTGTACGCTGATGGTAATAATTGCGGTTGAACCAGAAGTAGCTATTTTTTAGACAGAAATCCAAACTCTTCACTAGGTACTTTCTCTGTGTACATGGAAGTTTTGTGTGTTTCCTGAGTCCCCATTTGATGGCTTCACAAGCCTGGTGGTGTAAAATGACTGTATATAGTGACGAAACGTCCGCTGTTGCTAACAGCCAAGGTCCTCCATCTAATGGTATGTCATTTAATATTTGTAGAATTTGTTTCGTATCACGTAGGTATGCTGTAGTGTTCTGTACTGCGGGTTGGAGAAAGAAGTCGATGTATTCACCCATCCTAGATGTCAGTGAGTCAATTCCATTGACTATGGGTCTTGGAGGGGGGTTGGTCTTATCCTTATGGATTTTGGGGAGAATGTAGATAATGGGGGTCCTGCATGCCTCTGGTATCAGATACCTTGCTTCCTTTTTGTTTAGGATGTTTTTCTTGAGTCCCAGGTGTACGATTTGGTTTAAAGCTTTTCTGCATTTAAAGACTGGGTTTCCTAAGAGACGTGTATATGTTTCTTCATCCTGTAGGAGGGAGTTTACACTTGTGTTGTATTGTTCCTTGGTAAGGATAACGATACCTCCTCCCTTGTCTGCCGGGCGTATGACCAGGTCTTTCCTTTTGGTAAGTTTGCGGATCCCGCATTTGATATGCTTTGGGTCTAGATGTTTCTTAATTTTCAGATCCTTCAGTTCTTCTAGTACGAATTTTTTGAATACTTCGATATGTCTATTATCCTTTGCCACAGGGTTAAATGTAGATTTGTTCCTCAGTGTGCTATGGAGTATTTCTTCATCTTGTTGTGCTGGAATTGGTCTGCATGGATTGTTTAGCATATACTTCTTAATATTGAGTTTCCTTATATATTTCTGAATCCCTATATAAGTTTGGAACTTGTCCAAATTTTTAGTGGGTGCATATTTAAGTCCTTTATCGAGGACTCCCACTTCCTCGTGTGATAGGGGCTGTCCACTGAGGTTAAAGATCCCCTCACCTTTTATTCTCTTTTTCTCTTTAATTCTCTTCCCTCCTCTGCAGCCTCTCGTCTTTCTGGAGTTCTTCTTGAATGTCTCGGGTCCTCGTTTCTCCTCGGTTGGTTGTTTTCTCTGCCCCTCTCTAAAAAAGACCTTTCGTAATCCATATCAGATTGGCGGTGTCTGTCGGTTCTCTCATCGTTGGGTCTTCGTTCTAGGGGGGCATAATAGTTGTGAGTGGGGATAGGACTTCTTTCATATGTCCTGTAAGCTCCTGGGGGTGGGTAGTGTTGTTGTCCTCCATCTTTCCTTCTTTGTTGTCTCTCTGGGCTCCTTCCTCTTGTTGTATAGTTATCATATTGTCGATCTCTGTTATCGTTCATGTATCCCCTATTGTCTCTTTGGTTGTATTGGTAATTTCTATTATCTCTTTGGTCTTGTCTCGGCCCATTATTGTGTCCATTATTCTTCTTATTGTTATTCCAGAAGGGTTTTTTCCATCCATTTTGTGGTGTTCTATCTTGATATTGTGGTCTCCTGTCATTCATATGTGGTGTAGGTCTTCCTTCGTTTCTGAATGGCGTTTGTTGATAGTAATTAGATTGTCTGTCGTCGTATCTTTGTGTATTTTCTCTTCCTCTGTCATGTGTTGTTTGAGGTTTATTATGGGTTTCTTATCTGGTTTCTGTATTGGTGTATTCCGGTTGTACTCTCACTGATTTCTCTGGAGTGGAGTATGATGAGATCGGATCCAGATGGCCTATTTGGCTTTGCCATTTGAAAGCTCGGTCCGTTTTGAAGTCGTTCATATCCCTGTTATATTTTTTGCTTTTTCTCTGTTGTACTTCTTTATCTTTTTTTATCAGATCTCTGTTCAATTGTGCGGTTAGGGCTACAAATTCTGCTGTGTCTTTGTAGACTTCAAGTTCCTCTTTCACTCCAGTGATTATATCATCTATTACTTTTTGTTTTCTTTTTTTCCTTTCTGTTAGGAACATCAATAGTTCCAGACCCTTCCCGTTAAAGAATTTGAACCAGTCATCTATGGAGTCTTGGTCTGTTAGGCCATCATTAGGGATAATATCCCACCTAAGTCTTCTGGGAACAATACTATCCTTTAAGTACTGTTCAAATGTAGTGACATCCCACCATAGGCTGACTTTCTTTTCCATATTGTGACCCAGTTTTCGCATAAGGCTCTCTAGGTCACTTGCCTTGTTGGTGGGTGCAGTGGTATTAAATACTTCATCTAAATTGACCTGTCTTTTGTCTAGGAAAGAGAAAATATCCATGGCGGCAGCAAGATTGAGTGTGAATAGAACAAGGTAATAAATGGGATAAAATAATCCTGCGCCAGCACACCGAAACTAACTAAAGGGATGCTGCGCACACTAAAGGAAATGTCTGAACCCAAGTAGAATAAAAGGAAAAAAAGGTAGTGGCGCGCAAAATTACACTAAATAATAAAAGACAGAAGATAGCAGGTCATAGACATAAATAGCCAATAAAAACTCCGGGTAAATAATATGGCATATAGTAAAACAAGCAAAAGTGCATACAATGGTGTGATAAAAACCAAATCGTGTGATAAAAGCAATCCTGGTTAAAAATGCATCATAAAAAATTGCATGGTGTAACTTAAATAAACAACATTACATCCAAATAAGTATAAAAAAAGTATAAAAAAACTGTGATGAGATATATAAAAGGACGTGATGGAGATCTTTAAACGCATAAGTTGTGCATCCAATGTTGTGAAAGAGGGAGTGATCCAAGCGGATAAAAACAATATATCATATAGGTGATATGAGAGGTAGGATAATATAAAGTGCAAAGGAACAGTGGAGACTAAAGAGTCTCATAAAGAAAAATTAAATTAGTCGCAAATCCGTGCAAACTAAATCAAAATGGAGAACTAAAGTGAAAGAAATGGTGGGTAGCGATTAATAAATCGCAGAATATAAAAGTCCAAATA
Source organism: Lithobates sylvaticus (assembly GCA_028564925.1). Taxonomy (NCBI): domain Eukaryota; kingdom Metazoa; phylum Chordata; class Amphibia; order Anura; family Ranidae; genus Lithobates; species Lithobates sylvaticus. The sequence continues at coordinate 150,539,532 of CM053027.1, forward strand.
GAGAGTCCATATATGGCATATATGCAGGGTGATTTTAATATCTTCTATCCAATAGGTGGCAGGCTATCAGTGCTGAGGTTTCCAGTGGTGATCAGGGATAATCTATAAATCCTGTGCAGTGTTCCGTGTATTTCTCTCGTGAAATCCTAAAGGGGATATGGGTGGCCCCTTACCTTACAGCTGTAAGGTTACAGCAATGTAATCTGGGTCTTTGTGGTCATAGGAGACCGTCCTCCCTGGGGTGTCTTTCCGTTTTTTTCAATGACTTATCCCTTTCAGCTTTCCTCCTTAATTTCCTCCTTAATCCAGTGTCCAGTGGACAGTATGTGCAGAAGAGGAGTGTGGAGGGTATGACAGTGAGCAGTATGTACAGAAGAAGAGTGTGGAGGGTATGACTGTGGGCAGTATGTACAGGAGAGGAGTGTGGAGGGTATGACAGTGGGCAGTATGCACAGGAGAGGAATGTAGAGGATATGATACTGAGCAGTATGTACAGGAGACAAGTGTAGAGGGTAAGACAGTGGGCAGTATGTACAGGAGAAGAGTGTTTAGGAATGACAGTGGGCAGTATGTACAGGAGAGGAGTGTACAGGGTATAACAGTGGGCAGTATGCACAGTAGAGGAGTTTGGAGGGTATGGCAGTGGGCAGTATGTACAGGAGAGGAGTTTGGAGGTTATGACAGTGGGCATTATGTACCGGATAGGAATGTGAAAGGTATGAGAGTGAACAGTATGTGCAGAAGAGGAATGTGGAGGGTATGACAGTTTGCACTATGTATAGTAGAGAAGTGTGGAGGGTATGACAGTGGGCACTATGTATAGGAGATAAGTGTGGAGGGTATGACAGTGAACAGTATGTACAGGAGACTAGTGTGGAGGGTATGACAGCGGGCACTATATACAGGTGAGGAGGATGAAGGAATCTGGGAAGGAAAAATGTAAAGGTTTGTGGAAGGATGTTTAGGGACTGTGTACTGGTTAAGCGGACCATATTATGGATTGAAATTAAGCCAATTAAGCAGAGACCAGTCGTAGTCGATCTATGTATGGGCTAGCTGATTGTAGACAAGTCAATCTATTAATAGACTTGAGTACAACTAGCCTGTCAGGTTTTTCCCAAAACAATCAGTGCTGCCAGCTATAGTTAGCAACACTGATCATTGTATTATGTGGATTGGGAAGGTTCTCCACTGGTAGAACACAATAACACTGCGGGAGTGATTCCCCCATCCACAGATCAGCAGGTGAGACAGTGTGTTGGGACAGGCTGGGGAGAGAGGTCTGTCAGCAGGGGGGGTGTGAGGTGGCCATGGAGGGATATCAATCAACAGGTGGGGGGGAGTAACTGGGAGTGATATCTTTTGGAGTAGGGTCTGTCATCTGCAGGTTGGGAAATGGTCACCTGTGATATAAGTTGAAGGGAGGTGGCTAACATGGGAAGTAGCTGGAGAGTGACTTGGTTGGTGGTGAGTGTGAAATGGATGCTGTGTTTCAAGTTTCTTTCACATTTGCGGTAATGCTTACTGCCCTCTGAAAAGTCAAACAAAGTGTGCCAGCTTGCATTTAAAGGGGTTGTAAAGTCAGACGGTTCTTTATCTTAATGCATTCTATGCATTAAAGCGGAGGTCCGCCAATTTATTTCTTTTAAAATTCAGCAGCTACAAATACTGCAGCTGGTGACTTTTAAAATAAGGACACTTACCTGTCCAGGGTGCCCGCAATGTCGCCACCCGAAGCCGATCTATCCCTCGGCTGTCGGGTGCTGCCGCCGCCATCTTCGGTAAGGGAGCCTTGCGGCCTCACTTCCTGGTTCCGCACTGCGCATGCGCGACTCACACTGCACTATCCCACTGGTTCCTGCTGTCTTCTGGGACCTGCGTGTCTCCCAGAAGACAGCGGGGAGGGTAGAAGGCGCCAGAAATGGCGTAGATACCCGCGGGTGGGAGCAAAATACTCAGCAGCCCCCCCCCCCCCAAAACTTACGTGAGGTCCCTCTCTGTCCAGCGATGTCCACGAGTGTCTCAGCCATCCAATATTCTCCCTACTGATTGGCTGAGACACAGCAGCGACGCTATTGGCTCCCACTGCTGTCAATCAAAGTCAGCTAGCCAATCAGGAGAGAGAGGGGACAGGGCCGGGTCAGGGCTCCGTGTCTGAATGGACACACGGAGCTGTGGCTTGGCTCGGGTGCCCCTATAACATGCTGCTTGCTGTGGGGGCACTGAACAGAAGGTAGAGGCCAGGAGCACAGAAGAGGGACCTGAGAAGAGGAGGATCCAGGCTGCTCTGTGCAAATCCACTGCAACAGAACAGGTAAGTATAAGGCCCCTCTCACACCTACGGACCGTTCATTAATTTTTCATCCATCCGTTGATGCATGAAAAACGGATAATCAATGCATTCCTATGGAAAAATGGATGCCAATGGATAATCATCTATTTTCATCTGTTTTCATCCGCTTCCGTCAACATCCGTTTTTTTTTTTTTTTTGAACGCCCTATTTTTCATCTGTCAAAAAAACAGATTGGACGAAAAACGGATGTAAACGGACAAATGGTCAGTTTTTCATCCGTTTTTGCATTGGTAGTGGATGTAAAAAAAACTGATGAAAAACAGATTAAGGCCCCTTTCACACATGCGGACCGTACATTAGATCAGTTCAGTCACGTTTTTTTTATCATCAGTTGTTGTCAGTAAACATCAGTTTTCATCCATTTTCATTTCCGTTTTTCGTCTGTTTACGTCCGTTTTTCATCCGATTACGTCCGTTTTTCATCAGTTTTTTATCCGTTTATGTCCGTTTTTATCCGTCTTTTTTTTTTTTAAAAACAGTTTTTCATGAATTATGGGAATTTTTTTGATGAAAAACAGTTGTCAGCGGATCAGATGTGAACGGATCGTCCGCTAACGTCCGTTTTTTATCCGTTCCGTTTTTTAAAGGAAGACAAAATAGGGTTTTCTTCCGTCCAGAAAAACGGAGCTTAACAGAGACGGATGTTAACGGAAATTAGCGGATGATCACCCGCTAACGTCCGCTATCCCATAGAGAAGCATTGATGTCCGTTTTGATCCGTAAACGGACGTTTGAAAAGACGGACGAACGGTCCGCACATGTGAAAGGGGCCTAACTGAACTGATGAAAAACGGATGAACTGAACTGATGAAATGAACGGACTGTATGTGTGAAAGGACTAATAGGAAAAGAAACAAGGCTTTACAATCACTTTAAATTGGCTGCTCTGTATGTAGCTTCTGACAGATTGCGCAATGAGCTCCGTATCTCTGTATCTCTGGTTCCCATAGATGATAGGAGCCCAAACCTTGACCCTCGAAGTTGATCATTTTTTTTTGTTTTTATTTGGCAAATGGGCCTATCATAACCCCTTTCATAACCCCTTCCAGACTGGCCGTCGTCATTATACGGCGGTAGTTTGAAAAGGAACATCGTTGTTATGGCAGCAGCTAGCTGCCATAACCCCGGTATCCTCTTCTTCAGCGGGTGGTCCGCTTTCAGATAAAAGTGGTCTCTGTGGCGGATTCGCTGCAAGATCACTTTTGTCGGTGACGGCCCCCCTCCCGACACGCTCTGTTGCCCTCCGCCAATTAGCGGAAGCAATTGAATCCTGTGTCCTGTATTGTATGGAGCTGAGTGAGGGGAAGATGGCCCCCACCCGACTCCATACCAATGCAGGGTGGAAGCGATGTCAAAACGTCACTTCTGCCCATAGCTCTTAAAGCAACATTTTTATTTTATTTTTTTCAAACGACATTTTTTTTTTTTTATTGCATTTTAGTGTAAATATGAGATCTGAGGTCTTTTTGACCCCAGATCTCATATTTAAGAGGTCCTGTCATGCTTTTTTTCTCTTACAAGGGATGTTTACATTCCTTGTAATAGGAATAAAAGTGACACATTTTTTGTAAAAATAAAAAAAATAAAAGGTAAAATAAATAAGAAAAAAAATAAAACATTTGAAATGCCCCCAGTCCCGCTGAGCTCACGTGCAGAAGCAAATGTATATTTAAAGTAGCACCACACATGAGAGGTATCACCACGATTGTTAGAGCGAGAAAAATAATTCTAGCCCTAGACGTCTTCTGTAACTCAAAACATGCAACCTGTAGAATTTTTTAAACATCGCATATAGAGATTTTTAAGGGTGCCCCCTGCCAACCCTTTTGTTGGGGATTGGTATGGGATACTCCAGGCAGCTCCTCCTCCCCTCCATACTCATCCTTCTGGAATCTTCTGCTTGTTTCCAGAAGTAGGGGGGGGGGTTTCAGAGATGCTGCCTAGGAGTCATGCCAGCCTCCCTGAGTCACTCAAGCCTTACCCAGAAAAACAAACAGGCTTGGCTGTCAGCCAAGCCTGCACAAATTGACTTACCCTGTACAAAACCTAACTCTAGAACTCTAGCAATGCTAGGAAGTGCTACACCAAAGCACACAAGTTGTAGCTTACACAGGGCATTCCCAGTGAGACAGCACTGATGCTTGGTGGTTATCCCAGCACACCTATATGTGCAGTGAGTCACATCCTCACCCATACCTGAACGTACCAGGTATTTTCTTTGCTTCAGTCAGCTAAATGAAGCTGCAGGAGATTAGAGGAAACTTGAGTATGTGATTCTGGGTAGGGGGGTTTCTTTGTCCTGCGTGGGAAAAGTACATCCATACTCTAAAGTACCACAGAGGCAACAATTTTATGCTTATAGGTAGAACTTCTGCAAGAGGTTTACAGAAAATTACAGTAAGAACATATAAAACTTAGAAGATGACTATGAAAAAAACAAACGTATAGTCAACTGAAACTGAATACACTGTTCCAACTTGTTTGCAATATTAGTACAAATTTCGTTTTAAATAAATGCGGAAATTAGCAGCTTTACTGGATCCTAAATGCTCTAACATTTCTCATTAAAAATCAATTTGTATTTCCAACTGAAGTCCTACATAAACTTTTGGATAATCCGTGATGAAAGCCAAAACAAAGGAGACAAAATCCCAAAGTACCAAACGTCTGGGCCTGTGCTGAAAAAATAACTATAACCATTCACTGAAATGTGAACCTTTGAGAAAATATACACACTAAAAATGAACAACACATTTTACTGGAATCCTGAACTGCCACTTTTGTCTCCCAGCACTACTTACAAGAATGGTCTCTCTTTGAAGCCTGAAATAAGTTAGGTTTACAAATACAAGGGCAGCATGCTGTTTGAAGCTCAGAATTTGGAACATCTTTAATACCTCTACCAGATCTTTCCATAGTAAGTTAGGGCAGGTTCACACAGGGATTTGGGAGTTTGATGAGAAACACAAGTATTTGTTGAGCACTTTTAAAAGTCTGCATTTCAAATTCTAGATTTATCTTCACTTCACTGCTTAATAATAGATTCCAAATGTCCGCAATACAGTCAGGTATAGCACAATTCCAACAGTTATCTGCAGTGTACCAATTTGTCATTCCAGTTGTAAATAGGTCAATGGACTATTCATTCACACCTTATCTTATAGGGCTGGATTTACTAAAGAAAAATTAAAAAAGCAGGTATAGGGATTCGCTGTTATCTACTGTTTGTATTTGTAAATAACCGAGCTATCCCCATCATGTACCCAACATCCTCATGGGGCCCCTGTAACATTCATCTGGAGGTATCTCTGTTAATAACTACCCTGGTATATGTCCACATCCACCAGGACTCTTGTTGGGCCCTTTGCTGATAATGCGTGTTTGTACATTGGATGTGTGTACTGTATTATTTCCATACTGGTGTGCATCTATATACTTAATGGTTAATGTTATATGCTAGTCGCAGTGGTTCCTCTGCTCTCAATTACTTTGATTAGATTACTGGTTCATTTCCCAGAATGGGAATCCCTACTGTTTACAGAGGCCTTGTCCTGGGTGGAGACACTACCAACTTTACTTTCTAACCCACTCTCCCACTTAGCAAAGGTTCTGCTTGTCTTATTAACCTACAGGTTTAGTACAATATCCTGTTTGTGGTAGGCCATTTGTCAACCCCCGCCCAAAAAAAGAAGGCCACATAGGGATAAATCCCTATGGTACATTTGCATTGTGGGATAGCATAAGCACACATATGTACATGTGAGTAGAGTACCCTATCCCTGAACCTATCTACCAAAGTTCAATGTGTATGATGTGGTCCCAGATTGCAGTGTGTATTGACCATCCAAATAATATTGGATTTGTGAGATTAGGGCTGGCCATACATGGTCGAACTTCGAAAGAATTTTCTTTTGAAAATCAGAAATAATGTGCATTTTGTGATCCGATGGTGCCACAATTGATTTTAAAATCCGACCAACCATGCCATCAATTTCACCTCCTGTTGCTACAGAAAAATAATTTTCGTGGCTGGGAATCTTCTTTTCTTTCCGGGAATATTCATTTATTGCATACATAGTACCCCTACCCATTCACCAAAAACAAAACACTTGTAAAAAAGTGCATGCTGGGCTGGTGATGTCACAAGGGGGGCGGTGCCACCAGACCCAAAGGGGGGGCCCACGCTGGTTTTTTTTTCTGTTTTTTTGGCGTGGGGTTTCCCTTAAGATCCATACCAGACCCGAAGAGCCTGGTATGGATTGGGGGGACTCCCCACCGTTTTATTTTTAAAACATATTTCTAATGCCGACAATGGTATTGTATTGCCGGCAATTTAAATGTAATTTCATAAATGTTTTTTTCTTTCGAAATTTCAGTTTTGCTGCAGCAGGCTCTAGCCATGGTACAGATGTGCCACTTTACAGGCAGACTAAGGGGAGCTCTCCAGGCACTGTATTTAAAGGATTTTTACATTTTTATTCTTTCACTTTAAGCATCATTAAAATCACTGCTCCTGAAAAAATAATCTTTTAAAAAAAAAAAAATTGCATTGATACATGGACCCCTGGACCACCATACCCTTTTTATGGCATATAAGCCTTCAAGATGGGGAATTTAGATTTTTCAAGTTCAGGTTCCATAGACTTTAATAGGGTTTGTAGTTGGGGTCAGAACTTTTTCTCTGTTCGGGAGTTCTAGTGCGAACCGAAAAGGGGGGTGTTCGGCTCACTTCTACTCATGCTTATTGTAGTGTTGCTTTACCTACATGGAACTACCTTGTAACTGTTCTCAATGTATGCTTTATACTCTGTTCATTTAATAACGTAAAGTGGAGGGCCACCCCAAAAAAAAAAGAGCATTAATATTCTTTAAAAAATAAAACATTTGAAAAAAATCAGAAATCCCTGTTACTAGGCAGTCTTCCTAATCTGCCTCCTTCCTACTCTGCGGAGATCTTCGGTGATCTTCGGTCTTCTGTCCTCCTCCGCATTGTCTTCTGGGTAATGGGGCGCACTGTGTTCTGGGAACTGTGTGTTCCCTAACACCGTTAGAGCCGCGCAACTCGCCCATGCACAGTAGGAAATGGGCAGTGAAGCCATAAGGCTCCACTGCCCGCTTCCCTTAGTGAGGATGGTGGCGCTCGGCGGCCGACATCGCGGGCACCCTGGGAGGGTAAGTGTACTTATTAAAAGTCAGCGGCTACTTTTTTTTTAGCTGCTGACTTTTAAAAAAAAATGTTTACAGCTGAAATACCCCTTTAATACAATTTTTTGAACAGGAAATAAATAAAATGTACGTTCCAAGCAAAGTCACAGGTAAAGACTCTTGCACCATGCTAAGTGTGCACTATGACTCTTTTTTTACTTTCACTGTTTTTTTTACAACTTCAAAATGATATTCACATGAACTTTGAATCATGAGTGGATATCTACAGTATCTATCTCAGCTACAGAAGTTGGGGTGGTCTATATATGGTCTATATATGGGCTAGGTGGTAGCAGGGAACATGTAAATGCCCTTTCCTGCCCTAAAACTGGCTCATATAAAGGAATCTTATGTTATCCTAAAGTCAAAGACCACCATCTTAAAGAGATCAGTCCACTTAAATGGTTATTTTATCAAAAGGGAAGAACTAGTGGGTTTTGCTATCCACCAGCCTCTTGTATATCTTGAGGGCTCCAGCAGAGAGATATTATACTTTCTGACTTTAGGTCTTCCTGCTTTAATCTCCCCACTTCCTTTTAAAGTCACTTTAATATTAATATAGTGCATTCATTATTAAAGTGAGAGCGTTAGACACCCCTGTAATAATCACAGTAGATGTGAAAATACATGGTCGTCTAAAGACCATAAGAAGCTGCTGGGTGATTTACCTTCATTTTAACTTTAAATCTAACTTTAGGTACTTCTTTAAAGTACTTAATCTAACTATTAAGTACTTAAAACTAAAATATCAGTTTTGGATGGTCTGCCCTTTTGGCTGTTATACAATGCTGTGCATTTGTTTTCTGTTCAGTCATTTCTGATGAGCTAGATAAAAAAAAACACCTGGTCCTGAGTTTTCATATTGGCTTTTTCATGTTTTCATGCAATAGCCTATTGACGATCTAAGAGTTAGCAATTATCATTGTGTATATCATTGTGTGTGGCCAGCTTAAACAGCTGTCACTGAAATCATTGACACCCTACACACACACACAAGACCATACAATGAACAGTTTACAGAGGGCTTCTACAGCTTTACTGTAAATACCACTCCTTTAATTAGCAACAAAGATACAAAAGACAAGACTGCACTTGCTATGGACCAATAATTTATGTTGTTTTTTGGGGGGGAATATATGAAACATAAAGAAGAGATATTTACAGGTTATGATTAAGTACATTACCAAAACGTAATGCTATGAAAGCTAAATTTTAGAGCTAAGTACTATATGAGAAGCATATGCTGCCAAAATATGTGCTATGATAGATGAATGGTACTGTAAAGGAGGCTTTGTCAGACAGGGTATTTTCAGAGGTATTTAGGCATTCCTTGATCAGTAGACAGTGATGGATAGATCTCCTGACTGACCATCAGAGTAAGAGAACTGTACCCTGGCCTCCAGTATAGGGGGATGCTTTTCCCACAAACCACTTAATACTGTATATGAGTCAATACTGTACAGTATATCAAGTCAATATTTTATCTAAAAAAAAGGGGGGCACTTCTTGCAAAGGAACCCTACATTGATCACCAATGTAGGGGGACACTTCTTCACTGACCACCAGTCTAAGGGGTCTGTGTTTCTTTTTTGCCATTATTATTATTATTATTATAGGACAGCCCCCCAGGCTAGGGGGTTCCCCTCAGGGCCATGACAGCTTCCTCAACACTGTATCTCCATCTTCCACCCGACTCCCTGATGGCATGGCCCATGTCTGTTTATGGGGTAGTCCCAGCCCCCTGCCAGCCCACTTCTGGGGATTGGCTGAGGCCCCACAAATATTAATGGCAGCCCCTCCTAGCCCCCACCCTCTAGTTCTAGAAGGTTATCCAACCTTCCAGACACCAGGGGGAAGCACCAGAGAGCTACCAAGATGAGTCGTCCAGGCCTGGCCTCTAATAACCAATTTAGTGACATGGTGTGGGTGGGTAGAATACAGAAAACAAATCTCATAATGACTAGACATGTGCAAAAGGAAAAAATTTGTTTTGTTTCGTTTCGTTTTAATTCGTTAATTAATTAATTTCGTTTAGTTAGATTCGTTACATTTGTTAAATTCTTTTTTGGATTTCGTTTAGTTTTCGAACGATTTTCGAATTCGAAAATATTTTGCGACCCGACTTTGGGTCCACGTATCTCGGGGTTACTTGGTGATAGAAACACCAAATTTGGATATGTTATAGTGCTAGTTCTACTGTGTTTGCATACACAGTATAGCTACAAGTGGCCCCGAGATATGTGGCCCCAAAGTCGGGTCAAAAAATGTCATTCTCTGCTGCAGAAAAGTGCTTGACATTTTGCGACCCGACTTTGGGGCCACGTATCTCGGGGCTACTTATAGCTAGAAACCCCAAATTTGGTATGCAAACACAGTAGAACTAGCACTACAACATATCCAAATTTCTATCTATTTCTATCTATCACCAAGTAACCCCGAGATACGTGGACCCAAATTCGGGTTGCAAAATATTTTCGAATTCGGTTAAAATAATTTCAAATGCAGTTGAAATATTTTCAAATCTGGTTGAAATTATTTCAACTGCATTAGAAACTATTTCAACCAGATTTGAAAATATTTCATCTGCATTAGAAACTATTTCAACCAGATTTGAAAATATTTCATCTGCATTAGAAACTATTTCTATCACCAAGTAACCCCGAGATACGTGAACCCAAAGTCGGGTCGCAAAATATTTTCGAATTCGGTTGAAATAATTTCAAATGCAGTTGAAATAATTTCAAATGCAGTTGAAATAATTTCAAATGCAGTTGAAAAAATTTCAAATGCAGTTGAAAAAATTTCAAATGCAGTTGAAAAAATTTCAAATGCAGTTGAAATAATTTCAAATCATGTTGATACTATTTCAAGCGGATTCGAAAATATTTTGCGACCCGACTTTGAAAAAAAAAAAATGAAATTGATTCTAACAGTCTGCAGAAGATCTGCAAAAAAAAAGAAGTGAAATGGCTGTTAATAGTCTACAGGAGATCTGCTATTAAATTATATATTTTTTTCTATTCTGTTCTAATCTTTTCTATTTGAATTATACATTTTGGAAGATGGTTACTTACTTATATACATCTGTCACATAAATAAAAGGATGTGAAATGGCTGTCACGGATGTCGATCGCAAGGCAAGTACATATGCTGTATGTCATTGTCCACTTGCCACAACACCTGCCACAAGCGCCAAGACACCTGCCACGAGTGCGACGTGACCGACCACAAGTGCCACGTGACCTGCCACGTGACCAAGTTGTGGATTGTCCACTTGCCATGTCACCTGCCAAAAGTTATGGGGTTCCTAGCACCAAGTGACCCCCAGATATGGGGGATATGTCAAGTACTTTTCTACAGCAGAGAATTACATTTTGTGACCCGACTTTGGGGCCACGTATCTCGGGGCCACTTATAGCTAGAAACCCCAAATTTGGTATGCAAACACAGTAAAACTAGCACTACAACCTTTCCAAATTTGGTTTCTATCACCAAGTAACCCCGAGATACGTGGACCCAAAGTCGGGTCGCAAAATATTTTCGAATCCGGTTGAAATAGTTTCAAATGCGGTTGAAATAATTTCAAATGCAGTTGAAATAATTTCGAATCATGTTGATACTATTTCAAGCGGATTCGAAAATATTTTGCCACCCGAATTTGAAAAAAAAAATGAAATTGATTCTAACAGTCTGCAGAAGATCTGCAAAAAAAAGTGAAATGGCTGTTAATAGTCTACAGGAGATCTGCTAAAAAAAGAAATAGATGCTAATAGTCTGCAGGAGATCTGGTGAGAAAACAAAATAGATACTAATTGTCTGCAGGAGATCTGCAAAAAAAAAAAAAGTGAAATGGTTGTTAATAGTCTACAGGAGATCTGCTAAAAAAAGAAATAGATGCTAATAGTCTGCAGGAGATCTGGTGAGAAAACGAAATAGATACTAATAGTCTGTAGTTGTAGTGCTAGTTCTACTGTGTTTGCATACCAAATTTGGGGTTTCTAGCTACAAGTGGCCCCGAGATACGTGGCCCCAAAGTCAGGTCACAAAATGTAATTCTCTGCTGCAGAAAAGTACTTGACATATCGCCCCTATCTTGGGGTCACTTGGTGCTAGGAACCCCACAACTTGTGGCAGGTGACGTGGCAAGTGGACTATCCACAACTTGGTCACGTGGCCGGTCATGTGGCACTCGTGGCCGGTCATGTGGCACGCGTGGCCGGTCACGTGGCACTCGTGGCCGGTGTCGTGGCACTCGTGGCAGGTGTCGTGGCACTTGTGGCAAGTGAACAATACACAACTTGTGGCAGGTGATGTGGCAAGTGGACAATGACATACAGCATATGTACTTGCCTTGCGATCGACATCCGTGTTAAACGTGCAAAAAGAAAAAAATTGTTTTGTTTCGTTTTAATTCGTTAATTAATTCATTTTGTTTAGTTAGATTCGTTAAATTCGTTTTCAGATTTTGTTTTGCTTTTGACCGAATTCGAAAAATCTGTCGCATTTGAAATTATTTCAACCAGATTTGAAAATATTTCAACCGGATTTAAAAATATTTCTACTGGATTTGAAATTATTTCAACTGCATTAGAAACTATTTCAACCAGATTTGAAACAGTTTCTAATGCAGTTGAAATAGTTTCTAATGCAGTTGAAATATTTTCAAATCTGGTTGAAATAGTTTCTAATGCAGATGAAATATTTTCAAATCTGGTTGAAATAGTTTCTAATGCAGTTGAAATAATTTCAAATCTGGTTGAAATAGTTTCTAATGCAGTTGAAATAGTTTCTAATGCAGTTGAAATAGTTTCTAATGCAGTTGAAATATTTTCAAATCTGGTTGAAATATTTTCAAATCTGGTTGAAATAGTTTCTAATGCAGTTGAAATAGTTTCAACCGAATTCGAAAATATTTTGCGACCCGACTTTGGGTCCACGTATCTCGGGGTTACTTGGTGATAGAAACACCAAATTTGGAGAGGTTGTAGTGCTAGTTTTACTGTGTTTGCATACCAAATTTGGGGTTTCTAGCTATAAGTGGTCCCGAGATACGTGGCCCCAAAATCGGGTCACAAAATGTAATTCTCTGCTGTAGAAAAGTACTTGACATATCCCCCATATCTGGGGGTCACTTGGTGCTAGGAACCCCATAACTTGTGGCAGGTGACATGGCAAGTGGACAATCCACAACTTGGTCACGTGGCAGGTCACGTGGCACTTGTGGTCGGTCACGTGGCACTCGTGGCAGGTGTCTTGGCGCTTGTGGCAGGTGTTGTGGCAAGTGGACAATGACATACAGCATATGTACTTGCCTTGCGATCGACATCCGTGACAGCCATTTCACATCTTTTTTTTTATGTGACAGATGTATATAAGTAAATAACCATCTTCCAAAATTTATAATTCAAATAGAAAAGATTAGAACAGAATAGAAAAAAAATATATAATTTAATAGCAGATCTCCTGTAGACTATTAACAGCAATTTCACTTCTTTTTTTTTTGCAGATCTTCTGCAGACTGTTAGAATCAATTTCATTTTTTTTCAAAGTCGGGTCGCAAAATATTTTCGAATCCGCTTGAAATAGTATCAACATGATTTGAAATTATTTCAAACTGTGTTTGCATACCAAATTTGGGGTTTCTAGCTATAAGTGGCCCCGAGATACGTGGCCCCAAAGTCGGGTCACAAAATGTAATTCTCTGCTGTAGAAAAGTACTTGACATATCCCCCATATCTGGGGGTCACTTGGTGCTAGGAACCCCATAACTTGTGGCAGGTGACATGGCAAGTGGACAATCCACAACTTGGTCACGTGGCAGGTCACGTGGCACTTGTGGTCGGTCACGTCGCACTCGTGGCAGGTGTCTTGGCACTTGTGGCAGGTGTTGTGGCAAGTGGACAATGACATACAGCATATGTACTTGCCTTGCGATCGACATCCGTGACAGCCATTTCACATCTTTTTTTTTATGTGACAGATGTATATAAGTAAGTAACCATCTTCCAAAATTTATAATTCAAATAGAAAAGATTAGAACAGAATAGAAAAGAATATATAATTTAATAGCAGATCTCCTGTAGACTATTAACAGCCATTTCACTTCTTTTTTTTTTGCAGATCTTCTGCAGACTGTTAGAATCAATTTCATTTTTTTTCAAAGTCGGGTCGCAAAATATTTTCGAATCCGCTTGAAATAGTATCAACATGATTTGAAATTATTTCAACTGCATTTGAAATTTTTTCAACTGCATTTGAAATTTTTTCAACCGAATTCGAAAATATTTTGCGACCCGACTTTGGGTCCACGTATCTCGGGGTTACTTGGTGATAGAAATAGTTTCTAATGCAGATGAAATATTTTCAAATCTGGTTGAAATAGTTTCTAATGCAGATGAAATATTTTCAAATCTGGTTGAAATAGTTTCTAATGCAGTTGAAATATTTTCTAATGCAGTTGAAATTATTTCAACCAGATTTGAAAATATTTCAACCAGATTTGAAAATATTTCAACCAGATTTGAAAATATTTCAACTGCATTTGAAAATATTTCAACCGAATTCGAAAATATTTAGCGACCCGACTTTGGGTCCACGTATCTCGGGGTTACTTGGTGATAGAAACACCAAATTGTAGTGCTAGTTCTACTGTGTTTGCATACCAAATTTGGGTTTCTAGCTAGAAGTGGCCCCGAGATACGTGGCCCCAAAGTCGGGTCACAAAATGTCAAGCACTTTTCTGCAGCAGAGAATGACATTTTTCGACCCGACTTTGGGGCCACATATCTCGGGGCCACTTATAGCTAGAAACCCCAAATTTGGTATGCAAACACAGTAGAATCAGCACTATAACATATCCAAATTTGGGGTTTCTATCACTAAGTGACCCTGAGATATTTCGAATTTCGTCCGCGATTTTTCGATTCGAAAAAAATTCGGATTCGGTTAAATTCGTTAGTATTGTAATTCGGTAATTCGGATGCATCCGAATGTCCGAATAATGAAAAATTCGTCCGAATTTCGATTCGGAACATAACGAAATGCACATGTCTAATAATGACTGAGTGAGTATGAACAGCATGTAATACAGCATTTATTGATCGTTGTCGCGGTCCCTGCCTCCCCCCTTTTTCCCTGCACCCCAAAGCCCATGGCCGCCCCGCCCGCAAATAGCCCACATCGCCATTGTGCTGGGTGCCAGGGAACTGCTTCCCGGCTGTGTGTACAACCCTTTTCTCCCCGGCCGAGCGCCATGCAGTCTGCCTCCTGCCTGGCCTGCATGTGGATTTCCCACATGCAGGACATATGGCTGGCACCACAAGCTCTACCCTCCTGTCTCTCCAGGCAATGCGCGATCCTGCTCTTCCCACGCTCCGTGCCTGCTGGGGACAAAGGCCACGCTCCCTGTTTAGGAGCAGAACAGAGGGGGTGGGGCTTGTTCTCTGGGCAACCCAACGCCAGACCGGGGGTTGCCTTAACACCAGCATGCGCCCCAGCTCCGGAGATAGATACCGGAGCAGGGCCTCTGGGTACTCAGAGTCTTCCTGGCTTTTTCTCTCTCCCCTCACTGACAGTCTGTATTGTCCTTGGCTGTGCCCAAACACATGTGATGTGTCCCAGAAGGCTGCAGGGGAAGCAGGGGGGCCAAATGTCCGGTAGGATTGCTGCGGCGATCCAAACAGGAGTGGAAGTGGGTACCTATCAAAACCGGTTACCTGTCCCGCCCCCCAAAAAAATGAAGTGGCAAAACGAAGATGGTGGGAGGCAGACAAGCGGAACTTCCCCTTTTGGGTGAAGTTCCACTTTAAATCCCTGAAACATTTTGTAGATGTATGTATCAGTCATATGACTACCTCAGCTGCACTGTTTGTGAACAAACACTAATGGCATACATTTGTTTTACATAAAACATGCTTAAACCTGAAATTTAAAATAGAATATAATGATGCTTTTCAGTCCTTAGATGTGCTGGTTTAATTTTTATTTTATTTTTGAAAAGAGGAACTGCAGTCTGCTCACATAATTTGTAATAAAAACATCTTTGCCATTCTAAAGCTTCCCTCCAACCACTTTGCATATTATTTTATATATACTGTGATTCTGTACTTGCCAAATATGCTGCAGAAATCTCTCTCCACTGAGTCTGGCTGCAACCATTTTAACTGTGGCCAGCTGAACCTGCTTCCTGTTCACTTCCCCGAGTTACACAGACACACAGAGGCACACCTCCAGCTCTGCAGCTCTCATTGGCCCTCTTGTGACTCATCCCCCCTCCCTTCCTGGCAAATTCTCACAAGAGTGAGTGAGAGAGCTGTGCATGATGTCATAAGCCTAGGCCTAGGGGCAAATCAAACTAGAATAAAAAGGGTTTTTAACATACTTTTGATGACATGCCCATCATTCAACAGTTACATGCTGAATGAAACAAGATGTGGAAATGAGAAATGATACCCCCACTACTGAAGCTGAAGAAACTGAAGATTTGCTTTAAAAAAAATAAATGAATACATCTAAGAAAGTCCCATTGCTGTATAATATGCATATGTGCTCCTTACTGGGATTGTAGCAAAGTTCCCACTTACTTACCATGCTTGGATGCAGGTGCAGGCCCCTTAAACATCTTTTCCCACAACTCCCTGGATTCCTGGACATGGGAAAGATAAATTCCTCTGCCCCTCTCCCTTTAGCAGCTCAGGGAGGCTACGTCTGATGAGGCAGAGGTATCAGGGCAAGAGATTTGCAGCCAGGTAAGCAGAACTCCTTTGCTAGAATTGGCATGCAGGCAGCTGGGTGGGAGCATAATAGCTTACCGTACTTCTCCAGAAGACCCAGCAATTGTGGAGAGCTCTTCCCCGATTGCTACCACACTATTCCAGTTCCACCAGGGTGACCCTTTGTCCTTAGATCCCTCTAGCTGTTCATCTGTGTTACTAGAGCTACCCTGGATGTCACTGAGAGGGATGCTGTTTATGAGGATAGTCACAAGTAGCTGTTTGTGTTCTGAATCTGAACTGTTTTACTAAAGTAGTGATTCTTAGCTTAACTCTCTGATTCAAACATTGCTCATGTTTTTACTGCTTTTATAATCCGTTTGGTATTATTCTGTAGTGTATGCATGCTCTTTGCCATCCTTATACTATTTTGCATCATTGATTCTAACTTTGCACATGTTTAGTAAGCTTCTCTTACTCCCTCTCTGATCATTCTGCTGATTACCTACAGTACCTACGTAAAGTATTCACAGCGCTTCACTTTTTCCACATTTTGTTATGTTACAGCCTTATTCCAAAATAGATTAAATTCATTGTTCTCCTCAAAATTCTACAAACAATACCCCATAATGACAACGTGAAAGAAGTTTGTTTGAAACCTTTGCAAATTTATTAAAAATGAAAAACAAAAACAATCACATGTACATAAGTATTCACACCCTTTGCCATGACACTCAAAATTTAGCTCAGGTGCATCCTGTTTCCACTGATCATTCTTGAGATGTTTCTACAACTTGATTGAAGTCAACCTGTGGTAAGTTTAGTTAATTGGACATGATTGGAAAGGCACACACCTGTCTATATAAGGTCCCACAGGTAACAGTGCATGTCAGAGAACAAACCAAGCCATGAAGTCCAAGAAATTGTCTGCAGACCTTCGAGACAGGATTGTATCAAGGCACAGATCTGGGGAAGGGTATAGAAAAATGTCTTCAGTGTTGAAGGTCCCAATGAGCACAGTGGCTTCCATCATCTGTGAATAGAAGAAGTTTGGAACCACCAGGACTCTTCGGCCAAACTGAGTGATCAGGGGAGAAGCGCCTTAGTTAGGGAGGTGACCAAGAACCTCATGGTCACTCTGACAGAGCAAACATCTCTGCAGCACTTCACCAATCAGGCCTGCATGGTAGTGGCCAGGCGGAAACCACTCCTCAGCAAATGGCACATGACAGCCCATTTGAGGTTTTCCAAAAGGCACCTGAAGGACTCTCAGACCAAAAGAAACAAAATTCTCTGGTCTGATGAAACAAAGATTGAACTCTTTGGCCTGAATGGCAAGCGTCATGTCTGGAGGAAGCCAGGCACTGCTCATCACCTGGCCAATACCATCCCTACAGTGAAGCATAGTGGTGGCATGATCATGCTATGGGGAAGTTTTTCAGCAGCAGGAACTGGGAAGCCTAGTCAGGATCGAGAGGAAGGATGTGCCAAGTTTGTAGCATCATACCCAAAAATACTTTTAAGAGATGTAATTGGTGCCAAATGTGCTTCAGCAAAGGCTGTGAATACTTACTGTATGTACATGTGATTTCTTAAATTTTTTTATTTTTAATAAATCTGCAAAGATTTCAAACACACTGCTCTGAATACTTTCCGGATGCACTGTATTCTATTAGGGCCAGTTCACGACACAGATGCAGTTCCGTTCAGAAACTGACCGGAAACTGACTGCATAGTGTGAACTAGGGCCATTGGAATACATTGAAAACACTGTGCATGCATTTTGTGCAGAAAAAAAGCGCACGGAACTGAACGGAACTGCATCTGGTGTGAACTAGCACTTAAAGGGTAACCAACTGAAAAGAGAAGGCTGCAAATAAGTCCATTTGTACTTTAAATCTGTCTACCTATCTGAATATTATGTGTATAAAATTGCAATTTTATACACATTCGTTCCACGAAGGTTATATATATCACCTTATTGCCAGCAGCTGTAGGACAGGCATTTAGCGCTAACTATTTTTATTGTACTATCTGAATATTAACATTATACATTTTAGATAATCCCATAAGTGACTGGTTAAATTAAGCATAATTATTGCCAAGTCTTTAACATATGCATTATATAGCCTATGCATGTTACATTTATTGTAGCAGAGAACCACTTATTTTTCTTAAATCCGATACCAGAGGAATATATTTGTAGATCTTAGCTGAGCTGTTTAATAGGTCATTGTGGTTTGCTTTGTATTAATGTTTTAAATGTATTTGCTTAATAGCTAAAGTAGTATGTCTTGCCTTATTTCCTTTTCATACGTGGCAGATTCAATCAGCTCTTCTCTTATATAAATAGTGTTCATAAAGTTATGTTTTTCTACATAAAGCACTTAGCTACTAAGCATAAATGGTTATGAAGTCTTGACCCAGACAAGGTTTCATCACATGCATTTCTACCATGGTCCCAACTAAATGGAAGCAAATCAGATTACTAAATAAACAAAGAATTAATAAGAAAATTCAACAATACCCTGGGTGCGTGTGTGCTTCTCTTTGTGTGCGTATGCATGTGTGTACTCTTACTCTTTTGTGAAAACTGTATTATATTTCCAGAATTAACAATCAGCAATAAAATCCTACATATTTCTTTCAGCACAGATTTCCATCATAAAAACTTGCAAGTGCCAACATTTTATTTGACAGGGCTTCTGCTTTCAGAAAGTGTACAGTTATTTGGGGGTTCTAAGTAATTTTCTAGGAAAATTTTAAACTGTAATGTGTGTGAAAAGTTAAACACTAGCCCCAGACTTCAAGTGCTTAAAGAGGATCTTGAATCAAAATGCAATGCTGCTTTGCAAACCTTTCATCTCCCCAATTACTAATGCAAGCATACAAAAAAGAAAAGAAAATAGGAGAAAAAAATACTCTGAAGTTTATTGTCATGAGTTTTTGAGACCCTCAGCTGTTTCTGGATTGTTTGGTTAGACTGAACAAAGTCACTGGATCCCAAGTAATGACCAGAAGCCATAGTATAAGGCCCTCAGGGCCATAGATGAGGAGGAGGGTTGGGGGGTCCAACCCCCACCTCCCCCAGAGCAGTGTTGCCAACCCTCTGTTTTAGGGGAAGTTTTAAAAAAAATAGGATACATAATTGTCAATGAACAGGAGCAAGCTCCAGCAAGCACGGTTTCAATCTGGCAGTTCCAATATCAACCAATTTGTGATCGGCTGAGTTCATGAGCTCAGAGCACTGGCAGTCTGTGTCAAGCTGCTTAAAATATAAACAAACACTGCGCTTGGCTTATTGACAAATCAAAAAAGAATATAAATCAAACATAAAATGATACAAAGTCTCACAAATATGAAAAAATGTTCTCGTGCTCAATTCCAAAATAGGCAAATAAGTGCTCCACTGCTTGGTGTTCAGAGCAGGTTCCCCACATGGATGTAAACTCACCCTAGATGTTGACCACCTATCTCTAGTTTGGTCACTTGCACTTTGTGTGGAAAGAGACCCCTGGATGTTATTTTTACAGGCTGTTCACACTGCAATTACTCCAATGGTGGGCAGAGAAATGACAGAAGGGTCAGCCCATAGCGTAAAACCTTATTTTATTGGTAAAAAGTTACAAAAAGCAAACATAGGTACACTCACATGTTCTGGTGCCTAAAGCCTGGCACCCGGTGGGTTCAGCATGTGTTTATTAAGGGAATAGTCCAGCTGGCATCCACTGGCTACCGCTTACTTGCATTATTCGCTCGGTCAAGCTGCTGCCTCCACCTCTCATCCTCCTTCTCCCTCCCTCCCTCATCCCTTTAGGCCATTTCAGCGTACATCACTCTACCACGTTCAGTGAATCCTGCCTGCTACTGTGTGGAGCTTTGTCTTTGTTACAAGGAGAACATGGGTGAGAATCAGAACAACATGCTGTGTTTGAAAGGTGACAAAATAAGTGTTAAGGCAGGGCAGAGGTTACTAAACCTAAGTTTATGGAAAGGAAGAGAGAAAGAGGTCTATGGAAGGACACGAGAGCAGCACATGAACCACATCACATAACAGGAATAGTTCACCCACGCTGACTCCCCTCCTCCTACTGCCCACACTACATTCACACAGGAACGCAGGGGCAGATAGTTTGGCAAGCCCTGCAATATGCAGGGCGAACATGGGGGAGTATGAGGGGAATGATTTCTCATCTGCAGGTTGCTATTGGTGAATGCAGCAGGCTAGCAACAGCGCCTGATTGGTGGATGGCGGCGGGAGCGCTAAAGCCCGCGAAACGGGGCCCTTTAAGAGCGGATCGTCCGGCCTTACCTGTCTCTCTGAAGCAAGACCGGGACCCCCTACCCCTGCAGAGCTGACAGAAGAAGATGGAGGCTTCCAGAGACCGCGAGGCGCTGCTGCGCCGCCTAATAGAGAATGCTGTGCATGCCTTTGCCTCTACTGAGAAAGAATGCAGTCAGCCAAGCTTCCAGCCTAAAGGTGGCAAAATCTGCCTTGGTGTTAAGGATTTATATAATTTTCATGGGCAGGGCGTTAAAGGGGCACAGCGGTCTGGTGCATGTTACTAAAGAAAAACCTCATGGTGCTTTTTATAGGGAAAGGGGAAGAGCAGAAAGAGGTCTATGGAAGGACACGCAGACAGGCAGAGCAGCACATGAGTCATCATTTAGGCTGCCTATGCCATGCGACATTTCCCCGCTGGGTTTTCACTTAACAGATACTGTAAAGGATAAAATTTGGAAAGGTGAATTTACTAATGTCTTTATTGCCAGCTTCCACTAGAGTTGATAAATAACTGGGAAATGTTCAGGGAGCATGGTTCATAGGCAAAAAGTTCCCCCACGCTGAACAATACCCAGACCGCACGATGGCTCGGCTGCTGTTTGAGGGTTTTGCTAATGGTTTTTTGGTCCCTTCCCTCCAGTCATTTGATGAAGCACTGATGCTGTTACGTCAATTTGGGCAGGGGGCTTTGTTGGCTACATTTTGAAGCCTTTTCTACCTTCTTGCACTGGGTTGTAGCACAGTGCCTCCCGGAGGGGGGCCTGTTACACTACCTAGATGATTTTTTGTTCATTGGTCCAGTGGCTAAATCGCTTTGAGAAAACGGTCCTCCCGGCCACGACGATTGAATTTTTGGGCATCACAATCGACTCAATGCCTACTATTGGGGCTTTTTGCATTCGCAGCCAGGGTGATCCCGATGGCCAGGATATTTTCAAGGCCAAGTGGTTTGCTGTCCCATATTCACATATTCACTATTATGGATGATTTTCAATTAAATTTCTTCACCGACGCAGCTGGTTCATCAGGTTTTGGGGCTTTTCTGAACGGCAGTTGGTGTGCTTCTGAATGGCACCCCAGCTGGCTACTTAAGAATCGGAGGGTGCTAGTACATACAGATAACAAAGGCGTTCTAGTATTACATTGTTTTCGTTGTACATTTGGTTGAAGGCTCAGTACTTACCTGGTTTACAGAATGATATAGCTGACGCTTTATCTCGTTCACAGTTCCAACGTTTTCGGGATTTGGCGCCTGCGGCGGACCAAACGGGCACCCCCTGCCCAGATTTCCTCTGGGGCTTGATTTGGGACTGATGGCTACTCACCTCCGGGGCTCACTGGCGCCGAAGACATGGCAGGAATATGGTTTGGCATGGTCCAGATGGTGTTCTTTCTGCTCTCAGCACGGTACAGGGGTTCTGGAGGTGAATGGTTATGTCGCTCTGGCTTTCATATCTTCGTTAATAAATGCAGGTATGAGTCCGGGTTCAATTAACAAGATTGTGGCTGGTGTTTCCTTTTTTCTCAAATTTTCCGACCGCCAAGCGCTTACTTCATTTTTTCAAGTCAGGCAAATTTTGAAGGGCTTTCGGAAATCGGCTCCTTCTAAGGATGGCCGTCGGCCTATTTCTGTGGAGTTATTAATCAACCTGTTATCGGTCCTGGAGGTTGTTTGTACATCTATGTTTGAAATTTTTCTTTTCAGGGCAGCATTCTCGGTCACTTTCTTCGGTGCTTTAAGGATCGGTGAATTTACGGCTAGGAATAGGTCTTCCTCTTCTTTTCTTTTGTTCAGGCATGTAGTCTTGGGGCCGGATAATCTTCGTGTCTTTATTTGCAGGTCAAAAACTTTTGGATTGGGTAAAGGTCAATGGGTGCCTCTGGCTAGTTCCCCGGATCCGAGAGTATGCCCAGTAGTGTTGGTATCAAATTTTTTGGCTGTGCGCCCCTCATGCGAGGGTTCCTTTTTTATCCACCAGAACAGTTCCCCGCTTACCAGATTTCAGTTTTCAGCTGTTCTTGCTTCTTGCCTTAGACGACTCAATCTTTCAGGTTTTAAATTTTCATCTCATTCATTTAGGGTTGGGGCCGCCACAGCGGCCAATCTATTGGGTTTCCCTATAGAAAGTCAAAAGAGGGTCGGTAGGTGGGCTAGTGATAGGTACAAAATTTATGTTCGCCCAGATCTATTAACGCTATGATTTTGTTTCAGATCCAGCTACTGAGGCAATTTGGATCGTAGGCCACTCCTACATTTTCTGGGCTGGTAAGCAAGCTTCTTCTAGGATCTACTCAAGTAATTTGGGTCTGGACGATTCTTTATACACAGTTTTTTGGTCAGGCATTAGGGGTCTGAGATGGCGTAATCTCAGATGCCATTTACTTTACTTAGCATCTATTTGGCCGCCTCCGAGTATCCTGGTTATTCATTTAGGGGCAAACGATATTGGCAAGGTTAGGACTTGGGATCTTCTGTGCGAGATCAAGAAGGATCTGTGCGACTTTAGGCTACTGTTCCCAAGTACTACCCTGGCCTTTTCAGAAATGATCCCACGGCTCCTGTGGGCCCCGGGCGGTGACTTAAGCTACATGGATAGGATCAGGAGGCGGCTGAATAGAACCATACACAATATGTTAGTTTCACTGGGTGGTGTATCATTCCGCCATTTTGAGCTGGAAGGTTTTTTCTTAGGTCTGTTCAGGCAGGACCAGGTCCATTTGTCTGCAATTGGCCTGGATATTTTTAACATGGGCCTGCAGGCCTTGATTGAGAGTGCCTTGGTGTTGGGGGGACCTCAGCCAGGAGCGTCACTCCCGGCTTAGGTTGGTGGGGGATTAGTCGTCCAGCTTCGTCTGGATGGACACTGTGAACTAGAACAATAATTTAATTTTGTTTATAGCCGAGGTGGCTAAATTATGATTTAAGTTTAAGGTTACCTCTTGACCAACACCAGGGCCAGAAAAAAATTCCAACAATAAAGTATGGTTACAAAGAATTACTTGGTGTTTGTATTTTGTACGTTTAATGACTCCTTAATGCTAGCCCATGGCAAGCCCTGCAATATGCAGGGCGAACATGGGGGAGTATGAGGGGAATGATTTCTCATCTGCAGGTTGCTATTGGTGAATGCAGCAGGCTAGCAACAGCGCCTGATTGGTGGATGGCGGCGGGAGCGCTAAAGCCCGCGAAACGGGGCCCTTTAAGAGCGGATCGTCCTCTTGACCAACACCAGGGCCAGAAAAAAATTCCAACAATAAAGTATGGTTACAAAGAATTACTTGGTGTTTGTATTTTGTACGTTTAATGACTCCTTAATGCTAGCCCATGCTAAAACTGGCCAATTAGCTGGAGCCAGTTTGTGTACCAGAACACTGGTTGTGTCCAAAGTTGGTTAGAGGCTCTTTTTGCATGTAACCAATCATTCAGACGAGCAGTTACATGTGAACAGCAGCACAGGCCATTGATTTGTAGAGAGTAGAGATCTGACAGCTGTTGCAAACACTCGGCCACACACAGTATTTGCAAACAGTTTTACAACCTCTGCCAATAATCTACTGATTCTTGCTGGTGGCTGCCCCTGGATGAATCATTATTCTCCCTAAGTCTGGGCTCACACTTGTCCACTGCATTAATGATGTTAGGGCAAATGATTGACTCTGAATGATCTGCCAGCGTGCTGAACAAAAAAAGTGAACAGATTCCTCCATCCAAACAAATAAGGTGGATGGAACAATTTCCCCCCAAAACATTGTATTCTGACAGTGGGACCCTGTGCTGTAATATCATGTCTAACAATCAACTTCTGTCAAGGAGTGAGAGCCACACATGAATCACTACCACTACCTGCTGAACTGTCCAGATCTCGCTCTGTCTATGGCCTGCTTTAGTGTGTTGTGGTGCCACGTAGCACTGCAGGACACCAACACACATAACATGTTACCGCAACGCCATAATGTAAACCCAGACTAAAGCACCAAGTACCACACCTCAGGCTCACTCAGACCTATTTGTAAATACAGGTATCTGTTCCCCCCACTAATGTGGGGCATTTTGTAGTTCTAATGCCCCGTACACATGGTCGGAAATTCCGACCACAAAATACGTCAGATTTTTTCCGACGGATTTTGTCCGACACACGGCCGGACAAAGTTGTCGGAAAATCCGATCATTCTGAACGTGGTGACGTTCGTTGCGTACGACGGGACTACGTAGAGGCTAGTAGCCAATAGCTTTGGTCTTGTAATGTGATCTGAGCATGCGTGCCACATTGTCCGTCGGAATTCGCTACACACGATCGCGAATAATAATAATAAAAAAATAATAAAAAAAGTAGATTGTAGAGTCCTGACAACTACATTCAATTCATAAAGTTATAACACCAGAAAAAGGATCTTTATTTTATTACTGGGTCATTTGTAAGGCCTCATGCACAGGGACGTTTTTGCAGCCGCGTTTTTGAGCGTTTTTTGCAGCTTAAAAACGCCTGTCCATGTTATGCCGCGTACACGCGAAGGGACTTTTCCCGGCGGACCTAGTCCAGCGGACAATCCGCCGGACTTTCCAGCTGGCTTCGCCGGACTTTCCGAGCGTGTGGACTTGCCCACACACGCCCGGACTTCTCCGGCGGACAATCCGCTGGACAAAGTCCGCGGGACTTTTGAAAATGAACGGACTTGCCCACACACGGAGCAGTCCGTTCATTTAGAACGTAACTTCAGGTACGTAGCTAGCGTAGGCAGTAAATGCCAGCGCGCTAGCTCCGTCACCTGGCATGGCTTTAAAGGGAATCCCCACGCCGAAAAACGGCGTGGGGGTCCCCCCCAAATCCATCTCAGACCCTTATCCGAGCACGCAGCTCGGCAGGCCAGGAAAGGGGTGGTGACGAACGAGCGCCCCCCCCCCTCCTGAGCCGTACCAGGCCGCGTGCCCTCAACATGGGGGGTGCCCTGGGGAAAGGGGGGCAGTGCGGCCCCCCCCACCCCAAAGCACCTTGTCCCCATGTTGATGAGGACAAGGGCCTCTTCCCGGGCCGTTGGTTGTCGGGGTCTGCGGGCGGGGGCTTATCGGAATCTGGGAGCCCCCTTTTATAAGGGGGCCCTCAGATCCCGGCCCCCCACCCTATGTGAATGAGTATGGGGTACGATGTACCCCTACCCATTCACCTAAGGTCTAAAATGTAAAGTAAAAAAACACACACACTTTTGAAAAAATATTTTATTGCACTGCTCCGGGGGTCTTCTTCCGTCTTGGGGGTCTTCTCGCCGGACTCTTCCGCCATTTACCAAGCTCTTTTACCGAGCGGAGAAGTCCGGCTACCTTCTTCGTCGTCGCCGCCGTCGTCTGGGCATGTGACATGAGCATGTGACCCTGTCCCCTTGTCCCTATATAAGTCCCAGCACAGCGCGGCTCTGCCATTCCGGCCAGAGAGAGCGACGTGTCAACATCGGAAGAAGAAGAAGAAGAAGAAGAAGAAGGCGGAAGAAGAAGAAGAAGGCGGCGCAGAAAGCGACGACAGCGGCAAGAACAGAAGAGACCCCGGAAGACCCCGGAAGACCCCCGAAGGCGGATCGAGACCCCCAGACGACGGCGGCGACGACGAAGAAGGTAGCCGGACTTCTCTGCTCGGTAAAAGAGCTTGGTAAATGGCGGAGGAGTCCGGCGAGAAGACCCCCAAGACGGAAGAAGACCCCCGGAGCAGTGCAATAAAATATTTTTTCAAAAGTGTGTGTGTTTTTTTACTTTACATTTTAGACCTTAGGTGAATGGGTAGGGGTACATCGTACCCCATACTCATTCACATAGGGTGGGGGGCCGGGATCTGAGGGCCCCCTTATAAAAGGGGGCTCCCAGATTCCGATAAGCCCCCGCCCGCAGACCCCGACAACCAACGGCCAGGGTTGTCGGGGGAAGAGGCCCTTGTCCTCATCAACATGGGGACAAGGTGCTTTGGGGTGGGGGGGCCGCACGGCCCCCCTTTCCCCAGGGCACCCCCCATGTTGAGGGCACGCGGCCTGGTACGGCTCAGGAGGGGGGGGGCGCTCGTTCGTCCCCACCCCTTTCCTGGCCGGCCAGGCTGCAAGCTCGGATAAGGGTCTGAGATGGATTTGGGGGGAACCCCCACACCGTTTTTCGGCGTGGGGAGTCCCTTTAAATCCATGCCAGGTGACGGAGCTAGCGCGGCAGCATTTACTGCCTACGCTAACTACGTAACCTGAAGTCACGTGCTAAATGAACGGACTTGCCGATGAGCGGCAAGTCCGTTCATTTAAAAAGTCTGGCGGACTAGCCTACTAACGGCGGGATTGTCCGCCGGACTGCCAAGTCTAGCGGATAATTTTAAAACCAAACTTAAAACTTTGGTCCGCCGGACTTTGGCGCCAAAAAGTCCGCCGACGCCCACACACGAGGGGATTGTCCGCTGGACTTGAGTCCAGAGGATAATCCCGCGGGATTGTCCCTTCGTGTGTACGCGGCATTAGTCTATGGCTTCATGCCCACCTAGGCGTTTTTGAGCTGCAAATGGCATAGGCGTTTTTAAGCTGTAAAAAAAACCCAGGACCAGTGCGTTCCGTGGCGCTAGAGCTGTAAAAACGCGAATCGTGCAAAAACGCGCAAAAACGCGCACAAACGCGCACCAGCGTTTTTAAACTGCAGCATTTTTTTGCTGCAAAAAGTTGATTGGACACTGTAATCCCTGTATAGGAAATTAGAGATGTGTTTTTCTTTAAAAAACGCTAATAAACGCTGACGCAAAAACGCCAATGCAAAACGCGGTAAGAGTCAAGTTTTTTTAGGCTGCTTTTTCCAGGCGTCCGACCTAGCTTTACAGCCGGTTTTTAAAACGTCCGTGTGCATGAGGCCTAAAGGTCATTGGGTTTGAATGAAAACAACTGTTACTTTTTTGAAAATAAGGATTTTTATCCTGGTGTGTCCGCTTTGTGAATTGAGCCTTGTATACTGTGTAATACATTACATAGACCTTAAAGCGGAGTTCCAGTCATATTTGTGTTTATTAAACGTCAGCAGCTACAAAAGTGTAGCTGCTGACTTTTAATAAACATGCACTCACCTGTCCCACGGTCCAGCGGTGCACTCACCCGTGCTGTGTTGTTCCTGTGTCCTCTCTTGGCGGTGCCAACATCTCTACTATGGGCACCCAACTGAGACAACTTACGGCTTCACAGCTGGGTGCCCACTGCGCATGCGCGAGCGGCGCTGCGCTCCGTGACTGGTCCAGAAATCTTCTAGGACCTGTCATATGTCCCAGAAGACTTCGGGAGGGAGAGCTTCTGCTTCCAGTCGCCTAGGCTGAACGGAACGGAAGTGGGAGCAGGTACCTATCAAATTTGGTTACCTGCCCCCCCTCCTCCCCAAAAGCTCAGTTTCATAAACAGGTGTCCGGAAGGAGGCCTTAAAGCAGTTTTGGGTGGAACTCTGCTTTAGGATAGCCATAGATGGATTGGAATTTGGCCAGTTTAGCAGGGACCAGCTGAAATTCCATCTATGGCAATTCCCACTTGACAGACATTAAGCCAACAATCAACATTTGTCAGATGGGAAAGTTGTAAAATGTTCTTTCAATCACTGGCTGCCACGCTGATCAGTGCATTCTAAGAGAAGAGGAGTCTCCACTTGCAGAGAACAATAACACAGCTTGGAGGATTCCTCCATCCACCTTGGTTGTGTGGATGGGGACATCCATTTGTTTTGTTTTTTCATCAGCCCTTTAGCTGATTGAAAGAAAAACATCCATGTATGGCCAACCTTACACTTGCACTCCATGTACAGTATATAATGTGTTCCATATGTCTGATTAAAGTGTGCTTTTTTGATTATTTTTTAAATTTTCTCCACAGTTGCCGATTGCTGTAAAGTTTGCAACTGGTTTAATGAAGTTCATCTTCACAGTAGGCTCAAACAAAGTGTTAGTTCTCTATCTTTATTCTGTTTTGGTTTATGCACCACCACGCCTCAACCACATGGTGAATGGGTCACATTTGATGGGCGCTACTGCTTGCTAATTGCAGCCTGTATAACTATGGCCCTGAAGGCCTGGTGCTAAACACATGGCCATCAGCTTTCTGTGTGCAGCCCACTGTTGCCTGAGCTGCGTGGTGGAACACTTTCTGCATTCAGCATCAAGCCTTGATATAAAGCCAGTAATGTCAGGTGAAGTCATCTCTGCTCAACAGTACACGTACAGTCCCAGTCTAATGGTGAGCCAGAGATTGGCACAGTATTTTTGTGATCTGGAAAGAAACCACTGACCACCAATGCTGACAGGTCACAAAACACATGCTGGGGGTTATTATTGCAGCCACTGATCAATGCTGAGTGGTAATATTGTGGTCTCTGACACCAAAACTGTGATGTACTATTACTGCCACTGACACCAACAATGGGGCTTATTTTACTCCCTCTTTCTCTTAAAGGGATTGTAAAGGTTTGTTTTTTATTTTCTAAATAGGTTCCTTTAAGCTAGTGCATTGTTGGTTCACTTACCTTTTCCTTCGATTTCCCTTCTAAATGTTTTTTTCTTTGTTTTCTTTGTCTGAATTTCTCACTTCCTGTTCCTCCTCAGTAAGCTGTTCAGTAAGCTGTTCTGGCTGACTAAACACTGCTTGGATGATGGTGTGAAGTTTACTGAGGAGAAACAGGAAGTGAGAAATTCAGACAAAGAAAAAAAACATTTAGAAGGGAAATCGAAGGAAAAGGTAAGTGAAACAACAATGCACTAGCTTAACCACTTCAGCCCCGGACCAATTGGCAGCCAAAGGACCAGGCCCCTTTTTGCGATTCGGCACTGCGTCGCTTTAACTGACAATTGCGCGGTCGTGCGACGTGGCTCCAAAACAAAATTGGCGTCCTTTTTTTCCCACAAATAGAGCTTTCTTTTGGTGGTATTTGATCGCCCCTGCGGTTTTTATTTTTTGCGCTATAAACAAAAATAGAGCGACAATTTTGAAAAAAATGCAATATTTTTTGCTTTTTGCTATAATAAATATCCCCAAAAAATATATAAAAATGTTTTTTTTCCTCAGTTTAGGCCGATACGTATTCTTCTACATATTTTTGGTAAAAAAAATCGCAATTAGCGATTATTGATTGGTTTGCGCAAAAGTTATAGCGTTTACAAAATAGGGGATAGTTTTATAGCATTTTTATTAATATTTTTTTTTTTACTAGTAATGGCGGCGATCAGCGATTTTTATTGTGACTGCGACATTATGGCGGACACATCGGACATTTTTGAAACATTTTTGGGACCATTGTCATTTATACAGCAATCAATGCTATTTAAATGCATTGATTCCTGTATAAATGACAGTTGTAGTGAAAGAGTTAACCAATAGGGTGAGGGGTTATGGGCTCTGACGTGTGTGTGTGTTTTTTTACATTAGGGGGCGGGGCTGACGTCTGACGTCATTGATCGGCTTTCCCGATGACCGGGAACAACCAATCAATGACAGGCAGAGTAGGAAGCGCGGGAGAGGTTTGTTTACACAAACCTCTCCCCGTTCTTCAGCTCCGTAACCCGATCGCGGGACACCAGTGGCGATCGGGTCCGCTGGTCCCGCGGCCAGGGTCACGGAGCTCCCGACCGGGTCGCGAGTACGCCGCTGGCGGCGCGCGCGCGACCCACGGGCAGGCATTTAAAGGGCCACGTACAGGTACGTGGTTTTGCCTGCCCGTGCCATTCTTCTGACGTATATATGCAGTGGGCGGTCGGGAAGCTGTTAAAGGAACCTATTTAGAAAATAAAAAACGAACCTTTACAACCCCTTTAAGTATATGTTGCAGTATGCTGCAATAAATGCAGTATGTTGCAAAAATTTAAAAAAGTTCCAGCATGGGGGTATGTTGCAGCCATATTAGGTTCAAATATGCCCAACCTGAAACAATGCATTTGATGGCAAAAAAACCCTCTGTAAATGTCAGAAGCCACACGTGAGACCCTCTAGAAATTTCAAGTTGGTAACCACTGGTCTAAGTTATGTATTTTTATTTTGCTTTCCCTTCACATTATCTTAATTTGATTTGCCAGCATACAATGTGTTAGGTACTACAGCAATAGAAGGCCCAATAGAAACAGTTGGTGACTGTATGGACAAATAACAGTGACAAATTTAACAAAAAATAAAATGACCAAATAAAAATACTAATGACTAGCAGTCAATCCTCAAGACAGCAATTCAGCTGCAATGACATGTTCAGCACTATGTATGCCAAGAAACTGGCAAACGTGCTGCTGATGTGGCTATGATTTTATTGTGTACTAAGTCTGGTGACACAACCCTGCATGACTGATTGTGTGAATGAGTGAAAAGCCATTGGGGAGGCTTAAGGGGTGCAGTGTAGCATGACAATCCTGCCAGAATTTGTACATAATATTCACTAGGATATAGGTAGAGTATAAAAAAATAAATCATAAGATCAAGCATCTTCATCTGGGGCATTTTTTAGTATGAGAGACAGGTATGGACCTATTTATTCCTTCTGGCCATATATTCTCCAGGATTTGATTAGCTTTTTAATGCCTTTTACCTTCCAGCTCACTATTTCTAAAAGTAAGCTGGAAGAAGAAGTTCTACAGCGACATCAAATCGCATATCAATGGGGTTTCACATTTTCGATTAGTTTCACGCACCAAGGCTCTAAATATGTCTGCTGTTCTGCTCAAGAACTTCTTACAAGACATGCATCTTTTCGAACGCCCTCTCAAACAAAATAGCATGCAAAGTTGATCAGCCTCCCACTCTCTGCAAAAACCAGCGGCTAATGGAAGTGATAGAAGTCGCCAGGGGCAATCGTGGTCATTTTGCTTCTTCTACACCAGTTCCTGAAGACTCTATGGACTGATCATCTTAATTTCTTGATCCAATGCCAGTTGTTAATATACAATATACGTAGCCCATGGCTAGAAAGTTATCCTGCTTTATTTGTCTCATCTTGCTTTTTGCAAGTACATATATGTTATTTGACTCATTTACTTTAACCGCTTGTCTCCCTTTTACTGATAGCAGTATGCTACCAGCTTTACTTTATTACATAGCCTTGTGCTATTATTTGCTTTTATTGTTATATTTGATGCTTTATATTACGTGGTTGCTGCTTACCCTAATATTTATGCTCCCCCTCTTGGGCCTTTATAGCGCATTTTAGGGCATGGAAAATACCGGGATATAGTTATTACATTTCTTATGTATTATATTTTTATTGTTGGTAGTTCTCCCTTTGGAGGTGTCTTTGCGTCCCCAGTTAGCTACCCTCAGATCCCCATTAATATTATGTGGGTATCGGACGGTAACTCTTTGGCCTCTGGTGGACCACTTGTCTCTCTTCTAGTAAGCCCTTGCGTTTTGTCCTTCACTCTCTATACTATATTGCAAATTTTAAATATATTTGCTCTAGTTCTTCTTTTCTTCTATTCTTTCTTTTTCAATAATTATTTTCCTGAGGTAGTCACAGGACCATTATATATTGTTAAATCATCTGTTATTCAGTTCCTAACATCATTATTATGGCCTCCCCAAATGTTTTTATCTTAAATGTCCAAGGTCTTAATATACCACATAAACGTACCAAGGCATTTCGCTCTTTTGCTGCAGCCAAAATCCATATTCTTTGTCTACAAGCAACTAATTTTACAGCTCAAGCCACCACCAAATATTTTAGTACCTCTTATTCCACAAGTTTTTATAGCCTCAGCAGCTACTAAACAATGAGGGGTTCTTATAGCTTTCCACCGTACAACCCCATTTGTACCAACATCTGAAATTAAAGACCCAGAGGGTTGTTATCTTATACTTACTGGACACATTTCAGATGTAGCGGTAACCATAGTATCATATTATGATGCTAATAAACACCCAACCTCTTTTCTTTCCCATCTTTTCCATGTAGTTGATACCCATAAATTAGGTACTGTGATACTATGTGGAGAATCAAACCAAGTCCTCTTTCCCTTTTTAGATAAATCCCCACCCTGTCCCTCTTCCAGTCCGTCTAAACTTTAATTTAAACCTTTCTAAATATAACTTATTTGACTTGGTCACAGACGCTCACAGACGCTTTACCTGCTACACTCATCCACATAAATCATTCGCTAGGATTGATCATACTTTCCTAAATATAGTTATGGCACCAGGAGTCCTTTCCTTGATCATTATACCCTTTACCTGGTCTGATCATAGTGCAGTTTTTACTACCATCTCCTCCCCTGTCCCAAAAGTACGAGATACATCCTGGTGTATAAACAATTTGATTTTAACTCACCCATCCAACTCATTAGATATCAAGCTCGCTCTCACTGACTATCTCACCAATAACACTTTCTCCACTCATTCTTTGGGAAGCACATAAACCTGTAATAAAGGGAGCCCTTATCCAACAGGCATCATTTCCCAAAAGTGAGCACAAACTCTTCCACCAAAAATTAGAAACTGATTTTAATTCTTGTCAAAACTCTCCCTCCCCCTCCATTAAAGCTAAACTTAGGAAAAATAGGACCCGTTTAGAGTTTGACTTGTTTCTTACCGACTCTGCAGATAAACTTTTATGCAAATCGCAACACCTCTATTATCTTAAGGAAAACAAACTATTGGCTCGAACCTTGCGTTCACGGCATAAACCCACAATATCTGTGCGACTTAAGCTAAATCAAGATAATAATACAAGTAATCCTGTCAAAATTTGACACACTTTTCGCTGAAATCTTGCTAAATTATACTCTTCAAACTATAACTTTGATAACACAGCTGCTGATGCCCTTTTTCCCATATCAAACTTCCAACACTTTCCTATACTCATCGTGAAAGACTTGAGTGCCCAATCTCTGCAGAAGAAGTTAGTATGGCTATCAAAGCTTTAAAACCTAATAAGCGTCTTGGCTCAGATGGGCTTTCAGAAGTTTCTGAGATTTTAACACCTAGCCTGACTGAAGCCTTTAATTCGTTGCTGAAGGGACACTCTTTTCATTCAGAATCTTTAATGGCTATAATCTCTATGTTGCCTAAACCTAAATCTGATACAACCTCCTGGACAAATTATCATCCTATTATGCTCCTTAATCTTGACATAAAACTTTTAGCCAAAATACTAGCAACTCGTTATCAGTGCCCACAGTGCCACCCATCAGTGCCCACAGTGCCACCTATCAGGGCCCACAATCAGTGCCTCAACAACAGTGCTGCACCTCAGTGCCACCTATCAGTGCCCATCAGTCTCGTCTACCAGTACCCATCAGTGCCACCCATCAGTGCCACCTATCAGTGCCACATATCAGTGCCCATCAGTGCCATCTATCAGTGGTACCTATCAGTGCCCATCAGTGCCACCTATCCGTGCCACCCATCCGTGACCCCATCCGGGCTCATCAGTGCCATCTTATTAGTGGCCATCAGTGCCGCCTTATCTGTGCCCATCAGTACCGCCTTATCTGTCCCCATGAGTGCCGCCTTATCTGTGCCTATCAGTGCCCATCAGTGCAGCCTATCAGTGCCCACCAGTGCAGCCTATCAGTGTCCACCAGTGCCGCCTCATCAGCGAATATCAATGAAGGAGAAAAATTACCTGTTTGAAAATTTTTTATAACAAACTATAAAACACGTTCCATCTTGTTTTGTTTGTTTAGCAAAAAATAAAAATCCCAGCTGTGATTAAATACCACCAAAAGAAAGCTCTATTTGTGGGAAAAAAATGATAACAATTTAATTTGGGTACAGTGTTGTATGACCGCGCAATTGTCATTCAAAGTGCGTCAGCGCTGAAAGCTGAAAATTGGTCTGGGCAGAAGGGGGTTTAAGTGCCCAGTAGGCAAGTGGTTAAATCAGGTGATAGGTGAACTTATTCATTGTGATCAAGTTGGGTTTATCCCCCTACACCAAGCAGGTGACAATGTTCGCAGAGCTTCGTTATTTGCTCATGCAGCCAAATCTAGACATTTACCAACATCTTTTCTTTCCCTCGATATTAGAAAAGCTTTTGACACAGTCTCATGGTCTTATCTTCAGTACACTATTCAAAAATGGGGGTTTGAACCCCATTTCTTGAAGTGGATTGCACCCCTTTACGATAAACCAAAAGCATATATCAAATATGCCGGTTTTAAATCTGACCTATTCCCTATTGGAAGTGGCACCTGTCAAGGATGCCCTCTTTCCCCACCTATTTTTGCGCTCATCATCGTCCGCCTAAAAAACCTGAACGGTCCGTCCATGTGAAAGGGGCCTAATCCTGCTATAGCTCTTTTAAATCTAAAACCAGACGGAATTACACAGAATCAATTCTGCCTTATTTTACAGCTCTTAACAGCCGCAAAACAAACCATAGCTAAGGCGCGTACATGGACTCAAAATCGAATTGTAGTCAAAACTATTTACAGCCCTTGTTCATGCTAAAATAGAAGCAATCGAGTGTAATCGAGTGTTAAACATTGTTTACTAGTGATGGCCAAACGGTTTGGCCCGAGCATAAGTTTGGGCCGAACTTTGGTTGTTCGGACATTCGGCGAACAACGAACAATGTGCGGTGTTCGAGGCAAATTCGAAAGCCGCAAAACCTCGTTAAGGTCTATGGAACACGAACATGAAAAACCAAAAGTGCTAATTTTAAAGGCTTATATGCAAGTTAGTGTCATAAAAAGTGTTTGGGGACCTGGGTCCTGCCCCAGGGGACATGTATCAATGCAAAAAAAAGTTTTAAAAACTGCAGTTTTTTCAGGAGCGGTTATTTTATTAATGCTTAAAGTGAAACAATAAAATTAAATATTCCTTTAAATATCGTGCCTGGGGGTGTCTATAGTATGCCTGTAAAGTGGCATATTTTTCCCATGTTTATAACAGTACCGCAGCAAAATGACATTTCTAAATGAAAAAAAAAAATTTAAAACTGCTTGCGGCTGTAATGAATTGCCTGGTGTCTCGACAATATAAAACCCATTGAAAAAAAATGGCATGGTTCCCCCCCAGTCCATTACCAGGCCCTTTGGGTCTGGTATGAATATAAGGGGAACCCCGAACCAAAATGTAAAAAAAAATTGCGTGGGGTCCCCCCAAAATCCATACCAGGTCCTTCATGTCTGATATAGATATTAAGGGGAAACCTGCACCAAATTAAAATAAAAAATGGCGTAGGGGTTCCCCTAAAATCCATACCAGACCCTTCAGGTCTGATATGGATTTTAAGGGGAACCCTACGCCAAAATTAAAAAAAAAAAAAAATGGCGTAGGAGTCCCCCAAAATCCATACTAGACCCTTATCCAAGCACCCAACCTGTGGGGAGATGAGAGAGCACCCCCCTCCTGAACCATACCAGGCCACATGCCCTCAACATGGGGGGGTGCTTTGGAGTCGCCCCCAAAGCACCCTGTCCTTATGTTGATGGGAACAAGGGCCTCATCACCACAACCCTTGCCCGGTGGTTGTGGGGGTCTGCGGGCGGGGGGGCTTATCGAAATCTGGAAGCCTCCTTTAACAGGGCGACCCCCAGGTCCCGCCCCCCTATGTGAATTGGTAATGGTACATTGTACCCCTACCAATTCACAAAAAAAGTGTCAAAAATAGTAAAAATTACAAGAGACACTTCGGGACAAGTTCTTTATTAAAAAATGAAAAAATAAAAATGTCCCACAATGTAAATCCATCTCATGCTGCCCGACGGACCGAAGAAAAAAAAAAAAAAGCCTCAACAGCTCCGCCTCCACGAGAGGCTCCTGCCGAGTAATGCTTCTTCTCGATGACAGCTGTTATATAGCTGAGGACGGGGCCACTTGGTGACATAAACGGGTGACCCCACCTTCCTCTAATGTCATGTGGCGTCAGAGGGGCAGGGTCACCAGTTTACGTCACCGGGTGGCCCGGCCCTCAGCTATATAAAAGCTGTCATCGTGAATAAGCGTCACTTGGCGGGAGCTTTTGCGTCTTTTTTTTTATCTGTCGGGCGGCGTGAGATGGATTTACATCGCAGGACATTTTTTTTTTAATACAATGTACCGTTACCAATTCACAAGGGGGCGGGATCTGGGGGTCTCCTTGTTAAAGGGGATTTCCAGATTCCGATAAGCCCCTCGCCCGCAAACCCTCACAACCACTGGGCAAGGGCTGTGAGGATGAGGCCCTTGTTCCCACCAACATGGGGACAAGGTGCTTTGGGCGTGACTCCAAAGCACCCCCTCCATGTTGAGGTCATGTGGCCTGGTATGGTTCAGGAGGGGGGCACTCTCTCATCCCCCCTCTTTTCCTGCAGCCTGCCAGATTGGGTGCTTGGATAAGGGTCTAGTATGGATTTTAGGGGGACCCCTACGCCATTTTTTATTTTAATTTGGTGCAGGTTTCCCCTTAATATCCATATCAGACATGAAGGACCTGGTAATGGACTGGGGGGGAACCATGCCATTTTTTTCAATGAGTTTTATATTGCACTCTCTCGCCCCCCCCCCCCCTCTTTTCCTGTGGCCTGCCAGGTTGCGTGCTCGGATAAGGGTCTGGTATGTATTTTGGGGGGACACCTATGCCATTTTTTTTGTTAGCGCAGGGTTCCCCTTAAAATCCATACCAGACCTAAAGGACCTGGTATGGATTTTGGGGGGTCCCCACGCAAATTTTTTTTATTTTGGTTCGTGGTTCCCCTAATATTCATACTAGACCCAAAGGGCCTGGTAATGGACTGAGGGGGGGGGGGGGGGACCCATGCCGTTTTTTCAATGAGTTTTATCTATATTGCCGAGACCCGACAATTCATTACAGCCACGATCAGTTTTAAATTACCTTTTTTCCTTTAGAAATGTCATTTTGCTGTGGTATTGTTCTAAACATGGGAAAACTGCGCCAATTTACAGGCATATTATAGACACCCCCAGGCACGATATTTAAAGGAATATTTCATTTTTATTGTTTCACTTTAAGCATTATTAATATCACTGCTCCCGAAAAAACAGCTGTTTTTAAAACTTTTTTTTGCATTGATACATGTCCCCTGGGGCAGGACCCGGGTCCCTAAACCCGGGGGTGGGGGGTTGGGGTGTTCAGGTCATCCTTATTGTTTACCTCCTGACTTTGATGACACTTTACTATTGCCATGGTAATAATACTCCATTTAACCTTTCATCACCTTTCATTCGGTTGAAACCGCACTACCTCTATCAAATTTAGCCATTATTCCTGCTGTATTTTTTCCCTTTACTTTACTTCTTCTAGTCTCTTACTCCTTTTTCATAGCCCTTTCCCTTTTACCAGTTCTTATGTTTTCCCTTTTACCAGTTCTTATTGTTCTTCAGACCCATTAAAAATATACCTTTGCTTTACTGATTTGTTAATCACCTTGTTGAAGTAATTAGTTTGTTACCCTTTGAATATATACCACAATATTTGTAAAATTCTGATTGTTCTCCTTTATTTTATTCAAAGCAAATTTGACAAGGAAATAAATGTAAGACGCATCAAAAATGCACCACATTTTTTGGTTCGTTTTTTGATCCATTTCATCAGTGCATGATTGGAGTTAGGCAAAAAGGATGTTTGTATCAGAAAAACATATGCACTTTTATGCCCCGTACACATGAGCAGATTTTCCATCGGAAAAAACTTGGATGGTTTTTCCGATGGAATTCTGCTCAAGCTTGGCTTGCATAAACACGGCCACACAAAAGTTCTCTGAAGTTTCGACCGCCAAGAACGCAGTGACGTATAACACTATGACTAGCCGAGAAAATTAAGCTCAATGCTTCAGAGCATGCGTCGAATTGTTTCCGAGCATGCGCCAAATTGTTTCCGAGCATGCTTAGGAATTTTGTGCGTCGGAATTGCTACAGACGATCGAAATTTCCGATCGGAACTTTTTCCGACCGAGAAATTGAGAACCTACTCTCAATCTTTTCTTCTCAAAAAGTCCGATGGAGCATACACACGGTTGGAATTTCTGCCCCAAAAGCTCACATTGGACTTTTGCTGGCGGAATTTTCTAAAAGTGTGTACGGGGCATTAGTGTAATTTTTCAGTGGAGTGGCGTGAAAGGGCCCTAATTTGAAACTAAAGTCATTAAATGAAAAATAATTGCTAGGGGGTACATTTTTATTTATTTTTTTGTCAAGAGAGATGTTTCATATCTCTTGCGTCGAAAATGATTTTCCCCTTGCTTCTAGAAATGTTACATTTTGTGTGCATTGCTCACAGCTTCATGCACATGTAAGATGACAAAAATAGAGCTATGTGTCATGACAATGTAACTCCAGCATACTTGTGTCCATAAGACAGCTTATTTCTGTGGCCTGCATTCACTGTTCATATTGATTTCATCCAAACAGCTTCATGCACACACACAAAGTAAAAAAATGACTTTCCATATGTATGCCAGCAATTTAAATAATAGAAATGTTTAGGTTTTTAAAGGCTTTGGAAAACATATGGAAATACTTAAGGCAGATTTTTCTGCTCTTTAAAGGATTCTATATTGTCTACTTTTTGCCTTTAATGTGAAATTTAACAAAGATTTTTAGTCATACCTTACATATAGAAAAAAATTTAGTACACCTTACAGACATCCAAAGGAAATCTAGTAACATGATTTTTATTCAATGTTGTTTCAAGCAGAATATTTCTGAAATTTCTCCTTAAAGTGACAGTTCACTTTTTGCAAAAAAGTATTAAATGCAACAGTGCTAATCATATGATCAATATGCATTTCACGCCATTTTTGCACTGAAGCCTGCAGAGCATTACACCACAAACGGTGAATTGTGGGTGCTACTGAGCTCTGTAAACAATAGATTTTTAATTTTTTTTGCAGTAAAAAGAAATTGGAAAACTTGTGAAAAGTAGCTGAGAGCTCCACTTCCTGGCTGAATATGAGAATACACAATTTTTAGATTAAATATTTCAGGGTCAACACCTACATCCTGGACTGAGATGCTGGCCCGGAGATGACATTATAGGCTCTATTCACAAAGCTTAAAGTAGTATTAATCCCAAAAACAAAATGTTTATATAATACAGCCTACCAATTCTTAAATGTGGTGGCTGCATTTGTTTTCTTTTTTTTGGCTTCTTTTCCTTTATTTTGAACTGTTGATCTAGCCAACTTCCAACAGACCAAGCTGTCCAGAAAAAGTGTCAGTTAGAGGGGTAAGACAAACCATTTAACACTGAGATTTAAAACTGCTTACAATGGTCAGCTGTTATTCCTTTATCCCAAAAGGAAAAAAAAATGTTGCTGTAGTTGCTTATAAAGTGTTAACTGGACTTCGGCTTTAATTTGTTAGTCATAGAAAAATGCTTTCACCATAACAGAACAAAATAGTGAGTTACCACATCCCTATATACATAAAAAAAAATGTGAATACCCCCTAGGTGGGACTTTGAATGGCAACAACATGAAAACGATATATATATATATAAAAATGGTATTTATTGAAAAACACCAAAGAGTTTTTCTCGGACATTGGAGAGTAACTACTAGACCTATGTACCAATATTCTATGCAAGATATTATGTATATGTCAATTGTCTTTGTGTGTTTTACGAATCATCATATATGTGATTGATGATTTTTTATCTCATATTTTTCAATAAATACCATTTCTGTATATATCTTTTTCGTGTTGTTGCCATTCAAAGTCCCACCTAGGGGGTATTCAAATTTTTTCAAATTTGTTAGTCAAGTTCATCTAAATCTGCTATGGCATCTAAAGCTGGTCATATACTAGTAGAATTTCATTTGAAAGTTTTCATTTTAAGAACATTTGTTTGATGTTCTAATCGTTAGTGGGGTTGAATTTACTTTCTTTTTGACCACAGTGATAAAAAATTAGAAGGATCAGAATGTAAAAAATTTCTCAAATTAACAAAATTCTAATAATGTATGTAATTTTCCTTCGGGAAAGTCCATTCATTTCAAATTTGAATGTTAACCATATGCCGCCCGCCATATAGCAAAATGACGGCGGCAAAGTGGTTTCAATATCCTGACCGGACGTCATATGACATCTTCAGGATATTAAGCAGATACGCGCCCCCGGGGGCAAGCATCGCGGCTATCGTTGTTGTGGTGTGTCAGTCTGGCACACAGAAACTCCGATCTAGGTAAAGAGTCTCTGATGGAGATTCTTTACCACATGATCAGCCCTGTCCAATCACGTCTGATCACGATGTAAACAGGAAGAGCCGGTGATCGGCTTTTCCTCATTCGCGTCTGCCAGACGTAAGTAGAGGAGAGCCGATCCCTGCTCCTGTGACAGGGGGGTCTGTGCTGATCGATTATCAGCGCAGCCCCCCCGAGGATGCCCAACCTGGACCACCAGGGATGCCACCAGATCACCAGGGATGCCCACCACCAGGTATGCCACCCTAGACCACCAGGGATGCCAATCAGTGCCCACAAGGGATGCCAATTAGTGCCCACAATAGGCATCACTGATTGGCAGGCATTATTGTTTGGCACCGATTGGCATCCATCAGTACCATACATTACAGTACATCAGTGCCACCTATCAGTGCTCATCCATGCCCATCCGTGTCGCCTATCTATGCCCATCTGTGCTGCCTATCAGTGCCCATCTGTGCCGCCTATCAGTGCCCATCCGTGCTGCATATCAGTGCCACCTATCAGTACCCATCAGTGCCGCCTATCAGTGCCCCATCAGTGCCGCATATTAGTGCCCATCATCAGTGCCCATCAATGCCACCTCATTGGTGCCCATCGGTGCCGCCTTATCAGTGCCCGTCAATGCAGCCCCATCAGTGCCCATCAGTGAAGGAAAAAACTTACTTATTTACAACTTTTTGTAACTGAAACAAAACAAAAAAAAATGTTTTCAAAATTTTCTTTTTTTTTTATTTGTTTAGCAGAAAATAAAAATCCCAGAGGTGATCAAATACCACCAAAAGAAAGCTCTATTTGTGGGAACAAAATGATAAAACATTTTGGTACAGTGTAGCATAACCGCGCAATTGTCATTCAAAGTGCGACAGCGCTGAAAGCTGAAAATTGGTCTGGGCAGGAAGGTGTATAAGTGCCCTGTATTGAGGTGGTTATAAACAAATGCAATTTTTAAAAATTTTAATGACATTTGTTAAGTCATTGAAGGTACTGAGAATTTTTGTACTAATGCTTATTTGATAAAAACAAATCTACAAATGTATGGCTATTTTAGTATCATCCTCTCCCCAGATTAATAATGCTGCTGTCCAAAGGTGTCTCCATTGCTTCTCTACTGGGTTGGAGACACTCTTAAGCTGGCCATAGATAGATCAAAATTTGGTCGGTTCAGCAGAGGCCAGTCGAACTTGTGCCAGTTTCCATTCATGAAAAGTCAACATAATGACATGAAGGGGCTCGTTGGAAAATTTGTTTTCATTCAGCTCAGCAGCCAATAGACCGCAGCGCTGATCAGTGTATTCCGACAGCGGAGGAGATGCTTCATCCTTCCTGCAGCAGACTGACGACATCTTCTCAGCCTATTGCGTTTTCCTGCACTAAATACTATTATTATTCTTCTAATCTCAGCTAGAAAATGACAGCAATAAAAAAGAAGTAATAGAAATACAGACAGTATAACAACAGATTACAAGATGATTATAGGGTACCATTATTTATGTACCACCTTTTGACAGCTAATTATATTCTATGCATTATATATTGACAAATTAAGGAATGAAGGTCCAGGAAATATGATTAGTCCTTTTGAAATCTCTATTGGACACTATTTATTCTGTTGCAAATGTTATAACACTATTATTACTTTGCGATTCTGAATTTATGTTGTATATTTGAAAACATACATTTTTCCAAAGTACAAAAAATAAATCTTGTATTTGACAAGACATTTGTTTAGGAATCAAACCCTTTATTTTGTTGCCAAGTGCATTACAATTCATTTCAGATATACTTTGAAGAAAACATATAACAGATTGTGGCTTTTTTTGCTGTAATAAAAATGCAGTTGATAAAACTTAAAACGGACCTTTC
This sequence comes from Lithobates sylvaticus, assembly GCA_028564925.1. NCBI lineage: Eukaryota > Metazoa > Chordata > Amphibia > Anura > Ranidae > Lithobates > Lithobates sylvaticus. The sequence continues at coordinate 150,582,049 of CM053027.1, forward strand.
CCCTTCATCTTTGTAAACTGCCAACACATTGTAGAAGTATATAATTAAACATGTTCACTTACATAGATCAATACACCTTTATTTGTCATCTCCTGCTAAATTGCCAAGGGGTATGTTCTGCCTGTGCCCCCCTCCTGCGCCTTTAGTTTTGAAAATAGCTTCAATAACCCACCATTGACATCTGTGGCATCTCTCACACATGTGCAACCCAAGATCTGGTGCAGTTATAATTGTTTATATGTCGCCATGGATACAAAAACCTAAGCTGCATTATGTTAGCCAATAATCACATTACCAAAGCCATGGCAAATTATAAACAATAACAAGGAAGTGCTTTTCCCCCTTAGGCCCCTTTCACACCAGTGAACCGATCAGGTCCACCTGAAAAGCAGACAGGTGGACCCGATCGGACCACTCATTGTTCTATATGGAGCAGCGGATGTCAGCGGACACATGTGTCCGCTGACACCCACCAGCATCTGATCCGGTGTTCTATCGAATAGTGCCGCCATCGAAAAGTGCCCACGCAGTACGTAAGGGCACTCCAGCTGATTTCCCGATCAGCTGGCGTGACATCACCATACGTCACCATGACGTCACGTATCCCCATCTGTCTGTTTTTAGCTGACCGGTGTTCTATCGGATAGTGTCCGCTGTCGAAAAGTGCCACGCATGCGCAGTACGCAAAGTCTCTCCGGCTGATTTCCTGATCAGCTAGCATGACATCACCATAGCACATGCGCACATCGTAGGAGGCATTTTTCGACAGTAGATACCATTTGACAGGCACAATTGAAAGCTATGCAAAGAGCGGAGGGAGACGGTAGTTGTCAGATTGGGCTTCGCTGTTGCAGGTTGGGTTGTGGCTGTGTTGGAGCGCGAGTTTTGTCTGTGTTGCAACCCACCCTTAAACACAGGTAAAACCCGCCCTGCAACACAGACAAAACCCAACCTTGAGCACACTGTAAACCGGCCCCGCAACAACGAGGCACAAGCTGACAACTATGGTCTCCCTCCGCTGTTTGCATAGTTTTCAATTGTGCCCATCAAATGATATCTCACATTGAAAAAAATGCCTCCTACGATGTGCGCATGTACTATGGTGATGTCATGCCAGCTGATCAGGAAATGAGCTGGAGAGACTTTGCGTACTGTGCATGCGTGGGCACTTTTCGATAGAACACCGGTCAGCTAAAAACAGACAGATGGGGATACGTTTGCCATCCATCCAGCAAATCGGACCGGATGACAGTCGGATGGAAACAGACAAGCAGTCTGTTTCCATTCAACCGCCCCATAGAGAACAGCGGCTTGTGTCCGTGTCCACTCTGCATAGTGGAGTGGGCACAGACCTGTCTTCTGCCCACTCAGTGGGGATCAGCGGAGAGATCCCCCACTGAGCAGGTGGATCCACTTGATGAATGTTTTTCAGTGCACACCACCGCAGCACTGACATGATGAGATTATCGGACACATGATCGTCTGGTTTTTTTTTTTTTTTGCATGCAAATCTCAGATCGAATCTGATGAGTTTACTAAAGTCATGAAAATTCTCGTACGACAGAATAAAATTTCGGAAGTGATGTCATGTGTTGTAATGCATTTGTATTGCATTTTCGAACAACAACTGTACTGATTAAACAAAAATCTGGCATCGTACGAAAAATATTTTCGTGCATGTCCAATTAAATAATATCGGATGAACTGTCCTGATCAGCTCTCAAAAGCTCTGCACTAACGATCTGATTATCGAACGATTGCTTGGAAAGGGTTTTTCTTTTGTATGATTTTCTGATTGTGTGTACCGGGCATTAGGACTGCGCTGAGAAACACTGTCCAGCACAATCCCAATGAACCTTCTGTGAAGAGGCCCTTAGCCCAGGTTCACATTGAGGGCGGGTTTTAAATCATGCGAGTTCAGCTGAACTGGAAATGCAGTCCTACTTTGGCGATTTGACAGACATCTGTGCGGGTTCATGCACAGATGTTTATTCAAATTGCCCCCGAAGACGCCACAAGTATTACAGAAACTACTTTTGGGAATCAGCATGGCGTCGCAAAGTCAGCTTCTGCCCGATTCAAACGGTGCCGTTGCAGGCAATAGCCAGCGATTTAACATGTCAAATCGCATGTCAAAACAGCCCGATGTGAATGTGGGCTTAATGATTTAGGGCTCATTCACACAAGGTGTGTTGATCTGTATTGACACAGTTGCTGTCTCTGTGGCCATCCACACTTCGTTAATTACTGCGCTGACACTCAAAAAACAATGACTGTCTATGTGTCGCATTTACATCACACTCGTACGCTGCACACTATTGCACAAAAAAGCATGTCAACATGCATCAATGCAATGCAACCTGCCTATCAAAATACAAAAAAAAGATGTTAGTATTTTGACCCTTAATGTGGCATGTACAGAAAATACACATTTAAAAACACAGGTCAATGAGCAATAACAAACACAGCAAAATGTATTAAAAAAATTCTTGTCTACGCACAAGCATTATCTGTGCATTGTGGTGTGAACAAGCCCAAAATACTTTGTATGTCCAATATGATATGGGTTAGCTGAATGAGAGATCTGAGTACATGATCCATCGGACCATCCAGCTTACTTTGACTGGCTCCATCTGAAAATAAGATGGATATCTAGTATGAGTGAATTTTGGACTGGTAGGCTTTGCATAGAAGTGACTTGATGTTATTAAATATCCTTTTTAATCCTATTTTTATTTTTTTTTACAAATGAAGCACCTACCAGAAATTGAAGTTGATTGGTAGGCTGGTCTCAATATAGAGCAGTGGTCTCCAAACTGACACCAATGAAGGGACACCATTCCTCCCACTGACTCCAATGATGGGGCACAATTCCTCCCACTGACATTAATGATGGGGCACCTTTCCATCCACTGACACCAATGATGGGGCACCATTTCACCCACTGACACCAATGATGGGGCACCATTTCTCCCACTGACATCAATGATGGGACACCATTCCTCCCACTGACGCCAGTGATGGGGCACCATTCCTCCTACTGACACCAACGAAGGGGTACCATTCCTCCAACTGACACCAATGATGGGGCACCATTCCTTCTACTGACACAAATGAAGGGACACTATTCTCCCACTAATACCAATGATGTGACATTGATCACTTCCACTGACACTGGACATTTTATACTTCCAATGACCACAGTTAGGCTGCCCTAAAGGCTGAAGGACAGTAAATTGGCCCTTTGTTTGGAAAGACTGGAGACCCCTGATATAGAGGAAAGTCCACATGCTCTCCATTTTTCCTCATTTTCTTCATATTTGGACACACTGGGAGATGGAGTACACAATGGGGTTGTCTCCATTGTAAGGCACTGATCAGGAAAAATGTCCAGTAAACATTCAGGCTCCTACTAACTCTGCTGTCTCAAGTAAATCAAAACCACAGAACACAGCATGAAGAAACACATTCCAGTAGCTCCTCCATTACTATGCTGCTGACATGCTTTTTTCACAGCTTTTAGATTTAGTGAGAACAGAAATTTATGTTGTTTATACACAAAGTTTAGAAATAGAAACATAACAAAACAGATGGCGTGCAGTTGGCCGGTGAGGTGAAAACAACTGTAGTCAGATTCCAGTAACTGAGACTGTGAGGTATTTCCCGCTCACATTCCACGACATCCAGTGAGGTGTTTCCTAATTAAGGAGAAAAACAAATGTTTTCACTTACCTTCTTATTCACAGGGTTATGTCTGCCTACTAATACCAGATTTTTTGATGCCATGACCTATTATAACATATGTTACATATGTATGAGTATGTACTGTTTCGTTTTTATAGTAATGCGAGTTCAACAAAATTTTTATTGATTTTGACTACTAAACAGCAAAGTGGTAGATTATGTCTGATTGAGCAGTTACTGAACATTACTCTCATTGCATAATTTGCATTTATAAAAGTTTAAGTGACACTAAACAATGAATTTAGTCTCCAAAAATGACCCATACACATCCAGTACTTAGCCACTTCAATACTGGGCACTTTTACCCCCTTCCTGACCAGGCCAATTTTCAGCTTTCAGCGCTCTCACACTTTGAACGACAATTGTGCGGTCATGCAACACTGTACCCAAATTACATTTTTATCATTTTGTTCACATAACTAGAGCTTTTTTTTTTTTTTGGTGGTATTTAATCGCTGCTGAGTTTTTTGCAAATTAAACAAAAAAAGACTGAAAATTTTGAAACATTTTGAAAAAAATTCTTTGTTTCTGTTATAAATTTTGCAAATAAATAATTGTTCTTCATAAATTTAGGCCAAAATGTATCCCGCTACATTTCTTTTGTGAAAATAATCCAAATCCATGTATATTATTTAGTCTGTAGGAAAGTTATACAGTTCACAAACTATACATAACAAAACAGTGTTGCGCTTCCTAAATAAAAAACAATAAATCCTTAAATAAGAATATGTGATTTAACTTGCAATATAGCAAGATACTGAGTGCACAATCAAATATTCATGTTCCCTGACTGGGAATAGTGAAAAATACACAATAATGAAATATACGTGTTCCCTAAGTGGGAATAGTGAACAATAAAGATAAAGTCCACACACTCAAAAAATGAATTAAATAAAAATAGGAGTCCGAATGCACAAATGTAATGCTCAGAGTCTTCTGCACAAAAACGCACAACACACCACCAGTGCATAAACCTTGAAAATGCAAGTGCTCTCCTCCACCTCAATATCCTAGCCGCTCACCTCGCGTTCTGACCCCTGTTTCACCAGAAGGTCAGAAAAAGCAGGTTCCCTCTCTGGGATAAAAATGGATCAGCTGCCTTCCGTGCTGCCTCCGGCTGATTAGATAGATACCAGCCAATACAAATTCCCTCAATGGGGTCCGATGTACATGGGAATAAAAAAGTGCTCTCTGTATATCAAAACGGGTTATTTCCTCATTAAAACATTAAAATGTTACTCACAAATGCAACACTTAAGCAGTGCGGGCTCAGGATGCATAGAAACGACAAGATGCTCGCGGGATGACGCTGCCACTGCGACTCCTTCCCCCAAGTTGTACACTCACTACTTTACATTGTAGCAAAGTGTAATTTCTTCAGTGTTGTCACATGAAAAGATATATTAAAATATTTACAAATATGTGAGGGGTGTACTTACTTTTGTGAGATACTGTATATCTGAAAATTGATAAATCCTGATGTACTGATGGTCTATCTCATAGGATTGTACACCCCATTAACACCCATAATACCATAAGAACATACCGGATTTATCGGCGTATATAACACACACTTTTTTCCCCTTAAAATCAGGGGACAATCGCGTGTGTTACACGCCGATCCCCGCCGATGAGTGAGCGCCGCGGACATATAGAAAGCCGAGTGTATTCGGCTAGACTCGGCTCCTCTCGCAGTCCCACCCCTGACTGTGAGCAGAGCTGAGTCTAGCCGAGTACACTCGGCTTTCTGTATGTCGCCGACGCTCGTTCATCTCCGCTGACAGTCAGCGGAGATGGGTGGGACAAGGCTGCAGATGGACACTGATAAGGCTGCATTGATGGGCATTTAAATGCAAGTTTTTTTCCTTAAACTTTCCTCCTAAAAGTTTTTTTCCTTTAAAATTCCCTCCTAAACTTGGGGTGCATGTTATACGCCGGCGCATGTTATACGCCGATAAATACGGTACCTAAAATATAAAATAAACACACAACAAATATTGTAGAAAAGTTTAGGCTGCAGCCCCTTTATTGGGTTTAAAAAAATATTAATTATGAAATGAACTTTAACCTTTAATATCAAAGCGAACCGCTGTTAACCATTAACAGACCGACATGCTTAGTCACTAAGACTCAAGCAGCAATATCTTATACCAATCAAATAACGGTTTACCAACCACTGTCCACCCACAAAGTGGGCGACATTACCCAAAAGCCAGGTTAACAGCCTGGCCCCACCCCACCACCTCCACCTAAACAATCATTCTTTACAATCCAGCATTGAAAATGCCCTTACCAATGACTGAGAAAATGTACCAAAAACATACCTCTCAAATTTCTGAAATTATAAAGAGGGACACCCTTTTACACAGTAAGTAGCAAAGGACATGTCCCCGGTTACAGGGACCTCAAAGATCTAATATGCTGAAAATGATTGGCTAAACAACAAGTGCTTTTTTTTTATCTTTACTCTTCTTATATAATGGCTTTTCAAAATCACAAATGCAGTAATCTGGATTAAGATTTTCTTTGGCAGTAAAATAGTACATTTTCTATAGAGATGAACACATCAGACCAAAATGAGGGACAACTGAAGCAGCATGAGGGACAGAGGGATTTGGTCACAAAGGAGGGACAACTGGGCACTATGCCAAACACTGCTAGACCTCTGATGTAACTCTCCAGTTCACAATAGAGAAAAATGAAGTCACTAATAATAAGTATACAGTAAATCAGCATAGCAGTCCATTCACATTTTATGGTAACTATACCACTGAAGCCCAGGCCTAGAAAACCACTCATTTGTAGACAGAACAGTTCCCATTTTATTTAGAAGGTCTACGATTTTGAATCCATCTATCATTCCCTTGATTTCCCTTGTACTGGTTAAGGCACACACCTGTGACTCCAGACAGTTCTTCTGAACGGGTTTTCCAGGGTCCAACTTTTAAGCAAAAAGCTCATGTGCTTATTCGGCTAAAGAACAAAAAAACATTACAAACAACAAAAATATAGCAGAAGTAATTTCATAATATACAGGTTAGCTCTCTCTAACAGGGGCACACACACAAACACCTGACAGCTGTTTTGTTTTTCAAATTCACAAATTGGTATGATTACTTACATGTCAAGTATCTGCTGATCAGCTCAGCTCAAGTAGGCAATCCTGCCTCAGTACTCTCCTTTCTGGCAACTGCCGGCTAACAGACCTCAGGCTCCCTATCCTCAGAAGGCTCCCAGGATTAATTTCTTAACAAGCAGATGTTGTGTAACACACAGCAGGCAAGAATGATCCTGGCAGCCTTCCGAGGAGAGTACAGGATTTCTCCCCCAGGCTTGGCCAGGCACATAAATCGGTTCTTGTGGTCCGGAATGTGGTCTCCACAATGCTTCTTGCTTTTTGATGTGCCTTATTGTATAGGTGCTCTGCCTGGCTCTGGGGGTACCTGACTGGAGCCATCAGCCACACCAGCTGCAGGTAACTGGAATCACTTGCCAAAAGAGAAAAAAATTAGTAAATAGCATTTTTGCAATGTACCTTCCCCACTACATCACCCACAAAAAGTTAACTTCAAGGGTTAAGTTCTTTTTCCATAAAGTTCAAAGCTTACACTATACATGTACCTAAGGGTGCTCTGTTAAAAAGGTTTGTCAAAGTCAGACAAGATTTGTTATGCTAGGTTGATCTTAAACATGTAAGCTGATTGGTTTCTATGCAGAATCTCCAGCTTTGGCAAATTAGGCCAGGGCCCCGGGAGCCAGAGGAGGATCCGGGGAGCCGGAGGAGGACACGGGGGACAGTCGACGGTCATCTGTTTTGGCAGTGGGGGCAGTTATAAGCACCAATCTCCCTGTATAGCTTTCAATAAAGTAACTGACATCAGCTATCAGCTGCTTTATTGAAAGCTATACAGGGAGATTGGTGCTTACTGATCATCTGTGTGGCTGCCCGCCCCCCCCCCCCCCGCTAGGCTAAGAAAGCCAGGCCCTTTAAAACAGGGCCGGCTGTGCTGGCCTATCAGCGGCCCAGCCGGGAGGTATCGGATTAAGCATCGGAGCACTTGCACAGGTACTTGTGCAAATGCTCGGTACCGGCACTGATACTATTATCTGTATCCGTGAAACCCTAACTTAAAGTATAACTAAAGGCTTTTTCGTTTCATTTTGGATAGCGTAAGGAAGGATATAACCCCTGTCTGTTTTTTTTTTCCCATCTGTGTTCCATAGGGAAAATATCCCTTTATTTCCTGTCACATAGCCAAAACAGGAAGTGAGAGAAAATCTCTTGAAAATGAGCTAATCCCGAAGTGTCACTCATGTTACCAGAACTGGTGTCCCCATTGGAAGGTTTGCCTCTGATACTGTTTCGGGAGTCAACACAAAATGTGGGATTTTACTGTCACTTTTGATGATAATGGTAAACAGGACAAACATAGAGAGTGAATCTCCCATATGGGGAGACCAACAGCAATAAAAGCCTGACAGGTGTTGTAATCCCTCTCTACTCCATCCAAAACAAAAAAAAATGTATTGCATTTAGTTACACTTTAGGGCTTGATCCAACCCTTGGGATCTGTTTGCTCCTGCAGCCTCACAACCTTTGTATTTACATTATTTGGAATGCCATACAAATATATTGTGCAGGGATTAGTAGACTAATGGTGGTTGCAAAACAGAATAAGCAAATATGTGTCTACCCCATAGACAAGACAAGACAAGAAGCTGAACAACCAAATGCCTCCTTTTAGACTTTGCAAATATTAAACGCTAACTATAGTTTGTATGGTTATCCTTTAAATGTTAACACCCTTCTACCTCCAGCACTTTAAGTTACCTACCCCTCAACCCAGCAACACCCCCCCCCCCCAAAGACTTATAGTCATCTGTCCACACTTCTACAAGATCTACACTTTGTGGCCCCACTGAGCTTTGCAGCAGCCACTGCTGCCAACCCTCTGGCTGGTCCTTCCTTTCTTCTATCCATGTATAAACAGAATACCATTTGTTCTAAAGAAAAAAATCCATCTATTATGCATACCACTGATAGTTGGTGTTTTAATAGGGATCAATTTGATTTGTTCAGCTCATGCACATAACTAAAGGGTTTAAAGCAGTGTCTGTGGCATTTCCCATGGCAGAACAGTGGGTACTTGCCCATTTGTAGATAAGTGAGTAAAAAGGGTGGTGAGGGGTTACTGGGTGGAAAGTAAGGTAACGTAAAGTGTATCCATCCTAAGAAAACAAACATTTTATATATTGCAGCTTATCAGTCCTTGGATGTGGTGGCTGAATTTTTTATTATTTATTTTTTTCATGCTTTTATCTTTATTTTCACCAGGTAATGTTACAAATAACACACTTCCCATCCATTCATGTCCCCACTAATTTTTAGTATCAATGGAAAGAGGCATCATTGTCACTTATGCTGGACTACAAACTTGTCTGCCTTTGTTAATATCCATTGCATGGTGGTTTGATGAAATTAGTAGTAGTAGTAGTAGTTATAAAAGAAAGATACCATTATTTATGCTGTCTTTTTAGCTCACAGGAAGTGATATGGACACAGTATTTTTGGCAAAATCAACATCTATTTTCTGTACTTACTAAAAATGTTATTAGTCTGAAAAAAGTGAACTTATAAAGCCACTTCATCTAAGGATTAGTAACCTGCAATATATTACTTTTTTGTTTGAAGTTTAGATACTTTTTACACAATAATGATACAAAATGACATAAAAGTTGATATCCTTTTATATGTATAGTGTACCTGTTTTGTTCAAAAGTCAGTGTTATTGTACAGAAAGCAAAAAAAGTTAGTTGTAGTGCAATCATTAATCACTTGCTGACTGCATACGTTTATATACGTTCTGTTAGCAAGTGGGTATAACAAGCTCCTAGGTGCAGCTGTAGCCATGAGTTTGGTGTCATTTTTACAGCCGGCTATTGGCTATTCAGTAAACGTGAACTGCACTCTACAGCCACCCGATCACTTTTACTAAAGTGAGAATGAACATCCTGTGGTGGTTCCCATGACCACGGTAAATGGCCAGGTTAGCTAAATACAGAGGTGATAGGGGAACATCAGCTCCACAATCTCCTCTATGACTAATGAAACCAGAAACAACAATGATTTCTTCACCTCTGGTTCCAGAGCTGTTGTTCAGTTATTTAAGAACAATCTGTGCTTGATTGGCTGCATTGGAGAGCAGTGGAGACACAAAAAGGATTTGTCACCTCTCCAAAGCATGTTGGAGGCTTGTTGCCCTCCTTGTGATGGGAATAAAGTTAGATGCTAAACAGTTGCACAAATAACATGTAACATAAAAAATTGCAACAGCCACCATTTTATTCTCCTGGGGCTTCTGCTTTCAAAAATATACAATGTTTTTGGGGTTCTAAGTAATTTACTAACAAAAAGTTTTGCATGTGTGGAGAAAAAATAATTACCCTGGAAAGCAAGTAGCTAATGAACCTTATTGACTTATGCCGCGTACACAGGATCGGAATTTTCTTCGGAAAAACCTTAGTTTTTTCCGACGGAATTTCGCTCATGCTTGGCTTGCATACACACGGTCACACAAAAGTTCTCTGAACTTTCGACTTCCAAGAACGCGGTGACTTACAACACGTACGACGGCATTAGAAAAGGGAAGTTCCATACGAAGAGCACCACCCTTTGGGCTCCTTCTGCTAATCTTGTTTATCTCGTACTTGACTCTGAGCATGAGTGTTTTTTTTGCGCATCGGAATTGCATACAGACGAACGGAATTTCCGATGGGAACTTTTTCCGACGGAAAAATAGAGAACTCGCTCTCAATCTTTTGCTAGCAGAAATTCCGTCAGCAAAAGTCCGATGGAGCATACGCACGGTCAGAATTTCCGACCAAGAGCTCACATCAGACTTTTGCTGTCGGAATTTCCGATCGTGGGTACGCGGCATTAGTCTAAGTATGCACCTTAAAATGCCATCAATTCCTGACACAGCAACAAGACAGCCAGTGAAGGTAAATAGGATAAAAGTATAAAAAAATTGTTGACAGGAAGTCTAACTTTTTCCAACTGTGTTTGAAAATAAAAAATGGCTAGAGATACATCTTGGATTATAATGCATATGATTCGGTTTTACATGCATTAAAGTGGTTGTAAACCACAGTCATTGAATCTGAGCAAGGCACATGTATCTGCAGTGTTACTTAGCTCTCTCCAAAGCTCTAAGTGTCGTTCTCTCTGGTGCTTCCTTCCTCTGTTATCAGCATGAGTCAATTCTGAGAAGTATTACAGACACAAAAGATAAATTTGTGTCGACAGGAGAGGGGAGAGAGCTCAGCAGACAGCTTGCCTATTCAGAACACAGTTCTTCTGCTGTGTGGAGGGGGGCTGTGCCTTTCCTCCAATCAGCTCTCACACACTGTTACTACAGCTTCCACACCCTCTCCTCTATGCTCCTGACAGATGAAGAAGGATTTTAACACTTTTCAGCATTTTTGAAGGGGTGTAGGGAAGAGAGGGCTGCAGAAAAACCTATGTAGGAGGATTTGTTTAATCTCTGTGAATCATCTGAGGCTGTTTACTTCACTCGGTATATGTGAGAGTTTACAACCACTTTAAATCTACTATAGTGGATTCTTTGTTTATAAGAGATGAAAATTAAATACAGCTCTGTTTAAATACGTGGTTTGTCAGTTTATTTTGTATGGTCCTCTCAAAATCATAATGAAAAAAACGTTTTGTGATAAATCACTCATAAAAGATTGTGAACTTTATTACGGCAGCTCATATTTCAGGATTTTCAAAAAGTAGGATATAATAAATGGTCTTTTCATAGAAGAGTATACAATAAATTAAGAAAATATGTATCCTCAACTTACAACAGACTGCTGAGATTAAGGTGTACAGAATTAGGGGAGAATCATGGAAAATATGCTTTGCATGTAATTATCAAAGAACCTATATTTCTAAAACTTTCTTATGTGAAGGAGCCATTTATAACATTCATAAGTACTTTAGATGTGTACATTCTGAAGCATATCATAATTCAAGGTGTTTGTGAAACTAACATAGTCATCGGTTGCTATCTGCTGAGCAATTTCATTGTGTGACAATAATCAGTTCAAAAATCCCCCCACCAATCAGTCCAGAAAATACTTTATTATACAGTTTTAGCATTTAGTAATAATAATAATAAGAATCTCCTGACGTGATATGAGGCTTACATTTTGAAGCAAAGCGATGCAACGCAATGCTAATGCTTCATGTTTTGATAATCTGAACAGCAGTGTGTGCTGTCCATAGTATCACTTGCATAGATGTTTGAAGGGCATTTAAAACTGCCCCTCAAATGCTTGCTTTCAATGGTAGTGTGAACTTAGAAAGGGTTGTGTATACAATGTACCCAAGCTGGGAGCGTCCTTGGGCCACAAAAAAATATTTCCTGAAATCTGAAAAAAGGAGTATGTACCATTTGCTGTCTGTTCTTTGGACTCAAATCAGTTTCAAAATGTTAGCTATTTCAAACTTCTATTAATGTTATGACCATTTGGTAGATGCTCAAATGTAAATTCCATTTAAGCCTTAACATTTTTATAGTACAAATTTTCAGTATATTACACTTTTATAGTTCTCCAAACTCTTGCAGTTTTCTAAACTGATTTCCTGTGCCACAGAAAACAAAAATTTTAAGGTAAACCTACCCACAGGGAAAGGAGTAGGAATACAGTGATATAAGTGTTATATATATTGACTAAGCGCATTACGCCATTACTACACCAGAGCAAGCTAAACGGATACACTGAACACAGTTTAAACAGATTATTTGTGAACTTTATTATCCGGTTAGAACTAGAGTGACATTTTTACTTCTGCTTAAAGCAGCAGTTGTAGACATTTAATGTAAGTCAAGCATATTACCTGTAGAGAATTCAGGTCTCTAAAAGCACCATTGGGAATGTTTTGCACATCATTGCTATGAATCAAAAGCATCTCCAGTTTTGAAAGTCCAACAAATGAATTTTCAGGTATGGATTGAATGCTGTTAAAGCTGAAACAGAAGATAGTATATTTGAGAAATGTAGAGCTCCAATTCTAAAAGTTCAATGCAATTGCAAACTAAACTCAGGCAGGAAGTATTGGATTTTTTGAAAAGTCAATTCACCAAAATGTGATATTCCACAAATAGGGTTTGTAGGTTACTTTTGGCTTAAATTTCTTGGTAATGCTTGCAATGACATCTCCCTGCCACAGTCCGCAGCTTTGTGATTGCCAGCAGTGGATCCTGTTTCTGCTGAAGGAGGAGTATTATTTGCACCCTTGCTGTTACAATCTAAAATTAGAGTGCATATACATTCTAACAATTAAAAAAATTTTCTCGTTTGGTCTATTAAATATAATGGTGGAAGTATTTTGTTTCACAACTGCAAAAAAGTAGTTGTTGATCCTGCTAGAAATGTAGAGCGGTCTTGTGTCCTGTGCTCTTTGCCAATGTTAACTCATAAAGCCATTTCAGCTCTGCCTAGCTCACTTCCTTGAACCACAAAACACCCCCATGTTGTGGAGGTAAGAAGAAGGATAGATGTTCTTTTGTTCAGATAAAATGAAAACTGGGTAGGGCTCAGCGTACATTTACAACATCAGTCTGTGCTGTGATTATGTGACTTCTGTCCTAATTAGGGATGAGACCATGACGGTTGGGTATGGAGATGAGTGAGGGGAAGATGTGTGTTTGCCTGTTCGCCGAAGTTCGAACAAATTCGGACAAACAAATGGGGAACAAATTTCCGTGGGAAATTCGAGTACCCGTGGAAAGCCCCATAATGCACTGCGAGATCACAGTGCATTGACGGCTGCTGGTTGGCCAAAGCATGCACCTGACCTGCATGCTTTGGCCAATCACAGCATGCTCTGCTGTGAGAGCCATGATTGGCCAAAGGCAGGGTGCAGTCCACACCCCATACTATGTAAAGATGCTTATATAGTGTCCGTACATAGTGTAATGAATGAGAGAAGCAAAATTACATTTCTAAAGGAAAAAATGTAATTTAAAACTACTTGTGGCTTATTGTCGGATCCCGGCAATGTTTATAAAAATCTTTGAAAAAAAATGTCTTGAGTTCCCCCCAGTCGATTACCAGGTCCTTCAGGTCTGGTATGGATTTTAAGGGGAACCCTGCTCCAAAATAAAAAAAAATGGCGTGGGGGTCCCCACAAAATCCACACCAAACTCTTAACTGAGCACAGAACCTGGCCTCTTCCCCACACCTTTTCCTGGTGGTTGTGGGGGTCTGCGGGCCGGGGGCTTATCAGAATCTGGAAGCCCCCTTTAACAGCCCCCAGATCCCACCCCCCCATGTACCCCTACTCATTCACCTAAAAAAGTTTCAAAAAAGTAAAAATGACAGAAGACAGTTTTGGACAATTCCTTTATTAAAAAAAAAATGTCCCGCAATGTAAATCCATCTTCAATCACAGCACCAACAGTCCCGAGAAAAAAAAAGAAGGAAAAACTCTGCAGCCTATTTTGCAGCCTATTTGCACGATGACAACTCTTATATATCCAAGGGCGGGTCCACCCGGTGACATAAACAGGTGACCACACACCCCTCTGAAGTTACGTGACGTCACATGATGTCAGAAGGGGTGGGGTCAACCGGTTACAGGATCTGGGGGCCCCCTTGTTAAAATGGCTTTCAGATTCCGATAAGCCACCTGCAGACCCCCACAACCACAGCCCAGGGTTGTCAGGACAAGGCCCTTGTCCCCATCAACATGGTGACAAGGTGTTTTGGGGGACCCCAAAGCACCCTTGCCATGTTGAGGGCATGTGGCCTGGTACGGTTCAGGAGGGGGATGCTCTATCGCCCCCTACTTTTCCTGCAGCCTGCAAGCTTGCGTGCATGGATAAGGGTCTGGTATTGATTTTGGGGGACCCCTACGCCATTTTTTTTTTATTTTTGCACAGGACTTAATATTCATACCAGACCCAAAAGACCTGTTATGGACTGGGAAGGGGAACCCATGACGTTTTTTTCAATGATTGTTATCTATATTGCTGGGATTCAACAATACATTACAGCCGCAAGCAAGTTTAAATTAAATTGCTTCCTTTAGAAATGTAATTTTGCTGTGGTACTGTTATGAACATGGGAAAGATGCTCTACTTTACAGGAGACCCCACAAGCATGATATTTAGAGGAATATTTCATTTTTATTGTTTCACGTTAAGCATTATTAACCACTTCAATACTAGACATTTTCACCCCCTTCCTGCCCTGAACAATTTTCAGCTTTCAGCGCTGTACCATTTTGAATGACAATTGCGCGGTCATGCAACACTGTACCCAAATAATTTTTTTCCCCACAAATAGAGCTTTCTTTTGGTGGTATTTGATCACCTCTGCAGTTTTTATTTTTGCGCTATTAACAAAGAAACAACGACAATTTAAAAAAAAAAAAAAACTATATTTTTAACTTTTTTGCTTCAATAAATATCCCAAATTGAAAAAAAGATATATATTTTTTCCTCAGTTTAGGCCGATATGTATTCTTCTACATATTTTTGGTAAAAAAAATTGCAATTACGGTGATCTGTGTATTTTTTATCGTGACTGTGACATTGCTGCGGACAGATCGGACACTTCTGACACTATTTTGAGACCATTGACATTAGGGATGAGCCGAACACCCCCCCGTTCGGCTTGCACCAGAACCCGCGAACGGACCTAAAGTCCGTGCGAGCTTTAGAACCCTATTAGTTATAATGGATGCGAACGTTCGAAATTAAAAGTGCTAATTTTAAAGGCTAATATGCATGTTAATGTCATAAAAAGTGTTTGGGGACCTGGGTCCTGCCCCAGGGGACATGTATCAATGCAAATTTTTTTTTTAAAAACGGCCGTTTTTTCAGGAGCAGTGATTTTAATAATGCTTAAATTGAAACAATAAAAGTGTAATATTCCTTTAAATTTCGTACCTGGGGGGTGTCTATAGTATGCCTGTGAAGGGGCGCATGTTTCCCGTGTTTAGAACTGTCTCTGCGCAAAGTGTCATTTTTGAAAGTAAAAAAGCTATTTAAAATCACTCGCGGCTAATGTTAATTCACGGCTCCCGTAACACAGAGAAAAGTGATTCATTGAAACTCATTCATAAAAAAAAGTCATTGATAAAAATAAAAAAAAATGAAAAAAAAAAGCGTAGGGGTCCCCCCAAATTCAATAACCAGGCCCTTCAGGTCTGGGATGGATATTAAGGGGAACCCCAGCCAAAAAAAAAAAAAAAAAAAAATGGCGTAGGGTCCCCCTCAAAATCCATACCAGACCCTTGAGGTCTGGTATGGATTTTAAGGGGAACCCTAGCCAAAAAAAATGGCATGGGGTCCCCCTCAAAATCCATACCAGACCCTTATCCGAGCACGCAACCTGACAGGCCGCAGGAAAAGAGGGGGGGACGAGAGCAGCCCCCCCTCCCGCCTGAACCGTACCAGGCCACATGCCCTCAACATTGGGAGGATGCTTTGGGGGTCTAAGACCCCCAAAGCACCTTGTCCCCATGTTGATGAGGACAAGGGCCTCTTCCCCACAACCGTGCCCGGTGGTTGTGGGGGTCTGCGGGCGGGGGGCTTATCGGAATCTGGAAGCCCCCTTTAACAAGGGGACCCCCAGGTGCCCGCCCCCCCCCCTGTGTGAAATGGTAAGGGGGTACAAAAGTACCCCTACCATTTCACCAAAAAAGTGGCAAAAATGGTAAAAATGACAGGAGACTGGTCTGGTCTGGTATGGATTTTGAGGGGGACCCTACGCCATTTTTTTTTTTTTTTTTTGGCTGGGGTTCCCCTTAATATCCATCCCAGACCTGAAGGGCCTGGTTATTGAATTTGGGGGGACCCCTACGCTTTTTTTTTGTTTTTTATTAATGAATGACAGTTCTGTGTTACAGGAGCCATCAATTCATTAGCCGCGAGTGATTTTAAATAGCTTTTTTCCTGCAAAAATGACACTTTTTTGTAGGGAAAGTTCTAAGCACAGGAAACCTGCCCCCCTTCACAGGCCACCTATAGACACCCCCCAGATGTGATACTGCAATGCTGTTCTAACAGCACGCAAACACATATCCCCAGAAATAGAGCACATATTGTCAGCAGCACACTGACACGCTGACACTGACTGAAACATAATATGCGAGGCCGCCGGCGCGGCGGCCTCTTATACCGTGGGGCGTGTACTAAAGCCCCTGAGCTATAATTGGCTACAGGCATCCTGCCTGTAGCCAATTATGGCTCTCCTCGCTGTCGGCGCTGTGATTGGCCAAGCATGCGGGGTCACAGTGCATGCTTGGCCAATCATCAGCCAGCATTGCACTGCGCGGGCCGCAATGCATTGCGGGGCCGCTCGCATCACACGAATTTGATGCGAGCGGCCCCAATAGTTCTGGGCTCGCCGAGCGAGCGAACGCCCGGTGCTCGATTCGAACATGGGTTCGAATCGAACACTGGGCTCATCCTTAATTGACATTTATACAGTGATCAGAGCTATAAATATGCACTGATTACTGTATAAATGTAACTGACAGGGAAGGAGTTAACACTAGGGGGTGATCAAGTGGTTAAATGTGTTACCTAGGGAGTGATTCTAACTTTGGGGGGATGTGACTGACTGGGGGAGGAGACCAATCTGTGTTCCTATATACTAGGAACACACGATCTGTCTCCTCTTCCACACACAGATCCACGTTTCTGCTCTGTCACGACTGATTGCAGGTGCCCGGCGGACATCGCGACCACCGGGCACACGCATCGGCTCCTCAGTGACGCGTGCGCGCCGCCGGGAAGCCAGGGACATCATATGACGCCCACCCAGGATGGGAGAAGATCCCATCTGTGGACATCATATTACTATATTGAAGTGGTTAAAATCACTGCTCCTGAAAAAACTGCAGTTTTTAAAACTGTTTCCACTACCATAACAAGCCCGTAGATTGGCAGTGGTTGAAAACCTACATCTTAAAAAACGCTTTCAATTTTTTTGCTGTTTCTTTTTTTGCTGTTACTGTCTCTGTCCCCAACGGGGAGAATAACAAACTCTATTGTCCTGCTTACCATTATCCCTGAGACTAAATATGAGGGGATATTTAAAATTCTAGTGTTTTTTTACTGGAGCAAGAGGCAAGGGAAACCCCTCCAGTAGGGACACCTGTTCATGTGACTGCTGTCTAGAATGTGAGCTACATTTTCTTTTAAAAAGGTTCCTTCAATTTTCTGTTGGGCCTTTAAGGCGGAAAATGAAGGGAACTATCCCCTGTGGGAAAGAGACACCATAATACAGGGGATTTAACAAAACAAAAAAAATTACACTTGTATTACACCTGTGCGTCTAGCCACAGTAGAAACTAAAGTGACGATAAACTCTGAGTATGTATTTTTTAGCTCAACAAAGTACATTCTATTGCTCTCCATATCTATAAATTCCCTTTTTTGCTGTTGTGATCCTACTTCCTGTTAGAGGGTGGCTATGTTCTTTCTCGATGGTTCCACTGCAGAGGAATGTAGCCACCATCTCTTGCCCACTCCCGGGATGGACTAGGGTCTATGGACTATAGGATCTGAAGTGTGCATAGAGCAGTGCACATGATCGAAATTAGCATGCACTGCTCATTCGAAACAAACAGAAGTGAGAGATAAAAGGAGAGGTTCGATAACTCACATTGCAAGAACAGCCAGAAAGACACAGTAACACGATTTAATGAAAACTAGATTACAGGGCTATTAAGTAGTGGATGTGGATGGGTAATTTTCAGAGAATAAGGCTATCATTTAGTGTCGCTTGCTGCTTTGTGGCAAATTTTTTCCCAGTAGGAAATCAAAGAAGGTTTTGTTTCAGGTAAGAATATTTTTAAAGGAAGATTGCGCCAGGGAGAGCAACAGTGGTGGCAACTTTATGATTATGTCATTCATCCTTTGCCAAATATATGTAAATTGCTGACAAAACTGTAATTCGGATACAAATTAAGTTTTATACATACCCCAAATTAATCCTTTCCACATGTTTTGGTATCCTTGTTGGTACTGTTGCTAGTGATCGAAAAGTGCAATGAACTTCAGTGTTGACATAACAGGCACATGGGTGAGGACAGGATAAGACACTTTGCGGAAATCTTAAGGTTATAATAATTACTGGCAATAACCATAAATGTATCCGGCTAAACATTCTGGTTAATGTCTTCATTTTTTTCCTGCAGGTATAAAAAAAAAGGAAAGTTTTTTTACAGGTGCAATTAAGTGAATTTTTAAATAATATGTGACATTATGAAAGTTCCAGAAATAACAAATTGTATATTTTAAAAGATGTGCAGTCAAAATTAAAAAAAACTAAAGTCAGCATATTAGACATAAATAATAGCCAGTAAGATGTGTCCCTTTTGCTGATGCCTGTTCTGTTAGCTCTCATCAAGATGGGCTAACTATGCCTAACATTTTCGCCCAGCTGCTTCATTCATAGAAGTCATACTATAGCTTCTATGAATGAAAAACAAGCTTTACTTCATTATTCCAGGTAATTTCTTCTCCATTTATTACAATACTATTGTTTTGATCCACAATAGATATTTGCTTTATTTTTTTTTGGCAGTCAAGTATTTGATAAAGTTTGGCTTTAGACTATTCTTATTTACATTTTTATTTATATATCTTTATTTCTGTGTTTTACGTTCCACATTATTTTATTAGATTCCCAATACACTTTATACTTTTAATGTCAACCATAGTTTTTAATACAGAATTTTTATGTTTAGATATAGATTATGTGACACACACACATGCTCTCCACTTTCTTTATTATATAGACACTTTGGGGGAGATTTACTAAAACAGGTGCACTACAAATCTAGTGCAGCTGTGCATGGTAGCCAATCAGCTTGTAACTTCAGCTTGTTCAATTAAGCTTTGACAATAAAACCTGGAAGCTGATTGGTTTCTGTGCAGAGCTGCACCAAAATTTGCACGCCCCGCTGTTAGTAAATAACCCCTTAAATAACCGACAGGGGTTTACTACCTAAAAGTATGTATGCAAATATAAAGAAAATGTGTTGCCTTTATCTACACTTTAAGTCATTTCCAAGAAATTGGAAAGTACACCTGTACGCTTAATATTTTCAGGACTTATGCTAAAGTGATTAAGCATATAACAGCTTATATTCAATAAATCTGTGGCTGACACAAGAGCAAGTTTAGAGCTCATTCTTTCTTACAATACAGGCATACCCCACTTTTAAGTACACAATGGGGTTTATTTACTAAAGTGGAAAGTGCAAAATCAGGCTCACTTCTGCATAGAAACCAATTGGTAATTCCAGGTTTTATTACCAAAGCTTAATTGAACAAGCTGAGGTTAGAAGCTTCTTCAATGAGCTTCTAACCCCAGCTTTTTCAATTAAGCTTTGGTAATAAAACCTGGAAGCTGATTGGTTTTATGCACAAGTGAGCCTGATTTTGCACTTTCCAGCTTTAGTACATAAACCCCATTGTGTACTTAAACGCAGGGTATGCCTGTATTTACTAATAATCCCAATTTCTTTCCCTCATTCCTAAACAAAGCCTTTAGTAAGTGAAAAGATTGAACGATCCTTACATTGCACATCTTATGTTTTTTTTCCAGAATTATTAAGCTATTGTACAGTTTGACAAGCTACATAAATATTCTTTGAAATATTCTTCTACTGTGACTTCAGATTTCTCTGACACCTCTTTCAGAAGAGGTGTCAGTGTAGAGATCCTTCCTTTGTCCCTACATAATTAAAAGTCATAACCTAGGACAGCTCCCATATCAAACTAGGAACATAAATAGGAGGAGGAACTAGGTATGCATTTGGAATGTAATATTTACTCCAACTTGTAATGTGTCTAGCATAATTTTTTGTAACCCTGAATGCAAATAAAAGTCAGAGTTCCAGTTTTTTTCTAGAGCACATTGGGCATAAAAGACCTATCACATGTAATATTACTGCCCTACCAATTATAACGGAACAGAACAGAATCTCTTCTGACTGTCTTATGATCCTTTTGACAGAGTTAGGGCTAGGGTCACCAAGATTGGATGGGAAAATGCAGTGTTTCTTTGACATCAGTTTGAGATATTTCTGAGATCGTTCAGAATTCATTGCAGGAGCAATTGACCTCCCTTGGACCTTGGCGTGGCATTTGTCTTCCACATAGACTTGAATGGACAGAGAAGCAGTTACGAAGCAAACAAAAATTGGTGGCACTGGCCCTTACTGACCACCAGTGACCACTCAACTTGACCCTTTTTTTGGAATTCTCAGTAATATAATACCTCTGTTATCATCTGCTCTTCGGACCCCCCCCCCCCCATGTTATATCTAGAAGAAATAATGAGTTAATGACCATATTTAAAGATCATATGTATAACAGAGGAACTGTTTATGTAATTGCTTAGCTTTTTCGATACTTGCTTGAGTAACCTAGTAGTTTGGAAAAAGGGATGCATCACAATCTTCTATTACTATCTACTTATTCTGTCCAATCCTCAACCTGTAAGCCATATTTTCTTTACTTCCCACCATAGCTTTTTTTCATTACACACTGAACATTGACCACTAAAAATTAAGCTAACTGGGGCTAGAAGTTCACAAAACTAATAATGCATTAACTAGGTCAGCTGTATTAGAGACTTACAAACTAGATGCAAGTAAGCGCTTGCTTACAACTGTGTCAACAAGTTAATGGAGGCTGCATTATTACTGATGATCTATTTTTATCTTTGCTTTTATTGTGTTATTTGGTATGTTTTCTCTGTAGTCATTGGCCATGCTTTTGGGACAATTTAGAAACGACAAAATGATCACGGGCATTTGTTGTTCCTGAGGTCTGTAAATTTAGAGTGTTCAATTTCTTGCCTTCCTTCTGAGCACCACATAATTACTTTGCTCCCTTATGCCGCGTACACACGATCCAAAATGCCGCCAGCAAAAGACTGATGTGAGTCAGAAAATGTGACCGTGTATGTATGCTCCATCAGTCTTTTGCTGACAGAATTCCAGCCATCAAAAGATTGAGAGCAGGTTCTCTATTTTTGGTCGGAAAAAGTTCCTATTCGAAAATGCGTTATTCTGCATGCAATTCCAAAGCGCAAAATATCACGCATGCTCGGAAACAATTTGACACATGCTCGGAAGCATTGAACTTCATTTTCTCAGCTCATTATAGTTGTACGTCACCGCGTTCTTGACGGTCGAAAGTTCAGAGAACTTTTGTGTGACCGTGTGTATGCAAGGAAAGCTTGAGCGGAATTCCTTCAGAAAAACCATCCAAGTTTTTTCTGACGGAATTTCTGATAGTGTGTATGGGGCATTAGTGTTCCAGTCACCTGCAAGGAGCAAGGAATGGAAGCCCTGTGAAAGCTCACTAGTGAGTCTTAGTGACTGTATAGCTAAAGACTCTATCTCTCTCAGTGTATTGCTATCTACACCAATTAACCACTTCAACCCCGGAAGATTTAGCTGCTCAATGACCAGGCCATTTTTTGCGATTCAGCACAGCGTCATTTTTACTGACAATTGTGCGGCTGTGCGATGCTGTACCCAAACAAAAATGATGTCCCTTTTTTCCCACAAATAGAGCTTTCTTTTGGTGGTATGTTCTCTTCTCTGTGTTTTTAATTTTTTGCACTATAAACAAGAAAAGAGCGACAATTTTGAAAAAAGCACAATATTTTGTACTTTTTGCTATAATAAATTTCCCCATTTTTTTTTTTAAAAAAAAAGCAATATTTTTCCTCAGTTTAGGCCGATATGTAGTCTTCTACATATTTTTGGTAATAAAAATCGCAATAAGCGTATATTAATTGGTTTGCGCAAAAGTAGTAATGGTGGCGATCTGAGATTTTTATCGAGACTACGACATTATAGCACACACATCGGACACTTTTGACACATTTTTTAAACCATTGACAATTACACAGCGATCAGTGCTATAAAAATGCACCGATTACTGTGCAAATGTCACTGGCAGGGAAGGGGTTAACACTAGGGGCAATCAAGGGGTTAACTGTGTTCCCTGACTGTGTGTTCTAACTGTTGGGGGAAGGGACTGACTATAGGAGATAACAGATCGTGGTTTCTAGCTAGTAGGAACTCACGATCTACCTCTCCTCTCCTCACAGAACAGGGATTTGTGTGTTTACACACACACGTCCCTGTTCTGCCTCTCGTGCCCGCGATTGCGCACAGCTGGCAGTCATCGCAACCATCGGCCACGAGCATCGGCACCCCCACAATGCAGCGCGGAGATGCGCGCGCCTGTTATCCCACTTAAAGGAGCCCACGTAAAGCTATGACGGTTCGTGCCGACCTGCTGCAGTATAATGATGGGGGCTGGTCGGCAAGCGGTTAACAAGTCATATACAGTGCCTTGCAAAAATATTTCACCCCCCTTGGCATTTTTTGTGTTTTGTTGCCTCACAACCTGTAATTAACATGGATTGTTTGGGGATTTGCCCACAACTTTGAAGATTTGAAGTTGTTTTTTTTTATTGTGAAGCAAACAACAAATAGGACAAAATAACAGAAAAAGTCAATGTGCATAATTATTCACCCTCCTAAAGTCAATACTTTGTAGAGCCAACTTTTGCGGCAATCACAGCTTCAAGTCGCTTTGGATTAGTCTCTAAGAGCTTGCCACATTTTACTACTGGGATTTTTGCCCATTCCTCCTTGCAAAACTGCTCCAGCTCCTTCAAGCTGGATGGTTTGCGCTTGTGAACAGCAATCTTTAAGTCTGACCAAAGATTTTCTATTGGATTGAATTCTGGGCTTTGACGAGGCCATTGCAACACATTTACATGTTTCCCCTTAAACCACTCAAGTGTTGCTTTAGCAGTGTGTTTGGAGTCATTGTCCTGCTGGAAGGTGAACCTCTGTCCTAGCCTCAAATCACACACAAAGTGGTACAGGTTTTGCTCAAGAATATCCCTGTATTTAGCACCATCCATCTTTCCCTCAACTCCCAGTCCCGACTGCTGAAAAACATCCCCACAGCATGATGCTGCCACCACCATGTTTCACTGTGGGGATGGTGTTTTTTGGGTGATGTGATTTGTTGGATTTGAGCCAGAAATAGCGTTTTAATTGATGGCCAAAAAGTTCAATTTTAGTCTCAGACCAGAGCACCTTCCTCCATACATTTTGGGAGTCTCCCACATGCCTTTTTGCAAACTCTAAACGTGCCATTTTGTTTTTTGCTGAAAGCAATGGCTTTCTTCTGGACACTGCCATAAAGCCCAACACTATGGAGCGTACAACTTCTTGTCGTCCTATAAACAGACACTCCACTCTCTGTTGTGGAACCTCTCTGATTAATGCCCTCCTTGTCGTCCGTTAGTTTTGGTTTATGGTCGTTTCTTGGCAGGTTTGCTGTTGTGCCATGTTTTTTCCATTAGTTTATGATAGATTGATGGTGCTCCTAGGGATCATCAAAGATTTGGATATTTTTTTATAACCTAAACCTGACTTGTACTTCTCAACAACATTGTCCCTTACTTGTTTGGAGAGTTCATTTGTCTTCATGGCAGTGTTTGGTTAGTGGTGCCTCTTGCTTAGGTGTTGCAGCCTCTGGGGCCTTTAAAAAAGGTGTGTATATGTAATGACAGATTATGTGACACTTAGATTGCACACAGGTGGACATCATTTCACTAATTATGTGACTTCTGAAGGTAATTGGTTGCACCAGAGCTTTTTATGGGCTTCATAATAAAGGGGGTGAATACATACGTACATGCCAATTATCATTTTTTTATTTCTGAAAAATAGTTTTATGTATATATTTTTCAAATTTTACTTCACCAACTTAGACTATTGTGTTCTGATCCATCACATATAATTCAGATTAAAAAAACATTGAACTAAAGGCTGTAATGTAACAAAATAGGTAAAAAGCCAAGGGGGATGAATACTTTTGCAAGGCACTGTAACAGTAAGGGGAAGTAGCCACATGTTCCTCCATACTCAGAAGTACTGGACATTTTCTTTGCTCCAGGCAGCTAAATAGAGCAAAATGATCTGCTGGAGAGAGGTTATTAAAGCAAACCCTTTGGTTCGACCTGCATGGGCAAAGAAAAGCTTTATTTTAGGATATACTACCTGGGGCCTTAGGTGAAAGTTTTGGCACACACTCAGTCAAGCTGGCATACAAATACACCTTGTCCAGTTGACCTCCAGAAGATTGTGCAATCATCTCCTTATATCGGTATTCATTTCATTCCAAAGAAGCTGTATTTAGGTGCATGTCACAGGCTTTAAAGCCAACTTTTCTTTATTCATAATCAGATTTTTATGGTTCAAGATGTTTAAATATAGAATCCATAAGAAGTAAATATCATATTCACATAATGCACAAAAAGGAGAGTGATATAGAAGCTTTTTTTTAATACAAGTTCTTATACCAAATTTTATATCATTTGATGTATATGTCAAATGTTCATAGAACACAGCCTCAATAGGGAAGAGCACAGGGTGACTGCATTTTTGTCCATTCACAGGCTTAGGAAGGTTCTAGATCAGGCTCCAAAGCTTAAAAGCAGAGTAGTAAACATATCTGGCAGCAGTACTTAGATAACAGGACAAGTTGCATAGAATAACACATCATTTGGCAGATTAAAGAGTTCTCCTATATACATATAACTGTATATTTATTAGTTTTTCTTTGTTTTTGGAGTGCTTTCAAATAAAGGATCCATCAGCATGTTGGTTTCAGTACTGACCACTGCAATTCTTGAATTTCACTGCCAAAAAGAATTAACACGAAATGTATCCCACATGCCCTGACCTTTAACTCTTATGCTAACTACAACATTTAACCTAATCCTAGCCCTAACTCTAGCCCTAAAAAAAAAAAAAAAAACACGTATCATCCTCCTTGACATGTAACCCTTGACTTAACCTTTAAATGTAACCCTTTTATTGTCCTTAAAATATTACTTACTGCCTTAAAGTGTACCGTAAGTAAACCTTAACCTTTGCTTCATAATAGTCCATTAACTATACCATTAAAAGAGTTCTGTTATATATGCTTGGAAAAAGTTGAAGGAAAAAGAGGAAAAGGAGGCCACAAATAAGGTGACTGTATCCAGTGAAAGAAAATTTTAAGCAGTTGTGAAGACTTAAGATCCAAAAGAAGTGCATTCTGGAGAAACATGTCGTTCCATATCCATGTAGTTGCCAGGAGCCGATATAAGCTTAAAGGTATCTAATAATAATAATATGACATTGTTCTTCTCACAATATTATTCACAACATAGTTGAATGAGTCAATTTCAGGTCTGAAAAGTATTACTATTGAAAGGAAAAAATTATGTTTTTAAAGAAAGGCCCCCATGCACATATGTAGCAGAACTCACTGATTGACTGAGCTCCCAAATCAGAGGTAAGCTAAGTAGAGCTGCAGAATGGTTTGCCTTTGGGCTTAGGTTATGTTCTCTCAGACAAGTAGCAACAGCTATCCATCCGATTATCAAGTGGAAAAATACATGTGTACATATCAAACTGACAATTCATGGTGTTCTATTAATCTATGGACTGCATGACTGATTAAAAAGTATTGTTATCTTGCAAAAAAAATAAAATTAGCAAAACATAGTTACTAACATGTGTAAGATATTAAAGATTTTAACATTTTCGGGGTACAGCATTGCATATAGGTTATTTCTATTTGTGGTTTGAATTAGAATATTTTCAGACATCAATAGTTCCGGAATATTTATGAGGTACGCAATTTGTGTCACCTGTAATAAATCTTACATATTCAGTAATAATGCCATTTAAAAAAAAATGTCCTACAGTTAGAGGAAACGTAAAACTACAGTCCTACAGTTAGAGGAAACGTAAAACTACTGAAGTAGTACATTTTGTGAATCAAGTTAGAAAATTGGATTATGTTATCTTATCAAGGCATGTTTCAGTTATCCACTTGAGGTCCGGGCCATAGCCGAATGAGGGCTACAGCGCGGATATCAATTTCTGGGAGGCCGTCATAGGATGTCCTCCCCTGTGCATGCTCCCTGCAGGGCGCGCGGGGAGCGCACTGTGATCAACGAGTGACTGAGACTCGGGTGATCACCGATCCAATCCCGGCCCCTTACCATGTGATCAGCTGTCAGCCAATGACAGCTGATCACATGATGTAAACAAAGGAACCTCTTGAGCAACTGCACTTACAGAGTGCAACTGCACTTTGGAAAATGCACAGTCTATTTGCCTTTAGTAAATGAACCCCATTGTCTTGATAAAGCTCAACCCCCAGCAAAGATGTTTAGCTTTGTTTTGGATAGAGAAGGGAAATGTTGGAGCTTCTATAATGTTTTTTTATGTCTTTAACCTTATTGTCAGCACAGGAAGTAGAGATGTAAAGATCTCTCCAATAGAGACAAAGAAAAAAAAAGAAAATTGCAAGGAAGGGCTAAAACTTTTGACAATGCTGTTATTTCTGTTTATCCCAGTGGAACCTGCACCACCCATACACAGGTGGCACAGGGACAGGAGGAATAAGGGAAAA
Source organism: Lithobates sylvaticus (assembly GCA_028564925.1). NCBI lineage: Eukaryota > Metazoa > Chordata > Amphibia > Anura > Ranidae > Lithobates > Lithobates sylvaticus. The sequence goes on from CM053027.1 coordinate 150,609,339, forward strand.
TCTCCCCAGTAGGGTCACAGAAAATAAATATCTGACAGAAACTTTAGCTTTTACTCACTGTATCCAAAGCAAAAAAAATAAAAAATCTTTCACTGGCGTTAGGTGGGCTTTAGACTTCCAAGCTTGACTTCGACATGGCTTATTCATCTGCCAGTTCGCCAGGTAGGTATTGCTCTGGAGAAAATCAACTACCTATTTCCATGGTATATATTATTGTTTGTTACATGCAGCTTTTAGAAGTTTATTTAGTTATACTAGGAAACCACATCTTCCTATTGGTAGATTACATTGATGTCTATTCTACTGTACTGCAGGTAGGCAAATAGCTGCATTAAAGCCTAATAATCACTAGCTAACGTGCAGGATCAGCTTATGTGTATGAAATTTTATTATTTGCAACTGTAGATGAAGTCAACAAGCAATTTACTGTTTGATAGGTAATATATGGATCTAAAATGTGTAACAGACTACATAAAATCCATAGGTAGGTGATTTGGGGAACACTTATTTCAAATTCTACAGAAATCTTGACAATGGGACTCAAATATATTGGGCATTGGCAGCAATGGTTTTTATAATGCAATGTCTGGTGAAAGCAGATTCCTATAAAATAATTACTGTGGGTAAATACTACTTTTACTCACTAAAGCTACTACAATCCCCAAATTGTATGTTGGATTGACATAAAGACTGCTCACATACTATATCTTTAGATCTTATAGTAATGAAAAAAAAAATGTAGGCTTCTATTTGCCAGACTGGCTCTGGCCTGAATACTTTTAGAATTACTGAGATAACAGCAAATGAAGTCAAACCATACATCCATTCTTGTTCCAGATCAGTGTCTTAAAATATTAAAGCCACTGAATCAGCTTGACCTTAAGAAGTAAAGCTGAGCTTGGATCACCCCAGTAGCGATTGGTGTTTTTTTTGTTGGGGGGGCAGAAAACAACCCCCACCGGTGGGGCGGCACTAGCACACCCCCCCCCCCCCCCACCACCACCACCAGCCACTGTCCTTACCCTGGATGTTAGAGCAGTGGTCAGATGTGGCCATCTTACAGTGTGGCGGGCTCCGGAAAAGCTGTGTCTCCTCTCTGCCCCTCCCAGCGCTAGGTGTCCAATAGGATTGCCTGATGTTTTGACCAACAGGGAAACATGTTTTATACCTGCTTCCTGATTGGCCAGGAGGAGGATCAGTGTTGCAACAGCGAATTTTGTTAGCTTGGTTGATTTCTGAATATGTAGCAATAACAATTCTTATAGATTTCTGGTATATCTGATTGGATCAGGTGTATCTATCAGTTTCCACTTGTAGAGCAATGCAGAAGCATGTGCAGCTCCAAATTTTAGCAAAACTAAGTGTTTACAACATAACTCAGTCTCATATAGATACCACATTTGGCCATGTAGCAACATTATGATGTGAATTAGGAGAGTAAGGAAGGTAGACATTTTTTTTTGTTTTAGTTAAACAGTTTTATGTATTTATTCTTTAAATAGGTTGATGTAATGTGTTTATTCCTGCCAATTAATAGCTCCAATGTATTTAGCACCTCTTTTTATTGAAATGACTGAATAACAGTTTAGGTTGTCACATTTAGCTCTCGCTATCCTAATCTCTTGGTACTGGCAGGGTAATAAACTGTAAATATGACACTTTCAAAAGACACTAATGGCCCGTACACACGGTCAGAAATGCCGACCACAAAATCCGTCAGATTTTTTCCGACGGACTTTGTCCGACACTGGTGTTGCATACACACGGTCGGACAAAGTTGTCGGAAAACCCGATCATTCTGAACGTGGTGACGTTCGTTGCGTACGACGGAACTACATAGAGGCTATTAGCGAATAGGTTTGGTCTCCTAATTTGATCTGAGCATGCGTGGCACTTTGTCCGTCGGAATTCTCTACACACGATCGGAAAAAGTCTGATCGGATTTTGTTGTCGGAAAATTTGAGAGCAGGATTCCGGCGGAAAAAGTCTGATGGAGCCCGCACACGGTCGTATTTTTCGACAACATGGTCCGATCGGACATTTTCCGTTGGAATTTCCGACCGTGTGTACGGGGCATAAGAGCTTCATAATCAAATGAGCCACTTACCATGCCTAAACCTGATATCCTCTATTTTAAAGCATACAATTTACTAGTACATACCAGGTATAAATTAAACTGTAAACTCCTTATTTAGCAATTATCACTTTTATAGTATGTTATTTAACATGTGCAGCTTATACTGTATTTGGTAGGCAAGATATGTACACATTTGTTATATCGCTGGAAGACATTTTAATGTAACCTAAATGGAATGCAATGCTGAAAGAAAAATATTTGAGTCTGCTGTCACATTTGTACTCCACATACACAGACCAAATCATTCTCTTTATTTTGAAAGGTTGAAATTACTATCTTGTACCATTACACAATCTGAATTATAATGGGAAACTTAATTTAGGAGATCCCTAAACAAAATGTTTCCAGGAGACAGAATGAAAAGGTAATATTTCAAGACATTTTGCCATTAGAGGATAAAGTGAGATCTTTTTGCAGAACACAAAACTGATGGGTACGTTCTGCAAGCCATATATTGTAATTCTGACAAGAAAGATCTCAATGTACTTTGTCTTTGAGTCCAATTTACGATGACAGTATGTTGTGCTAGCTTTAAAAGAAATGCATCAGACTAAAAGATTTGAAATCATTTAAGTGTTTCAAAGAAACTATTGAGAGTAGATATCTAAGCACTTAGCACTTTTTGCAAGGGCAAGACGTTCACAGATCTTTTGATAAAACGTATGCTTATACTGCTTATTTTTTACATATTTTTTTACATATTTTCCCTCAAAGTTGGGTGTATTAAAATCTTTTGAAAGTATTGGAAGAAAGTGCGTAGACCACAATACTAATCCCAGTAAACCTGCCAAAGTCTTAAAGATATCCACCGTTCACAGCATAAACAGTAAAGGCATACACAGCAGACCATAAGACTAAGTCTAATTGGCAGGATATGTAAAGTTAAGAGATGTCATTATTCATAGATACCAGGCGCTCATCTAATACCAACAATATTTTAGGTTTACATTTGTGAGGGTGTTTCCAACCCACAGAGAAGCGTGTTGCACGTTAGCGGATGCGCAGGGGTTCAATTAATCATCAATGGCATCCCCTCCTATTGGCACCCCCACTGCATTTTCGTGCATGCCAAGCCACATGGTGCCGCAGCACTATGTGGCTCATGATGCACAATTTAAAGAAGGGGGCATTGACTTCTTTCCCTGCATTTTTTGTGGGTAGAGCAGGTCGTAATATTGTGAATCTAGCGTTAGGTTTTAACAACAACCATGCTATCTGCTGTATTGTTAGTGTTCAGTTAGATTTCTCATAACCTCCTATTAGGTGTGCAATTCCCTATCTTAGCCTGTTGCTTTCTTCCCTTTTTGCTTTTTTTCTCTATGGATCAAAATACTTTGATATGATAACTTCATCTAGCAATATGTACGGCCACTGTACATTGTGCAACCTTCTATTACCATTTGTATTTTCTGGGACTTCTCAGGTTACAAACATTCAGATCTTAAATAGTTAGAATATATGTTTATTACCAAAACAAATTATAGCATTAGTCCATCGAACACTGATATTTTAGAGTCTGATTTTATATCTCTTGGGAATACCAGTGGTGACAATTTCCCTTCATAGTTCAGCACCCACCTGCTGGAAATTTAAGTTTTCCAACTTTGCATGTTCTCATTCCACCTATAGCATTCCCGATTATATGGAAATCTTGCAAAGAAGATGGAAAATGCTCTAGAAATAAGTAAAGCTGTAGAAATTTTTCTGGAAATCTTTATCAACTTGCACCAACAGCAAACTAATGCAAATCTGCTTTAAAAACAAAAAGGGACTTGCCTTGCCCCCAGCTTCTGGGCTCCTAGAGGCAAGGGTGAATTTTATGCCTTACCACCTCACTTGAACTTTACCTGCCTCCTTGAATGGCTGGGCACTCACAAATCAATCAGAATATGCTCCAGCACATTGCAGGAGTGCATTCTTGGTAATGCCGCGTACACACGGTCGGACATTCCGACAACAAAACTGTGGATTTATTTCCGATGGATGTTGGCTCAAACTTGTCTTGCATACACACGGTTACACAAATGTTGCCAGAAATTCCGAACGCCAAGAACGCGGTGACGTACAACACATACGACGAGCCGAGAAAAATTGCGTTCAATAGCCAGTGCAGCTCTTCTGCTTGATTCCAAGCATGCGTGGAATTTTGTGCGTCGGAATTGTGTACACACGATCGGAATTTCCGAAAACGCATTTCGTTGTTGGAAAATTAGAGATCCAGCTCTCAAATTTTTGTTGTCGGAAATTCCGACAGCAAATGTCCGATGGAGCCTACACAAGGTCGGAATTTCCAACAACAAGCTCCCATCGAACATTTGTTGGCGGAAATTCCGACCGTGTGTACGCGGCATAAGACTTGGAGCACCCAGTGTTTACAGGAGACGAGGCAAGGCACAATGCTATCATCTTTACCTCCTAGAAGTGTCATAAGCCACGCTGATGTTTATTAAAGTGAAAGTAAACCCCCCCTATCGTTTTCAGCCAAGGAAGCTGCCATCTTTGCCTCTGTTTAATCTTCAACTGCCACGGTGCTGCACATGTGATCCGTTATGACACCAGCCATTGGATGGTTTGACTGTTTGGTTGAGAGCACAGCCAATGTGCAGTTAGCATTCCCTGCATGCCTTTTTTTTGAAACTGTTAAATCTATGGGTATACTTCCGCTTTAACAATAGGTTGTCAGAAACGCAGATCTTCCATTGTTATGGAAGCTCTGCTTTAGTATATTATTCACAGAGCAAAGAGTTAACTAGTAGTAACATGGACCCTAAAATGAACAAAAGTATAAAAGAGAACCTTAAACTCTAAAGCTAAATAAAAAGTTAGCATACACAATGCAAAATTTTTACCTGTGAAAACATTACTATTTATTTTTAGACAATCTTGTAATCTAACCACTCCACAACACCCTACCATATTTCCCAGTCTGGACCTCCACTGCATTAAAACAACACCATGTTCCAGACTCCTGTCTGGACAGTGAAGTAGAAACAGCACATATTTGAGTTCCTATTGTGCTGTCCTTTGAAGTCTTGGAAGCGCAGGTGATTACAGAGAGCTAACATACTGACAAATTAAAGTGCATATGTAAAAAAGTTATATTTAAAAATACATTTAATGCTTTATACATTTTTTGCTTTATAAATTTTGCCTGGAAATAGGTTTTAAAGAGATTGATTTACTAAAGGCAAACTGGATGTTAACTCTGCAAATGAACTTGTACTTTGCAGGGAAGTTTCCCCTGGAGCTTAGTGGATGTGGTGACATTCCTTTGCAAAGAATATCCCACAAAATTAATTTTGCTTGCACATGATTCGATGATGGATGTCAACAGCGTTTCACCTTATTCACTAACCTTTGTCAATTAGAAACATAGAAACCTGGAAGATTAACATCAGATAAAAGACCAAGTGGCCCATTGAATCAGCCGATTTTTTTTAAATTGATATTATTTATATAAATCTCAACACAAGATTAAATTTGATCTTTCCTCCTGTTAGTTTGAGGTCAAATCCCCATATTCTTGATATTTGCTTTGTATTGGAAATCCTGCCCTCCTTTACCTTATGCAAACTCTTTATGTATTTAAAGTTTTTAATCATGTCTCCCCTTTCCCTTTTTCTTCCTTCAGATTGTACATATTAAGTTCCTAAAGTTACTTATATGTTGTATCCTTCAGACCTTTCATCATTTTTGTCACTCGTCTCTGAACTTTTTTTTTATCTTATCAATATCTTTTTATAAGTGAGGTCTTTGGAACTGGACAGAATTTTCTAAATGAGGTCTAACTAAAGATCTATAAAGACCTATATATAAGCCGAACCCCTGAAGACTCAGGGTCTGATTTACTAAAGCCAAAGAGGCTGGTCACTTTGAAGGTGAATTTTCACTTTGCAAGGGAATTTTCCTTCTCGTAGTGAATTAACAATATATATATATATATATATATATATATATATATATATATATATATATATATATATATATATATATATATATATATATATATATATATATATAGATAGATAGAGAGAGAGAGAGAGAGAGAGAGAGAGATAGATAGATAGATAGATAGATAGATAGATATATATATAGAGATATATGTATATTTATATATGATTATATTATATATATATATATATATATATATATATATATATATATATATATACTCATCGACCACTTTATTAGGTACACCTGTTCAATTGCTCTGTAACACGAATTGCTAATCAGCCAATCACATGGCAGCAACTCAATGCATTTAGGCATCTAGACGTGGTGAAGACTTGCTGAAGTTCAAACCGAGCATCAGAATGGGGATGAAAGGGGATTTAAATGACTTTGAATGGGGCATGGTTGTTGGTGCCAGATGGGCTGGTCCCAAGGGAAGACAGAGATCCAGTGTTTCTACTAAGCAGGAACACGGATCTCTGTCTTCCCACAGTTTAAGCATCCCCCACACAGTTAGAAAGCACTCCCTAGGGACACATTTAACCCTTTGATCGCCCCTGATGTTAACCCCTTCCCTGACAGTGTTATTAGTACAGTGACAGTGCATATTTTTTAGCACTGATCACTGTATTAGTGACACTGGTCCCCAAAAAAGTGTCAAAAGTGTCACTTAGCGTCCAATTTGGCCACCCGCAATGTCGCAGTTACGCTATAAGACGCAGATAACTGCCATTACTAGTAAAAAATAAATAAATAAATAAAAATTCTATAAAAATATCCCATAGTTTGTAGATGCTATAACTTTTGCGCAAACCAATTAATATACACTTATTGGGATTTTATTTTAACAAAAATATGCAGCAGAATAGATATTGGTCTAAACCGATGAAGAAATTCGATTTTTTTAATTTTTTTTTTTATAGGATGTGTTTTATAGCAGAAAGTAAAAAATATTGTATTTTTTCAATATTGACGCTCTTTTTTTTGTTTATAGCACAAAAAAAAAAAATAAAAATATGCAGACAAAAAATAAAAAACGCAGAGGTGATCAAATACCACCAAAAGGAAAATCTATTTGTGGGAAAAAGGGACATTGATTTTATTTGTGTACAGCATTGCCTGGTCAGGAAGGGGGTAAACCTTCTGGAGCTGAAGTGGTTAAACGACCTGAAAGCATGGATCCATCCTGCCTTTGGATCCAACGGTTCAGGCTGGTGGTGGTGTAATGGTGTGGGTGATATTTTCTTGGCACACTTTGGGCTCCTTAGTACCAATTAAGCATTGTTTGGACACCACGGTCTACCTGAACATTGTTGCTGACCATGTCCATCCCTTTATGACTACAGCGTATCCATCTTATGATGTCTACTTCCAGCAAGATAATGCACCATGTCACAAAGCTCAAATCATCTCACCACTGATTTCATGAATATAACAACGAGTTCACTGTACTCCAATGGCCTCCACAGTCATCAGATCTCAATCTAATAGATTGGGAAGTGGTGGAACGGGAGATTCCACCCCGGGCATCAGCGGTAAAGTGGCGCTTATTTACTCATTTTAGCGGCGCTATTCGGCCGCTAGCAGGGCGGTTTTAAGCCCCCGCTAGTGGCCGAAAAGGGGTTACATCCACCTGCAAAACGCTGCCAGAGCGGCGTTTTGCCGGCAGTATCGCAGCACTGCCCCATTGATTTCAATGGGGAGCAGCAGTGGAGAAGCTACTGGCAGGACTTTTTCTGACGCCCTGCCAGCGCACCGCTCCAGTGTGAAAGCCCTCTGGCTTTCACACTGGAGTGAATGGAGCAGCTGTTTTAGGGCGGTTCGCAGACGCTATTTTTAATGCTATAGCCCCTGCAAAACGCTCCCAGTGTGAAAGGGGTCTAACTGAGTAATGCTATTATGTCAACATGGACCAAAATTTCTGAGGAATGTATATATATATATATATATATATATATATATATATATATATATATATATATATATATAAATATATGTATATGTATATATATATATAATTTTCCTTGCACGTGATTCTTTGCAAAGTAAACTTTTCAACACATTCAAAAAACAAATAGAAAATTCCCCTGCAAAGTGTAAATTCCCTAACAAAGTGCACAGCCTATTTGCGTTTAGTACATTAAACCCACGGTGTGTAAAGAGAGTCCCAACAACAAAGGGACCCTACCATTCTCTGACCCAAAACATACCAATTCTGGGGCTATGAAGCACAAGTTATATCATGAGTTGCAGAAGTCATGTGTAGCTCAGGATTCAAAGAATAAAAACTTCTGTTGTAGGCTTCCCTCATGAACATCCTGATTTTTTCTGCTTTAATAAATATCTAAAAAAAATATATGAATCACCAGAAAAATAAATTAAAAGTCTGCAAATGAGGTATGATTTGAGCTTCTGTAAACTATGGATGGCTCAAAGTCACATCTCAAGTGTGCTACACCTTATTAAGCTTCATAAAACTCTGTCTCTGGATTTTGGCCAATTTTAATTTGTTACAGTGAGAGTTTTCCTTTTTGTTCATAGATGCCAAAGGAAAAACGAGGTCCATTGCCAAAGTGTATTTTCCTTTTAAAATCTATTTTTGACATTTACTCAATTTTTCACAAGAGTGTTTAAAACCAATCCTTTTTCCACAAATGTGTATAGTTCAGATGTAGTTAGTTAACACACACCTTACCTGTACTTGGAAAGGTGAACTTCACTTTTGGTTGGCTTTTTATTTTGAGCCAAAATATAAACTATTGCCAGTAGTGAGGAAAGTTAGCCTCTGAAAAGTCATATTTCTATATTTCGATGACTTATGCAAACAGAAATGCAATATATCATTACGACTGACATGTATGTGAACAAATATTAAGAAGGTCTGAATCTCCTTCAAACTCCATTCGAAAGCTGTAAACGAACATTTCTTTATAGGTTCCACACTTTACTCATTTCATCAAGACTACCAACTGAATCTCATCTCATCCACTCTGGATCCATTGACCCCAGAACGCTTAAAGTGCTACTAAAGGCTGATGTTTTTTACCGTAATGCATTTCTCTGCATTAAAGTGGATGTAAACCCAACATTTCCTATCAATTGAGCCCAGACTTGCCACAAAGAGTTAATCCAGCTCTGAGCAATCCTCTTTTATTGTTCAGTGAGATAAATCTTGACAAACAGAGAAAAACTTTGTCAAATCCTTCCCCTTGCTGTGAGTGACAGGTGATTTACATATCTCGTGCACTACCCTAAGAGACATGCATTATTTTTTAATTCCCTCCCACTCCTTTCTTTTGCTGTTCTGCAAGGATTGGCTGTTCCACACCTCAGCATGATTTGGCATGCTGAAGTAATGTGGGGACTTTTCTGGGTTTTGACTGGATGTTAGTGATCATAGCAGAAGTTCAGTGTAAGAAATACACAGGAGAAAATGCATGTTGATAAGGGGAGTGTAGAGGTGGGCGGGGAGTCTACTGACATCACAACTCCACCCACTGAGCCCTGGAAAACAGACCCACCCACAAAATCTGCAGTTTTTCGGGTCTTATAGCAGACAGAGGGGAGACAGTTGACAGATAAGTATACATGCAGGAGGCATGTATATCCTTGTAGATAACCAATATTGCAGTAGTTTAGAAAGGATGAGAGTGGGTTTACATCCACTTGAAGGTGAAAAACCTTCTGTGTGCAGCTCCCACCCAACACCTCCCCTACCCCATCTCGATTTAGAATTGTGTATGAGAGCTGTATCTCTCTCTGCTCTCTCCCTCTCCATAGGCTCAGGGACAGCAGTGGGAGCCACAGACAGTGAGCAGAGAGTGTCAATGGACACACAGAGCATAGCTCGGGAGTGAGACTGCACGAGTGCTCCCATAGCAAATGGTTTGCTATGGGGGCATTCGGCAGGGGGGGCCAGGGGCGCAGTCGGAGGACCCCAGAAGAGAAGGATCGGAGCTTCTCTGTGCCAAACCATTACACAGAGCAGGTATAAGAAATACCATACATTGTGAACCTTTACAATAACTTTAAACCATGACTTCTATCCTGGCATGTCCAAAACCTTCCTAGTGGAATGCTAGCAATCCCCTAGAATGTTGGCAGGACATTTATTCAGTGGAGGTCAATTCTGCGATTGCAACAACTTTCTGCATACCTCCTAAATGAACCCTATATATCTATCAGCCTACTTAAAAAATAGGTGCTTCCTGATCTTTATGTGCTTTATGACCTCATGCTCTAGGGATCACGTCCTTCAGGTAAAGAGTATATTTGTACACTGTGGTGGAACACAGAAGTGTGAAGTGACGTCTTGACAGAAATGTACACCAGATACACATGGTGTGTGGACTGTTTTGTATATTCCCATTTTTTGGCATTTTTATTTGTTGATGTATGCTGCTAGACATTTATAAAGTTTGTGGCACACTGATCTAAATGGTTTAGTACACAGGTATTTGATACACATTCTAGTCTAGAAGTGCATGCCAGTGCATGTGTAGTGGTAATGCCTGTACATACAATGATGACGGTCAGAGATGCATCGCAATAAATCTGTGTTCTCTGGCAATGGGCTGGATTTCACGTACACGCAATATCTTCTTCACCATATAACTGTGCTTTGACAACAAACACAAATACAAGTACCTCAAATTTCTAACTATGCATATGATTAACATAAGGGACTTCTGAGGTAATGGAAATGTCAGTACAGACCATATAGGCTTTAGAATCCCGTTTGGGGCTTACCTCACCATGACACCTTCAACCCCTTGCTCCTGCTCAAGTCCCCCTCATTGTTTTCTCTTTTTCTTCTCACAGTTCCTTGAATCCTATCATTCCTTCCTTTATTCTCACTGACACAAGAGACTAATTGGATAACTTGGGGAGTAGAATATCTATGCAACCTTCTATAGATTCCACGGGTACATGGAGATCATGAAATAGATCTCACCCAGACTTAAATTATTGTAGACTATGGTGCAGTGATCTCCTAGAAGAAAATGTGGGATACCACAGGCTAAAAAAACATTTTCTCTCTCCATCTCTCCCCAGGACACCCAATCCCATTGTGCCATTATTTATTTTTTACTTTCCCTGTGACTCTATTCTTTGATGGTGTGTTGATTGATGTACATGATTGTTACCCATATGTTCTATTATACATTACCGATTTAGGCACAATATGTTTAGTCCCGTGTATTGCACTTTTGTTTGAAGACCTCAATAAAAATTTAATGGAGAAAAAATTTAAAAATGTCAGTCTTTAAATCTTTCACCAGTATCCATGAACTTTATCTGACATTAACCTACTGCATATAGCTGGTTCCGTGATCCTGATCTTTCAGCTTTTAAATTTTTTCCAATTCACACCAATATTTATCTCACTTTATTGATAGTAACTGTATCTAAAATTCCAAGCTGTGTGTACTTGTGTACTTGTATATTATCCCTTCCCCTTACATAAAAGTGCTATGCTATGTGTTCTAGCATTTGTAGTATTAGATTAGAATAGACCATATATTTTGCATTTGCACAGATGGTTTTCATAAGTTATACTGAGTGAATACTCCATCATCACTAACCTTAGAGGAATGGCCAAGAGATATAACACTGACTCTTATAGCTGTATCACTAGGTTTGTAGCCCTTCATGTGGAAAGCATATTTTTTTACTTCTTTTTTATTTCTTCACAGTTTTCTGTCCAGAGATTTCCCTTCACATAAGAAAGTTTAACATAGGCATCTCAGGCTCTTTGGAGAATTCAACCAAGGATAGGGGAGGCAATGGAAATGTACTTTGAAGGTAGCTTCTATACTGAATGCTTGTGCATATTATAGTGCCAACTTGAGTAAATTTGTTATTATAGCATGATGGTAATGTTGTGCACACAAATTGCCCTACCTTTTAATAAAATAATGTTTTACAAACATTCTTTTAAAAACGTCAAACACTGAGTCTAAGAAGTGACCAATTGTCAGAAATGGAATGCCAGCAGACAAGATGGCTCCCTGGGCAGATTTCTGTTCACGGCTCTTCTCGTGCATGTAGGAGATGTGCACTTGCTCATGCCCATGTGCTCGCACAAGTATGGACATTGGTGTGCATAGATATGCATAAGCTCGCATTGGTGTGTGCGCACCCCGTGACAGATGTTGGCACCAAATGGATCTAAACTGTACTCAGGATCAGTGCTGTCTTGTCTACAGCATTCCCATACAAACCTGCAACCTCCAGCTATTGACCCAACTTGCCTTGTCTACTCCTGAACTCTGCCTGTACTGACCTAGCTTGTCCATGAACTTTGCTTCTGCCTGTGCCTATTACTGCCACTATGCTGATTTGTTACTGACCTGGCCTGTACCATGACTTTGCTTCTTGTTCCACATCTGTACCCGATCTGTCTGCCTGAATATGACCCAGCTCCTCTGACCCTGTCTATGTTCCAGTCCCTACTGGATTTCCAAGCTTCAATCATCTGCCTGTTATCCACCAGTGCATTTTCTCCATCTGCCTGCTACCCAACTGTGGTTCACCTGTCTGCTATCACCAGTGCCAGCCTGCTCCTGCCTATTGCTAATTGACTGCTACTACACATCTCTGCTTGCTAAGATTCACTGACGACCATATGCTGCTTGACTGGGAGATCCTGTCCAGCCCTGAAGCAAGACCACCAGGCACTTGTGCCACTCTGCATTCCTGTGTTTCCTGTTTACTTTATTAGGGGCCCCGAGTCAGAGGTGTAGGCAGGCCTTCCCCATAGTATCAGGCTCTTCCACCAGGTACGTGACACCAAAGGTCCTCTCTACTCATTTGTTTGAACCTCAAAAAGATAGAGGCAGACTAACTTTCGACAGCGACACTGTCAATCTGGAGAGAGGGCAGAGTTAGATGTACTAGCAGATTTAAGTGGACCTGACTAACAAATTAAAGTTGAACTCCAGCTAACACTTTTCATATAGTTACAGCAACTGTTTTTTCCCCTTTTGGGATAAAGGTTTTACCTGAAAGAATAAAAGCGGGCCATTGTAAGCACTCTTGCCAGTGTTAAATAGTTTCTCACAACCAGCTGACTGCCACTTTTGCTGGATAGCTTGGTTTGTTAAAGTGGTTGTAAACCCTTACAAACCACTTTGACCTACAGGTAAGCCTAGATTAAGGCTTACCTGTAGGTCCAAGAAATATCTCCTAAACCTACACTGTTTAGGAGATATTTGCAAAAAGACAGGCACCGATGTCTATGGCGCATGCGCCATAGACAGCGGCGCACAGGCGCAATGAGCGCGCCGCTGCAAGCGGCCATGTGCCGCGAGTGGCGGTTTCCGTGTGCATGCGCGGGAGTGACGTCCTCACGGCTCCGGCAAATCACATCGCCGGAGCCGCGATACCCACAAAGAAGAATGGAGGCTCCGTACACAAGGGGACAGCGGTGACATCGCAGGCTCCTGTGTCAGGTAAGTGACACATAATGGACTACTATGCGATGCATAGTAGCCCATTATGCTTTACCTTTGCAGGGAAACAAAGAGGAAGTAAACCCATCAGGGTTTACTTCCTCTTTAAAGGAAGTTGAAAGGCCAGGGAAAAAAAAGAAAACAAATGCAGCCACCACATCTGAGAATTTATAAGCCGCAAATATAAAAATTTTGTTTTTGGATTTAGATACAGTTTACTACACCACATTCTTTATTTTAAAGCACCTTACAACCTGCTGATCACACAAATTTATCATGAGCTATGTATCTAATTAAGGCCTCATGCACACAGGATGATTTTCCTGCCGCTTTTAAAAACGCTGCTGGCTTCTAGGAGAGTTAAATTAAACAGCCTGTGTGCATGAGGCCTTAGGGTTTGCCTAAGACCTAATAATGTTGGGTTCCTCCATGGCAAATTGTTTGAGAAAGAGTGGTCTAAATAATTATAAAAAGATGAAATTAGGTGGACTCCATTAAGAACTAAGAACTGGTCAGATTTGTCTCTTTATAGATAAGTTCTTCAATTCTTTAACTTTGCATATAAAAATTTACTTTGGAGGATTATGTTCTTCTCCACAGATCGGGCAAATGGGTGTGCATATTAAGGGGAACTGAAGAATCACATTTGCTACTATAGTATAGGATTTACCAGGTCTGCTAAATTCCCACTACAATAAATCTCATCATTCTTACGAATTAGCTTTTCTATATGTGTGTTTGTCTTGTCCATAACTCCCGTTAACCACCTGAGACCCAGTATACGTCATATGACGTCTTTTTGGTCTCAGGGGTATATCTGAATGATGCCTGTAGCTACAGACATCATTCAGATATTGCCGGTTTCAGCCGGCGATTCCCTGCACCATAAGAACGATCATAGCGGCTGTTCCGCCGCTTGATCGTTCTTACGGGCGGCGGGAGGGGACGCTTCCATCGGTGAGTCGGACTCGGGATCCGCCGGCACCGGATGATGCACATAGAGATTTCCGGCGGACCAGATGGTCGCCGGAGTCTCTATGATCGTTCGGAGGCCGGGCGCGATGTTATGACGTCACGCCCGGCCTCTGCATTCAAAAAACGGCGCCGCCTCCGCTGGGAAGCGGTGATCGTTTTTTTTTTTTTTTTTTTTGATTTTAGGCTTCCCAGCCTAGAGGTGAGATGTGGGGTCTTATTGACCCCATATCTCACTGTAAATAGGTCCGATCGTGTCATATTCCTATTACAAGGGATGTTTACATTCCTTGTAATAGGAATAAAAGTAATCAAATATTTTTTTTTTTTTTTTTTAAAGTTGTTGAACTAAAAAAATAAAATAAAATGAACAATAAAAATAAAAAAATAAAAATTTAAAGTGCCCTGTCCCCGCGAGCTCGTACGCAGAAGCGACGCATACGTAAGTCCCGCCCACATATGAAAACGGTGTTCAAACCACACATGTGAGGTATCGCCGCGAACGTTAGAGCGAGAGCAATAATTCTAGCCCTAGACCTCCTCTGTAACTCAAAATATGTAACCAGTAAAAAATGTTAAAGCGTCGACTATGGGGATTTTTAAATACCAAAGTTTGGCGCCATTCCACAAGCGCATGCAATTTTGAAGCGTGACATGTTGGGTATCTATTTACTCGGCGTATCTTCATCTTTCACATTATGCAAAAAAATTGGGCTAACTTTACTGTTTTTTTTTTTTTTTTTAAAGCAGGAAACTGTTTTTTTTCTGAAAAAAACGCGTTCGAAAAATTGTATTCTTTAGGGTCTTTGCTAAAAAAACATATATAATGTTTGGGGGTTCTATGTAATTTTCTAGCAAAAAAATTTGGAATTTTACATGTAGGAGAGAAATGTCAGAATTGGCCTGGGTCTCAGGTGGTTAAACTAGTAATTGCCACATTTACATAGTTTCAAGTAAAAATCGAGCCTAAACCTTTTTTTTTCTATCTTTGATTGGTGTGGGGAGGGGTTACCTGCCAGTATTGCAAGTATGTCCGTGTCTCCATTGGAGAGATGTTTATTTTACTTCCTGTCCCTTTGACATGGCAGGAAAAAAAGTAGAAACATCTAAAAAGTGAGAAGCCCATCACTGACAGTTATCACTGGAATGCGTGTCCCCATTAAAAGAGATCCCCACTACTTTGGAGAAAATGTCCCCTTACTCTCTCTACTGATGACAATGGTCTACTTTAGAGTTTTCCTTTAAGTTTTTTTTTAGTAATCTGTGCCAACTGCTACCCGGTTTTTCATCTGGATATAGTTAAGGGGGAGGGGAAGTCCAATGAGGACTACATTAATGCAAATATACAGTTATCTTGAAATGCTTTGAAAGTATCATCCATAAACAAGATACTTTGTATGGCCACAGAATAATCTGATCTCTAAGATTTGACCCTACATATATACAGCCAGCTTTAGACATGCTCCAGTAAAGATCAAAGGTACTTAAATGTAGAAATGGGCACACTTATGCTTTCTAATTGAACATCCACATAAATGCTAGCGAGGGCATTAACTGACCCTACATGCTCCATTCACTAGTAAGACCTTAACACAATGCACAAATCAATGAACAATGCAAAAAAGCATTTCTATAACTTAAGACTGTGTATCTTGCATGTACAATATGCATACATACATATATATATATATATATATATATATATATATATATATACACACATAGTGGCAGAGTGTTGTCCTGCCAGGGTCTAGAAAGAGGTTATGACCTAGGATTCTCAACCAGACGGGTGTCATGCGGAGGAAACTGGCTTTTCAATTTCCTCAGCGTTTCGTAAAGTCAGATTTGGTACCTAAAGCCTGAAGAGTTCAAAGTGATCTGGGGGGGTCTCCAATCCTGGGTCTGGGTTTTTCAGGACCACCAGCACATTAATTGGTCAGGTGTGTGCTGGGCTATGAGCACCCCGGCAGACAGAAGGTTGTTGCCCAGGAGTCAGGAGAGCTCCACCTAGGAGAGAGGTGGGAGCCAGTGCAGCAGGGCTAGCTGTGTGCATAGAGTTGCATAGGAAGATGGTCTGTGGGGGCAGACAAAGGCCTAAAGGGTAAGGCCAGAGCAGGAGTGCTGCATGTATAAGCCTGGAGGCTGAATGCTCATTTGTTTTGATGGAAGATAAATGCTGAAAACCCCATAAGGGAAAACTCATGTGTTGTATTTCCTGGAACTCTTTCTTTTAATAAAATTATGCTAGAAAAATAAGAAATTAGAGTCCTTAAAGCTTTACATTTGATGCAAGTTCTCAAGATATATACATAACTTGGTGGAACTCAGTTCCACCACCTTTGACTCAGCCCTCTGCTCCTTGCTCACCACTATCACTAGTAAACACAGAAGTCTGGCTTGTCTCCCAATGGCTCCCATAGATCTGATCTCCTGAGCTTGTCTCCCAATGGCTCCCACAGATCTGATCTCCTGAGAAGCTCCCTCTGAGTTCAGGATGGGGACAAGGGAGAGGCAGGTGCCCGGGGTGCAGTGTGGATGCCGAAACCCCCACTGGATTGTCTCCCTGCAAGTGAGAGAGGCAGAGCCACCTACAGTGGGCGGGGAGTTGTTAGAGCTGACTGGGTGCTTCAGTTTAAAACCGCAAGAAAAGTAAGACACGTAAGAGATGGTGGAGCTTTTAAGGAGGGGGAGAGAAGATGGGGGCAGTGAAGGGGGAGGGTTGTATGCGGAGGTCAGACCTGAAGAGGGGTGAAAGTGTAATGTGGAGGGGGGATGCAGAGGTAAGCAGCTGGGGAAGAAGGCGGAACTCTGCACTCTCTGTGTAGCACACCACTAAACTCTGCACTCTGTATGCAGCACACCCCTGAACTCTGCACCCCTGAACTCTGCACTATATACGTAATGCACCCCTGAACTCTGCACTAAGTACGTAGTACATCCCTGAACTCTGCACTATATACGTAATGCACCCCTGAACTCTGCACTATGTACGTAGTGCACCCCTGAACTCTGCACTATGTACATAGTGCACCCCTGAACTATGTACATAGAACAGCCCTGAACTCTGCACTATTCATGTAATGCACCCCTGAACTCTGCACTATGTACGTAGTGCACCCCTGAACTGTTCACTATGTACGTAGCGCACCCCTGAACTGTTCACTATGTACATAGTGCACTCCTAAACTGTTCACTATGTACATAGCACACTCCTGAACTCTTCACTATGTACATAGTGCACTCCTGAACTGTTCACTATGTACATAGTGCACCCCTGAACTCTTCACTATATACGTAGCGCACCCCTGAACCCTTCAATATGTATGTTGCGCACTCCTGAACTCTGTACATAGAACACCCATGAACTCTGCACTATGTATGTAATGCACCCCTGAACTCTGCACTATGTACGTAGTGCACCCCTGAACTCTGTACATAGCACACCCCTAAACTCTGCACTATGTACGTAGCGCACCCCTGAACTCTTCACTATGTACATAGTGCACTCCTGAACTCTTCACTATGTACATAGTGCACTCCTGAACTCTTCACTATGTACGTAGTGCACCCCTGAACTCTTCACTATGTACGCAGCTCACCCCTGAACCCTTCACTATGTATGTAGCGCACTCCTGAACTCTGCACTAACACCCCCCCCAACTCTACACTTTGTACGTAATGCACTCCTGGTATTTAACACCCCTTTAAGACCCTCCCACTGTTAGGCCCTGTACACACGGTTAGACTTTCTGATGGGAAATGTGCGATCGGAGCGTGTTGTCGGAAATTCCAACTGTGTGTAGGCTCCATCTGACTTTTTCCATCAGAATTTCCGACACATGAAGTTTGAGATCTAGATCGAAATTTTTCCGCCAACAAAATCCGATCGCGTATATTCTGATCTTGTGTAGACAATTCCGTGCCACGCATGCTCATAATAAATTACGAGACGGAAGCTATTGGCTACTGGCTATTGAACTTCCTCTTTATAGTCCTGTCATACGTGTTGTACGTCACTGCGTTCTTGACGATCGTAATTTCCAACAACTTTGTGTGACCGTGTGTATGAAAGACAAGTTTGAGCCAACATCCGTCTTAAAAAATCTGATAGATTTTGTTGTCGGAATGTCCGACCGTGTGTACAGGGCATTAGTGAAATTTGTCCACGTTCACTATTTAAAGCAGTTTGGGGTCAGGCTTGAGTTCCTGCACCTATTTTCTGAGAAAAAAAAAGCCCTGTATACAGTGTATATATATATATATATATATATATATATGTATATATTTACCATTCGATGCCTCTATAATAACTGTATTCTGCTTTACATTATAGCAGCGGGTTTCTAGGATAACATAAAATGTTTTCCAGATGTACAATATATAAACATTACAATGAGTGAGGAGGATTAGGTAAATGGAATCTCGACATAAAAAACTTGCAAGCATTACACTTGGGTTGTAGTCACATGAAAGAAAATACAGTGACACCTTGTTACATAATCTTGTCAGAAGTCTGTTTCCTTCTAAGGTTTTGCACCTCTTCATTTGCCAAATTAGTATTCCAGCTTTGAAGATCCCATATTCCATTTCCCACAACTGCTTTGACCAATCATCAGCAGAGGCACATGCAGCGTTTTAATAAGCATGATCATACTGTTAAAAGTGAAGAATGTTCAAGCTTCTCATAAACTGTCTGCCAGATGGTGTACAGAAAGCTACTGTTTTCAGCATCACTGCATTGTACAGTTGGTACACACTGTAAGAAGAGCATATGTTGTTGTGGAAAGTACTGCTTACTTGTCATCATCACCCTTCTCTTTTTTTCAAAACATCCTTTTTTTTTTTGCTGTTTATTTTATAATTTTTTTTTATCAATTCAGAGGCAGTCAAATATACTATGGAATGGGAAGTGCAGTAACCTAGAACAAACAAAAATAATCTGAAAGCAATTCAGAGCACTACTGCCGCATACACACGGTCGGAATTTCCAATGGAAACAGTCCGATGGGAGCTTTTCATCGGCTTTTCCGACCGTGTGTATGCCCATCTGTCTTTTTCTGTCGGAATTTCCGACGGACTTTTGGATTGAGAACCTGTTCTTAATTTTTCCGACGGAAAACCTTTCTATCAGATTTTCCGATCGTGTTTATGCAATTCTGACACGCAAAATTCCGACGCATGCTCGGAAAAATTTGACGCATGCTCGGAAGCATTAAGCACTTCCCTTTTATAGTGCCGTTGAACGTGTTGTATGCCGCAGTGTTATTGACTGTCGGAATTTGGTGTGACCGTGTGTAGGCAAGACAGTTTGAGCGAAATTCTGTCAGAATTCCGACGGGAAAACCATCAGAGCTTTTTCCGACGAGAATTCCGACCGTGTGTACGTGGCATACGAACAATGTAAAATGATTTCTATGTGAAACTATACTAAATAGTGTACATATTAAGATCACTTATGAAAAGTACACATTTTATAAAGAGTCATATATGTTAATATGGAAGACTTTGTAGTGTTTGTGCTCTCTCCCCTCCACAGTTTCCAAAATCAAGCTTCTTAGTCACTGTCCCTTAAAGCGTAGCTCCACCCAAAAGGGGAAGTTTCGCTTTAAGCATTCCTCGCCCCTCCTATGCCACACTTTGGCATGTCATTTTTTTGGGGGGGGGGCAGGTACCTAGTTTTGACAGGTACCCGCTCCCACCTCTGGTCAGACTGCCTAGGCCAAGGGTGGCCAACCAGTCATACCACAGCATCAGTGTTGTGAATGAAGCTGGTGGTAGAGAAAGAAAGTGGCTGTAGAGCAAAGCCCCATAAGTCGATGCTTCCTGTACAGCGTCGGCTTTTGCCACAGGCAGAGTCTATGGCAAAGTTCAGTTAACCCACAGGATAGACACAGGTGCACTACGCGGTGTGGGTAAACTGCAGCACATCAGTGTGAAAGCAGTTTAGGCCCTTTTCACATGATTGGCCCTACCCAATTGGACCCTCAATTCACCTCTACAAAGCAGCA
Organism: Lithobates sylvaticus; assembly: GCA_028564925.1. Lineage (NCBI taxonomy): Eukaryota > Metazoa > Chordata > Amphibia > Anura > Ranidae > Lithobates > Lithobates sylvaticus. Next base: position 150,629,861 of record CM053027.1, read on the forward strand.
GATGTAAACAGACTTTTGTCCGTTTACTCCCGCCTGCCTCCAATCCGATCCTCTAAAAAAGAAATAGAAGGGAATTCATCCCCTTTCATCTTGGAGGATTGGATCAGAGGGCCCATAGCATAGCTGTGACCTGTCATCTGCCCGCTCCGCTCATTGTGGCCCGAAACTGGTTACCAAGTGGCCCTCGCTCTTTAACCACCTGATTACTTTGCACTTAAACCCCCCTCGTGAGCAGACCAATTTTCAGCTTTTGGCGCTGACGCACTTGGAATGACAATTGCGCGGTCATACGACACTGTACCCAAATGAAATTGTTATCATTTTTTCCCCACAAATAGACCTTTCTTTTGGTGGTATTTGATCACCTCTGCGTTTTTTATTTTTTGCGCAATAAACAAAAGAGCGACAAATTAAAAAAAAAAAAACAATATTTTTTACTTTTTGCTATAATAAATATCCCCAAAAAATATATAAAAAAACTTTTTTTCCTCAGTTTAGGCCGAAACGTATTCTACATATTTTTGGTTAAAAAAAAATCGCAATTAGCGATTATTGATTAGTTTGCGCAAAAGTTATAGCATTTACAAAATAGGGGATAGTTTTATAGCATTTTTATTAATATTTTTTTTTTACTAGTAATGGCGGCGATCAGCGATTTTTTATTGTGACTGCGACATTATGGCGGACACATCGGACATTTTTGACACATTTTTGGCACCGTTGTCATTTATACAGCAATCAATGCTATTTAAATGCATTGATTGCTGTATAAATGACACTGGCAGTGAAGGGGTTAATCACTAGAGGGCGGGGAGGGGTTAATTATGTTCCCTGTTAGTGATTCTTACTGTGGGGGGAGGGGACTCACAAGGGGAGGAGACCGATCGGTGTGTCTCTGTACAGAGAACACACCATCGGCTCCTCTTCTCTGACAGGACCGTTGATCTGTGTGTTTACACACACAGATCCACGGTCCCGCTGTGTTACCGGGCAATCGCGGGTGCCCAGCGGACATCGCGGCTGCTGGGCACGCGCATCGGGTGCCCAGTGACACGGCGAGAGCGCGCGCGCGCTCCCTGGAGTGCACAGAAGGGGAGGACGTCATATGACGTGCTCCCGGCACAACAGATCCGCGCTGTAGCCGTCATTTGGCTATAGCGCGGATCTCAGCTAGTTAAAAGGTTGTGCACCCGTGGCCTAGGCGATTTGACCGGAAGTTCTCCTCTCCCCCTCCCTCCCTGCAATCTTCTGGGACAGGTCTCGGGTCCCAGAAAGAAGAAAGAAATGGCTGCACATCCAGAACTTATGATTGCCTTTTATTTTGTTTCACAAAGATAACACCAAAGGCACCAAACTTTGGTCACGTAAAAATGCGTCTACGTGACCACAGTTTGGTGTCTTTGGTGTTATCTTTGTGAAACAAAATAAAAGGTAATCGGAAGTTATGGATGTGCAGCCATTTCTTTCTTCTTTACAAGTTTCCCACGGAGGCGGGCCGGGGCTAGCAATCTGCAAGCTACTCCAATCAGCCTTATCTTTACACACCTGGAGCAGCGTTTCTTTTTCTTGTAAACAGGTCCCAGAAGTTTACCCGACCATTAAGGAGGCGCAGTGCACACCCAGCCGTGAAGCCGCAAACCGGGGAGAGGATCGAGGGTTTGGGCAGCAAAATCACCGGATCCTGGGACAGGTGAGTGTGTGTTTATTAAAAGTCAGAAGCTACACTTTTTGTAGCCGCTGACTGTTAATAAACAGAAAAAGACTGGAACTAGTTAACCATTTAATGGATAAAGGGAATGGTGTTATTTTTTTTTATTGAACATTTATAGTTACAAGAAAAAAAAAATAATCTTACCTTGTCTTTAACCCTTTCCTGCCTAAGCCTTTTTCTGACATTTGTTGCTTACAAGTTAAAAAACCCAATTTTTTGCTAGAAAATTACTTATAACCCCCAAACATTATATTTTTTTTTTAACAGAGAACCCAGAAAATAAAATGGCGATGATTGCAATATTTTATGTCACACGATATTTGCGCAGCGGTCTTTCAAACACAATTTTTTGGGGAAAAAAGACACTTTCAAAAAAACAGTAAAGTTAGTCCAATTTTTTGTATAATGTGAAAGATGATGTTACGCCAAGTAAATAAATACCGAACATGTCATGGTTTGAAATTGCTCACACAAACTACGAATGGCAACAAAATTCGATAATTAAAAATCTCCATAGGCGACGATTTAAAATTTTGTACAGGTTACCAGTTTAGAGTTACAGAGGAGATTTTGTGCTAGAATTATTTCTCTCGCTCTAACGATCGAAGCCGATACCCCACATGTGTGGTTTGAACACCGTTTACATTTGCTGACGCAACTTACGTATGCGTTTGTCTCTGCACGCGAGCACAGATAATTTTTTTTTTTCTTTTTTCACTGTCTCTTAAAAATATTCTAGTAGTCTTTATGAAGGGATCTGGGGTCTATAAGACCCCAAATCCCTCCTTTGCACCTAAAAGTATTCAAAACGCCAAAATTGGCATTTTGTAATACTAAGTATTTTTTAAATCGGGGCCATTGGCAGCTGAGTAAACTAGAAGGGATGTCATGACCCATGTCTGCCAATCAAACCAAACAAAATTTGTGCTTTAGCGCCAAAATTCCCATTTCCTCCTCTTTCTTCCCATCTTTACTACCCTCTAGTAATTCAATATTAACTAGTTTTGATCCTTAGGCTGCTTGCCTTAGTAAATAGATAGGAAGGTATTACTGCGAAATTTTAAATGCTGTCTATGTCCCCTTAGAAAGGAAATGTCTCTCCTGTACCTGCTACCTGGAAAATAGTTAAAGCTCTCTTATAGGGACAGAGGGTCTAAACTTTCTTCACCCCAGAAGAAACCTTAACGTATTGCTGTTTCTGTTATCAATTGGGAGATTTCTTCTCATTTCCTGTTCTGTCTGATGGCTGACCTCTGTGAAAACACAGGAAGTAGGAAGATGTTCCTTTACTGTCTCTTCTGTCAAATAGACAGGAATTAAGCAGAAATTGTAAACACAAACAGCAATAAAACGTAAAGTGGTTGTATAGTAATTTGAACTTTTACCTACAAGTAAGCCTATAATAAGGCTTACCTGTAGGTAAAAAAAATATCTCCTAAACCTGTATGGTTTAGGAGATATTCCCCTCTAAATGAGCCGCACATGCACACAGGGGATTCTGGGCTACAAGCCCGGCAAACGCCAGACCCTGCCGGGAGGAAATCTCCTGCGCACATGCGCGAGAGTGACGACATTGTGGCTCCAGCCACTCACAGCGATGGAGTCGCGATACCCGGAAGACACGCCAAGGGAACATGTCAGGTCCCTCGGCATGGATCGGGTGAGATGTCGGGGGCCTCGTTCTAAGGTAAGTATTTCATAATGAGCTAGTATGCGGTTCATACTAGCTCATTATGCCTTTTCCCTTACAGGTGTGTAAAGAAAAAAAAATGTCAGCGGGTATACAACCGCTTTAAAGTGATTTTTTTTTGTTTTTTGCTTTTAAAACAAGACTTTACAAACAAACATGTTATACTTACCTGCTCTGTGCAGTTTTTTTGCACAAAGCAGCCTGGATCCTTTTCTTCTTGGGTCCCTCTTCGCTGCTCCTGGCCCCTTCCTCCTGTCGAGTGCCCCACAGCAAGCAGCTTGCTATGGGGGGCACCCAAGCCGAGTCACAGGTCCGTGTGTTCATTCAGAAAAGGAGCACTGACCTGTCCCCACCCCCTCTCTCCCCTGATTGGCTAACTGACTTTGATTGATAGCCATGGTAGCCAAAGGCGCTGCTGATGTGTCTCCGCCAATCAGGAGGCGAGTCCTGGATGGCTAACACAGTTGTGGACATCGCTGAAGAGAGATGGAGCTCAGGTAAGTAATTATGGGGTGCTGGGGAGGCTACAACACATAGATTTTTTTTATCCTAATGCATAGAATGCATTAAGATAAAAAACCTTCTGCCTTTACAACTCCTTTAAAGTGATTGTAAAGGAAAAAATATTATCAAAAAAAAATAACAAACATGTCACACTTACTTGCTCTGTGTAATGGTTTTGCATAGAGTAGCCCCGATCCTCCTCTTCTCGGGTCCCTGGCCGGGGATCCTGGCTACTCCCCCTTGATCAGTGCCCCCAGTAGCAAGCCACTCTGCATCCATAAGACACAAAGAGCATGGCTCAACCCTGCCCCCCACTCCCGCCTCACTGATTGACAGCAGTGGGAGCCAATGCCCCCTGCTGCTGCATCTAAGCCAATCAGGAGGGAGATGCAATAAATAATGAAATAATATTAATATAAACCGCACTCCCAAATATATACAAGCAAACATATGGTCACAGTGAAGTAATAAACATAAAAATAAGGTAATTTGAATGGTGTCACTAAATATGAAAAACCAAAATGTATAGAAAAAATTGTATTATGATAGTCCATAAAATAAAGTCCAAATAAAATCCAGTTAAAGAGAAGTAATCATCCACCAAGTGTGTAGACAATGTAGATGTAGATGTACAGCACACTCACCATACTCTATTGACCCCTATTACAGGGAGTCAAAAACAGCAATGGGGTATTTCCTGGAAATTCACAGGCTGATCACCACACATCCAAATCCAGATTGCTGCTAACATCCACCCAGATATCCTAATAAGAAGATCCTCTAGAGATGTATAACACGGCCCTCTAGCGCCCTAGTATAGCTCAGCATGGGTTTACAGATGAGGGGAGAGAGAAGAGAGCTATCATGGTGTAGTATTACGTTTACTTTAATTTATTTACTTTTATTTTAAAACCAACAGTAATGCACTTACATTTAAGTAGTAAAAATCCAGCATTAAAACATTAGGAATGCCGGTTTGCATTCTACCTGCCTTTCACCAACTATCAGAAGTGATGTATGCTGGAGGTCCCCCTATGCGTTTCGTCAGATATCTCTGATGTCATCAGGGGTTAAAATCAGGAGGGAGAGACTCAAGAGAGCCGCGGATCTCTTGCACATTGTTGGATCAAGATCGGAGGTAGGTAAATATTAGGGGGGGCTGAGGGGGGAGCTTCACACTGAAGGTTTTTTTTATCTTCATGCATAGAATTCAGCCTTTACAGCCACTTTAATAGAGATTCTAAGCCTCAATTAAAAAAAAAAAAAAAAAAAAAAAAAAGATTCTAAGCCCTTTCATATTGCTTTCCAAATGAAAAAAAAATACTGAAGTTGCACTGTAATGTATATTTTTTTTGTTTATAATTCATAAATACTTCTGTAATTAATAATATATGATGATGAGCCATGTAGCAAAGAATGAAGCTGGAAAGCAGATTCAATTAATTGTGAAAAGATGTCTTGGAGGTCTTTATGGGAGGATCACAGAACAGATCCAACAGGCCAATATGTCAGGAATAAATTACGGATAATATATTTTCTCACATAATAAAATTTTACATGTCAAATATATACAAATGCATTACTAGTCCTAAGAGAAAAGGACTTCTATGACCTGTGGTCAAACTGGAAGGGGTTTCATGAATTTCCACAGTAACTGATCTATTTTTTTTTCAAGAAGATGCTAACTGACCTCAGGTTATTAAAACAAAAAAAGATGACAGTCTACCCCTTACAACCCTGCCCTGAAATTTCCTCATTTGCAGGGTTAATAAATGTAAGACATACTTATACAACAAAGACAAACATAATTTAAAAAATACAAGCCTTGGGGAAGTTTAACTAAAAAAGATTTAAATACTAGACAAGAACAACCTAAATAATGGCACTCCATGCCAGGCAGATGCTGTAAAGGCTAAAGCAATCCTGAATGGTCCTAAAAGGGAAATAGAAACAAGAAAAAGATGTAAATTTCTACCACTGTATAAGTTCCTTGCCAGACCACATCAAGAAAACACATATGGAATGGAACGAACATAAAGGACTTCAGTGACTGTCAAAGGCTATATGCACATGGGCACATTTGTTAGTGTCCTGGATGTCATTGAGTTGTTGAACTGCTATTTGTGTAAAGTAATGAACTGCACATGTCTGTCCGCATGTACTACTTTACGCAAATAATGGTGCAAAACTGAATACAGCAGCCTTCACCCATTCATGTAAATTGGCAGCAGCACACAGCTCTAGGACAGAAACACACAGATACAGAAGTAAGCAGTGTATTGGGCATGGGCAAATGTGCCCATATACATGTAGCCAAACTACCATGTTAATATGAAAAAAACAAGTAAAAGGCCCTAGTATATTTATGAATGTGAGTTAGGGACCTTAGGGACTGATATGAATGTACAATATATATGTAAAGTGTTGCGTAAATTGATGGTGTTATATAAGTACCTGTAATAAATAAATACAAAAAAATGCAACATGTTTTTTTTCTGATACAGCCTTCCTGATTGAAATAACTTCTGGTCAATAAAAGCCTTCTGAAATATGTTTAAAAAATTCAAAGTCAATCACTTGTTAATTGTCCATTAAAAAATGAATAGTAGCAATATATATACATTACATACAGTATCTCACAAAAGTGAGTACACCCCTCACATTGTTGTAAATATTTTATTATATCTTTTCATGTGACAACACTGAAGAAATTACACTTTGCTACGATGTAAAGTAGTGAGTGTACAGCTTGTATAACAGTGTAAATGTGCTTTCCCCTCAAAATTACTCAACACAGAGCCATTAATGTCTAAACCACTGGCAACCCAAGTGAAAATGTCCAAATTGGGCCCGATTAGCCATTTCCCCTACCCGGTGTCATGTGACTCGTTAGTGTTTCAAGGTCTCAGGTGTTCAATTTGGTGTTATCCCTCTCACTCTCTCATACTGGATACTGGAAGTTCAACATGGCACCTCATGGCAAAGAACTCTCTGAGGATCTGGAAATAAGAATTGTTGCTCTACATAAAGATGGCCTAGGCTATAAGAAGATTTTCAAGACCCTGAAACTGAGCTGCAGCATGGTGGCCAAGACCATACAGCAGTTTAACAGGACAGGTTCCACTCAGAACAAACCCAGCCATGGTCGACCAAAGAAGTTGAGTGCTCAGTGTCATATCCAGAGGTTGTCTTTGGGAAATAGACGTATGAGTGCTGCCTGCATTGCTGCAGAGGTTGAAGGGGTGGGGGGTCAGCCTGTCAGTGCTCAGACCATACTCCGCACACTGCATCAAATTGGTCTGCATGGCTGTCGTCCCAAAAGGAAGCCTCTTCTAAAGATGATGCACAAGAAAGCCCACAGTTTTCTGAAGACAAGCAGACTAAGGATATGGATTACTGGAACCATGTACTGTGGTCTGATGAGACCAAGATAAACGTATTTGGTTCAGATGGTTTCAAGCGCGTGTGGCAGAAACCGGGTGATGAGTACAAAGACAAATGTGTCTTGCCTACAGTCAAGCATGGTGGTGGGAGTGTTATGGTCTGGGGCTGCTTGAGTGCTGTCAGCACTGGGGGGCTACAGTTCATTGAGGGAACCATAAATGCCAACATGTACTGTGACATACTGAAGGCATTATACCCACCTCTCGAAGACTGGGATGCAGGGCAGTATTCCAACATGATAGCAACCCCAAACACACCTCCAAGACGACCACCGCTTTGCTAATGAAACAGAGGGTAAAGTTGAGGGACTGGCTAAGCATTTCTCCAGACCTAAACCCTATTGAGCATCTGTGGGGCATCCTCAAATGAAAGGTGGGGGAGCGCAAGGTCTCTAACATCCACCAGCTCTGTGATGTCATCATGGAGGAGGGGAAGAGGACTTCAGTGGCAACCTGTGAAGCTCTGGTGGACTCCATGCCCAAGAGGGTTAAGGCAGTGCTGGAAAATAATGGTGGCCACACAAAATATTGACACTTTGGGCCCAATTTGGACATTTTCACTTGTTTGTTGCCAGCTGTTTAGACATTAATGGCTGTGTGTTGAGTTATTTTGAGGGGACAGCAAATTTACACTGTTATACAAGCTGTACACTCACTACTTTACATTGTAGCAAAGTGTCATTTCTTCAGTGTTGTCACGTGAAAAGATATAATAAAATATTTACAAAAATGTGAGGGGTGTACTCACTTTTGTGAGATACTGTACATGGATCACACCAAAAAAATCACACCAATTGTAGACAAGACTATACAGTAAAGGGTTCTTATATGTGTTGGCATTAGCCAATATACCATAGTTAAGGCTCTTCACTGCTGCTCTCCCTATATGGTATGAGGTTTCTCCCATTCAAAATCTCGATCACCAATAAGGGCACGCCGCACCTCTGTTCCCATGCCTTACTATAAAATGTAAACAACTCTTGGTTACGCTGTAAATTCCATTGCTTATGTAACCAGGCATGGGAGTGGCTATTTGAGGAGTAAAATAACCTTACACATCGGCCAGCATCTTAGTAAGAGAAGCTTAGTGGGAAGATTTTTGTGGTCTCCTTCCCCTAGAGGAGCACTGGTCCTAAGCCAACTGGATAGCACTAATATTGGGAAAGGTTTATCAGCCTGTGTAGTCTTCTAGGTGATATTATAAATGGAACATTAAAAAAAAAAGCTATTTATGATAGGAATGGTTTAAAGACAGTGGCTCCAATCTGGTTTAACCAATGTGTGGATGTTTTTTTTTTTTTTAACCTCTCTCATCTCTGATAATAACAACAAACACATAACACATATAGCATCCAAAAAGGTTTGTGAACTATTAAACCCACATTTCCTTGGCCTATCAAAACCTTGCTTTGAACAATGCCAGGTTTCACCAGGTCTCTTGTTGACCTGCTATGTAGCACTTACAGTGCATGCAGCATTAGTAAAATGATCCAACAGCCTTGAATACTTGGGGTTCCCTCTAACTTTGTTACATATGCTGATAAATTCCCTAGGCCAACTACCAAAGAAAGTATGATTCTTCTAATTTAAACCTACCTAGACACATTGGATACCATTTGATTAAATCATCTATTCAATCTATTCAATTGCAAGCGGTCCCTGGGTTACAAGCATCTGACTTACAAATGACTCCTACTTACAAACGGAGGGAGACAATAGGAAGTGAGAGGAAATCTACCCCTAGAAAGAGAAATTCACTCTTGTAATCATGGGAAAAAAGGTGTCTCCACTGAAGCTGTATCACCAATCCATGTTTTTTCCACAACAACCCAAATTTTTTTTGAAATCCAATTGTCACAGAGACAGAAAGTGAGCTGAAATCTTCTGAACAGGGGCACAGACAGCAAAGCAAATGTTACAGGTGTTAACCCTTCTCTATGCTATCCAAAAACAGTTAAAATTATTATTTTTGGTTGGAGCTGCACTTAAAAAAATTACCTGTTCAGACTTACAAACAAATTCAACTTAAGAACAAACCTACAGTACAGACCCTTTATCGTTTGTAACCCGGATACTGCCTGTACTTAAGACTGGTTGCATTTGAAATCATACTCAAGCAAGTCCTCATCTAAGTTCAGAGGGAAGTTGTACACCAACAACTGTAGTGGGTCAACAGAGAAAGGTATCAAATATAAACAGGACAATGCATTTGGTGTTATTGTTTGAAGTATAAATATATTTAAATCACATTTCATTGTGATACTATAATGATTTGTAGCATTCGTACAGAAAACTGACCCCCACAAGGAGTCAAAGATATCACAATAGGCCAGAGTAACTGTTTTTGGTGCATATCACATCTGGAATATGTTCTTCTGCATTAAGTCTGAAGTCCTCTACTATTAGTCTATACCCTAGCATCAGATGAACATGTGTTGTTTTTATGATGCTTTAGGGTTATTACTATAGCAACATAATAGTCCCATCTCATAAACTGACAGATATGACAGTGCAAAGCTTGTCAATTTTACATATCCTATGTATAATATAATAGGAAAAATGATCATCAAGCCATACATGAGGTGACCAGGCATGCCTAGATTCTGGGAATGGTTCTGATGATACTGCAGTCTTGAGGTCCTAGCATCCACCTCTAGAAACTGGCATTATTCCATGGAACATTTAACTGCATGGACTATCTATATGTACAGAAACACTGCTAAGAATTTAAATAACAATTACGTTGACTACGTTTTACCTTCCATTCCACAATGACAATATTCGATAATATGAAAGAAAAAAAAAAAAGACTTAAAAATATTTAATAGCCAGCCAGGCACCAAAATGTTACCTTTAGGTCATTATAGTTCTGAAGGCATTGAAATGCATTGAATGACATTGAAATATATTAAAGCATCTTTGGTGCAGTTGGCAATAGGATCATATATGTATATATACACATCACTTAGCACTTGCTAGAAATATTAGGTCATGCATTGCACAATAGTTGTCTGAAAGCATCATGAACCCAACACATGGTAACTACATGGAGGGGGGGGGGGATCAATGTGTATATTAACCAATATTGGAAACTGTTTAGTTTATGCCATATCTGAGAAGGAATTTTAGCAGTTGATAGATGGTGTCTACAAAGGGTCTAATATATTTAGTGTTATATACAGACATACCCCACTTTTAAGTACACAATGGGGTTTATTTACTAAAGCTGGAAAGTGCAAAATCAGGCTCACTTCTGCATAGAAACCAATGAGCTTCCAGGTTTTATTACCAAAGCTGAATTGAACAAGTTGGGGTTAGAAGCTCATTGGTTTCTATGCAACAGTGAGCCTGATTTTGCACTTTTCAGCTTTAGTAAATAAACCACATTGTGTACTTAAAAGGGGGGTATGTCTGTAACTGAAAATTAGTCTTCTTATTTCTGTTGGACACCCAAATTTAAAACCATGCAAATATTTAGAAGCTAATCATTTCTAATGAAATTTTTTTTTTTTTTTTTGTAATTTTTGGTGGTGAGCCTCCACACCAGGAGATATCATTATTCCTTAAATGTATACACATGCTTCCTATAAAAATGGGTTTCCTGGTCTTAGCTGGAAGACACTAAATGAATATACAGATTGCAGGTTACTTTGGCTTGACTTCACAGCTCAGGCTTTGCAGGTCTAGTGATTAAAAGCAGAGGTCCATTCACCTTGCACATGGGTACCGTCATCCTCCTCCCTCTGCTGACACATCAAGGAGGCGTTTGATTTAATACAGTAGGAGGCGGAATTATTTGGCAAGAGTTTCCTGAACGTTTTCCAACTAAAGAGAATACAGCAGCACATTGATATGCTGATGACTTAACCAGCTACATAAGCAGCAGAAGAAGTTTTTTTTCCTCCTACTATCCCATTTTACTGTCCAATTTCTCTGTCTGGATAGAGTCAGCATGTAGACTGTGGACACACCTGCCCCCTGCCTGCCATCTCACTCACTGACACATGATTCCCATTAGCAAACTTTGCTACTTAACTGGGCTCTAATGAACTTTATTAACCCTTCCCTGCTCTTCACGAACACTTTCCTTAAAAAAAAAAAAAGAGAAGCCAAAACTGAAAAGTTGAAATGTTTTGTGCAATTGTCATTCAACAGATTATACATAACATTTCTTCCTAAATAAAAGGTTTTATCTTCCTATAGTAAGAAAAAAAGTAATTTCTGGCACATAATTCAAATAGCAGTATAAATCAGTATATATTAGATAGTAGATATTCAGAAAGGAGCTTTATTTTAGCAAACTAATTTGGAGCTGATTTTTGATTAGTGGGTTACTGTACATTAGTGATAGGTGTATTATTAGTAAGATAGTCATATCACCAAAGCTACTAATACTGAAAATTTCCATACTACTAATAATAACATCTACATGCAATTATAATATGTATCACATGTAGAACTATTACTGTAACACAATATAATATATTGTACAATATCAACTATATGATATATTAGTAAGAAAGTAGTACTAAAGCTACTGCTCTATATTCCTATTAAAAAAAAACCTCTAGAATTAAATTTAATTACAATACGTATCACATGCAGACCTATTACTGTAACACAAAAAACAATATAACACACAATAACAAAGGTATGATATATTGATAAGATTGTAATATTACTAAACTACTATTACTGCAGGTGTTCTTTACTAACAATAATAAAAACACACTAGAACCCCATTAAATTGCAATAAAATAATAAATTAAAAAATATATAACAATGTATAATAACATAATATAATGGTATATAATGCAAAAAAAGACAGTGAATTACATATTTTGCATGATACACAGAAATACTTTTCTTTATAAAATGTAATCTTTAATTCATTTTTTTTGAATGAATGATTAAAGATAGTTTTAAATCTTATGAACCACGAAAACTTCAATCATCTACAGTATTTACAGCTCAGCTCATTATTATATCCAAATATAGTAAATAACTGTACAAAATTGCTAAGGCTAACCCATTCAGTGTGCAAGTAATGGAAAACAAATACGTTTGGAAATAAAAATCACAAAATTACCTGTATGATGGTAATATTATCACACACGCCTGTCACAGTCCATCTTCTATGTAACAAAATCAGTGAGTTAATAAAAGTTAGTGAGTAATTTTTATTATCTCCTTTGCTGATAGAATTTGAGTCCTGCGGGTTTTGTATGGTATGCTGTCACTGCATCCACATGGAAACGCTGTATAGAAGTCATAAGTGCAGACACAACCACAAATCCATTGAAGTCAGTTGTGCAAAATGAATCCACAATGTAAAGCATAGGTATCCTCAGCTAGCAGTGGCGGTTGGGCATATTAATAAGAGAATGTGTAAAGTTTAAAGCAGAATTTCATTTCCCAATCACATAGCATCCACTTAGTACAATCTGAGCAGTGATCCAAAATAGTAGTGAATAAGCAATGCTGGAAGCATGAACCTTAAAGTAAGGTTGGATGCCTGCTCCCTCCTTCTTTTGTTGGGAGGGAGGAGGGCGCAGCTCAGGCTCTGCTGGTGGGAGGCTCTGCTCCTGGAAAGGACCTGATACAAACACAAGGGACTTCTGTGGATGCTGGAAGGAGCTATGAACTTTTTCATTTATGAACTGATCTTATAGACAGATCAGACTGACAGACAGAGAGAAATTCCCTTAAGGCACGACGACAATCCCAACAAACCTAAAGCAGTAAACCTAAGCAAGTGTAAGCAAACAGCTGCATTAGTCAATGCAGACATCAGCAAATACTCCTAATATTATTATATAGGATTGAAGTAGTGCAGCATTTTACAATATAAAGGGAGACAGTACAATTACAATATAATAAAAGATGGCTAGGAGCTTACAATCTAACAGGATGGGGTAGGTTTATTATACTTTTATTCTGTACATAAAGTGACAAGTTGTGTTGCCCATTTCTGACAGCTGACTGCGTATTTTTGACAGGACCTTTAACCACTTGACGTCCGCATTATAGCCTTATGACGGCTACAGCGCAGACCTGAATTTCCGGGAGGCCGTCATTTGATGTCCTCCTCTTTGCACGCTTTGGGCGTGCGCTGTGATCACTGAATCACCGGGACTTGGGTGATCACAGATCCGAGTAAGGGGCCAATCCCAGCCCCTTACCACATGATCAGCTGTCAGCCGATGACAGCTGATTACGTGTGTAAACAAAAACTTGAAAATTGTTTTCTTTTTTCTCCTCACGCTGACAGCGTGAGGAGAAAAAAAAGCCAATCACTGGCTTATGCGCAAGGGACATCGGTCCCGAAGAGGAAGGAGGCACATCTGCCTCATATGTGCACATCAGTACCCCCTGCCAGTGCCCCCTGCCAGTGCCACCTGCCATTGCCACCTGCCAGAGCCCACAGTGCCCACCAGTGCCACCTATCAATGCCCATGGGTGCCACCTATCAATGCCCACAAGTGACACCTATCAACGCCCACCAGTGGTGCCAACCAGTGCCTCATCAGTGCCACCTAGCAGTGCTGCCTATAAGTGTAGCCGATCAGTGCCCATTATTGCCATCCATCAGTGCCCATCACTGCCACCTATCAGTGCCCATCACTGCCAGATATCAGTGCCCCCTCTTAGTGCCACTTCTCAATGCCCACCAGTGCTGCATTTAAATAAGCTGATAGGAAATAGGCTTAAAAATGAGAGAGCAGAGTGAACAGGAAGATGACCTTATCAGTCTCCCACTGCTCTTTAATTATCCAATCAGTTGGTTGAGAGTAGAGAAAAGACTTCACTGTATCCCTTCAGAAGTCTGCAACTACAATAGAGAATGTGGTAGAGAAAATACAACCACGTAGGTAAGCAAAACAGATCCTTGCTGCTCTGCAGCCACATTAACTTCAGTCCAGGAGATAAAAAGCCTCTGTTCCCTTGACAACTATTGTTATAGAGAAACCCGTCTGGCAGGGCCTCACACTTGACATCATTGCTTACACCAGGTGGAAGCTTGGATGGTGTTTGCTTGCTGTGTTACATGCGTTTGTACCCATGCATTTTGCAAGTGCATTTTTATTTAAATTTGTTTGCTAAAAAAACTGCACTAAGTTGGACTTTGTATTTTAATCCCTTCTACAGAGTGAACTGATTCAGGAGCGAAGAGTTTGTTATCTCCTGGACCGGAGTTTATGTGGCTGCAGAGCAGCAAGGTGTTCTCTGATCCCTGTGTGAGATCTAATGGTCTGGTAAGGAGTTTATTAGCCCTTTGTGGTGGAGTGGCTTCTGTTATGCCGCGTACACACGATCAGAAATTCTGCCAGCAAAAGTCTGATGAGAGCTTTTGGTCGGAAAATGCGTCCGTGTGTATGCTCCATCGGACTTCTGCTGGCGGAATTCCAGCCTGCAAAAGATTGAGAGCAGGTTCTCAATTTTTCTGTCGGAAAAAGTTTTGATCGGAAATTCCGATCGTCTGTACCAATACGAATGCACAAAATTCCTACGCATGCTCGGAAACAATTTGACGCATGCTCGGAAGCATTGAACTTCGTTTTTTCGGCTCGTCATAGTGTTGTACGTCACCGCGTTCTTGACGGTCGAAAGTTCAGCAGACCTTTGTGTGACCGTGTGTATGCAAGCCAAGCTTGAGCGGAATTTCGTCGGAAAAAACATCCAAGATTTTCCCGACGGAAAATCCGCTCGTGTGTACGTGGCAAAACACATACCTTTCCTTGGTGGGGCTATTCACTCAATAATCTCACACAGAAGTTGAAGAGTGTGGTGGATTGTATTTCTGCACTGTATTTGGACTTTTTTATCGACATATTCTTCATTCATTTTTTTATTTTATTATATATATGAAATTCAGTCACGTATTTATATTTATTAAGCACATATTTATTCATTGTGTCCATTATTACAGCACACTTTATTATGTTTTTTATAGTTTTGTCACATTTGATGCCCAGATAGGGGGAAGGTTGCAGCAGTCCTCCTATTTAATGAATTCAATTGAATGTATTTGTTTTACTCTATTTAACTTATTAACATTATTAACTATTATTATTTTTAGTTACAATGCCTTACACAAAAGCAATAGTGTGAGTCCGCTCTGAGTGGTACCTGATAGGTGATCATAGTAGCTATCTGTAATTTAGTTCAAGTTGACATGACAGTCCAAGCTAAGGAGTCACGTGTAGAAAGAAACTTTGCAGTAATGTGTAAAGTGTTTGTGTATGCTGTTCTTACTGAATAAAGCTGCTGGTGTCATTGCACACTCTAAGCCCCCCTGTACACATGGTTGTAAATTGCGACCACAAAATCTGTTGGATTTTTTCCGACGGATTTTGTCCGACACTGGTGTTGCATACACACGGTCGGACAAAGTTGTCAGAAAATACGATCATTCTGAGCGGAACTACGTAGAGGCTAGTAGTCAATAGCTTTGGTCTCGTAATTTGATCTGAGCATGCGTGGCACTTTGTTCGTCGGAATTCTCTACACACGATCGGAAAAAGTCAGATCGGATTTTGTTGTCGAAAAATTTAAGAGCAGGATCTCAAATTTTTTTCGTCGGACATTCCGACAGAAAAAAAACGATGGAGCCCACACACGGGTGGATTTTCCGACAACATGGTCCGTTCGGACATTTTCCATCGGAATTTCCGACCGTGTGTACGGGGCATAATAGCTTCCCAGGTGGAAGGGTAAATTAGGCAGAAAGCAAAGGTGCAGCATCGTTGTGGATGAGAGTGCAGTCTATTGCCGCGTACACACGGTCAAAATTTCCGATGGAAACAGTCCGATGGGAGCTTTTCAAATGGATTTTCTGACCCTGTGTATGCCTATCGGTCTTTTTCTGTCGGAATTTCCGACTGACTTTGGATTGAGAACCTGTTCTCAATTTTTCAGACGGAAAACCTTTCTTTTGGATTTTCCGATCGTGTGTATGCAATTCCGACACGCAAAATTCCGACGCATGCTCGGAAACAATTTGACGCATGCTCGGAAGCATTAAACTTCCCTTTTATAGTGCTGTCGAACGCATTTTATGCCGCTGTGTTACTGTCGTTGGAATTTGGTGTGACCATGTGTAGGCAAGACAGTTTGAGCGAAATTCCGTCGGAATTCTGACGGGAAAACCATCAGAGCTTTTTCCGACGAGAATTTCGACCGTGTGTACGCAGCATTCGTTTAAAAAAATCCTGTACTGAGAAATTACATGAGCCACCATTGATGAACCCTGCTTTTTTAGAACTTGCTTTGAGTTACCTGGCTGTTCCAAAGGCTTCAGTGCAATCAAAATCATTGATGCAGAACAAGTATGCTGATCTCGTGTGTATCGCGTGTTAGTTGACGTTTGGTTAGAGACGAGCTCTGCCTTAGAAGTGAGAGTTAAGGCCCGTACACACGTTCGGACTTTTGCGTGACCAATTCTCGCATATGCCTTTGCTCCGTGAGATCCGTGAGAATAATCCTGATGATTTCAGGAATTATCTCCGGATGACGGACCCCATTTTTCACCGTCTGTTGGCTTCGCTGTCCCCTTATATTACCAGGCAGAATACCTGCATGCGGCAAGCCATCAGTGCGGAGCAGAGGCTAGTCGCCACGTTGCGTTACTTGGCGACGGGGAGAAGCTTGCAGGACCTCAAGTTCACGACAGGCATCTCCCCCCAGGCTCTGGGGCTCATTATTCCAGAGACCTGTTCTGCCATTATCCACGTCCTGCAGGAGGAATACATTAAGGTAAGTCTTCTCTTTTAAAATTACCTATGTCTTGTATGTTTGCTAATGTAGTGCATCAATGTCATCATTAGCTAATTTCCATGATAGGACTATTCTATGAATGTCCCCTATTCTTTTTTTTTTTTTTTTTTTTCGTTTTTTGTCTAGTATTTTATGGTTGACTTATCGAAATAGCTTTAAGATTGTATTATTTAGTGGGTCACATGCATATTTCCTTGCACCAACCTCCCCAGCATGGAAGCTTGGCCCCCTAAACACCCCTAGCCTAGTCACTTTCTTTTTTTAAAAATGTATATTACCAGCTCCATTGTACTGCTTTACTCACCCCCCCCCTTTCACCCCTTTCACCCCCCTTGACCCTCATTTTTAAATTGATTGCATGTGGTTTTGGTCAGCTTGTAATTAACCCACCCCCCCCACACCCCCTGATAATTAATTGCATGTGGTTTTGGTCAGCTTGTAATTAACCCACCCCCCCCACACCCCCTGATAATTAATTGCATGTGGTTTTGGTCAGCTTGTAATTAACCCACCCCCCCCACACCCCCTGATAATTAATTGCATGTGGTTTTGGTCAGCTTGTAATTAACCCACCCCCCCCCACACCCCCTGATAATTAATTGCATGTGGTTTTGGTCAGCTTGAAATTAACCCACCCCCCCCCCCACACCCCCCCTGATAATTAATTGCATGTGGTTTTGGTCAGCTTGTAATTAACCCACCCCCCCCACACCCCCTGATAATTAATTGCATGTGGTTTTGGTCAGCTTGTAATTAACCCCCACCCCCCACACACACCTTTAATTAATTGCATGTGGTTTGTGTCAGCTTGTAATTAACCCCCCACCCCCCACACACACCTTTAATTAATTGCATGTGTATTGTGTGACCTTACAATTATTTACTCCCCACCCACATCCCCATTATTATCTTCTCTGGTCCATCAGAGGGGTCATCAATCAGAGATTTGTCCCTTTTATCCTTAATCTTTTGGCTTTATTTCAAGGACTTACAAAATAAATACATATGTTCTTCCAAATTGTTTGTTAATTTGTTGCATTTAGTTTGGTGTTTTGCCTGGTTTTTAATTTGAATTGTATCTTTCTGTTTGACTTCACAGTGTCCCTCCACGCCACAGGAATGGCAGACTGTGGCTTCCGAGTTTGCTGCCCGTTGGGACTTTCCCAACTGCGGAGGGCGATTGACGGCAAACATGTGCGAATTGTGCCCCCACCCCATTCGGGGTCATACTATTGGAATTATAAGGGGTTCCATAGTATCGTGTTGATGGCGGTGGTGTCGGCACAATATGACTTTCTGTATGTGGATGTGGGGAAAAACGGCCGGATGTCGGACGGAGGAGTCTTCAACCACACGGAGTTCGGTCATCGTCTCCAGACTGGTGGGCTGGAGCTGCCACCAGATGAAGATAATGTGGAGGGACTCCCCTTCGTCTTCATTGCCGACGAGGCGTTCGGTCTGGGTGACCATCTGATGAGGCCATTTCCCCAACGATCCCTCACCCCTGAGAGGAGGATTTTTAATTATCGGTTGGCCAGAGCAAGAAGGGTGGTGGAAAATGCCTTTGGTATTATGGCCAACCGTTTCAGATTGCTCCTTACATCCCTACATCTGGCAGAGTACAAACTGAATACTATTATTCTTGCATGCTGTGTCATGCACAATTATTTACGCAAACATTCAGGAACATACTCCTTACCAATTGGCCCTGAGGCCGGAGTGGAAGGCAACATGACAGGGCTGGATAATCGCCCTCTTGGTTCGGCACCACAATCAGCCCAGCAAGTGCGGGACCTTTATTTACAGTATTTTAATGGTAGGGGGGCCATTGAAATGGCAGCAGACCCTTAAACCATCTTTTTGATTTACAAAGAATAAATACAGTTATTTATGTTTGAAATATTGGTAGTTTCGTATTGTTTTGCTTTTAATTTGGCCTGTTTTATATGTTGTCCTAGTGCACATCTTAATAGTGGCAAACTTGTTTTGCGTTTAGTAAATAAGCCCCTTTGTCAATGAACCACAACATGTTTTTGTCAAACTGGTAGTATTTAAAAAGAAGAAGCCACACATTTTTTAATTTGTGCAAACATTTTTTTTTTTATTCTAGTGCACATCCAAACCTTTTTTAGGTTTTTTCTTTTTTTTTTCTTTTTTTGTTTTTTTGGTATTTTTGGTTAAATTTTTATTTTTTATTTTTTTCAACACCTTTTTTTTTTTTTTTTTATGTTATGTTTTTTACATTTTTTTGGTGTTTTTCTCACAACATTTTTTTTTTTTTTTTGAGATTGATTTTTTAAAACAAACATAAAAACATGTTTTAAAATGGTAAAAAATTTACGCTTAGCATTTGAAATTATTTACACAATGTAAAAGTCCAGAACTTACAAAGTTCAACAGGTAACCCATGAACAGTAGAAGCCAAATTTAGAATATGCACACTAATTTAACTGGAAAATGGGTAATGTCAACATGTGCTATGTTCCATCATGGGGAATCAATGGACGTGTTTTGTGTGTGAAACCCCTTCCCTCTCACCTACTAGCATTAGGGGTTGCAAACACCAAATGCGTCCATTGAGATCCCCTGATGGCACATAGCACATGTTGACATACCGTGTGCATATTAAAAATTTGGCCTCTAAAATTTGTAAAACAGCGCATCAAAAGGGGAATGAAGGACATGATTGATGTTAAGAAATGTAAAAGGGGTCTTTAGATTCTCCCCAAAACATCAATCATGTCCTTCATTCCCTGCTGCATGGTGGCCATCTCCTTCTGCATATTTTCCAGCTGCAGATTCCAGGCCATGATCTGGCCAATAAGCCTGTGGGCACTGTCTGTGGAAAATGGCTCCGCAGCTTGTCCTTCCACAAACAGATCTGCATCACCTAAAAGTTGGGTAGATAAAACACAAGAAAAAAAGTGTCAAAAACATGCAGACCTTAATTAATTAGCTCAATCTGTGTTCTGAGACACTCACTTGGTGGGGTGCAGATTTGATCCACTTCAACGACCTGTTCCGCCACATCCACGCGCGGGCTTGGGCTTGGGCTAACTGCCCAATTAGTCTGGTGAGGCCGGGAGGTCCTCGTAGGTTCGGACTGACGTCTGAGTCTTTTGCCCCCTATGGTAATGGAACACAAAAAGGTACACTTTTAATCACACTGATATTTGAGTGCCAAAATAGGATTAGTAAACATTGTTTAAAAGTCTTGTCCAATTATTAGCAGTTTGTTAGAAGATCCTACTTGAAGACAGAATTGAAATGTCTATCTAATGAAACTCCAATACTTAAACCGCCCTTCAACCCTAAATTTGAACTTCTGCTCATTGGATCCCTGCACCCCTGTGGTGTCTTATTTTCAACCTTTTAGGGGGGAGGGGTTGCAGATACCTGTGTAAGGCAGGTATTTGCACACACGTCCGGCCCTAGACTCCCACAGAAGTATACGCCACATCCCGTCCCACCGTGCTGTCTGCTGGGACACACAGGGGTCCCCGAGCTCGCGCGGACCAGTCCTATTGCATTGCGCAACTGGCGCATGCCCAATAGTGACCCGGGAAGTGAAGCCGCAAACATTCATTTCATGATTGCAAGATCAGAGATTGTAGCTGCACCATCCAAGGGACAGGTGAGTGTACTTCTTTGAAAAGTCACCACCTACAGTATTTGGAGATGATGAGCATTTTTTTGGGAATTGTGAGCATGAGACCCTGCTTAACATATTTATCCCCCCCCCCCCCCAAAACAGCCTCTGGAGTCCCTGTGTAAGTTACCCCTAAAACCCTTACTACAGCAGTAATTGTATAGATAGTGACAATAATAAACAACCTTACAACTCCAACAACCCAAAGCCAGGTAAACTCAATAAACGTTATGAAGACAAACTGAACTTTCAGCAAATATGCGCAAGTTTCACGTACGAATGGTAATAACATCTGCGCAAGTTTCACGTACGAATGGTAATAACATGTGCGCAAGTTTCACGTACGAATGGTAATAACATGTGCGCAAGTTGCACGTACGAATGGTAATAACATCTGCGCAAGTTGCACGGACGAATGGTAATAACATGTGCGCAAGTTGCACGGACGAATGGTAATAACATCTGCGCAAGTTTCACGTACGAATGGTAATAACATGTGCGCAAGTTGCACGTACGAATGGTAATAACATCTGCGCAAGTTGCACGGACGAATGGTAATAACATCTGCGCAAGTTTCACGTACGAATGGTAATAACATGTGCGCAAGTTGCACGGACGAATGGTAATAACATCTGCGCAAGTTGCACGGACGAATGGTAATAACATCTGCGCAAGTTTCACGTACGAATGGTAATAACATGTGCGCAAGTTGCACGGACGAATGGTAATAACATCTGCGCAAGTTTCACGTACGAATGGTAATAACATCTGCGCAAGTTTCACGTACGAATGGTAATAACATGTGCGCAAGTTGCACGTACGAATGGTAATAACATCTGCGCAAGTTTCACGTACGAATGGTAATAACATCTGCGCAAGTTTCACGTACGAATGGTAATAACATGTGCGCAAGTTGCACGGACGAATGGTAATAACATCTGCGCAAGTTTCACGTACGAATGGTAATAACATCTGCGCAAGTTTCACGTACGAATGGTAATAACATGTGCGCAAGTTGCACGTACGAATGGTAATAACATCTGCGCAAGTTTCACGTACGAATGGTAATAACATCTGCGCAAGTTTCACGTACGAATGGTAATAACATGTGCGCAAGTTGCACGTACGAATGGTAATAACATCTGCGCAAGTTGCACGGACGAATGGTAATAACATGTGCGCAAGTTGCACGGACGAATGGTAATAACATCTGCGCAAGTTTCACGTACGAATGGTAATAACATGTGCGCAAGTTGCACGGACGAATGGTAATAACATGTGCGCAAGATTAGACATATCAAGTATAACCATAGTAGCGCACGTGCTTGACTTACTTTTTTTGATGGCTTTTCGAATTCTCCTGTACTGATCGTGCTCCCTGGATTTGATGTCGGACCATCGCTTGCGCAGTTGATCCTTGCCCCTTCGTACGCCGAATTTCTGCTCCAGGGTGCTGACGATTGTAGTGAGAATCTTGTCCTTGCGCAAGTTGGGTCGAGGGTACGGGCCATTTTCCCCGTCGTAATCTTCCCTTTGGAGGATGTCCACCATCTCCACCATCTCTTCAAAGGCCATATTGGTGGCTTTATATCTGCTGCTGGATGCAGATGTGTTCGCTTCTTGGCTTTCCTCCGCGCTACTGGCTGAGAATGTGTCCGCCATATTCATGAATTTATTCACCCACAATGCAACGAGGGGAAGCGGGGCAGGGAATACTCGTCCGGAGGAACGTCATGGGCGGGCGACGCGGAGGACGCAGGCGGACTTCGACGCGTGCGCAGTGTATATAAGGCTGTTTGAGGGCCCCACGTGTTCCCGAACGGAAGTAGCGAGCGCTGTGTACGAAGGTAAGTGTTTTCTAGGATGCATTACTGTGTTATTTTGGGTTTTGGGCCTGCATTTTTTAAGGATATGTGTGTGTTGCTGCCTGTGTGTAGGGGTTGCTGCCTGTGTGTAGGGGTTGCTGCCTGTGTGTAGGGGTTGCTGCCTGTGTGTAGGGGTTGCTGCCTGTGTGTAGGGGTTGCTGCCTGTGTGTAGGGGTTGCTGCCTGTGTGGATGTGTTGCTGCCTGTGTGTGGGTGTGTTGTGTAATGTTTGGTAACAAAAACTGGTTGTGCGTTTTAAGTAACATTTGTGTTTTTGGTCTTTTGTATTGCCATTACTAACAAAACAGAAACAAACATGTCAGCACCCCAGTTGAATCCATTCAAGGACCAGCAGTTCATGTCCGAATTCATTGCCCTGTACAGAAAAAATACCAACCTGTGGCAGCTCAAGAACCCTTTATATGGCAATAGGGATGTCCGGAAGGCAACACTGGGGCCACTTGTGGATTTTGTGAAGACTCAAGTCCCCAACGCAAACACCAAGTTTGTGGAAGCCAGAATTGCAAGTTTAAGGCACATGTACAAGCGGGAGCGCAAGAAGATTGAGGAATCAGTCAGATCAGGAGCAGCAGCAGAGGATGTTTATGTACCCAAGCTGTGGTACTACAACCAACTGACTTTTATAGGTGACCAGATGGAACCCAGGCAATCACTGTCCACTCTTCCCTCCACCCTTCCCTCCACTCTTCCCTCCACTCTTCCCTCCACCCAGCTGAGGCTTCCACGGAAGGAGAAGACCCCTCCACCTTGGAGCAGGCTGATGCGCCCAGCTGGAGCCAGGTATATATTTAGTAGCCTAAATTGTGATTGTGTGAATATTAATGCTGTAAACGTTAAAATGTGAACCAATTAACACCCTGAACTCAGAATTGTGAAAAAAGCTCCCAAAAATTCTGCACACTTCTAAAAAGTGTTGGTGCAACATATCGATACATATATAGTGTATACATACATCCAGTAGTGGCAAAAAAAGCGTTAGACAACATTGGTGATCTGCTTGGAAAATGCAGGGGTCCAAATGATAGCCTTTTGGATCTTTTAGAAAATTTAGATGCTCGTTCCTAAGTTTACAATTGGATGATTGAGGAGGCCAGAAACCACAAAACAGGTGTTTGATTTTTGTTTTTATTTGCACACAGGATGAGCTGACCCAGGATGATGCCGGGCCAAGTGGTATGGAGGAGGAGGACATGACCAGCGAGAGCCAGGAGGTGGCTGGGCCCAGCACGAGCCAGAGTGACAGCCAGACCCGATTAAGAAGAAGTCTACCTCAACCCCTGCCCTTACCCCCAAGAAGGCCCAGGAGGATGACCATTGTTGAGGAGGAATCACTCCAACTGATTCGGAAGGCGAGTGCGATTCTCGACAAACCCCCCCTTCCAGAAGAGGCCTATGCCAGCTACTTGTTCAGCAGGTTGCTGGAAATGGAGAGGGGCCAACGGCACCTGTGTGAGGGCCTCATTTCTGATGCAATTAGGGGGGGTTTGAGGGGTGAATTACGAGAATCCACCCGCCTGACACATGAAGGCCCGACACCAACTTCTCCTCCTCCTCCTCCTCGTCTTCCTTCTTCTCCTCCTCCTCCTCCTCCTCCTCCTACCACAAGTCAGCCTCCAAGGAAGCGTGCAGGGAAGACTGCAGGGAAGAGTGCAGGGCAGCGTGGTGGGAAGAGTCGGAAGTGATTGCCTGGCTTCAGTCTGGTCTCACAGAAGACACAGGCTGTTGTAGTGCCACAGCTTGGGGACATAGATGTCATCTGCTGCTGTTCCTGGTCTGTCTGATTCCTGCTCAATCTTCTTGTGCTCCCTATATTGGATGAAATGTGCCCAAGCTTAATTTTTGGCTTCACAAACTTGATGTCTGCCGTTGGGGCAAAAAGTCTTCACAAAATCTACAAGTGGCTCCAGTGTTGCCTTCCTATTTTGTTTTGCCTTGTTTGTTTTAACCAGAATAAATGGTCATTTAATTTTCATCAAATAATGATATACGTGCTTGTTATTCAAAAACATAGTTTCTTTAGGAGTAGGCAGGTACATGTCTAAACATTCATTTGACAATACAAGTGTAAAGTGCAACTTCAATGGAACTGCAAGTGCAGTCGCTGGAAAGGTGAGGGTTAAGATCTGAATTAAGGGCAAGCTCTGCTGACTCCACAATTGTATCATGTGTAATAAATAATCCTTTTGATAACCAACAAATAATAAAAAAATATCTATATAGAGATATATGTACATATATATATATATATATATATATATATATATATATATATATATATATATTTATACACGTATAGATCTATATATCTATATATATTAATATATATATATATATGTAGATATAGATATATATTTTTTTGGGCTTATGGAGAAATATAGATATATTTTTCATTTGGTGATTTGGATATCTAGATCTATATCTATATATATATATATATATATATATATATATATATATAGAGATAGAGATAGAGATATAGATATAGATATAGATATATATATATATATATATACAAATATATAACTTCACTAAAGAATGGTGAAGACAAAACGTTCGGGAGTACTCTGCGTGAATATACAAGCAGCAAGGCAAAATCATTCTTCAAGTACGATAACATACAAATCCCGCTGTCAGAAAACAAAAAAAAAAAAAATTCAGCAGCGTGACGATTGTGCGAGCTTCAAAACGAAGGCTAGTTTTACCAGACCGAGCGAGTCCGTGACATACTAGCTACTGAGCATGCGTCCTTTTTGGTACGCCGGACCATACTACACACGACCGGATTATCCGCTGGACTGCCAAGTCCAGCGGATAATTTGAAAACAAAACCTGAAACTTTAGTCCGCCGTACTTTGGCCAAAAAAAGTCCGCCGGCGCCCACACACGAGGGGATTATCCGCTGGACTTCGGTTCAGCGGATAATCCCGCGGGATAGTCCCTTCGTGTGTACGCGGCATAAGAGACTCTCAGACTTCTCCAAGTCTCCGAATTCCTTTTCTTTTTACTGTTGTGATCTGAATTCTTGTTAGAGGGTAGCATCATACATTCTCCATGGCCCCTCTGTATGTAGGAATGTAGTCACCCTCTCTTCTTTGCCCCCTCCAAAAGATGCACTAGAGACAATGGGGGAGATTTACTAACTGGTAACATAGTAACCAATCAGCTTCTAACTTCAGCTTGTTAATTTAAAGTGGTAAGAAACTGCTGTTTTTTGTTTACTTTTAACCTGCAAGGCAAGGGAATAATGTGCTAATATTCATCGCTGAAGGCACTTCCATCTCCACCCAGTCTTCCTTTATGGGTTCGCATACTCTGGCTGTCTAAGGGGCCGGAGCCGTGATGACGTCATTCCCACACATGTGCGCAGGAGCCGCCATTTATGGCACAGGACTCTAAAGGAATGCCCCGGGTGGGGTTTGTTCATGGTGACATCACCGGCTCCATGTACAATAAATATCTTCTAAATGGTGCACGTTTAGGAGATATTTACAGTACCTATAGGTAAGCCTTATTATGGCTTACATATAGGTGAAAATTATGAATGGAAGTTTACTCCCACTTTAAGCTTTGGCAATAAAGCCTGGAGTCTGATTGGTTTCTATGCAGAGTTGCACAAGATTTTGCACTCTTCAGCTTTAGTAAATAACCCCCAATTTACTATGGGAATTGTGGTGTGCATAGAGCAGTGCACATGACTGCAACTAATGTGCAGTGATCCATCCAAATAAACAAGTGAGGGGAAAAAGAGAGGCTTGGGAGCTCATAGAGGACATTACATGCATGCATAAATTCACAGTAAGGAGCTATTAAGTGTGTTTTTTAAAGGAGAAGTCCAGCCTGAGCTTTTTAGGCTGGGCTTCTCCAAAGGGTCACAGGAGTGCAATTAGTTTTGCACTAATGTGACCCGTTTTCAGCGGAGAGAGGTCTGAAGTCTGCTCTCCGCTGACGTCAATTCTGACTCCGATTGTTGTGAAGCGATTTATCCCTTGTGAGACCACTATGCCTGGCCTGTATAAGATATAATCACTAAGGACAATCCTCATCAGATAGCTTGAACTCACCAAATACTGATTCCATCCACAGAGATGCTTTTATTCTGAACATCAGGTTACAGCAGATGACAAGGATACAAACAGATAAATAGGTTCTGGTATTTATGCGGTCAAACAATGATATTGTCTGTAGCTTACAATGCAGAATACAAGTGCCCTGCTACATGTGGCTTGTAGTTGCATCCATGACACAGGATGTACAGTCACAGGAAGAAGGGTGGAGCATTACATACAAAAGGAAGTGTGCCATAACATAAGGGAAAAAGAACATAAGAAAACAAGTGTATTACCACAAAAGGTCACTAGATGGCAGCATGTGAATTAAATATAAAAGTCAATAGAAAATGGTTAAGGAACAATCTATATAAATTCTATGCCCCGTTGGGCCAGCACAACGTCACTGCCATCAGTCGAGGCAGCATGTCCTCCCGACTTCCCAAGTCTGGATCCGCCAGCTGCCTTGTATGATGGCAGTCTCAGCGTCTCAGCGAGCCCTGCCCCTCCACAGCTCATCAATCCAATGAGCGTGGAGAAGCAGACCAGGAGTGATGCTGACTAACAGTCAGCATCGCTCTGCTCAGGGAGGAGGGAGAGCCGAGCCATCAACGGTGTTTTGTGGCTCGGTTCTCAGTGCAGAGACGGCGGGGGACAGCTGCAGCATCGGTCTGATGCTCCATCCACCCAGGTAAGTATGAATAAAAAACAACATACTTCTCTTTTAAGTATTTTGTTAATATAAGGGTATTGTTTATTGTCACTTTAACTCTCCCTTAAAGTGAAGTTCCACCCATTTAAAAGTCAGAAGCTACGAAAAGTGTAGCTGCTGACTTTTAATAAACAGACACTCACCTGTCCCGCGGTCCAGCGATGTGGCCGCCCAAAGCCTCACTCCTCTTCCCCTCCTCTCTGCGACTCCGGCATTGTAAGTGTGGGCGCCAGGCTGTGGCTTCACAGCTGGGTGCGCACTGCGCATGCGCGAGCCGCACTGCGCGCTATGAATGAATCTTCTGGGACCTGTGACTTGTCCCAGAATATTGCAGGGAGGGAGGGGGGAGAGGTGAACTTCCTTTCCGGCACAACGGCACCATGAGCAGAAGTGGGAGCTGGGTGCCTGTGAAAACTAGGTACCCGCTCCCCCCTCCCCAAAAAAATTACATGCCAAATGTGGCATGTCAGGGGGTCACAAGTACTTAAAGCGGAAGTTCCATTTTTGGGTGGAACTGCGCTTTAACTAGGTGCATGCACATACCAGTTCAGTGACTTCATGGCAAACTGATGGCAAATACTTTTGGCCACCAAACTGGAGAAAGTATACAAGGAAAGTCAGAATTAAATCAGAATACCTAATCTGAGAATTAGCATGACAGCCAAACTATAATCTTGTCCCAGTGGGGGGGGGGGGGGGGGGTAGCAACGACAGCTACTTATCTTATGGCTGATCTGCTGCAAGCCAGTTTGCTCAACAGTTCCTTGCCCATAGGCTGATAATGTCATCAGTCTCACACACGTACCCATCTCTCCATATGACTTACATGTCTGGCAGATCCTATGTCATCTATCCTCCTTTAGCAGGCATGGGTAACCTACAGCTCCTATGGGACCATAATACTCAGCATGTCCTGCCACACAACGACTGAGCAATTGTATCGCCACAACAGCTGTATAACCACATGCTGCATAATCCTGCTTGGAAGGTTTACTTTTACATCTCTGTAACAGACTGACTTGGTGTTAAAGTTTGTTCACCTGTGCTTTGGTGACACGTCTATCATCTGTCATCCCATAAGATCGGCTTCCCATATAGGGTAATACAGTCCTTACCTATCTGTCCAGCTTATACAGTAACAGATTACATGAACTATTTCAAGATCTACAAAAATGTATATCCATAATATTATAAATCTGACATTTACTCAAACATTTTGTTAGAATATTAATGTTTTAAATACAAGCTGAGTGTCACGAGACTTGAATGCATGCGAAACTGCCAAAGGCTGCCAGAAAGTGAATAAAAGTAGAGTGGTAGATTTGATGGCATGATATACTTGTTATAAATAAACCTGCAGGAATTTAACATGAATTTAGATGAAAAGAATGTGTGGGGTATTGCAAGGGAGAAATTATAAAGACTGCATTTATATAATAAGAAAGTAATGTAATATAGTGCTATATGTACAGCGTATGCATATCTATGTAAAATGTTGCACCAGGAGGTTTTTAAGGTGTCACTTGTCCTCAATAAAGATAATATCAATTATCAAAAACATCAATTTTCATTCTCAACATCAATATAAAACACATGCATAAAATTAACGCATCTATGAGACTGTTGTGATACCAAAATGTACAAGGTACAATCCAACATATACACACTAAATCTACCCTTTACGTTCCACTATACACCATATACATTCTGTATCACTGAACAGCAAATGCTCTTCCTTTCGTAAATAAGCATAATTAATTGTACAATTTAAAAGGAAGACCTTTACCCAAGCCACATCCAAATCTCTAGTAGAAAAAGGGTCTGTCAGGAATTACCCTGCTAGTATTGAACTTTAACCACTTCAGCCCCGGACCAATTGGCAGCCAAAGGACCAGGCCCCTTTTTGCGATTCGGCACTGCGTCGCTTCAACTGACAATTGCACGGTCGTGCGACGTGGCTCCCAAACAAAATTGGCGTCCTTTTTTTCCCACAAATAGAGCTTTCTTTTGGTGGTATTTGATCGCCCCTGCGGTTTTTATTTTTTGCGCTATAAACAAAAAAAGAGCGACAATTTTGAAAAAAATCCAATATTTTTTACTTTTTGCTATAATAAATATCCCCAAAAAATATATATAAAAAAACATTTTTTTTTCCTCAGTTTAGGCCGATACGTATTCTTCTACATATTTTTGGTAAAAAAAATCGCAATTAGCGATTATTGATTAGTTTGCGCAAAAGTTATAGCGATTTTTATTGTGACTGCGACATTATGGCGGACACATCGGACATTTTTGACACATTTTTGGGACATTTGTCATTTATACAGAAATCACTGCTATTTAAATAGCACTGATTCCTATGTAAATGACAGTTGTAGTGAAGGGGTTAACCACTAGGGGCGGGGAGGAGTCAGTGTGACGTGTTGTGTTTTTTTTTACAGTAGGGGGGGGCGTGGCTGTACGTCTGACGTCATTGATCGGCGTTCCCGATGACAGGGAACCGCCGATCACTGACAGTCAGTGTAGGAAGCGCGGGGAGAGGTTTGTTTACACAAACCTCTCCCCGTTCTTCAGCTCCGTAACCCGATCGCGGGATACCAGCGGCGATCGTGTCCGCTGGTCCCGCGGCCGTGGTCACGGAGCTCCCGACCGGGTCGCGCGCGCGCCCCCTGGGCAGGCAAATTAAAGGGGACGTACAGGTACGTGCTTTTGCCTGCCCGTGCCATTCTGTTGACGTATATCTACATGAGGCGGTCGGGAAGCGGTTAAAGAGGAAGTAAACCCTGGTGGGTTTTACTTCCTCTTTATTTCCCTGCAAAGGTAAAGCATCGCATAGTAGCCCATTATGTGTCACTTACCTGAAACCGAAGCCCGTGATGTCACCGTTGTCCCCACTAGCAGGGAGCGTCCATCTTCACCCCCCTTCCTTCCGGGGCCGCAAACTCCGGCTCTGTGACTGGTCGGAGTCGCGTGACGTCACTCCCGCACATGCGCGCGGGAGCCCTTTCTAAAGTGCGCATGCTCCGTAATCATCAGCGCTTGGCTTTTTTTCGTAAATATTTTCTAAACCATGGTGGTTTAGGAGATATTTACAGCACCTACAGGTAAGCCTGTGAACAGCAATCTTTAAGTCTGACCACAGATTTTCTATTGGATTGAGGTTTGGGCTTTGACTAGGCCATTCCAACACATTTACATGTTTCGCCTTAAACCACTCAAGTGTTGCTTTAGCAGTGTGTTTGGGGTCATTGTCCTGCTCTGCTGGAAGGTGAACCTCCATCTTAGCCTAAAATCACACACAGAGTGGTACAGGTTTTGCTCAAGAATAGAGTTGAGGGAAACACAAAAGCGTATATAGTTATTCATAAAAATAAATGGGAAATATCCCATTCAAAATTCATGGCAGCTGCTTTCCTGGTATTGAAATAAAATATCCAATATACCTCTCTCTTACATAACCTCCTAAATGTATCCTGCCCCTAATTGGTAGAACTATTTTTACTATTGTCTAAATAACTAGACTGGATACAAAAAAAAAAATGAATGTTGCTAGGCATTGGAATGATATACATCAGAAAAATGTATCCAGTCTAGTTATTCAGGCAATAAAAAAAATAGTTATGCCAATTAGGGGCAGGAATAAATTTAGGAGGTTATGTGAGAGAGAGGTATATTGGAAACCAGTTGGTATAAATTTTGAATGGGATGTTTCCCATTTTTATGATTAACTATATATGCTTTTATGTTTATACATATATGTGAATGGTGTGATATATTATTATTATTATACAGGATTTATATAGCGACAACAGTTTATGTAGCGCTTTACAACTTGAGGGTAGACAGAACAAATACAATACACGGAATTGGAGGGCCCTGCTCCTTAGAGCTTACAATCTAAGAGGGAAGGCCAAGAGATACAAGGGGTAATAACTGTGGTGGATGTGCTGATGTAGAAGATAAATGTACAGTTGTTAGGTGGGGGCCAGATAGGCTTCTCTGAAGAGATGAGTTTTCAGGGATCGTCTGAAAGTGGATAAAGTAGGAGAAAATCGGACAGATTAAGGTAGAGCATTCCAGAGGATGGGAGAGGCTCTGGAGAAGTCCTGAAGGCGAGCATGGGATGAGGTGACAAGGGAGTTTTAGAGCAGGTCTTGGGAGGAGAGAACAAGGAGCGAAGAGAACAATTAGGTTGGTATTTTGAGACTAGGTTAGTGATGTAGCTGGGAGCCAGGTTGTGGATGGCTTTGTAAGTTGTAGTTAGTATCTTAAATTTAATTTGTTGGCAGTGGCAGCCAATGGAGGGATTGGCAGAGGGGTATAGCAGATGCTGAGCGGTTTGTGAGGTGGATGAGCCTGGCAGAAGAGTTCATGATGAACTGAAGTGGGGATAGCCTATTTAGAGGTAAGCCAATGAGGAGGGAGTTGCAGTAGTCGAGGCAAGAGATGACCAGGGAGTGGATTAGAAGCTTTGTGGTGACATTGGTTAGGATTCAATATATGATACATGTTGGTCGTTAGTTCCCATTTGTCTTATATAGTTCATCTTTAGCTTCACATGTGCTATTTATCAATTTCATTCTTCTCCCAAGGCTATCATGTTCATTATGTGTAACACATAATTTGAGGATGCCATCGTTGTTTTGTTTTGTTTAAAAAAATATATATTTTGAACCCCTTCTTA
Source organism: Lithobates sylvaticus (assembly GCA_028564925.1). Taxonomy (NCBI): domain Eukaryota; kingdom Metazoa; phylum Chordata; class Amphibia; order Anura; family Ranidae; genus Lithobates; species Lithobates sylvaticus. Next base: position 150,661,962 of record CM053027.1, read on the forward strand.
AAAACGTGGCTCCCTTAGACTTTTTCTGCGTCTCTTTTGCGCCTTTTCTTTTCTTTTTTGTTCTGTTTTTTCTTTTATGTTCTGGGTGTTATTGTGCTGTTAGCTTTTGCTTTGCAGCTTTTTTTCATATTAGAGGGTGACATCTAGCCCTTTTATCTGGTCCACAGCAACCCTGTCTGTGTAATATGGAGATTGGTGCATCCACTGTCACGCAGCCATGACCCTTCTCTAGTTCTGACAACCAATGACATGATTGCCCCATCCCAAGCATCTGATGTGCCCTCCTGGATGTAAGGGGATCCTTGATAGGCATTCCTGGATGTAAGGGGGGGACTTTATTTGGTGCTCCTGAATGTAAGGTAGGACTCTGCTGGGCACTTCTGGATGTAAGGGGTGGACTCTGCTGGGCAATTCTGGATGTAAAGGGCAGTGCCAGGACAAGGACATCTAGCACCCAGGGTGAATATGCCAAAATGCGCCCCCCCCCCAAGGTGAATAAGCATCATGTGTCAGCAAAAATCCCCCCTCTACAAAAAAATTGAGCACTAATCGGAATGCTTATGCTCTAGGCAGAAATTCCCTTTGCAAGCCAAAATTCTCGCCAAATAAAAATTCCCCCATATCCCAGCACAAATCTTTTTCCTCATCTCCTCAGCACAAACACCCCAGATCACTCCTTTAAGCATATCCCCCCAAATGTCCCCTCTTACAATAAATCTCCCCCCGTTAACCACCAAATTTCCCCTCCTAGAACAAATCTTACCCCGTCATCCCCAAATTCCCACTCCCTGCACAATTCCTCCCTCTCAAATTTCCCTTTCCCCATTCATTCTTACTAGCACAAATATTATCCCCCCAAACCCTCTTTTAAGCACCCCCAAGCCCCCAAAATTTCCCCTTATAACACAAATCACCCCTCCCAAATCACCCCTTCTAGCACAACACCCTAAAATCCCTCTCCTAGCAAAAATCATCTTCCCCCCATCCCCCAGCACAAACCCCACTCCATTTCCCCTCCTAGAACAAATCATCCCCCAGCGCAAATCACCCCCCAGCACATCCCCCAAATTACCCCACTAGAAAAAATCCCTCCTAGCACAAATTAACCCCCAACACAAACTCTCCCCCCAGATTTCCCTTCCTTTCACAATAGCACATATACCCCCCCATCCCCCCCACCTAGTATAAATTACTCTGCCCTGACCCCAGTGCAGTTCTCCCTTCCCTCAAACAAAAAGGCCTCAGATACAGAACGGCACATGTCTGTGTGATGCTCTTCTTCTTAGGTTCCCCCTCATCTTGACACATCAGAGTGGAGGAGGAGCCTAGGTGTAACAGATGTCTATGTTTGTGCGCAGGTAGCTGGAGGGGGAGATGCCACTGCTGAAGTGGAATAGGATCACGGCTTGAGGACACTGCTGGGTGTGAGATTCAAATTTTACAGAGTTTGTTTACCCTGCCCACATTATTTGCTGGGAGGAGATGGGGGCAGGTAAGCAAGCTGTAAAGTCCTGATTTCACAGTCCCAATGCCAGAGCGCTACAGTGAAAGGTATGTGAAGCTAGAGAGGAGGAGGAGCACATCCCACACCTTCTCCCAGCTCCCTCCTACTTTCCAGATTTGGCATATGTCATTTAACACTAAGTTGACAGGAGTAGTGATGCTGCTGTCACTACTCCTGTCAGCTTGTAGTGGTAGAAACTCTCCTAGCAGTGCCCCTCGCCACCTCACATGCTACAGGCACCCAGAGCTGCTGCTCCTCATGCCCACCCCTCATTGTTCTGGCCCTGATAAGAGGGGGAACCTGCTGGACACTTCTGGATGTAGGGAGGGACTCTGCTGGGCAATCCTTGATGTAAGGGGTTGAAACCGCTGGGAAATCCTGAATGTACGGGGTGGACACTGCTGGGCAATCCTGGATGTAAGGGGTGGACACTGTTGGGCAATCCTGGATGTAAGGGGTGGACACTGTTGGGCAATCCTGGATGTAAGGGGTGGACACTGTTGGGCGATCCTGGATGTAAGGGGTGGACACTGCTGGGCAATCCTGGATGTAAGGGGTGGACACTGCTGGGCAATCCTGGATGTAAGGGGTGGACACTGCTGAGCAATCCTGGATGTAAGGGGTGGACACTGCTTGGCAATCCTGGATGTAAGGGGTGGGCACTGTTGGGCAATCCTGAATGTAAGGATGTAAGGGGGCTCTTCTAAGCACTGGTGGATGAAAGGAATGACATATTTATTAATTAAATCACAATACCTCTATGTAAGCACATATTGTACAGTATAGATGTTTTTAATATTGATGGTATAGATAATTCATGTTCTATCATTGTCTCTCTACTATAATCAGATATATCAGTATGTGGTATCATACCTCATTATCAATCTGGGGAAAAGTTAATATCTTTATGTCTATAAAAAAAAAAAAAAAAAAAAAATCATAAGGTGAGCTTTACTGAATCAAGAAGAATTCAGATCATGAATACTTTGATTGATATCAGATTAAAACTTGAATCCTAATGGCTGCATCTGTTCTATGTCTCTTTATTGAAACTTAATAAACTTGCATTCTGTAAAATAAAAAAATGGAATAAATAAGAAAAAAAAATAATAAAGGATGTTCTTTGCAGTCTTCTGATAATTCTTTACTTCCTGGACAGCAAAGCCATCAACCATATGATTGTATATAAAATAGTTCTGTGTATTGGCCACCATTAGACAGTTGTTCTTAATGCAAGATTTTCTCTCAATTCCTGATCTGTTGACAATTGTAAAATTTTGTTTTTTGCATTACCCTCTGTCTCAGTGACAATGATCAAAGGACAAGCAGAATGGATGAATCTCTCCCGTGGAGACACAAACAGCAATAAAAAATTCAAAGGGGTTTTAACCTTTCACCCTATCAAAAAAAAAAAAAAAAGTTTGGTATTGCACACACTTTTAAAGATAATGGGTTTAGTTATGAGATTATTCAGGTTTTATAGTATCACTCACAGTAACAGACATATTATTTTTGTCATATACTACCAATAGAGAGCCGGCAGCTTGATCAGGCTGTCCTATGCACGCCTGAAAGGCAATGCCCTTTTACAAAGCTCTTCCCTTTGTATCATTTGGGGATTATAGTCAAAACTAGTGTTAGAATGTGCTGTTAGAGGAAGCTTGTGGTCTACTTGTATTCACTGGCACTTTTTAATTGTACAGACCAACATAAAGAGAAGAAGTGTGTCGTGTTTCCAGAGCTATAATGAGGCTTGTGACTCCTCTGAACATCCCTTATGCACAGGTTATATGTTTAGTCATAGATGTCCTCAGAAGAGGGAAAAAAAGTAGGAAACTTATCAGGGCAGGTAAAATGTGATAGTAGTGTGATAGTGTGTGTTTAGTATGACACTAAAGCCCCGTACACATGATCAGACTTTCTGACGGGAAATGTTGGATGTCAGGCTGTTGGTGGACAATACGACCGTGTGTATGCTCCATCGGAAAATTGTTTTCCTGACAGACTCCATGGCAGCCAACGTATGGGTTAATCCCGCCTCTCCTACCTCATAGGACCCCACTCCCATAAATCTTTGCTCCCAGCTAGGTACCGTGTTCCTTTTTTGTCCTCCTCCTTAGGACTAAAGAGGTAGTTCTTACCTTAAGGAGTAGTGATCCAGTCCTGGCGTTCCCCTTGCGTTGGCGGTGAAGAGATGGCGGTTTTGGAGTCCAGTTGCCCAGCTATTAGCAGGGTGGACACGGGTGATGTTGTGGTGCCTGAAGAGCTTACTATCCAGTCATTGACTGGCAAGCGGCAATTTGGCCATTCGTCCTCGCTATTAGCAGGAGGCCTTCCATTTGATGCCCGGTCGTGCCCGCCGGTGAACGGCGCTTGGAGGGTCAGGTCGGATCGCTTCGTCATACTGGATGGGTATCGTATGCTTTTATCATATTCCATGGCAGCCGGTGTTTATTCTGTGTGTTTGTTTCCTGTTTGTCCTCAGTATGGCGGCTGGAGCGCATTGCGTTCCAGTCCGCCGCTGTTCGTCCCTACGGCGCATGCGCACGGCCCTGAGCCAGAGTGAGGCTTGGCTCGCGCATGCGCAGTCCGGGCGGAACGGCGGTGGCCGCGCATGCGCGCGGAGCGCCGTGACATCATCCAGGGCGGCAGATTCAAATAGCTGTCAGAGACAGCTATGCCCTGGCTTCTGAGAGGAATCTGCAAACGCTGGTTTTCTTGCTCATATAGCGGTTTCTGTGGAAGGTAGGCTGAACACCCCTTTGTCTTATGCAGCAATATGTTACTTGCCTAGGCTATTGTGGGATGTTTATATATTATGTCTTGCCTGCAGTCTCTGCTGTTTTTGCCATTGCCATGGATGTGTCGTCGCCGCCTAGTGGTCAGCCCTTATGCCGCAGGTAGGACGGAATTTTTTTCCTCTACCTGTTTTGCAGGGGTTGTCAGGGTTATTGGGGAATTATAAAATATTTTGTTTCCTGTTTTTTTTTTCTCAGCCCTTCTAGGTCCGATCATCATCCAGTAGCACGTGAAGAGAAATCCAGGTCACAACGTGACCAATCAAAGTCAAGATCTTCTTCTAAACATCACACGGACAGATCAAGGTCCGGATCTAAACATGATTCCCGCCGCCATTCCGGTCGCACGGAGAAAAAAGCCTGCTGGGGGTGTAGGGCTTATGTCCCGGAGGACAGATCTCTCTGCGAAGCATGCTACTCTAGAGCTGCGAAAGAGAGAGGTGCAGGTGACCAGCAGGTGGAAGCACTGGTCAGGAAGGTTGTGCAAGAATCTCTGAGCAGAACAGAGTCAGCCAACATAACCATTTCCCCTTCAGCACCGGCCTCAACTGCGGATGCAGTCGAACTTGAGGTTCCGGGTCCCTCTCATGACTATCTCTCGTCAAATGGATCCTCCGATGAGGAGGTCGAGGTGGATGAATATGGAGCGGGGTTCGACTTCTCTCAAGTCCCTCATTTGGTCAGGGCAGTTAAAGATGCGCTAAAATGGGAAGACCCAATAGAGATGCCCTCCAAACAAAAGAAGTATTTTAAACATATGAAAAAAGAGCGCCCGAATTTCCCTTTCCTAAGTGAGCTTGGTGAAATCATATCTGATGAATGGGGGAAGGTTGAAAGAAAGAACTCTTTAATCACCAAAGTGGCAAAAATGTACCCATTCAAGAGCGAGGAGGTGAAATATCTGGATTCAGCCCCCCTCATTGATGCGGCGCTCATGAGATTGGTGAGACATGTCACGCTTCCACTGGAAGATACAGTGTCATTCAGAGATGGTTTGGAAAGGAAGATCGACACTGATCTCAAACGGATATATATTACTGCAGGGATGGCCTGCAAACCGGCCTTAGCTCTTGCGGCTTTGTCGAAAGCCATGGAATCATGGACAGATGATGTAGGTGCAACCCTGGGAAGTATATCCGATGACGTGGTCAGGAATTCCCCAGTGCACGAATTGAGGATGGCATCGGCTTTTCTGGGTGAGGCATCCCTGGACATTATCCGGTTGGTATCGCGTGTCATGCTATCCTCGGTCACAGCTAAACGGGCCCTGTGGTTGCGTCCATGGGTGGCGGATCCGGCCTCCAAACAGGCATGGTGCAAGATTCCCTTTGAGGGTTCCTCCCTCTTTGGGAACAAGCTGGACTCGGCCATCACACGCGCTACCGGGGGTAAGTCAGGTTTCCTACCCCAGGATCGTCGTATCTTGAGCCAGAGAAGAGCTCAACCTAGACATGATCAGGAGCGTGCTAGAGACGCACGTCGTTACAGACCTGGCAGGGAATTCAGGAAAAACTGGCGAAGAAATCAACCTTCAGGACAGAAGTCCACAAAAACCACACCCTCTGGGGGTCGGGATACGACTAAGTCCTTTTGATATGGAGCCTGTCCAGGTGGAGCAGGTAGGAGCACGATTACTCCGTTTCCAGCACGTCTGGGCAGCCTCGGTCCAAGATTTCTGGACAGTCAAAACTATTTCTACAGGTCATACCTGGACTTTCACCAACCCACCTACACACCGCTTTATTCCCACAGTTCTTCCACAGTCAGAAGAAAGAGAGAAATTCTATTATCCTACACGGACTCTCTGATATCTCAAGGGGCCGTCATTCCGGTGCCAGTAGAAGAAAAATTCCAGGGAATATATTCTCCTCTCTTCATGGTTCTCAAAAAGAACGGGTCATGGAGGCCAGTCATCGACCTAACGTACTTGAACTCCTTCATCCAGAAGGAGAGGTTCAAGATGGAGACCCTCTTGACCATAAGTCAAACGATTCAGCCAGGGGATTGGATGGTCTCAGTAGACCTGAAGGATGCGTATTTTCATGTTCCAATCGCGAAGAATTTTCAGCAATACCTCAGGTTCGCAGTGGAGCAGAGACATCTCCAGTTCACCTGTCTTCCTTTCGGGCTGACAACATCGCCTCGAGTGTTCTCAAAGGTACTACTGGCAGTGGTAGCCCTAATCAGGGTCAAAGGTGTCCGGTTACACCACTACCTGGACGATCTACTCCTGCTTTCGCAGGACAGAGACCAGCTTCGTTTACATCGGGACCAAGTCATCTCGGTCTTGACGGAGTTCGGCTGGTTGTTGAACAGGGAGAAGAGTCAGTTGGATCCGACCCAGTCCCTGATATTCCTAGGGGCGCAGTTCGACACGGTAAAGAGTACCATCTCCTTACCCATGGAGAAGATCCCAGTAATTCAAGACAGGATTCGGCTCGCCCTGACATGTCCTCGCCTCAGGGCTTCAGATTGCCTCAGAGTTATCGGCACCATGGTGGCCACAGCTCCCATGGTAAAATGGGCACAGTGGAGGATGCGACCCTTCCAAAAGGGTTTTCTTCAACAATGGATCCCAGAGTCACAAGATCACTTTGTCAGGATGACCCCGTCCATGAGGGAGTGTCTTCCATGGTGGCTTCATCAGGAGAATCTCCTCAAGTGCCACTCTATTGCACCAATCTCCTGGATTGTGGTAACGACGGATGCCAGCAACAGCGGCTGGGGAGCCCTCTGTCTATCAGAAGTAGCCCAGGGGAAATGGGACTTCCCATCTCAAGGGGTGGTGTCAAATGTCTTGGACCTCCCCGGAGTCCAGAATGTCCAGGCGGACTTCCTCTCAAGAGTAGCATTGGACAACAACGAGTGGTCCCTCCATATAGAAGTGTTCAATTGGCCCAACAGGCCATGGTTTCCTCTCCTGACGCAGCTCAGTTGTCGGGACCCAGTCCCTCTTCCTCCCAGGCCAGATCTCCTGCTACAGGGAGCATCGCTTCACCCATGTCCATCCCATCTCCACCTGATGGTCTGGTGGTTGAAAGGGAAAGGTTGACAGCCTTAGGGTGTCCTAACACAGCAATTGAAACCTTGATGAGTGCCAGGAGAGAGGGTACTAACAGAGTGTACCAAAGAATCTGGGCAAGATTTGTGAGTTTCATCCCTACTGTTGGAGGTTCATTTAAAGACCCGAAAATATCGGACATTCTGGGTTTCCTGCAGACAGGCCTGGAGTTGCCCTTGGCCGTTAGCTCTCTTAGAGTTCAGGTCTCTGCGATTTCTGCATTCACAGGCGTTGCTTGGGCAAAACATCCTCTCGTCAGGCAATTCTTTAAAGGTGCATCAAGACTTAGACCTCAAAGGAGGCCAAGATTCTCCAAGTGGGATCTTCCCCTCGTTTTGGACTTCTTTTCAGGAGAGGATTTTCGACAAATGGATCAATTGTCCATCAAAGATCTTTTTCTCAAGACAGTGTTCCTGGTGGCCATAACATCTGCCAAAAGGGTATCTGAGATCAGCTCTCTGGGTTTCAAAGAACCGTTTATCACCTTTTTTCCGGATAGGGTGGTCTTGATCCCTATGTTGGGATCAAATCCCAAAGTGACGTCCGTCTTTCATGAGAATCAAGAAATAGTTCTCCCAACATTCCATTCATCTGACGATTCTAGTATCCATCCTCTAGATGTCGGAGAAATCCTAAGAGTCTATCTGGAAGCAACGGCTCCCTTCCGGAAATCGGATTACCTCTTCATTTACTTTCAAGGGAAGAATAGAGGATTACGTGCTTCCTCCAGATCCATATCAGCCTGGATTGTCCAGGCTATTCAAAGGGCGTATACGGCTAAGGGTATGGTCCCTCCAGAGGCGGTGACAGCACACTCGACTAGAAGTGTTTCGACGTCTTGGGCAGCTTCCCGTCATGTGTCTGCGGAAGTGATTTGCAAAGCAGCATCATGGTCATCGATACATACATTTATGACACACTATTGTGTTGAGCCGGCGGCTCTTTCTTCAGTTAATTTTGGTTTGAATGTCTTATCTGTTGACAATGCCAATTAAAATTTTTTTCTAAAACCAGCAATTTGTCCACCCGGATGTGTATGGCTAGTTATTTCCCATACGTTGGCTGCCATGGAGTCTGTCAGGAAAATGGAAAATTTATATCAAATACTTACCGTAATTTTCCTTTCCTGATGGACTCCATGGCAGCCGGAGTTCCCTCCCATTGCTGGAGTAGGCTAAGTTATGGAACACGGTACCTAGCTGGGAGCAAAGATTTATGGGAGTGGGGTCCTATGAGGTAGGAGAGGCGGGATTAACCCATACGTTGGCTGCCATGGAGTCCATCAGGAAAGGAAAATTACGGTAAGTATTTGATATAAATTTTCCATTTTCGGACTTTCTGCCAACAAATGTTGGCTAGCAGGTTTTTAAATTTTCTGTACCCAAGTCCGTCAGACAAAAGTCCAAAGTACAAACACACATGCTCGGAAGCAGAAGCGGTCCGTCTTGTAAACTAGCGTTCGTAAAGGAGGATTAACATTTGTGACACGGCAAATTATGAAATCTCCAAATGCAGCGCACATTCTCTTCTTCTTTAATGGGATAATAATGAAGCTGCTTTGCTGGTGATACTGATGGAGTTATTACAAATACATTTTCAAAGGCTTTTTTTTTCTAGTGATATCAAGAATAATATATATATATTTTTTTGGGGCAAGTTACCACAACACCATTATTCCATAGTTTTTAAGATCAAAGATACTATGTTGGTGTCCCTTGTAAATTTTACATTGTACATGTAACTGCCTACTCCCAAACTTTCATTTGAAGTAAAACACAGCCAAGTATTATTCTACAGAATTTTTTTATTGTGCATTAGAAAAGGAAAACAAATAAAATTAGACATACTATCTGCCAATATAACTTAATAAAAAAAGTGCATTCTATGCATCCAAAAATATGGAAAATATACCAAATCAAATCATTATTCAATCCAAAAAATTATGTTAAAGCAATAACTCCAAGGCCAATAATAAATAACACGTTATCTCCTCCGATTCTGGTTGATGAACGACCGTTCAGAAACAAACTGAAAAGCATGAAATGAAAGGCGTGAAATGAAAAGCGCTAAATGAAAAGCGCAAAATGAAAAGAGCGAATCAACACTCACCAAACGTCTACTAACACAAAAGTAGCAGAAGGAGCCCAAAGGGTGGCGCTTAAGAGCTGAAAAAACATGTAGTACGTCAGTACGTTTATGTTTGTTGGCTGACAATTCCTTGCCGTTTGTATGCAAGAAAAGTTTGTCCAAGGTTTTGTTGGCCAACAATCCGATCGTGTGTACAAGGCTTCAGGCTTTAAAAAAAGTTGGCTTTTGTTTTTAGGATTGACATTTGTTGATTGACATTTTTTTTTTTTTTACAATTAAAATTTTACTTTTTTGCTTTAGTACATGTCCCCCATGGCAGTGCCCATCTGCCCATGTTTTTTTTTTTTTCTATAATCATTTGCCTATTGGCTCTATAAAGGGCAAGAACCCTCCACCTTCACCCATAGACTTCAATGGGATTTGTCTGATGAATTAAACCTTGGCAGGTTGACCAAACACTATCAGTAAGCAAAATCTTGGTGAGAAGTCCAGGTCAAGGTTGGTAATAAAGATAATAAGAAAACACAGGCAGATAAGGAAAATAAGGAAAATCCCAGCTCAAATTTGGTGGATGATGGGCCAGTAATGAAAGGCAACCAAAAGTTCAGAATCTCAGATCACAGAACTATATTTAGTAAGGATATTCAGGAATACACAGGGTATTCAGGAAGGAGCTTGGTCAGGACTAGGGATGAGCCGAACACCCCCAGGTTCGGTTCGCACCAGAACCTTCGAACGGACAGAAAGTTTGCGCAAATTTTCGAACCCTATTCATTATAATGGACGCGAACGTTCGAAATCAAAATTGCTAATTACAACGGCCAATATGCATGTTAATGTTAATTCTACCAGTTTGTAAGTGCAAACTTTTTTATTTTAATAAACCTTTTTAGTACTATATTCAGTGGCGGCTGGTGCTCAAAATTTTTGGGGGGGCGCAAACAAACAGCCTCACTGTGCCATCAAACGCTGCCACTGTGCCCATTAAACGCTGCCACTGTGCCCCTTAAGTGCTGCCATTGTGCCCCTTAAGTGCTGCCATTGTGCCCCTTAAGTGCTGCCACTGTGCCCCTTAAGTGCTGCCATTGTGCCCCAAGTTCTGCCATTGTGCCCCTTAAGTGCTGCCATTGTGCCCCTTAAGTGCTGCCATTGTGCCCCTTAAGTGCTGCCATTGTGCCCCTTAAGTGCTGCCATTGTGCCCCAAGTTCTGCCCCAAGTTCTGCCATTGTGCCCCAAGTTCTGCCATTGTGCCCCTTAAGTGCTGCCATTGTGCCCCTTAAGTGCTGCCATTGTGCCCCTTAAGTTCTGCCACTGTGCCCCTTAAGTGCTGCCATTGTGCCCCTTAAGTGCTGCCATTGTGCCCCTTAAGTGCTTCCATTGTGCCCCAAGTTCTGCCACTGTGCCCCTTAAGTGCTGCCACTGTGCCCTCTGCCTGCCCTCTGCACTTACCTTGTCCCGGTGTGCAGCTGGTGACGGCGTCAGGCGACGAGCGGTGTCTCCGTCGGATGTCTTCTCCCGCGCTCCTCCTGTCTTCTTCTGCTGTGATTGGACGCTAGGTGATTGGACGCCTCGCGTCCAATCACAGCGCCTGTGACTTCAGCCAATCAGGTGACAGGTAACAGACCTGGCAACCTGATTGGCTGAGAGGCGGGTCTGTGTTAGGGAAGCGATGTATTCGCTTCTCTAACACAATACTGTGTAATCAGCGAACGCACGGCCGTGCGCCCGCTGTTTACACTTAGGGAAGCCTATTAGAGCACACCGCTCTAATAGGGTCCCCTATTAGAGCTTACAGCTCTAATAGGGGCGCTTCCAGCAACACCCCCCCCCACTGTAATTCAGATGCCCGGCGCCCGATCAGGGGCCGGACACCTGAATAGGGGGCGGCAGAGGTGACCAATAGATAGATTCATGCAATGCATGAATCTATCTATTGGTGATAGAGCGGTGCATACTGCACTGTGCGCCCTTAAAGGGACATGGCGCCCTTAAAGGGACATGTTTAAATACATATTTTTTTTTTTTTTGAACTTTTTTTTTTATTTTTTTTTATTTTTTTTTTAACTGCAAGGAGGGGGGGGGGGGCGGCGCCCGGGCGCCCCCTATGGACGGGCCGCCACTGACTATATTACGCCATGGTCTATATGCTTTTTCCCCTGGGTACTGGCTAAAAGTTCCTTGTCTACAACCGGCATACTCCAGGCTGTGGAGGATTCCTTACTCTCTGACCGCAGTATATGCTTCCCCAATCTGGGACTGTGGTAAGGAGACAGCCTAACTGATGAGAGTGCATGCTTGCTGTTTTGTGTTTTCTTTTTGGTAATCTTCATTAAAAGAAGCTGTTTTTTTGGATTGGTTTACATTTCCTATCCTCATTTGGACTCTATGAGCGCGATTTTTTTTTCTTTATATTGAATGTCATAAAACAGGTTTTGGGACCCGGGTCCTGCCCCAGGGGACATATATCAATGCAAAAAGAACTTTTAAAAACTAACGTTTTTTCGGGAGCAGTCATTTTAATGATGCATAAAGTGAAAAAAAAAAAAGTGAAATTTTCCTTCAAATATGGTACCTGGGGGGTGTCTAAAGTATGCCTGTGAAGTGGCATGTGTTTCCCGTGTTTAGAACTGTCCCTGCACAAAATGACATTTGTAAAGGTAAAAAAGAAGCCATTTAAAACCACTTGCGGCTTTAATGTCATGTCTTGTCCTGGCTGCCATATGGCTGAAAATCCTTGAGAAAAATGGCATGGCTACCCCATCACCCCACCACCCCCCCACCCCAGCCCCTTTGGGTCTTGTATGGATATTAAGGGGGACCCCGCACCCAAAATAAAACCCTATACCTACAACCCTATATACTCTGAACAGCAGTATATAGGTGGTGCAAACAAGACACGGACTGTAGGTTTGTTCTTAAGTAGAATCTGAACAGGTACATTATGAAGTGTAGCTCCATCCCAAAAAAATCTATTTTTAAGCTTTTTGGAGAACATAGGGAGGGGTTATCACCCCTGTAACATTTGCTGTCTTTGCACATCTGTTCAGAACATTTCACCTCACTTTCCGTCCCAATGACAAATGTTTTTGGAAAAGTGGGGTTTTAATTGAAACAAGGATTGGTGATAAAGCATCAGTAGAGATGAGATACCTTTTTCCCAAATTAAATGTAACAGGATAGAATTTCCCTTCCTAGGGGTAGATTTCCTCTCACTTCCTGTTTTCTCTTTCCGTTTGCAAGTAGGAGTCGTTTGTAAGTTGGATGTTTGAAAGTAGGGGCCTGCCGTATATACTCTGCAGAAATTTGCCCTATTAGATGTTGGTGTAGCCACAACAATGTAAGCCCTCACAGTTACTCTTGGTGGGCACAGGAATGGGCCCTGCTGTGAGTTATTAGATCAAGATTTGTACTTGCATGCACCTGTTGAACCGGGCAGAAAAATTGGGCCTTTGGTGGTGGTGGTGGTGGTGGACGGTGTTGTCACAAGACTGTAAGCCCTCACAGTTACTCTTGGTGGGTGCAGGAATGGGCCCTGCTGTGAGTTATTAGATCAAGATTTGTAATAGCATGCACCTGTTGAACAGGGCAGAAAAATTGGGCCTTTGGTGGTGGTGGTGGACGGTGTTGCCACAAGACTGTAGGCCCTCATAGTTACTCTTGGTGGGCGCAGGAATGGGCCCTGCTGTGAACTATTAGATCAAGATTTGTAATTACACGCCCCTGTTAAACAGGGGCTGAAAAATTGTGCCTTAGGAATTGGTGCTGGTGCCACAACACTGCAACCCCTCACAGATACTGTATTCTGAGCACAGCAATGAGACCGGTTGCAAAGCATTGCCTAAAAATTGTAATTACACGCCCCAATAGGGGCTGAAAATTTTTGCCTTAGGCACTGGTGCTGGTGCCACAACACTGCAACCCCTCACAGATACTGTACTTGGAGCACAGCAGTCACATCTGTTGCGAAGCATTTTTTAAAAAAATTGTAATTACACGCCCCTGTTATACAGGGGCTGAAAAATTGTGCCTTAGGCACTGGTGCTGGTGCCACAACACTGCAACCCCTCACAGATACTGTACTCTGAGCACAGCAATGAGACCTGTTGCAAAGCATTGCCTAAAAATTGTAATTACACGCCCCAACAGGGGCTGAAAAATTGTGCCTTAGGCACTGGTGCTGGTGCCACAACACTGCAACCCCTGACAGATACTGTACTTGGAGCACATCAGTCACACCTGTTGCGAATCATCTTTTTAAAAAATTGTAATTACACGCCCCTGTTATACAGGGGCTGAAAAATTGTGCCTTAGGCATTGGTGCTGGTGCCACAACACTGCAACCCCTCACAGATACTGTACTCTGAGCACAGCAATGAGACCTGTTGCAAAGCATTGCCTAAAAATTGTAATTACACGCCCCAACAGGGGCTGAAAAATTGTGCCTTAGGCACTGGTGCTGGTGCCACAACACTGCAACCCCTCACAGATACTGTACTTGGAGCACAGCAGTCACACCTGTTGCGAAGCATTTTTTTAAAAAATTGTAATTACACGCCCCTGTTATACAGGGGCTGAAAAATTGTGCCTTAGGCACTAGTGTGGTGGCATGGATCATTGAGGAGGAGGAAGAGGATAGTCAGTGAACATAACAGGACAGTCACTCAGCATCAGCATAGGCAGTCTTGAAGGGATGTGACATTATAAATTATTCAGTTATATCCGCTTCAGGTGCCTGGTAGCTGGTGGTGATCCAAGACTGATTCATTTTTATGAAGGTCAGTCGATCAACCGAGTCGGTGGACAGGCGCACCCTGTGATCGGTGACAAATCCTCCAGCAGCACTGAATGTGCGTTCGGAAAGAACGCTGGATGCAGGACAGGCCAGTAGCTCAATTGCATACTGTGCAAGCTCTGGCCAGTGATCCATCCTCAGGACCCAGTAAGCCAGAGGATTTTCGGTGGGAAAGGTGTCCAAGTCTGACCTTGCCCCTAGGTATTCCTGCACCATGTATATCAGACGCTGGCGATGGTTGCTGGAACCGATCATACCTTGGGGCTGCGGACTAAAAAATTGTCTGAACGCATCGGTCAGACGTCCACCTTCCCCACCGCTCCTTCTGCTACTGACCGAAGCCTCAGCAACTCGTCGTCCAGGACCAGGAGTTTGTAACCTCCCAGTTTCTGGAAACGCGTTGCACAGACCTTTCTGCAAGGCCTCCCTGAGATGTCTCATCCTCTGCTCCCTCTGCAACGGCAAGATAAGGTCCACAACCTTACTGTCATGAGGGCTCCATCCGTGGCCGGCGACCTGATGATCCTGCCAGTAATCGGCGCCTCAGCATCCCTGGTTCCCGTTCCCGGCTGCCATTGCGCATGCGCGAGCGCGCGCGTGCACACGCGCGCCCGCAGACGGGGGCGAGCGTGCGCGGACGGGTGCGCGCCTCCATTGGCGCCAATGAGGCTATTTAAACCCTCCTGTGACTGACGGTCCCCGCTGTCTGCTCTACAACGTTCTGTGTTTGAAACCTGATCTGAAGTCTGTTTACCTGTATCTGACCCGGCTATCCTTGACCATCCGCTCTGTCCCTGTGTATCGACCTTGGCTTGTCTTTGACCATCCTCTTGTCTGCTCCATCTGTACCGTGCTGCCAGCCTGATATCTGACCCGGCCTGCCTGACCATTCCAGAGCCAGCTTACCTATTATACCAGTCTGCATACAGATACAAGTCTGCCTGTTGTTCCAGTCTGCATACAGATCCAAGTCTGCCTGTTGTTCCAGTCTGCACACAGATACAAGTTTACCTGTTATACCAGTCTGCATACAGATACAAGTCTGCCTGTTGTTCCAGTCTGCATACAGATCCAAGTCTGCCTGTTGTTCCAGTCTGCACACAGATACAAGTCTGCCTGTTGTTCCAGTCTGCATACAGATCCAAGTCTGCCTGTTGTTCCAGTCTGCACACAGATCCAGCTTACCTGTTGTTCCAGTCTGCATACAGATCCAGCTTACCTGTTGTTCCAGTCTGCATACAGATCCAAGTCTGCCTGTTGTTCCAGTCTGCACACAGATCCAGCTTACCTGTTGTTCCAGTCTGCATACAGATCCAAGTCTGCCTGTTGTTCCAGTCTGCCTACAGCTACCTACTTACCTCATCCGCTGAGCTTATCCAGGAAGCTCTTGTACCGGTCTGACCATTCCTGCCAGGCACCTGTGCCCCTCCTGACTCCTGGTCCTACTGTCCCATCATCAGGGGACCGGCGAGTGGGAGCCGCAAGGGAGGCCCTTCTCTGCTAATCAGACTCACCACTACCAGGGAGCGTGACAGTAGCAGACAGCCATGTCTGAGTCTGAGCAGGGGGCCTCTCCTATGGAAGGACTGTGCCAACACCTGGCAGGACTGACCGAGGCGGTAAAGAATCTCCAGCAGGGATACACCCGGTTGGAAGAACGGGTGCTGGCTCTACCACCAACAGCCCCATCTGGGGGAAGTCCAGGACCATCGGTGATAATGCTCCCTCCAGAGCCCCGGGTACCAATCCCTGAGAGATTCTCGGGTGCCCGCAACCTCTTTCGGGACTTCCGTAACTCCTGTGAACTGTTCTTTGCACTACAGCCACGTACTTTTTCCCTGGAAGCCACCAAGGTGGGCTTCGTGATCTCCTTACTCTCCGGAGACCCGCGGACCTGGGCCCACCGTCTCCTAGAGCAGAAGGACCCTGCACTGGCCGGTCTTAATTCATTTTTTGACACCATGGCCCAACTCTATGAAGACCCCCAACTCGCTGCCACCGCAGAGACCACTCTGCGCGCCCTCCAGCAGGGGCGAAGGCCTGTGGAAGACTATGTCGCGGACTTTAGGCGCTGGGGTGCGGATACCCAGTGGAACGACGTGGCTCTGCGTCACCAGTTCCGCCTAGGACTTTCTGAGGCACTAAAAGATGAGCTGGCGAGAGTTGGGGTACCCCAGACCCTGGACACTCTGATCAACCTGGTCATCCAGATTGACCGACGACTAAGGGAGCGCAGGTCGGAACGTGCATCCGGTTTCCCTCGTCCTACCTGGATGCTCCCCAAGGCCCCAAGTCACCTGCAGACTGGCTCGGTCCAGCGGTCTGTAACCCTCCCTGATTCCTCCGAGCCCATGCAGTTAGGGCTCTTGAGGCCTTCTCTAACTTCTGAGGAACGGCAACGTCGTCGGGTCAACAACTTGTGCCTCTACTGTGGTGAGCCTGGGCACTACGTAAGGAACTGTCCGGCCAAGGCTCGTAAGTGCCCTCTCATGCCTGCTTGCTCTATGGACTCCTCAACCCAGGTCTCCTCTCACCTTGCCCTTTCTGTCTTGTTACAGCTTCCGGGAAGAATCCTCCAGGTACCCGCCATTATTGATTCCGGGGCATGCAGCTGTTTCATGGACTCGTCCTTCGCTGCCCAACACCGGATCTCTCTCCAGTCTAAATCCCAGGGACTGTCAGTTTACCTGGCGGATGGCTCCTCCATCCGTTCAGGCCCGGTTACGCAAGAGACCATCCCACTGCCCATGACCATCTCGGACAACCACCAGGAACTTCTTTGCATGGACATTATTTTCTCTCCATTATCCCCTATAATCCTGGGCATGCCGTGGCTGAAGGCCCACAACCCAGTCATCGACTGGGCCACTGGGATGGTTTCCTTCTCCTCTCAGTACTGTCAGACGTCTTGCAAACCTCCTAATTCCTCCCAGCTGGCTACTCTGCTAAGTGGGGACTCTGAGATGGACCTCCGTCGGGCTATTCCCCAGGCCTACCACGACTATCTAGATGTCTTCAGCAAACAGGCAGCAGAGGTGCTCCCTCCTCACAGGGCTTATGATTGCCCAATTGAACTTTTCCCTGGAGCAGAGATCCCCTTTGGAAGGGTCTTCCCCCTGACAGAAGTGGAGCAAGGCAAGTTGAAGGAGTACATTGAGGAGAACCTCCGAAAAGGCTTCATCCGCCCATCTACCTCTCCTGCGGGCGCGGGCATATTTTTCGTGGAGAAAAAAAGATCACACCCTTCGGCCCTGTGTGGACTATAGGGAGCTGAACAACATTACGGTCAAGAACCGTTACCCTCTCCCGTTGGTCCCTGAACTCTTCCAGAGGCTTGGCACGGCCACCATCTTCACGAAGCTTGACCTACGGGGGGCTTATAATCTGGTCCGGATTAAAGATGGGGATGAGTGGAAGACGGCCTTTCGGACACGGTATGGGCATTACGAGTATCTCGTGATGCCCTTCGGCCTGTGCAATGCCCCCGCAACCTTTCAATACTTCATTAACGACGTACTTCGGGACTTCCTGGACTTGTTTGCCGTGGTATATCTGGACGATATCTTGATTTTCTCCCCCTCTTTAGAGACCCACCGCAGACACGTCAAGGAGGTCCTGGGACGACTCCGTATCCACGGCCTGTATGCCAAGGCAGAGAAATGCCAGTTTGAACAGGAGAGTATCCCCTTCCTTGGGCTAATCATCTCAAGTACAGGCATCAAGATGGACCCCCAGAAGATTTCTGCCAACTTGGAATGGCCCACTCCGGCAGACAAAAAGGGCATCCAACGGTTCATTGGCTTTGCCAATTTTTACCGTAAGTTTATCAGGGGGTTCTCCGCCATTGTGGCGCCTATCACCCAACTGACCAAACAAGGGACCCGGTTCCGGTGGTCTTCCGAGGCCCAGGAGGCCTTTGATGCCCTTAAAACTCTGTTTACCTCGGCACCCATCCTCAGGCACCCGGACTCCTCTCTACCCTTCACCTTGGAGGTCGATGCCTCCGAGATCGCGGTGGGTGCCATTCTGTCCCAGAGACAGGGGGACAAGTCCCTGCTGCACCCGGTCGCCTTCTTCTCCCGCAAGTTGTCCTCGGCCGAGAGGAACTATGATGTGGGCGACCGAGAACTACTGGCGATCAAGGCTGCCCTGGAAGAATGGCGATACCTCCTGGAGGGGGCCTCTCACCCCATTCTAATATTCACCGACCATAAGAATCTGGAATACTTGAAGTCAGCTAAGAGATTGAAACCCAGACAAGCCAGATGGGCACTTTTCTTTTCCCGCTTTACTTTCCATGTGACATACCGGCCCGGATCCAAGAATGTCAAACCAGATGCCCTGTCTAGGATGTACCACAAGCACCAGGAAGAAGATCCCCCTGACACTATTCTGGCCCCTGGAAACTTTCTCCTTCTTCAAGAGGACTTGCTGTCCAAATTCAAACGTGCCTCAGCAGGGCAAAGGCCCACTTCCGAAACCCAGCTACAGGAGAAGGATGGCCTATTCTGGTACGGGGACAAGATCTACACCCCGGAACAGCTTCGGGTAACAACTATGGAGCTGTGCCATGACCACGCCTTGGCTGGTCACTTCGGTGTCGCTAAGACCACCGACTTGGTACAGCGTACCTTCTGGTGGCCTCAACTACGGGCTGACTGTAAAAGATTTGTGGACACTTGCCCCACCTGCATCCGGAACAAGAATCCCAAAACCAGGGCCTGGGGTCTCCTTAAACCCCTGTCTGTCCCAGATCGTCCCTGGAGGATGATCTCCCTAGATTTCATTGTGGAGTTGACCCCAGCAGAAGGCCACACGACGATCTTTGTGATCGTCGATCGGTTATCCAAGATGGCTCACTTCATCCCCATGAAGGGCACCCCCTCGGCTCCAGAGACGGCACGGGCCTTTATTAGGGAAATTGTCCGCCTTCACGGGGTCCCGGCTAACATCGTCTCGGATCGAGGGGTACAATTCACCTCTCGATTCTGGAGGTCCCTGTGCCAGTCTTTGGATATCGAACTCTCTCTCTCCTCTGCGTACCATCCTCAGTCTAATGGGCAGACGGAGCGGACCAATCAGACCCTAGAGCAGTACCTGCGCTGCTTCTCCTCCTTCGCCCAAGATGACTGGATCTCCCTTCTGCCCCTGGCCGAGTTCGCATATAACAACGCCACCCACTCCGCCACCAAACAGACCCCCTTTTTCGCCAACTATGGGTACCACCCGGCATTTCTGCCTAACTCACTTCCTGACTGCACTGTGCCAGCAGTCCAAGAGCGAATTCAGTTCTTTTCCACCAACAACCAACTTCTTCAGGAGACCATGACTAGGACCCAGGAGTACAACAAAACCGTATTTGACAAAAAGAGACGGGGGGAACTGGTGCTTGTCCCGGGCGAAACTGTATGGCTATCCACCTCTAACCTAAAACTGGCTTGCCCTTCACGGAAACTGGGCCCCAAGTTCTTGGGCCCCTTCCCGGTCAAGAGGAGGATCAACGAGGTGGCTTATGAATTGGAACTTCCAGATTCTTTGAAGATTCACCCGGTCTTCCATGTGTCCTTACTGAAGCCCTCGGTTAGTAACCCTTTCCCCAACCGGAGGGCCATTCCTCCTGATCCGGTCATAGTGGACGGGGAGGAGAAGTTCGAGGTGGAAGTCATCCTTAATGTCAGAAGAAGGCAGAACCAGAACCAGTTCCTAATCAAGTGGAAGGGGTACGGCCCCGAGGAGAACTCCTGGGAGCCCGAGGAGAACATCCACGCTAAGAGTCTAGTCCAATCTTTTAAGAGAGCCCATCCTGAGAAATTTGCCCCGAGGGGCATCCGGAGGCTGCCCCTTAGGGGGGGGGGCAATGTCATGAGGGCTCCATCCGTGGCCGGCGACCTGATGATCCTGCCAGTAATCGGCGCCTCAGCATCCCTGGTTCCCGTTCCCGGCTGCCATTGCGCATGCGCGAGCCCTATATTGGCGCCAATGAGGCTATTTAAACCCTCCTGTGACTGACGGTCCCCGCTGTCTGCTCTACAACGTTCTGTGTTTGAAACCTGATCTGAAGTCTGTTTACCTGTATCTGACCCGGCTATCCTTGACCATCCGCTCTGTCCCTGTGTATCGACCTTGGCTTGTCTTTGACCATCCTCTTGTCTGCTCCATCTGTACCGTGCTGCCAGCCTGATATCTGACCCGGCCTGCCTGACCATTCCAGAGCCAGCTTACCTGTTATACCAGTCTGCATACAGATACAAGTCTGCCTGTTGTTCCAGTCTGCATACAGATCCAAGTCTGCCTGTTGTTCCAGTCTGCACACAGATACAAGTTTACCTGTTATACCAGTCTGCATACAGATACAAGTCTGCCTGTTGTTCCAGTCTGCATACAGATCCAAGTCTGCCTGTTGTTCCAGTCTGCACACAGATACAAGTCTGCCTGTTGTTCCAGTCTGCATACAGATCCAAGTCTGCCTGTTGTTCCAGTCTGCACACAGATCCAGCTTACCTGTTGTTCCAGTCTGCATACAGATCCAGCTTACCTGTTGTTCCAGTCTGCATACAGATCCAAGTCTGCCTGTTGTTCCAGTCTGCACACAGATCCAGCTTACCTGTTGTTCCAGTCTGCATACAGATCCAAGTCTGCCTGTTGTTCCAGTCTGCCTACAGCTACCTACTTACCTCATCCGCTGAGCTTATCCAGGAAGCTCTTGTACCGGTCTGACCATTCCTGCCAGGCACCTGTGCCCCTCCTGACTCCTGGTCCTACTGTCCCATCATCAGGGGACCGGCGAGTGGGAGCCGCAAGGGAGGCCCTTCTCTGCTAATCAGACTCACCACTACCAGGGAGCGTGACACTTACCCTTGTACCGTGGATCAAGGAGTGTGGCCAGCCAGTAATGGTCATGAAGGACATGAGGATCCTTCCGCAGGCTTTGCAGGATCAGGGAGGCCATGCTACGTAGGTTAGCTGAGGCATTCGGTCCGGAGTCTTCTGGGTCACTGAGGATGGCGATCATGTCATCCTCAGTGACCCAGAAGACTCCGGACCGAATGCCTCAGCTAACCTACTCCCAGCCACGTACAAGTCCACTGGTTTGTTGGGACTGTACATCATCCCTAAAAGACTGCTGCTGCTGATGCTGAGTGCCAGGCTCCACCTCCATGCTCACACAATCCTCCTCCTCCTCCTCCTCATCCTCTTCCTGTGTGATGGGTGGGACAGAAGGAACACTGTCTGGATAAAGGGGGCCTGGAGAGGCAAGGAAGTGCTCCTCTTCCTGCCTCTGTTCTGCCTCAAGTGCCCTGTCCATTATCCCACGCAGCGTATGCTCCAACAGGTGGACAAGAGGTACAGTGTCACTGATGCATGCACTGTCACTGCTCACCATCCTCGTGGCCTCCTCAAATGGTGAGAGGACAGTGCATGCATCCCTGATCATGCTCCACTGGCGTTGGGAAAAAAAGTCAAGCTCCCCTGACCCTGTCCTGGTGCCGTAGTCGCAAAGGTACTCATTGATGGCCCTCTGCTGAGTGTGCAGTCGCTGCAGCATGGCCAAAGTTGAGTTCCACCTGGTGGGCATGTCACATATTAGGCGGTTCTTGGGCAGGTTCAGCTCCTTTTGCAGCTCAGTCAGCCGAGCACTGGCATTATAAGATCGGCGGAAATGCACACAGACTTTCCTGGCCTGCCTCAGGACATCCTGTAAGCCTGGGTACCTGCCCAAGAACTGCTGCACCACCAGGTTGAGGACGTGAGCCATACAGGGCACATGGGTGAGCTGCCCCTGTTGCAGGGCGGAGAGGAGGTTGGTGCCTTTGTCAGAAACCACCATTCCTGGCTTAAGCTGGCGTGGCGTCAACCACCTCTCGGCCTGCCCCTGCAGAGCTGCCAGAACCTCTGCCCCAGTGTGGCTCCTGTCCCCCAAACACACCAGCGCAAGCACGGCATGGCATCTTTTTGCCTGCGTACTCGCGTAGCCCCTTGTACGCCTACGGAGCACCGCTGGTTCCGAGGACAGAGCACTGGAGGAAGAAGAAGAGGAGGGGGTGGAGGAGGGGGTGTCTCACAACCAGTAGTAGCATTTTGGAGGAGTGGTGGCGGAACAACCTCCAACACTACTGCACCTTGTCCTGCATCCCTCCCAGCTGCCAATAGAGTGACCCAATGGGCCGTGAAAGAAAGATAACGTCCCTGTCCATGCCTGCTGGACCATGAGTCAGCGTTAATATGTATGGACAGCGAGGCCTGGACATTGCCTTCCACATGCCGGTAGAGAGACGGAATCGCCTTCCGTGAGAAAAAGTGGCGTTTGGGAACCTGCCACTGAGGAACCGCACATTGAACAAACTCACGGAAGGGGGCCGAGTCTACCAACTGAAAAGGCAGCAGTTGAAGTGCTAGCAATTTAGCCAAGCTAGCATTCAACCGCTGGGCATGTGGATGGCTGGGAGTATACTTCTTTCGACGGTCCAGCAGCTGGGGCAGGGAAATTTGCCTGCTACAATCGGACGTCGGTGTACTGCAAGTACTTGGTTGTGACACACCTAATTCTACACCTTCAGTCCTCTCAGAGCAGCTTTCAGAGAGGACTCAAGATATAGTGGGGATGGAGATCCCAGCTGATGAGGAGCAAGGAGAGGTCCGCTTTGTTCTTTGGTGTGGGTCTTTTATGTGTGCTTGCCAACGAGCTGCATGGCAGGTCGACATATGTCTGCTCATGCTTGTGGTGCCCAAGCGGCTGATGTTTTGGCCACGCGAGATACGCTTGAGACAAATATTGCAAATAGCAGTGGTGCGATCTGATGCACTTGTCTCAAAAAAGGCCCACACCAAAGAACTTTTGTGATAACGTGCAGAGGCAGCGCCCTGCACAGGCGGAGCTCTGCGGTGTGATACAGTTGCTGTGCTGGCCTCTAGCTGGCCTCCAGGGGGCATCCTGCCTCGTTGGACATGTGACGCTGCATCCTCCTCCTCCTCCTCCTCTCTCCCTTCAGGCACCCACGTGGAGTCAGTGACCTCATCATCCCCTCCCTCTTCACCACTAGAGCAAACCTGGCAGTAAGCTGCAGCTGGTGGAACAGTACTGCCAGATTTCTGTCCTTCAGCATCCCCTCTCTCTGCGCGCACACTACTGCCTTCCTCAAGCTGGGTATCATCATCCGAGCCTTCGAATCGTTGGGCATCCTCCTGGAGCATGTACCCAACACTGTGCTCAAACAGTTCGGGGGACTCCTCAGGAGGACATGGTGGGTCTAGGGAAGGGGTGGCTGATGATGCCATTGAGTACGCGTTGGCAGCTGCTCTGCCAGTACCCTGAGCCTGGGTGAGAGAGGATGAGGAGGATGAGGAGGGCTTGGTCATCCATTCTACCAAACTTCGGCATGATGCGGCTCAACATGTCCAGCTGCCGAAAACAAAGACAAGCGTGTCCCATGGCCACATGCTGATGACAATGCACGACCACGTCCACGACTAGCACTGTTGTCTCTAGAAACAGAGCCTGCTTGCCCTGTGTTCTTGCCTCGGCACGGTCGGCCTCTCCTTGGCGGTCTTCCAGCCATTGTAGTCGGTAGTGTATATAGTATAAAAAATAGAGCTCCTATGTGTGCTCAACACACACTGTAGGTCCTATGGGTGCTGACACTAACACACTATAGGTACTATGTGTGCTGCTGTCAAGAAAATATAGGAGCTCTGTGTGCTGCCACTAACACACTAGAAGTCCTATGGGTGCTGCTGACACAAAGACACTATAGGTACTATATGTGTGCTGCAGACAAGAAAATATAGGAGCTCTGTGTGCTGCCACTAACACACTAGAAGTCCTATGTGTGCTGCTGAAACAAAGACACTATAGGTACTATATGGATGGGACAGAAGGTTGGGACAGAAGTTGGGGTGCAATGCTGTGCTAACAGCACTGCGATTGGTGCTACTGCAATACTGTACTAACAGTACGCACACACCAGACTAATCCCCAGCAGCAGCTAATAACACACTAACTGTGCAATCAGCAGCAATGAATGATCACTAATGATGAATGACTCAGATAGCAATGGTTTAGCAAAGAAATAGCAATCAAGCAAAGACAGAATCAGCAGACTGCTCTCTCCTAAAGCCGGAATGTGACCGGGGCCGACGGCGTGGCGGCCTTTTAAATGGTGGGGCGTGTACTAAAGCCCCTGAGCTTTAATTGGCTACAGGTGTCCTGCCTGTAGCCAATTATTGCTCTCCTAGTTTCCGGTGCTGTGATTGGCCAAGCATGCGGGGTCACAGTGCATGCTTGGCCAATCATCAGCCAGCAATGCACTGCACCGGCCGCAATGCATTGCGGGGCCGCTCGCATCACACGAATGTGATGCGAACGGCCCAAATAGTTCTGGGCTCGCCGAGCGAGCGAACGCCCGGTGCTCGATTCGAACGTGGGTTCGAATCGAGCACCGGGCCCATCCCTAGTCAGGACATTAAATTGCCTATTTGGCTAGATGTGCATATGCTCAAATTGGTCAGCTGGCACAACGTTCTTGACACTATAAGGGGAATTCCCCTCTTAGTCAGTCATAGATACAGGGGATTTCCTCAGCTTCTGTTCCTGTGACAACTCTAACTGAGTTTCTGTACTGAAGAAATTTGTCAGTAGGTCAAATAGAGGTCAGTCATGGGGACATATACATTAAAGTGGAAGTCCACCCTAACACTAAAATGGCTACATCTATAGACATCCACGTTCTAACACTAACCTATCTAGCCCTGTAAAGAAGAAATCAGTATCCTCTGCAGAAGCTCTATAATGAATGGGTGACGTCACCCATAGACTTACTATGGGGCTTTAATTGTCGGCTGTGTCCTCTGCACCCACCTCCACAGTGAATCCACAGCTGACAGCTCAGCGTGGGACTGGGTCAGATTGGCATCAGAAAAGGTATGTATAGCGATTTCTTCTTTACAGGGCTAGATAGGTTAGTGTTAGATCATGGATGCCTATAGCTGTCGTGATTTTAGTGTTAGGCTGGACTTATTCTTTAATAAAACCTAGCAGGGGTTTTAACATTTTCTCACTCTATCTAAAATGAAAAGAAAAACTTTGACTATACACATACTTAAAGCGGGAGTAAACCCGCTGACATTTTTTTTTTTTTTTTTTTTACACCTGTAAGGGAAAAGGCATAATGAGCTAGTATGCACCGCATACTAGCTCATTATGAAATACTTACCTTAGAACGAGGCGTCGGTAACTCACCTGGTCCACGCCGAGGTCGCTGACATGTTGCCTCGGCGTGTCTTCCGGGTATCGCGACTCCAGCGCTGTGAGTGGCTGGAGCCGCGATGTCGTCACTCCCGCGCATGCGCACGGGAGACTTCGTCCCGGCAGGGTTCGTATTCTGCCGGCCTTTCAGACGAGAATCCCCCGTGCGCATGCGCCGCTGCAGTCAGCGGCGTATTGCACGGGGAATATCTCCTAAACCGTAAAGGTTTAGGAGATATTTTTTGTACCTACAGGTAAGCCTCATTACAGGCTTACCTGTAGGTGAAAGTGGAAAATGTGACTTTACTTCCACTTTAAGTGTGCTCATTCTATTATGATGTTTTTCATGCATGCCAGAATTATTAGTCTTTTCTCTGCTGTCTGGCACTGAGATCCAGTCTGCAGATTACTGTCTGTTTATATTTCTAAATCCCTTTCTATCTTTAATTTCACCAGTTTATCCTATTTCATGCATATTAAGCACACTTGTGACTATGGTCTAAAACCATAACCTCGTTAAAACATTTATTCTGCTTTTCTGGGGCTGATTATTAGTTTTATATTGCTGCAATGATTTTGTGTGATTAGGGCTCCTTCAAACCAGATGTTTTTTTCTGCGTTTTTGCATTTTCAATAACATAAAACTTCCACTTCTGGTACACACTCACATTTATTAATATGCCTTTCCCCACTATTTAATTGTGCTTTTCAAAGTCCTGCATGCTTTTTTTGGTCCATTGGCGTGCCCCTTGCTATTCCAGCCAGTAGAAACAGATACTTCAACACAGTGGTGGCCCGTCCATAGGGGGCGCATGGGCGCCGCCCCCCCCCCTAATGCCAGTCACAAAAAAAAAAAATTAAAAAAAAAAAAAAAAATGTCCTTTAAAAAAAAAAAAAAAAAAAAAAAATTTTCAAAAAAAGGTTCCTTTAAGTGCACTGTGTTCGGGGCGGGCGCCGGTCACAGTGCACTATGGGAGCGTCATGCCAATGAAATCCCGCGATTGCTGGCAAAACGCTTCATTTGCGGTTTTTTTTTATGCCTTGTGGCGCTATGCAGAGTGCCACAAGACGCTCATTGGGGCATTCTTCTGCATTGTATGTCCTGATGGTGGATAGTGATTGGCTGGTCCATAGGATGTAGGGCGGTGCTTTTATCGGACCAGCCAATCACTTCCGGTTTTACGAATCACTCATCCTGACTGCATGTCTGAACAGGAGCAGAAGAATCGGCTGGTGAACGGGACAGGTAAGATATTAGGAAACGTTTTAGGTGCTCTCAGACCTGCAGCAGGGGGGGAGGAGGGGAGTGCACTGAAGGCTTGAGACTTGAGAGGCACATTCCGGATCCGGAGACAGTTCATCTGGGCTGCTACTGTAATGTGTGTCAGGTGGGGGGAGGGGCAGCCTGGCACGAGTGGATAATGCTAGATGTTATGTTGTTCAGGCTGTCCTCTCCTCTCCTCTCCTCATCTCCTCTCCTCTCATCCAGCTGTATTTACATCCAGTCTGATAGCAGAGACAGAGCTTCTCCCTGGCAGGGGGGTCTGATCATACTGGATGGTGACATTGTGCTGGGAGGGCAGGAGATGACAGCTGGAGGGGAAGACAAGTCCTTCACTCTACACTGATCTGTGCTGGATCAGAACACTGACAGGCAGATCCACCATCCCCTGATCATTAAATATCTCCATCCATCCCATCCATCCATCCACCCACCCCATCCATCCATCCACTCAAT
Organism: Lithobates sylvaticus; assembly: GCA_028564925.1. NCBI lineage: Eukaryota > Metazoa > Chordata > Amphibia > Anura > Ranidae > Lithobates > Lithobates sylvaticus. The sequence continues at coordinate 150,689,185 of CM053027.1, forward strand.
CCATCCATCCACCCCATCCATCCACCCCCCACCATCCATCCACCCATCCATCCACCCACCCCATCCATCCATCCACCGCATCCACCCACCCCATCCATCCACCCATCCATCCACTCACTCCATCCACCTGAACCACCCCATCCATCCACCCCATCCATCCATCCACCGCATCCACCCACCCCATCCACCGCATCCATCCACCGCATCCACCCACCCCATCCACCGCATCCACCCACCCCATCCATCCATTCACTCCATCCACCGCATCCACCCACCCCATCCATCCATCCACCGCATCCACCCACCCCATCCATCCATCCATCTACCCACCCACCCCATCCACTCACTCCATCCACAGCATCCACCCACCCCATCCATCCATCCACTCACCCCATCCACCCACCCCATCCATCCATGCATCCACCCACCCACCCCATCCACCGCATCCATCCACCCATCCATCCATCCACCCACTCACTCCATCCACCGCATCCATCCATCCACCCACCCACCCACTCATTCCATCCACCCCATCCACTCACTCCATCCACCCACCCCATCCATCCACCTACTCACCTACCTGTCTATCCATCCATCCCTGCACACCCCTTCCTGCTGGTTGTGTATATCTTGGCTATCCCTCCTCTTTCCTATATGAAAGCAGCTTATTTCTTGGTATTGTCCTAAAGCTGACCATACTCTGTCCAATCCCCTTTTTCACCAGACCATACACAATACAGTCTGTGCAATTTCCTGTAGATCTGCCATCTACTAGGTAGTGCAAGAGCCTGCCTGGGGGGGGGGGGGTGGGGGTGTATGTGCGAGTGAGGGGGCAAGGTCTGTTTTGCGCCCCCCCTAAAATTTTGACCACCAGCCGCCACTGCTTCAACATGTCGAAAATCATAAATTGCATGCTAACACAACTTTGCTTCATGCATGCATTCTGGTGTGTATTAACTCTAAGGATTCATGTATACTAGCCTACATTTAATGTGGCTGCGGGAAAACACAAAACGGGACAAAATTGCAGCAAAAAATGTGCCACATTTATGCAGCGATTTTGCCATAATTTTGCTATGTTTTGCATTTTCCCGCGGCCAGCAGTCAAAACATTCCTATCCTGATTGCGATTCTTTCACATTTAGGAGAGGGAGGTTGAAGTTCACCTAAACGCAGATGCTCCTAAACTCTGCAAAAAGCATATGTGTACGTTGACACATAAGCTTTTATGGAATTGAGTTTAGGAGCTTTGGCAAAAAAATGTTTAGGTTAGTGTACATGATGCCTAAAGCACAGCTCAGCCATGGGGTTTTACTAAATATATAACTATATCTAAAATAGTGAAAGTGTACAGTGACAAACTAAGTTGGGACACCTGAAATTAATCAAATGTAACAAAAAATTGTGTTGAATTAATACATGTGCATACAATGATAGTATGCACATAAAAAACATGAACATGCAATGACATGAGTGAACAATTAGTAATGCATAAAAAATCGCATAGAATTAGTGCATAAAAATCCAAAACAGCAAATAATATGATAAATGAATGTGATAAATTATTCCATGTGCATATAATGATATGCACATAAAAAAGCATGAGTGTGCAAAGACATGACTGAACAATTAATAATACAAAAAATCGCATGGGATTAGTGCAAGAAAATCAAAGTCCAAAACTGCAAATAGTGTTGGATAATCTCCCAAAATCAACTTATAAACGTGATAAAGGTGCATAAAGTTGACCACGCAGTTCCCATCAAGATATCATAAAGTGTGAATGGAGGCTTAGCAGATTCCTGGTCTTTAGTGCATGTATCCCATCAATCAGGATCCTCCAAGGGCAGGTGTCTCCCCTCCCAGCGGTACAGCTTCCAGATTCCTGGTCTAATGAAGCATGCGTCAAAAGCCACCAGGTGCTGGTAATTTTCCTCCCATCAATCAGATCCCAGAGGGGCACCAAAAAAATACAAAAACACCTCCAAATCGTGTTGTACCGTAAAAACAAATGGCTCCTTTATTGGGCTCAATCAAGCAGTGGATACGATGTACAGCATTGGTAAAAAACAAGCTAGCAAGCTACTAGTCTGTTACAGCAAAACTAGCTACGTTGTAGCAGAGAAAGTTAAAAAACTCCTGGCCTCGGAGTTAGAAAGCGATCGCACATGCGCGGGACGTGTGGGCCTGGTTACCCGACGATCGTTTCGTCACATCGTGTTAGTGAAAAAGCTCTTACTGAGATGAGCTATTTTGCTTCCAATAAGTGGCCGAAATCAGCAATAAAAAGGTAAGGCCCTGGATAGGGAATCCATCATAATGGTCATCACTGTCCTTTGGGCCCCAACAACACAGGTAATATATCGTATATACTCGAGTATAAGCCGAGTTTTTCAGCACATTTTTTTGTGCTGAAAGTGCCCCCCTCAGCTTATACTCGAGTCAAGCACTTTTCTGCAGCAGAGAATGACATTTTTGGACCCAAATTTGGGGCCCCGTGTCTCGGGGCCACTTGGTGCTAGGAACTTGGTGTGCAAACCCAGTGGAACCAACACTACAACATATCCAAATTGGGGTTCCTAGCACCAAGTGGCCCAGAGATACAGGGCCCCAAAGTCGGTCAACTGTGTCCATCTGCAGCAATGTCATTTCAGGACCCTTTGGGTCCAGAGACCCCACATTTTGGCTGCAGCTAGGGAGCATCTAGGAACCCTTAACTACCAAGTTTGAAGTTCAGGGGACCTATGGCTGCAAATGGGCACAGTGAGGCATGCAAATGGGCACAGTGAGGCTGCAAATTGGCATTGGTGACCCTCTTTTCCACTTACAGTAGCTGCGCATTTCTCACCCTAGGCTTATACTTAAGTCAATAAGTTTTCCCAGTTTTTTGTGGTAAAATTAGGTGCCTCGGCTTATATTCGGGTCGGCCTATACTCGAGTATTTACGCTACTGTATATGCCACTGATAACAAAATGCTTTTGAGGCTTAGCTGCAAGAGGCAAAAGCTTGGCAGTGCCTGTATGTATACACAGTTATTAATTGAATTTATTAAAGATCAACATCATACATTTGTAGATAACTTGAGTCAGGCTCCAGCCCCAATCAGTTTTCAACATTGGCCAATTGCAAATGGGGAACCATTGATTTTATCATTCCTATACTCCTGATTCCTATAAAATACTCAATGGGGTTGATTTACTAAAACTGGAGAGCACAAAATCTGGTGCAGCTCTGCATAGAAACCAATCAGCTTCCAGTTTTTGTTTAAGCTTAATTGAACAAGCTGAAGTTAGAAGCTGACTGGCTTCCTTACACAGCTGCATCAGATGTTGCACTCTCCAGGCTTAGTAAATCAACCCCAACCCCTAATTTCACTTACTTCTTTGTGCACATATCTGACTCCATACAAATTGTTGCCTACATACACAGGCATTTGTCATCTGCAGCTTGCAATGAATGAGATTAGATCCAAAGATATATCTCCATTGCACACTGAACTGGAGCAACCAATAGATGAAAATATAGCAATTCAATGAAAATATGTTGCCAGCACACCTTTATCTTGTGGAGCCAGTCATAGGTATGTGTGCCAGGGTTAAACCTAATATGTATAAATATGCCTCACAGTAATAAAGTGTAACATGTGCATTTAGTAACTATAAGAACCTCCTGCAATATAAAATCAACCAAATGCATTTTGTACCCAATGAACTAAAATTTCCTATGGTCAAGAGGCATTTTTGTCACATTACTGTACACAAAACCATTTCAGATTATGTATATTTTTGCAAATGACATGCCTGAATGGCCTCCATTATGGCATTGGCATGGTATCCATGATCACCACTCTAAAGCCTAGTACACGCTACTATAAATTTTTTTCGTTCAACCCAGCGGGCTGAACGAATGAAAACTGACATTCACAAGGAGCTGCTGTATCCAACGATAGTACAGCGATCTCCCATGCTATTCTATTGTGTTCTAACATCGGAAGCCGACCAGCAGACCTTTTTCAGTCATGCCCCTACTACAGGAGCTGGCCAAAAGGCTG